>JADKYC010000006.1:0-741102 GCA_019843955.1 Xylaria sp. 218_066 | reverse complement strand
TTCCCCCCCCCCCCCCCCCCCCCCCCCAAGTCAATTAAATTGCGTTCCTTCTAGTCAAAGGGACCCCCATTCATTTAAACCGCCTCTACTAGCCTTGGATGCGCATTTGTCAGCCTATCTCCTACCAAGTAAGCTACGGCTCACGTAGATGATCAATTTACTTGGGCCAACTCGATATGTGATTCTTCCCTGAGATACTAACCGATTAAAGAGGTAGGCATGGCCATAAGCCCACCATTGTATTGGGACGGCTGACGAGTCGCCTAGGACGTAACGGGCAGGGCTAATCCATCGATGGTTCGTCAGTAAGATTGGAGTAGTTATCACAACCGGAGGGAAATCTAAAGTACGAGGTAGAGACACAGATGGTATTTATTGGACAGATAAAGCCGAGCGGCCCAGAACGTAGGTAGTGTAACGAGGGCTTATCGCCTGTCCTATATCAAACTCTCCAAGTAGTATTTACATTTCGATTTCAAAGACGCGAGGGTGGGGAGGGTCCACGTGGTAGTGTTTCTAGCCCCGTTCATGAATCCCAGGATAACAAGCCGGCTTCTTTACCATTCTCCATCTCGACAATAGTGGGAGCGAATTCACCCCTCTCATCCTCGTCTTCAAAGTCTGAAAGTTCCGCTTCTACCATCTCACCATCTTCAAGCATCACATTGCCTAACCTAACATAATCACCCCTGAGATTCCACCCAAGTCGCAATAACCAAGACTCTAAGGACGAAAAGGCGATACTAACAGCAAGCTGGTCAGGGGTAGCGAGATCGCCCAATGCCAGAAGCTTCTCTTCTAGGCGGGTTTTATATATGGTGAGAGCCAGCCGTAGTTTACGTGCATGTTCTGGCATCAAGTCGAGAACGTCTCCTTGGAGGTATCGGTCGTTATATAACAACTGAGCATGGAATGTTTGGATAAGACTACGCGCTTGTTGTGGCCTGTCGACTGTTAAACTGTAAGATCGAAAGATAAGTTCCGTAGCCAAGTAGAACCATTGCTCGATACAAGAAAAGTTTCCGAGATGCATGCCGACAAGGAAAGCCAATTGGAAATCCCCGGTTAGGTCTTCTGGCCAACTGCCGCCGTTAGGGTCCTCAAGTTTTTCGATTACCCATCCACTCGGGTCTAGTGCCTGGCGCGTCCTCTCCGCCCCTGTAGCATCGGGATTGATTAGGCGGGCATCCATGGGAAACGTGAATTGTAAGCGCGATGATCCCGAAGCATACAGCTGGGCTTCTTCAATCGAGGCGTTGCCACCAGCCACGCCATCCGTCGTCGACACGTGCCAGGTGTCTTGTGTCTGGCCTGTGATCCTGTTCAATAGATTTGGTTGTATCGCAAATGTGAGTTGATACCAGATATTCTGGTCGCCAAGCAAGTCTGGTGGAGTTTCATCCCCCTGGGGCAATGCTAGCTTATGTGAAGATTCTGTACTGGCTGCACGGAGATTATAGGGAGACAGCTGGGTAAATTTTTGCTCGAGGCTCTCGTTCTGGACTTGCGCCTCGACTGGATCGACAGGATCGCTGAGGACTTCATCAAACTGGTGCCATTGCTTCACGTAGACATGCCCTGGTTGCGTATCGTCCTTTTTAGGTGTGTATATCCAATAGCCGCTCCTTGTCGATGTTGACTCCGAGGGTGCGATCCATATCAAATGGGCACCGGGAGGGATATCCCGAAAACCAGGGAATGGCTTTGTACTGTTGAAGGATGTTGTGTCGCAGCCAACCGTGAAGTTCGCCGGCAAATCATCCAGAATGAAAACATCTCCGCCACTCAGGAACGAGAGCTTCGAGCCAGCCTTGGGGTCGTCCATGAGTGATTCACTGATGATGACTTGATGATGACTTGATGATGACTTGATGTTGTCAACAGTGGCGCGGGCGGCACCTTTACTCGAGTCGTTGACTCGCGGAGATGCTACAGGGAATATACGATTATGAGGCACAGGCTCGATATACCTAATAAATGGTGGTGATGCAATTTCAAGATAATCCGATGCGGGCGAAGTCAACTTTTGCTGTTGGCAACCTCCCCACTATGCCCACTATTACCCGCTGTTGCAGCAGCAGTATCCCGTCATCCTCGATACCCGGTCTCGCCGGTATCTGCCCGTCAGATAAGCGCAACACGGGCCACTGGTCAACGACCACCTGGTACGGGCTGTAGGATCTAAGATCCAAACTTTCCCAAATCGATGTGCTTTTATATGTTGTGTGTACTAGAAATCCGACGATTGAGGGCCTATGGTATTTGTCTGTGTAGATGCGAAAGACAATGAACCTTGTATGCTGCTGTGCTTAGCTCAAACATGGACTAAACGCTATTTCTATTAAAAAGAAGACCGCATTTAGGGACCGCCCTGCAACAGCGGCGACAGGACGGAACGGCTAGAAGCTTGCCGTACTGTCTAAACGTACTAAGACGAAACGTGTCGTAGATTGAATAACTCGGGCTTAGTTTATATCAAGGTACATTTAGGTTGAGCAACAAATAAAAATGCGCGGTGGGACTTCTCGGTCCTGTTTAGGTGTAGATAGATACCTACCCGGAAGCCGAGTGGGTGATGTAAAGCGACGGGTGGGAACCATGGAGATTGCATCCGAAGAGGCCCAGGATATTGGTGGAAACCGTTGCGACTGCATCCGAATTCGTTAATCCTTATTTGAACCTCAAGAGTCGTGGGTTGAGCAAGGGCCAACCCTGCCCCCCTCCCTCCTCCCCCTGCAGCCGCTGAGCGGGATGGCCAGCGGAACATATTGGGTATTCGCCCCCAACATTTTGACTACACATGGTGCATTAGGTAGAGAACAAGATCATTTCTGGGTTACGAAGGTTCCTTATTGTCTGAAGCGGATACGTGATTGAACCTAGGCACACGTTGTACTTTGACTGTGCTTTTGTAGATAAACTATGTTGTACAGAGAATAGAAATTCGACGCTAGAATGGAACAAGTATCAAATATCAAGCATCAAGTCCTAGGTGCATTAGTCGGGTACGTACGTACAAGTACTCTAATGAAGGCCCTTCCTTAAGTTATCCTGATTTATACGTTTCTTGGGTCATGCCACGAGGGAAGGTGAAATCGCGCCGATGCATTCGGGTTCGGGTTGCGTGGGGATGGGTACTGTATGTATGTAGGTAGGTAGGGTGACGCAGCCTAGTGCCGGAAAATGGAAAATAATAAATAATAATAATGACGATGATATTAAATGATACACGGGCAGTAGTGTAAGACATACATGATGCACCCCGGATGGAACTAGGAAGGGGTTGAACCAGGTTCTGGCGAGCGACTAAAAGACGACAAGTATGCGTAAGTACTGTACATATGCCGGCAGTGGTAGGGCGAGGCAAGGCGCGCAATACGTTCCTTGGCCTGGTCTAGCAGCGAACGGCGTGTCCATGGGCCGTACCGGTTGGGATGATGTGATACCAAGGCCCGTTTTCCTTCCTTCGGGCTGGTGCATGGCTGCATCTTGCACTTGCATCGCGCTACGGCACATCGCCTTAGACGCACGCAGCATTACACGCAGCGAGGCACGCGGCGGGCGGGCGGGCGGCGCACGTCAAGGGACGACGCCAGGACGTCGGGGGCTGGCCCAGGACCATGTCTAGCGTCGCGGTAGCGTTGGCCTGGAGCTCATCGGCGCGCGGGCACCCCCTTGTCTAGTTTCTGCCTGTCTCCCACACCACCATAAACACCACGCCATCCATCCATCATGACTATAGGAACTTATCGTTGCCCCCCCCGAAAAGCCGCAACCCCTTGTCCCCTCGACCAACAAACTCACCTGCCATCTACCCCGGATTTCCCACCGAAGAGGATCCGGCCGATTCGGTTAACACGCCAAGGAGCTTGAGCGACGAGCCGAGCGACGCTATACTGATCTCCCGCCTACTGCGAGCAAGGAGAAGACGCATCGCAATGCCTTGCAACCTCGCTAAAATAGATCGGGCATGCCCAACCCAGAAAAAACCTAGACCGTCCCCCATGTCTGTATCGCCTTCGTATCGACCAAGTACAGCACTAAGGAACGGGGTACAGCCCAAGTAGATACTTTGGGCTCGCACTGCATGCAGCTGTACTGTACAAGCAAACCAACGAAGGCGAGATAGGGCGCTTTGAGGCGATACAAACTAGGACCCCGAAGCAAAAAAGAAGAAGCAAAACGAGACTAGCTCTCCTCCACGTCTTTGCGCGCATTTCGGAGAATTTCAATGCAAGACTATGCAAAGTCCCGACGCCATTTCGCGACGACAAGCCGTCGGCACCTCCGCCCGAGCGAGACAGGGCGCATTCGGGCGCGTGCGTGCTTCCCGCAGCGAGGCCGATTGCATACAGTTCGGGTGCCAGTACTGTGATGTGCATAGGTAAGAAAAGGTACGAAAAGGTGCGCAATCAATTGCCTGCCCTCAACCCTACCGGTCTCGATTGCCTGGTCGAGGTAGATAAGCTGACGTTAGAAGAGGTATGAACAGGTAGATAAGACGTGCATACTGGGCAGGCGGGTGCTAGCCAACTTACCTACCTGTTGCACTGCTTGAATCGATTGAAACCTCGAGTGCTTCAGCGCTCTTCTGAAGGCTCTGGCGGTGGTATCGAAATGCGCTCTGGGTATGGTATATTGGTCGGGGAAGAGTGATTGAAAGGTAGCACAGCACCTTTCATTCCAATGACGAACCTCCTTAGTTGCCCTCGTCTCCCCTCGAAACTAGAAGAGTCGTGGTCCTCCCGCCCGGGCCCGCTTCAAGGTGGTTCAAATGACAGGAGAGTCCGGCACGGCCCCGGTTCAGCGCCCGGCGCCCCATCCAGCGACAAAGCTAGCAATAGCAACGAAAGCAAGTTTTTATTTATTCGTTCATTCGTTTATCTATTATCATTCTAGCGCCCGGGCTCGGGTTAACGTTAAACTAGTGTACAGAGCCGGTGCAAGCCTATCGTAAGCAAATCTCAATTGAGAACGACCGTGTGCTTAGCCTCCCATCCCATACAGCCGAGCGAATGAAAGGTCAACCCGTTTTATCTGGAGTTGCACCAGTTGGAACAGGCAAGGGGGGTTATATCGCGGTCCGAACCGTCGAGGCAATATTGACGTTGGTTATTGACTAAATAACGAGATCAATTAGTTTACCTTGCTTGCCATCCCAATTCGTCGTTGTCGCGTACATGTCATCGAGTTATCTTATCGGCAGCACGAGGTACCTATCCACAGTATCTAACCTCAGATGGTCTATACCATGTACAGAAATCAGGCTGAGAAGGCGCAAAGAACATCAGGCCATCGACTGACCTCATCCCATGGTGGTACCCTTTCTACATTGTCTCCCAGGGTCTTGCAGTCCGTTTCATGCTGTGTAACCACACTAAAGACACCAAGAGGAACAAGGGGGCACACCACCATTATTTATTACCTGTGTACCTAACCCAAGGTGGTCCAGCTCCCTCTGGCCCTTACACTAAACTACCTAACCTAGATCATCCCACCCCCCAATCCTCCCCCCCCCCCCCATGCTACATCCCACTCTCTCCCACAATTCCCCAGGATGCGGATGAACGGCTCGTCACCAAGAACAAGTCCAAAATAAAAACCTCGTGGCGATGGTAGTACAGAACCGAGCCCGTGCTAAAATAGGACCACGCCTTAGTCCTTCCTCTTGGTTCTTCGCTTAGCCCATTCCTTGCCGCCCCGAACCTACTGTACTTACTTACATACAATGCTGCATCATTACTCCGCTAGTACTTAGGCACAGATTGGACCTGAATTTATGCATGGCGCAAAACCAACTGTCGCGCGTTCCTGTAACCAGGTTTTCGGGAATTCGTCTATCCTACCTAGTCGCCTTGGCGGCCAACGTCGGGCGACGGGCGAAAAAAGGGCAAAAATCGCAAAAACGCAATAATCAAAAACAGAAAACTGATGGAACAAACGTCGGGGTCTCAATTCATGTAATTATTTCAGGTTCTTCGCTACAGTCAAGCCTAGTTTCTTCCTCCCTTCAAATGTCGGACAAGCACGATAGCCTCCTTATTAGTAACGCCTGCTCTGTTGCATTGGCGGAGAGGTCTTATTTCTCTCCAACTTCCCATACCACGAACCGACTGTAGCAAAAGATAGTTAAACGTAATGTAATATTCTCTTCCCCGTCTGCTTTTTTTGTGCTGTTTATTTTTCTTTTACTCCTTATCAAGCCATACAGGCCGTCAATTTCATCCTGTGCTGTCAGGAATGCCGTGAATGGCTGGTGGCCGGGAATTCGCTATGAAGGGACAACTCATTAAAGCGCCAGTCTAATGAAGGCGCCGAGCTTTAATCTAGCACTGCGATGTGCACGAATATCGTACAATTGGTGTCCTCGTCTCTACCGCCGGCCGGCAAATCTTTTTCATCCCTTTTTTTGTTCCCGGAGTTAATTGATAGGGACCGTGTGCGCGTCAGATGATGACCTAATTACCTATTCTCGGTTGTACATCTGTTGACCCTGACCGCCGTATGATGGAGTGGCTTGATAGTTTTCCGCGTACATGTGACCCCCGTTGCTGTATTGGGTGAGGGGTTGCTGTGGTACAGCCCCCGTTGAGGGTGGGTATTGTTGTGCATGTGCATATGCGATGGGAGGTAATTGCCTGCTCGAGTAGGATGATGCAGGCTGCCCGGCTTCTGTCCCTTGGGGATCGGCACCTCCGTTTTGAGCCTGGGCGGCGGCCGCTGCGGCTTGCGCATGGCGCTGGCGGTCTTGTTCCTCTGCGGCCTTGCGCTGTTGTTCTTCCTCCTTTTTGCGGGCTTTCCATTCTTTCCGGATTTCTTTGAACTCTGTACGACCTGTCAGTTTTATACTTGTACAACTTCTCCAATGATGCGTGCGACAGCGATTATCCCTGGAACGGATGCTCGCGACACGGGCAGACGCGACATGGCAGACGGTCTGTTTTGACGCGTTGCTAGGACCATATCGGACTAGCTTGAAAGGTACTTGGTACGATTTCACCACACGCCTACGCATGCCGTCCGCCCACCCCGTGCCGGATTTTTTTGGGAAAACACGAGCGCAACGAGTTACGAGATCTTACCTTCGGGTGTTCGTTTTTGACCATGGCTCTGCATTGTAACGTGTGCGTTGAGATGGTTCAGTGTCCCGTAGGCCTTTTCGCAGCCATTCCATCCGCACTTATACATCCTTTCAATTTCCTCGTATCGACGACGAGGACGCTTGTGTTGCTGCGCCCCGGGGATCGGCACAAAGGAGTAAACCTGTTGCACACCATACTGTCAATACCATCAGCCATTCCATGTATATAATAAGGAAAAACAACAACATAATGTCCAGCCGCAAAATTTGAAGCCAAGGTAAATTTGATCGATCGTAGCCTGGAGAAGAAGAAGAAGAAGAAGAAGAAGATAAAAAAAATAGAAATTCCACGACGCCTGATTCATTGTCCCCCGATTTATTGTCCCCCCAATTTAAAGCATACCGTTCCGGTATCATAGGAGAAACAACAACAGTCTTCGCGAATATTCACGTTGCGCATAAAAGTCTTTACCTACCTGAGCTGGTCGTCCTGGCGGGGCCGACGTGGGCGGGTGCGAATAGGGTACCGGGTGGTGTGGCATCTGGCCTGCTGGGTGACCATAGTTGGCCCAGTCAGGACGGGGTTGGGTGTACATCCCGGCGGGCGCGCCTTGTGGATAGCTGTGCGCCATGTCTTGCGGCGGCGGCGCGTATGGCGAGTACTGGCCGTGAGGGTACGTAGGGCTAGGTGCCGCGATGGAGGGATCTATGGGTACATCGCTGTCAGACTTGACCTGCTGGGGTTGATGGTTGCGTCCATCTTGCATAGGCATGGACGGACTTGTTGTTGTTTGTTGCGCCATACCTCCGCTGCTGCCGTTGTGGTTGCTTGCTGGATGGTATTGGCGTAGGCTATGTTCTGGGAACGAACTGGTAGACCTCGCGGACTGCGGGTAGCCACCGTACTCCGAGGTGGGCGTCGCGGAGGTAGAGTAGTTGGCTGGACGCGGCTCCTGGTTGCTTGGGTACTGGGCAGCAGACGCGTGATCTGCAGAGGCTTCAGACTGATTGTCGCCGGACACGCTTGGATAGGGCGAAGGCAAACCTGACTGCGAATAATCGTGAACGCTTCGTTCCATAGGGCTGTCGGAGGCGTTGAGGAGCTTGCCGAGTCTTGCTCCTGGGCTTGAACTCTTGAGCTGCTGCTGCTCTGGCGCACGCGGTAGCGCTGCACAATTGCCAACTAATGCGTGTTGCTGTGATGATGGTGGTGGTGGTGGTGTTGGCACTAGGAACATGCTACAACAACCTGGATTGGGTGAAACAGAGAATGGCCAGAGGTTTAGTACTCCGAGCCAAGTCTAAATAAGAGATACGCAGACTGACGGACGGCAGACGGCGTACTTGGATCCAGATGGTAGTACAACCCAGATGAGAGAAGAATAGAGTTGCACCACAACCTCGAGGCTGCGGCTGCGTTGGTGTATTTTAGCTTGGTCGTAGTCTATTCTGACTGATGGTTGATGTAGTGTACGTAGATCTTGCGGGTCTAGTTCGCTAGGACGAGAGATACTAACACAGTAGTGTTGTACCCAGGTCCACACACAATCCACAAGTAGCCCACAGCTCAACAGCCACCAAATCGCTGCTGAACCTGTCCAGCAGAGAAGTGGTCCCCGGAGAGTCGATTAAAAAAGAACTGGACAAGGGATGAGATCCTCCTGAGCAGCAGCTTTTCAAGATGACCGAACACCCCCCCCTCACAATGACCCTGACTCTCTCTTCTGCGAATAATGACCGGCAGCGGGGGGTGTATCTTGTCGATGCACCACGCCGCAGAATACTCCGTACAGCTCTCTGTCTGCTATGACCCCAACAAGCGTGTTTTTTTTCTCTTTCCTTTTAGCAACGCCAAGCCACTCGAGGTGAGCGTGTCTTGACGTGATGAAGTCAGAAGACGAAATTGGGTGCGGGCAACAAGCGGGCTCTCGCGACCTTTCAGGGCACAATGGCACGGAAAACACTCTTATACGGTGACGCGATTCACCTATGAGTGTGTGTGTATATGTGTGTGTGTGTCGAGTCTCCACGGGTACTAGTCGGGTACTGCGTATGTAGTAGACCAAAGTATTGGACGAACTCTTCCTGGCAGATGCGAGAAAGATACTCGACTAGTCTAGTGGCAGGTGGGGAAGGAGAGTCTAAAATGGCGCCGAAGACAAAATTGGGGGTATGAAATTTTTGGATAATTGGAGCGAGGCCCAAACCTTACTAGCTGAGCGACTAGTGAGGGTGCCTGGGTGGCCGGGGGTTGGGGGATGGGCGACAAGGGAGGCGAGAGCAAGTCTGGCCAGGTTATGACTAGTGTCTTGGTGCTCTCGGGAGATCCAGTTGTGCTGAAGCGCAACGCCACTGGCCGTGAAGCCGGGCTAGACGGAGCTAGACTGACTCTTATTTGCCTCGTCGACAATCGAGGCGAAAGGGTGCGCGCGACGGCGGGCGACGATGAACGAAGCCAGCGGTGACGTGCAGTAGGCAAGCGCGCGACTCGGTTTTTTTAGTCGCTACGACCAGGATGTCTTGGCACAAGGTCCGGCACAAGGAATAAAAACGAGCTGCACTGAATCCTGAGCAGCGTTGCAGTGACTCTACGTGTTTGTGCGCTAGTTATGGTGGTGAACTGTTGAACTGTGAAATTGGGAATTGGGGCGATTGGAGATTGGAGATGGGGGCCTCGATTGCTGGCAGTCAAGTGAGTTGGGCAGGACGCTCCGGTCCTTTGCTGCTGCTGCTGCTGCTGATGCGACGAGGTATCCTTCAGGAGACAATGTGGTATAGCTTAATGTTTATGCCGATGATGGTGGTTTATCCAGTCCCGTAATCCTACTCGTGCGGCGAACCTTTGGACTGTTCGATGGATGCGTGTAGGAAGACAATTTGAAGATGCACTGGCGCCTTGAAAATAGTTTAGACTGGGCTCAGTGAGGTTTAGCGAGGCAGGCTAGCGCCGAGTTGGCGGCAGCGGGAACGCGTCGTTTTTTTTTTTTATGCAGGTGAAAAGCGCACCAAAGAAGCGCAAACAACAAGCGTGTGGGATGATCGACTGGGAGCAGTACAACCGTGATACTGTCATAGGCCCTTTCAATGGCCGATTGAAGCTGATTCAATTGATTGTTTGTTGGCACACAGCATGAAGAAGGGTTTTGAAAAGGGGAGGGAAGAGGGAGGGAAACCAAGCGCTCGAAAAGATTTATCATAATACCAAGGTGGGTGGATTGTAAGGTCGGTGTACCGACTGCGATATGGTACCTGTACATAGGTACCGAGATACCGCGACCGAGATACAATGCCAGTACAGCTGTCCCCTGGGCAGTTACATTACCTCCAGATACCAACACAGCGATTGTGTGCTCCACCCTCGAGCGTCCAAGGACAGGGCTACTACCAAGCAACCCTTTTGTTCCTTAGTGTACATCATCAAAAAGTCTGTCCTCCTCGAAATTATACTTGTAAGCCAAATAATGACAAGTGCACGCGTCTATCTATAATTCTTCTATACAAACTGCTAGGTTATTCATTGCACACCAACGTGAAATGAATTTCTGCTGATACAAGTTTTGGATCTCAATCGCAAACCATCACTGTTTGCCCGGCATCTCGTCATTGAATAAAATGGCCCACATACTCTTTCTGACCTCTCCGATTCCTCTGCGCATGATTTCCAGAATCTCCGCTGCTGACTTGCCACATGACCCTCAGTAGACAGCTCTTGTCGTAGACCGTATCCCAAGATACCAAGATCCCGAGTATAATAGATAGAATGTGTGTTTCGAAGGATAGCCCTATACTAGTGGAACAGAGGGTGGGAATAGAATCGGCTTTCAGTTTCCGATCCTCGGGGTCTTCTTTACTTATCTTCTAGCGTTGGTGCTACCTGTATTAGTAATCCCCGTGTCAAGTTGGACTCGGCTTCGTAGCGGTGCATTAGTTACTTGTTAGACAAGGTGAGTTTTTCGATCTGGGAAATCATCGCGCTGATATTACCACGAGCCAAATTTCCAGCTCATACAATGAAAAATCAGTGGACGGAGAATACCTACCAGTTGAAAAGGCGGTTCCACTTTTACACACTGTACAGTAATAATAGTAGAGGGTACGACACGGAGATATCCATGAGAAATAAATTGCCAGAAAACGGACCCATGTACAAGTAGAACGAGCCTGAACGAGGCAATGGGGTAAAGACGCGCCTAAATGAACATACTTTTACAGTAGCAAGCACAAAGAAGTGTTGTGTTGTGTGTGTGTGTGTTTTGGTGGTCTTGCGCGTCTAAGTCAGTGGGGTGGCTGGGTGTACATGTAATGTTTGTAAAGTACTGTACGATACTACCGTAGCTATGTAACTTTCGAGAATATGTTCCTTGTAAGTAGGGGGCGATATCATTCGTTCACGGGTGGGCAGACTGGAAATCTCTGGATGATCCCATGAGCTCCTCCCCGGCTATCGCCAGCTCTAATTCACGCCAAGGTCGCACAACACCAGCACGTTGCAAATACACGTTGTCCTGCTTAGATAATGGGTTACCTACGGTATAGCGCTCTCGCGAGACTAGTATAGATAGATATATACCGGTATATCTATAAGTCTGGGGGAAGCCGAGGTGAACATCAACAAAATACTAGCAATACCGCTCCAACGCATTTCGGTCCGGAGCTGTTCATCATGTTGACGGCTTGTACCATTGTATCTTGCCATGTATCTTGAATCCCGAGGCCGCCCCGTTCCTGGCTGACATCAGGATCCTGGAAAGTCTCCAGTTCGCATTACAGAGTATATCATAGTATGTTTTTTTAACCTTTACACGCATACTGTACGTACGCAACACTCGACATAGTTTTTTTCGTCGGCACGTTCATTGATTGGTTTGCCGGTCAAGGTGCCGGGAGATTGGTGAATGACTCGCTGTGCATACAGCCCCTGTCGAATATCGTACGTAATTAATGTCAGTGCATACGAATATGTGGCCCAGCTGTTGCGCTCTGCATCGGCTGCTGTATCTGCTTCACGCTCGGTTGCAGCAATATCAATCACGACGAGCTGGTGGTCGAATATGCCATGCAGGCCAAGGTTCCTTGGCTCCGAAGTTGAGTTGTATCTTCTGCCTTTTTTGCGATGCGCTCTCGGCGTGTTTCGCAGTTCTACTATGACGGCGAGTATTTCAGTTTTGGGGGAAGAGATTTCGCGCCATGGGTCGCGATGCACTCACAAGTCTCCGTTCCGCGATACTTAGGTACAGTACAGAACCGGGACGTGTGCCATACCTGGTGTGCCATGGGCTCACTCGACTGCTCGTTGTCCACCATCATCCAGGCGCGATTGAGGGTCAGGACTGGCGACGGACAATTGCCTTATTCCACGGGGTCCATTTTTTCTCAAAGGATTGATGGGCTGGAGTTTGGTAATATTGGATCAGAATTAGATATTGAACAAATTTGTGGAGATACAATAATATGCATGACGCTCTGTTGCGTCACTTCACATATTGCTGGGCTCTTTGTTAATGATGACTGGAAGTGTAAGTAGGCAAGTCAGTCGCCGATGGATGCCTTAGTTGTGATATCGTGATGTTGGTGAGCATTAGGACGTAAGTCACATAGCATAGCATAGCTGAATCATCTACAAGGTCTGGGGTAAGTATTGTTATTCATGCTGGGCTTTTGGGCTTAGCCACGGAGGCACCATGTGATCAGTCGCGTGGCAGAAGCCAAGCGATGCCATACATAATGTGTGGCGGCCCATGTCGACACGGGCTTATGAAAGACTGAAAGACGGTGTGTGCCGCCGCGATGGATACACAGGAGATGAGAGGTAGGTAGGTAGGTACCTGGCACACTACTAAGTAGACTCTCGATATGGAAACGCCCCTGTCGCGAGCGCCTGAGGTATTGGTTCGTAAACCTCTTATTCTGCTCTTATCGACCTCGCACCGGTGCCCCGTACTAGGGCTCTTCTTACCCATTCCATTCCTTACTTATACTGTCCTATAGTCTCGTCCCGGAGCAAAGATGGTGTATTAGTAGGCCCAAATCCCATGAAACACGTCTAAGCCATCCAGCCCATCCTAATCTTTGCCCCTTTGCCTCGGTTTGATGCACTATAACGGGCATAGGCCATGTAACCATCGTGATTGTGCTGCCACAAATACACCTCGACGTTGTGGCTCCAGGAAGAGCAAAGAAAGAGGGGGAAGGGGAACCCGAAGCTCGCCATGCGAGAACCAATACGGTAACCCGCCGCGAGAGGTACGCCAGATACACTACTGTACAGTACTGTAGCGGTGGAATCCAATGTGGAGAGTAACATTCGGAGATGACTCCACGCCCTATCTGCGCGTGTAAGTACATACTTAGTAGTAGTGTACCGTAGCCGTGGACTTTTAGGCCTGCAGGTATACTACGTACTGTAGGTATAAGATGTACAGTATAGCAGAGATCTTACAACTACCTATCTTGGACTAGCGCGCTCTCTCGTCCTCCTTCCCACTATACCTGATTGTTGTTGGAGTCGCGCCTCTGCCAGGTTCCTGGGCCCTAATCTTTGTCATTGGCCGATAGAGGCCACCACTAGAATAGGTATAGGCACTGTACTTGCGAGTGGGCACCGGCGTGGTCCCGAGGAGAGCCGAGGAAAGGGGTAAAAGCGATTTCAGCTCAGATCAATAGCTACCTTCTTCCTAGATTTGGTAACTAACTAGTTGGAGGTTCTGGTATGGCGTTTTGACAATAGCTGGCTTGAAACGGAGGGGATAGGCAAAAGAAGTACACATAACGGCGGCACAGATGGCCGGAACACAACATGCCGAATTCCCGTATGATATTCCCATTATGGCTTTTATTTTATTTTATTTTATTTTTGCTCACTAAATATCGCCATCATCATTGCCGCCGTCATCAAATCAGTCTCTCACGCTCAGCTACGTGACCATGACTAAGACGAATGAGAGGAGATAATCAGCCCAAACCCATGACGGAATTGTTGGCAGGGCTCGGAAATGAGGGATCAATTGGTTGATACGGACGTCCCTTGTGATCTTGGCGCTAGACGGTCCAACAATCCAAGACCCAAAAACCAAGACCTAAGACCTAAGACAAGACCCAAGACACCCAAATCGCTGGCTGGGCCTGTCCTGTTCTGGTCTGGGCACTTGACTGGCCTGGTCAGACTGGTCAGACTACCCCAGAATGATTTCCCGCTAGACAGACATCGGTAAACGCGATCTGTCAGGGCCCTGGAATGGCGTCGGCAAGCAGGATACAGTAGTACGGTACGTACGTGTAGGGTGAGAGACAGATCTCTCCTAACGACCCGAATGTCTGGGAGACACTAAACAAGCGTGAGTCGAGGCGAGGCACAAGCGGTTTTGAATCTTTGCCGGTTCGAGCTTACGAGCTATCTAATAATAACGAAACGAACCATCATCAGCCATCATCATCATCATCATCATCATCAGTCACGCAGCACAACAACATACATAGTATGTACAGTGACGAAATACGAAATTTCGACAACATGGCAACCTTCTACCGTCCCCATTGCCGCCAAAGCGCTCAGTAGGAAATTCCTCCCACCGTCTGTGTCCTATTTATTTGCATTTTGCGCCAAACGATTTGATTGACTGATTGACCGCCACGCCAAACATTACCGCACCAACGGCCCATGTGATGTAACGGCCGCACCTCACCATTCCACCACCACCATTTACCATTTACCATCACCACCACTTACTTACCACTTACCACCACTAACACCATCATTACCACCACCACCACCACAATCACCACGTCGTTCCCGTCCACCAGCTCCATCTGGTCCCTTCAAGCATCCCCACCTTCTCGCACACCGCCATAATCCGCCCACTAGAGGCGAACACGACAGTTCACATCTTTTAACCAAGTGCCTCCCCTCCTCCTCTGCCTCCACCACTGCCTTACCCTTCTCGCTCTATGCGATTTCTGTCCTGCATACCTTGCAATATCAAGTGATGGTGGCGAGCATGCATTAAACTGCCTGATACACGGCGCCGTAGAAGGTAGGAGTTCGTTCTCGTAGTTCCCCGGTTGTCCATCAGCATACATACCCAATCTATCACGATATCCGACGTCCTATCAGCATCGGGAAGCTTATGAAAGACCGGTGGGAGCGGGATATGATTGCTTGATTGCTCTCGTTCCTGTGTCAGACAAGGTTCTCCTCCCAATAAACCTGCCGCTACGACAGGCTTACATGGGCTGTTGTATGGTCACATGCCAGTCACGCAGCATCAACGGCAAAACCGAGGAGTCGTCTGAGAATCGCAACCCGACCGGGTCCCATACTATGCTCATATTATATTGCCATCGTGACGGAATCCAGGAGCGCTTGTAAACGTGTCGAAATGGTATGCTTGAACAGTATGACCCGGTTGAGATATGGGTTGTAGACGTTACGTGTCAATGCCTGATGGCTCGGGGCGTTGCACGAAAATGAAAAGACAAGCATGTATGCTGTACAAATCCCTTTTCAAGCCGCGGTACTTCATGTATGCAGGTGCAAGCAAGGCCCGGTCTCGAACGACGATGTTCGTTCATGGGAGACCGAGCAATACCGAGCGATGAGAATACAAAGTAACTACATACACATACAAGTGTTCTACCAAGTCCGGTACCCTCTGTATATCCCATAGTCGGCCTTGTTACGATTTGCTCGACAGGATTGGATTCCGTGGCCTTGGAGTTGCCATTCTGAGGAATAAATAGGCGCCGCCGTTTTCATCAACCAAAAGAGTATTATTTCTTTCCATCTCACTCCGCAAAATGGCAAACAACAAACGGCAAACACTACAACCAGGTTTTCTGGAGAGAAATTACTACTCGTTGACATGCTCATGCTCGTTCGATGTGTTACTTGTTGAACATAATACATGCTCAACGTGTTAGCAGACGGCCTTTCACCGAGCGGCCCGGTTGCTATATTTCCTCTACTATTCTCTACCTTGCCGCGATCCACTTACAGCACTTGGTGAGAAAAACTCCGGAGGAAAAAAGCTGCTCATGGGTTGCCTTGCATGGTGTGCAACCTAGACCCACCAACTAACCTGTGTTCTCAGTGCAGATTTCCAACAATCAATCTCATTAACCTAAACAATGCTAGAATGATGACATCGAGTCATGTCGGCCGACTTACCCCAGCCCGCCCCCAGCCGTCGGCACCTCAACACGCGTGAGCGCTGTCTCACCTGTCACTTGGTGTGCGTTTTCTGGAAGGCCTTTTTGAGAGAGTCTGTTCTGGGACTTTTCTGGATGCCTTTTTTTCTTTTCTTGAGTATGAGAGATTACTCCCAATGTTTTAGAAGTATTCTCAGCTCATGATGCAAAGGAAACACCAGTTGCTCCACAGCGAGTCCATCAAAACGTATTTGCTACTATACAGTACAGAAGTACACGAAGTTGAACGAGTGACCGGGGGAGATCGAATCGCCATACAAGGAGCTGGGACGGGAATCGCCGCAAGGACAAAATCAACCAGATCACGCATGATGCCCAGGCACCCTCAGCTGGCTACCATCCGCCAATTCGCGCCGCGCTCATAGGATCACAGCATGAAACGAACTCGAAGTGGCAAGTACACCCCATTCATGCCTATTCATTCATGCCTTTTTCATGCCTGCCTTCGGACGTTACTCTCACCTCATCAAAACTATTGTCCTGCGGCCTGTGCAGTTCGAGCAGGGTATGTATGTACGGTACATAGGTGGTAGGGTTTTGGGGGGGAGGGGGGCTGTTTTTTTCATGCCGATTCAGGACATGTAGCCAGGACATGTAGCACTAGTAGTGTAAGTGGTGTAGTGTAGACCGCAATCAGTGAGAGAGAGATGAGAGTCGTCTTACGCAATTGCGCAATCGTCGTTCTGCTTCAGAGGTCGAGGCGAAACGAAATTACATACGATGATGCTTGTGCCAATGTACATACTTAGTACTGTAATCCTACCCATATCTCTCAGATCCTTGGGAGCAGAGGTACCCACTTGCTGGATCTACACAGGACCCCTGTATGTTGCCAAGCTGCAGTGGCGATCATGCATACAACAACACTACCTATCCCTTTTGTTCACTCCTTTCACACCACAGCAAGGCGCCTAGCCATGATACACTACTACTTACACTACTACTACTACGTATAAGTACACTAACTAGTTCACTACTACACGTGTATGTATATGAGCAACTCGACTACGCACTATGTACGTGGTCTACCTCGAACCCAGTCCGAACACCGACTCTTCTCATCGCAAAAGCTCGCAAAAGCACCCGGTGGACATGAAACTCGGAAAAAGAAAGGCACTTACTCACTCACTTCAGCCAGGCAAGCCGGCAAGCCAGGTACCGCAGCTCTTGCCATTGACGTCAACAATGTCTTGGTGCCAAATCAAACGCGTCCACCATGGCCCTTGGAGGAGTTTTCCTTTTTGTGTAGTACTATCTTAAAAGTCAAGTCAAGTCAAGTCAAGTCAAGAGGGACATACGATATTGGGTAATTTCCCCGATGCCTTCACATATGCAGTGAAGTGGGGGGGGTTTTGGTAGTTGGTAGAGATTTTTTTTCTTTCTTTCCCTGAAGGGCTGTAGTGTACTGCATCTTCTTGTTCGAGAAACCAAGTCGTTGTTCGCACATCGCACTAGATTCGACTAGGGGAAATGAGACGTTGCTCGCTCGGGTCGAGCGCGCTCGGCAGTAATAGCGCAGCAAGCAGATAACAGGTACCTTCCTTGCTGCGGTGGGTTGCGCTCGATCTCCGCGCTCCAAGTCGCGAGACGCGATCCAACAACGATCCAGCCACACAAACCCGACGGGCAGGGCAGGGCAGGGCAGGGCAGGGCAAAGCGTTGGCAGCGTTTGTCGGGATCGTGACCGCTCGGCCATACCTCGTTTGATCCCTCACTGTCTCTCCGCCCTTTGGGAAACTCGGAACGTCCGAACCGTGCCAGCATCACCATGACATCCTAACCCTATACGGGCCTTTGGTTCCATGAGGTAGTATTCCTCAACCCGCCCAAAACGCTCTCTTGTGCAAATATGCGGGCTGTTCTTCTTTCGATCATCAATGCGTCAGACGTGTGGGCCGTGTTATATCACCAGGCAAAGCAGGTTGGCGAGGGTGGCAGGGAAGAGGAGGCAAGCGAGGGCAGGGTGAGCGGCACACAGTCTTGACAAGCATTTTAGAGCATGGGAACGTTTTTTGATGTATTTCATGGTTCCTGGTGTAGTCTACTTCGGATGGGCTGCCGTGAACGCCCAGAGAGTCAGCAGTACCAGTACACACTAGCGGTGTCTTGTTGGGCTCTTGGGTGTAACTACTTTGTACGAGATCGGCCTAAGGTAGGAACCACAGCGATCTGGCAGCGATTGGCGCTGTCTTCCGGTTCAGATGGGTGAGCTGGGTGAGCTGTCGCTTGTCACTAGCCTGCTAGATCCCGTTACACTCGTGGAATGGATGGAGTCGCTAGTGAGTGATGGTGAGGCGGGTTTCACAAAGCACTGTTCTTTGTAACATGCCGGCCATCATTGCCATTAGTGTAGCTGGTCTTAGTACCTGCTGGATAACTAATTACTGGACAGAGACCGCTGTCCAATTTTTTATCATCGCGCCAGCTGTACTGGGCAACATTTGCGAAACGAAACGAGAAACGAGAAACGAGAAACCCGTACCGTACCGTGTCTCTTCTGCGACTGGCCGAAGGATAAGCCAACCATCCATTGAGTGTCTCTAAAGGTAAAGGTGGCTTGCATACAACCCAGCCATTATCTATCGGTCCTTTGGAGACTACAGGCGCCTGTGACCGACCCAAGGTCTTTTACCGCCTTGCCAGGAAGACGTGCGTTAATGAGTGGCTTGCTGCTGAAAGCGCAGGACGATGGGCGGTCACCCAAGCCCCCGGGATTGCTAAACACGAATACATACTATACATCCGTAGTATGTAGCTAACGGCACTAAAACAAACCTACCAACAATTCGCATATTCAATTAACTACGTAGTACAAATATCATCCTCATCTAGAGAATAGGAGACTTGCAGCGCATTGACAAAGATACACGAAATTCATGCAGGATCGCGGAGTCGCGAGGATCATTTCTACGACTCAATGGCTGAGAAACGTTTGGTGGTACATAGTTGAAAAAAAAAACCCTGTTGGACACAGGAAAAAATGTGCCCCCGACTCTCCCTTGCCTCCGGCCCAATCTAAAAAAAAGAACTAACCAGTCGATTTTATATATCAATAGTAGGGTCGATTTGGTCGCACGTTTTCTGAATAAATTCCTTTTTCTGACATCTGATTCTGAATTTTTTGTTTTTTTTCCTGACCTGTCATCCAACGGCCGGTTGAGAATTTATTGGACTACTATCAGTAGTATTCAGTTTACGTGTCTTAGAGCTGAATGAAACTATGAGACGTTTAATAAACTAATTCTCGTCCATCATACTTGTGGCTAGCTCTGGAGTAAACTCGCCGTACATTAGCACAGCGAACTTACCCAATACTGGTAGACAACATCCAAATCAATCATTAGTAACAATTGCGGTAAGCATTGATGAGCATTGATGCCGCTTGCCCCTGCGCCAGTAAAAGCAGTCTTAACTCGAAACTTTCAAGTGACAAATTCCTGCAATCTTGCCGGTATGTAGCATGTAACTGTAATTTCTACCCGCTCGTAAGCTCGATAGGACAGAGGATGCTTGTGACGTACCTCGTACATTCTCGTGTATGAAGGGGTAAGGATTACTTCGCCATGGATCTTCAAACTAATGACTGAAATAATTTATCTGCGCTTCGAGCGGAGTCTTTCACAGGTCATAGATGGCGAGGACGGATTCTGGCCAGAGCAGAAGGCCAGGGAAAAGGAGCCAGGCATCCATGCTCGTTCGACGTAACCGTCAAACTGCATGCCTCCATGTAACTTATTCGGTCGCATCGAGCTCACCGGCTGGCTGCAGAAGGTCCCCCCCGATCACCCCCGTGACATGAAGATACTTATAAATCTGGGGCCGGATGCACCAGCCACCGACCAAGCGATATGACAGGCCTCACGATCCATAAACGTCGTCTAGACCAACAGTTTCTCGTCACATGTGATGACTTGGAAGTGCGGCCCTTGGGGGCTGCTTTGAAGTATGCCTTATCTCAGAATTAGCGATTCAGGGTCATAGACGAGACTATGCCCCTGTCCTTTTCGACAGGACTGAATCATGGGGCCTTGACTAGTGATGACGGCATGGCAACAATAGGTTACCACCTCTAGAGATTAATGCTGGGATGCCATGTACACCACTATTCTAGTTGTTTTTACAGTGCTATCAGGAGAATATGCGTGTGGAATATGGAGATGAATTCGATAGTTTTAGTTTCACACCAAAAATGCCCGAAATAATACCTCGTCGACAGTTCAAAGGAGCAACGCTGATAATGTGAACCAACTATGTTGTCTCGAATAAAAGTCATTGAGATGAATATAATTAACTGGACTCGAATTTCCGGCCCATCGCAGAACAGTAACCAGGTGTGCCGTGATAAACTTATATCAAATTAACAAACATGAAACAGATACACGGTAATTACCTTCGTATAACCAGCAGGAGTATTAATTACATACCTCAAGACTATACTTTATCCATAAACACGTTGCCTGCTGTACTAATACTCATTTGCAAATAGTAACTTCTCCTACCTGTAACTACATGTGCTACCGCGTTCTACGATTGTTCGAGGAATCCTCTGTGCGCTACGACTTTCGCGGCAGTGGAGCCCACAAAGTCGAAGAAATCGAAATATGCCAGTACATAGTAGATAATCGCTCTACTTAGGGGCCATCTACTAAAAACGTTCCACAAAGACACCTGCTTCTGCCATAATAACCCGCACGTGGCAATATCTTAGTGTTGAGCTACTGTTCAACGCCGGTCCCTGCAGGCTTGACTCGAAATAGGCGGCGTGAAACCCCATCAGTTCTATCTCGATTGGTCTAGTGGTCAGGATACCTGCTTGTCATTGCTATTCAACGACTTAGTATTCACGATAGTGAACCTTGGTGGTTATGAAAACAAGTCGCAGGTGGCCGGGGTTCGATTCCCCGATCGAGAGTTGCGTATCCGTTGATTCTACGGTTGAATTTTTGGTCGTGAATCCAGCTCGTATATCTTCCCGACTTACCTTTTTAGCGCGACGAGGAGTTAGGTCACAGGCTCTCTTTTGTTGAAATATGCACAGACTGACGCTAGATTTTAATTACTATCTACCTCATGTAGCAATCATTTTTCGATCACTCGTAACGAAACGAGGCTGGGATGATGTCAGCATCACCAAACCTTTTAGTTAGGGCCCGTGTGACCTGTAGCTAAACTTTTGCTATGATAAAACTTCTGTGACAAAGAATATACGTATATATAGCTAAGGGACTGGCTTATGAAGATCAATTAGACTTATTTGCGTGACAATGATGGTTCTCACCTACCCATATAATTGACCCTCCTACGGGGTTCTGACGACTGTCACAGAAATAGAACTACAGCACTATATCGTAGCATTAATACGAAAGTAGGACGTAGCCAAGGCGTTTGCCTTGACGTGTGTAATCACTTATATGCTCACGGTTGAGGTCGTAAAAACAGTTCCGAGCAGTAGAATTACGAACGCAATGACAACGTTATTCCTATGGCATTAGCATTGCGAGATACAGTGTATAAATATAGGGAAGAAACTAGATACAGCGAAACTGTACTTAGAGGACTAAAATACTAAATACATCAACCCCAAGCCCCCCAGCTACATAAACTGTTTCTCCTCGTGGACACCCTTTCTCCTTCATCCTCGCAGGAGATCCACCTGAGACCAGACCACCCCTTAGCAAGTGAAGACAGCGGGACCAGCAGGCTGGTAGGTCTTGCCACCATTGTTGTAGATATTAATGAGGAGACCAGGATCGGTGTTCTTGTACGCGCCGGGGAAAGAGACGAGATTCGACGGCGTCTTGGAGCCCGAACCGCCCGAGACGGTGATCTGGGCGCACGAGATGTAGAACTGGGCGCCGTTTGCTGAACTCGCACTGCATTTGCGGTACGCGTCTTAGCTGTCTGTAGATGATTGTATAAATTGGGGAGTAAAAAATAAGAAAGACACGAATCTTCTTGTTTGTGGCAGAGGCGAATTCTTGATGAGATGAGTAGTCAAGCCGTGTCAGGAGAAGGAAAGAGAGGGATCAGGAGAGAAACAGCGCGGCGTAAATGGATTGAACTAACCTATGGAGAGCAACGTGCTCGATACGGAACAGGTAGTCGCCGCTGGCGATACACTGCGGGATAGTAAAGCTGACCTGGGACTTTCCTGTGGTGAAGATTCATAAATCAGTATCAGAAAGCAGTAAACATCCACGACCACTCGGCGACAGCTCCTTTGCTTTCGCCATAGAGCTTCTGAAAATACCACGCTTCTCTTCCAAGAAGAAATAAAGCGAAAATAAGGCAAACCCCAACCTACAGGGGAAAAAAAAAAGAAACAAAAAAAAAACTTACCATTAGAAGGCCAAGTGTACTGTCCACCACTAGCAGTCGGCATATCCTGGAAGACCTTGAACCACACGGCCCCCTTCCCATCCCACGTGGCGGCCGTCTGACCGCTCGGGACCTTGGCCATGTACGCGGACAAGGCCCCCGGGTGGTAGATGTTCGGTGCCACGGCCCAGGTGATCTGGCCACCGGCATTGACCTTCGAGATGTCCGGTGCGCCGCCCGGCGCCCGCTCGTAGCAGCGGATGGCGTCACTCGTCACGTCCGTCACGGGCCCATTGCTCTGGAAGTTGGCTGTCTGTCGGAGGGGTCAGAGGTCAGTGATTTCCGTCGAGATGGTCAAGGGCAACTCTTGCACATCGAGTAGAAAAAATGATACAGGTCTGGGATACTAACCTGGCGCACTGACGACCAGTCCGACGTCCCGGCGAGCTTGGGGAACGTGTCTAGACATCTTATTAGCGAATAATAGAACGAATATATGATAGCCTCGTTATAAACAAGACCATAGAGGCCCGAGATATATCCAACCACGAACAAGGATCAAGATATATATAGTATGAGGATATATAGCTCAAATCCACGAAAGTGTAAAGTCAGATTCAGATGGGGTATACGTACAATGAGGAGCAGCCTGGATTGCTCCGATAAAGAACACGAGTGCTGCCGTGGCTTTCATGGCTGATGAGAATACGAACGAACGTACGACAACAATGCAGTGCAAGATTTCGGCGTGACTAGAACGAGCCCCAAAGCTACTAGGTCGTTGATGTGGACGACGTTGCCCTTTTCAAGATGTCGATTACCTACGGGGAAGGCAACGACGTCTTGGCCTAGAATATATCTAAATCATACCGTCAACGGCATAACAAACCTCGGGTATAGGAGACAAATGACGACAAGCAACAAACAAAGCCATCTTGACCAAACCGCAAGGTACCATAGCAGCATAGAGCCAAGATAGAAAGTCAGTCCGGGCGGAAGATAACTTGCGAGGACCGGTTAAATGGAGGTGGGCCGTATTATATTGTTTACCCATTCACGAGGTGCCCTGTTAAAGAAGCTTACGGATCTCAGACTGCCTGACCCGGCAGAGTGTGAGGCAGCAAAATAAATGCCTACAGCGCCATGGCAATGGCGTTGACGTTTGACGTCTAGTGAGTGGACCATCATCGGCCATCCTCGGAATACATATCACGAAACCTGATGAGGCGTGTCACACGGCTACTAATCTGAAAATATGTTTCATGCTACCTATCTAGACGGTCCGATTTGCCTCAGAACGAGCGCAACTTGGACTGGTCAATCTACCTGAGTATGAGACTATCTGAAGTCAACATGATGTGGCTTGAGTAGTTCCAATCTAGACTAGAAACGGGTCAGCAAGTTCAACAGCAAAGGTCCTGCGTCTTAAACAGACTAGGCTGCCGGTAAATCTCTCGGAATACACCTCGCAGATGCTGTGCCTCGTCTCAAGTCGGAGTAGCCTGTGCCTCTTTTTTTTGTTTTTGACCTTGAGACTCCTTCACCCCTCCAAATGAAATCAAAGGAAGAATGACACGTGCAGCCAGTAAGAAATGCACGACCCAGAGGCCAATATTACAATGTCTAATCAGCCTGACCCTCTAGATAACGCCAATTTGTGCTTTTTGTGAAATGAGAAAATAACAGCAGGATCCCACAAGCGTTACGGTATCGAATTGTTAGGACGATGCAGAAGTCAGTTACCAGCGTCTGTTACCAAGAGGCATAGCATTAGCGCCGCCGCCGCCGCCGCCACCACCACCGCCACCTATCAGCTCTGTTAGTCGATTTTATCGTGACGGGAGCGAAGAGAATGAGACCTACCACGATGGCCACCGCGACCGTAGCCACGGCCGCCGTAACGACCGCCGCCACCTCCACCACCGTATCGCGCCATCTCGGCTAATCTTGGATCAACTTGTTGCTTAGCCTCCTGAAGAACTCCGACGAGATCACGAGCCTGCTTCGAGTCTAGTGATAAGGGTCAGTCAAGTTCCATAGTGTGTGACGGGAGCGACGAGACATACTGTCAGTAGTAAAGAACGTGATGGCGGTACCCTTGGCACCAGCACGACCGGTACGACCAATACGGTGAATGTAGTCTTCCGAGTTGTTCGGGTAGTCATAGTTTATCACATGAGTGATGTTACGAACATCTTGATCACAACAGGTTAGCTCTAGAAAACGAGTTGCCATGAAGCAAGTCCCAGCGGCGGATATAGGTGCCATAAGCATATTGATCCGTGCTCTCTCCATCGAGAATGAAGCTGTGGGGGCTGTCTGTTGCATCAACACTGCCAATCTGGAATTGATCCCAATAGTCTGGTCCGGGTCCTCAGGATTCGGGAATCTTAGCGATAGCTTGACAAAATCAAGAAATGCTCAACCTCGCCTGCTTGTACCACAGAAAATCAAGGTACGAGGCGAAACATCGACACGGCCCTTGGGCCATACCATAGATCCCGATCATCCGGGGAGGGGGGGAGGAGAACCACAAGACACGATTAGGCCAGACATATGTGCGCAATCAAGAAAGCCCCTAGACATCACAGTCAAGCACATCGGATATAACTCTGCTGGAAGTTGTGGGGAGGGGTTGGGGTTTGGGGAGCTTTAATCATACCAATACCACGAGAAGCCACGTCAGTGGCAACCATGATGGGACTCTTATTTGTCTTGAACTGGTCAAGAACCCAGTCACGCTCGTTCTGTTGCTTGTCACCGTGGATCGCTGCAAACATGTTAGTAAACGGATAATCCGTATTGTAGGAGTGAAACGTACAAAGCGCAGGCCAGCCATCCTGGCGGAGGAATCTTGTGATTTCGTCCGCTACGCGTTTCGTGCCAACGAAAAGAAGACACTTGTTCTCCTTGTTGTCCATGATCTTCTCGAGGTGCTTGATCATGCGATCACGCTTCTCACCCTCGGAAACTACTTCGACAATTTGTGTAATACGGTGGTTTGCAGAGAGATCCATGGAACCAATGTTGACTTGAATGAAGTCGGTCTGGAACTCGGAGGCCAGAGCTCTGACCTCCTTGGGCCAGGTAGCAGACCACATGAGTGTCTGACGATCAGGTCGAATTTGACTAATAATCTTTCGAATCTGTGGCTCAAAACCCATGTCAAGCATACGATCCGCTTCATCAAGAACCAGATATGTGACTCGGCGAAGGTTAGTCTTGCCACCTTCAAGCATATCAATCAAACGTCCGGGTGTGGCGATGCAGACCTCGACTCCCTTAGACAGGTCTCGGATCTGGGGACCACGAGGGACACCTCCATAAACACATGTGTTGCGGATGCGGGACGATTTGCCGAATTTGGTGATCTCCTGCTGAATTTGGACGGCCAACTCTCTTGTGGGAGCTAGCACGAGAACAATGGGGCCATCGCCAGGTGCGAGCAATGGCTGGGCGTTGATGTGGACAATGGCGGGAAGACAGTACGTAAGTGTCTTTCCGGAACCTGTCTCGGCAATACCAACGACATCGCGACCGGAAAGAGCCATAGGCCAACCCTGGGACTGAATGGCGGTAGGAGCGGGAAAGCCTTGGGCCTTGACCTCATCCATGACGTATCTAGGGAATCCAGCTTCATCGAAAGTCTCGACCGGCTTGGGGACATCTTGACCTGCGATGGTAATTTGGTGATCGCGACGGAATCGTTCCACCTCGCTAGCAGGTCGTTGGGCAACGGCTTCATCCTCCTTGTAGAAAGACTTCTCGAACTTGGGCAGCTTGCTAAGATCTATCGGCTGTTGTTAGTATGACAATGTAATGACAGTATAATGATTGTACCCTGGAGAAGACGTACCCCATGTAGGCTTGCTGAGGCCAGAACCGAGATTGCTCATTCGGTCGCCGCCACCACCGCCGCCTCCGTAGCCACCGCCATAACCACCACCACCACCACCGTAGCCGCCGCCGCCACCACCATAGCCATTTGAGTGTCCGTTGCTTTTGTTTGTAACATGTCAGTATCGCTGGTTTCCAAGAGATTCGAGAGAAACACATCAATTCAGGGGCTTCAGACGCGTTGTCGTGAGCCAGAGTAATGGCAGCACATGCATTCACCGAACAAAGCCCCCAGAACAATGAAAGAGGAAGGCATCAGATCACATCGCGTATGTTGCTTACCTGTGGCCGTTGTAATCCTGACGGCCGCCGGAGCGGTAACCGTCATTTCCATAGCCGCCGCCGCCTCCGCCGCGCGAGCCGTAGCCACCACCGCCGTAAGACATGGTGCTGTTGATGAGGAAGTAGTTGTGTATTGCGTATGGGTAACGGGGCAGGTGTGCACACGGACTTTGGGTCAATTAACTGCTCAGAGAGCGCGGATTCAATACAGTAGGCGGACGATTACAATAGATGCAGGAACGCGACCTGCAGAAATGAGCGGGATGGGATAGAAATGAGGACGCAGATGAAGAATGGGGGAGGGGGTTGTTGTTGATGATTAAGAAGAGGGATGGAAGTTGTTGCTTCTGCTCTCGGGATTGAAGCGACGGAGGCAAAGAATGGTAGTCCTTTGCAGACAATTTTTTTTTGGCACTAGGTAGGCGCGCGCCCCACACGCCAGATGATAACCAACGACCAACGCAGGCTAAGGTGCCTGGGTAGGTAATTTAGGTGAGGTAAGCAAGCGGTCTCGACCCAACAGGCGGTGGATAAACCTTATCGTGGTTATCTTGGGGAGGAAGTACCTAGGTAAGTACCTCTACATGCATACATAAGTTACATACATATGTACTCTGTGCCCGACATAACTTCCAATACCGACTTCTAATATGCTACACTAACCTACCTATATATTAGTTCCAATGTTTTCTCCGATTGTTCATAGGACGCCTCAAGTTTTGATTGGAGTGATTTGAGCTGAGGCGCAAAGCGAGAGAAGCGAGATCGAGGTTGACATAAATAAGATAGACGTCTCCGAATCCGTCAATAAAGAACTTCAGGTCAATATCCCAAGCCATATCCCACATTTTCTCCATCATCTATCGATTTATGCCAATCTAATACCACCTGTGATACTACCCATTAAATATCGGTAACCGAGGCAAGACATCTGGTGCGCTAAGCCTCTTAAGCGGATGGGAACATCTCCCAGAATCCGATCTCCATCTGCCACCATGTCAGCCTATTGATCTGTACAACTCGACAAGTACATGTTCCATACCTTTGTAGCGTGAATAAATATCTTGACAAGCTCCTCAATCCTAGAAGGAGAATGGAGAACCGCGTTCCTTTCTATGAGCTCTATATCATAATACCACGTATCAGTGACAATCTCATATCACTCCTCTCAACGCAATAAGGGAGGGATCCCATTGGAGAGAGCGCTGGCCTGGAGATGATGGAACTACTTACCACATCCTGTTTGCACAGCCTGAACGTAGTCATCTGCGACGTAGTTCAGAATCCAAGGCCAGTACTGGAACACCCAGAGTTAGTGATCGATCGCCTTGTCTCCTATTTCGAGGGCCAGAGCCCTCCAAGCCACGAAGCCAGCCCCATAAAAGCGCATTGTCTCCCAATATTACCCTAGAAGAGGCAAAGATGAATGTCCGAGATTGACTTACCGTGTTTCCCTCAGTCTTGGTACGTGGGTCGGCATGCAGCTGCTTCGCAATGGCGCCGTAGCCCAGCAGGCAAGGCGCCAGCGAGATCTGGAGGCCGAGCCAATCTTCAGACTGTCCGATGTCGAGGACATATCGTGTGTAAGCCGTACACGCTACAAGCCAGTCAAACGAATCCACTCGTCAGCAAAGGACCATGATTGCATACCTTGATGTTCCTCAGTAGCCTCGATCTCCTCTTTTGCAATACCAAAGCTCTCGCAATAGTCGATGTGTAATTTCATCTCGGTATGGATGTGCTGGAAAATCTTTGCTCCCTAGAAAAAAGAAGAAACAAAATTAGTACAGTGTCCACCCTCCTCCGCGATGTTTTCGACGTACAGATGCGATATCCTGTATGTTCTTCGCCTTGTATGATGCGAGAGCATTAGCACGCGTAAAGTGCACGAGATACAGGTAATCCTGGATGAGATATTTCTTGAACGACTCAAGCGGCAGCTCGCCATTCCCGAGCGCGAGGACAAAGGGGTGGTTGACGAAGCGATGCCACACGGGGGCGACGTCCGGACGAGAAAGTAGCCATTCCACAAACCGTCCCCTTGGTACGATTAGCTTATTCACATGGGAAGAAAAGGCAACTGAGTTCTGCAAGGGGAGAGTTGGAAAATAAAATAGATCAAATAAATACTCACGGGGCAAACGGCAACATGTATGTCGAGTGGAAGTGATTGAGCGGCCCGTGACCCTTCCCATAACCCGGCGCTGTGCGAATAGCCGCCTCGATATACTGACACGCCGCGCGCACCGCATCGACAGTCTCCAGCCCCCTGGCAAGGTTCGCCGCGATGGCCGATGCGAGCGAGCAGCCCGTGCCATGCGTATTCTTGGAATCGACATAGGGACTCTCGATCCTGATCGCGTTTCCGTCGGACCCGAGAAGAACGTCGACGATGATTTCTCTCTGTTCGGGTGATGTGGCAGCGGTGCCGTCTTTCTTGAAGGGAACGTGTCCGCCCTTGACAAGCACCCACGTGGGACCAAGTTCCCGGAGCCGCGCCGCTAGATTCTCCAAATCCCCGATGCGCTGGATGTCCTGCGATGTCTCGTCGTCCCTTGCGAGCAGAAGTTTCGCCTCCGGCACGTTCGGTGTTAAGATGAAAGTCAGAGGTAGCAGAAGCGTGCGCAATTCATTGACTGCCTTTGCGGGCAGAAGTTGAGCGCCCGTAGTAGCCACCATAACCTTTCCAGAAGAATGTTCAGCTGCGTTACGCCTCAAGAATGCCTGCTATGACGTGAGTCATGATTTACGTATTTCCTACTTACCGGATCTAAAACTAGCCTTTCAACTTTGTAATCAGTCACTGCTTGAGCGAGCATCTTGATGGTAGCCGCTGAACCCAACATTCCTGTATTCATCAGCGAGACAGCAAAAGAGAGCAAGGCTCATAGCACAACGCACCAGTCTTAACGACGCTGGGTGGGATGTCTTTGAACACGGCATCAATCTGTTTTCTCGTAAACTCGGGCGGAATCTGATGAATGTCATCGACACCCGTGGTATTCTGAGCAGTCAGTGCCGTTGTCGCTGTCATAGCATAGCAGCCATGAGCAGCGATGGCTTTCTGGTCCGCTTCAAGACCCCTATCCATAAACCATATCAGCTAAAAGTCTCCGGTTTTTGGTCGGGTATGGGCATGACTTGGTCTTGCTTATAAGCGAAATAAAATACCTCACGAGAATTGCAACTTACGCACCACCCGATGAGTCGCTCCCCGCGACGACGAGGATCGTCTTATCGGTCATTTTGCTAATGACCCGTAGCAGAACTATCTACCACTTCTTTGAAAACTTAGAGGTAGCTAGGAATGGTGGGCAGAAAAAAAAATTCCGAACGCAATACTTACAGACGAAGTGGGGTTTTAGAGCAAACGTCACTCAATTGTCTAAACATTATAGTTCCACGGAAGATAAAACACGATTGCTACACAACTACATTGAACAACAACGAATAAAGCTCGTTTACTATCTTGCAAAGAACGCCTTCATTGACGAGAAGGCACAATTCTTTCGTCGCCCGCATGATGCCCTCGTCGCTACCGTTCTCATTTCGGTCAATGAAACACAATCACAGGGCAAAGGGTGATGGTCTTGATGTTCCTAAAGGTCGATAGTATAAGCACCTTGTCAAGTATTGGCATAGTTGGTCCGGTAAAATCCAATAATATTTGTATTGCGAGTAATGCGATTGGTATAGTGCACCTGACCGAAACCTGGAGGGAAAACCTCAGTTCCCAACAACTCCCCAAGTGTTCAGCCGACCTCCATGTTAGCAGTTATAACCCATAACGCCGGATTAGTCCAATAAAATACTAAGTGCCGGCCATGCTGAGCCACTTATGCAAACCTCATGGTGTGACATCCCCAAATCAAATCATGTCGCGCATGGTATCATACAACGGATCGCAGAAAATCCTATAAAGCAATAATTCATATCCAACTGGTATACTCTCAACCAGTTACGGGACGTCATACTATATCGAGAATTGATGTGGCCTCGTCGTCGCTGTTATCATGTCCAACTCTGCTGGATCGCTGATGCTTCTTTGTCTCTCTGTTCGTTGCTCGTCCCCCGAGTTGTTGTCTCCCTCATCACCACTATCATCTCCGTAGATGATATGCCGTAATACGCTCTTGTCAAAAAGTTCTATGATTAAGTGCCGGTCCGCGAGCTTGTAATGATGGCCTTCCAAAAGCCCCAAAACACGCCGAAACATGGCAGGTTGCCGGAAGCCGGGTACTTTCTGATGCCTCAATTGATGCAATTCGACCCGAGCCTTCTTGTATAAAATCATGTCGCCTAGCTCTACCTCGATCAACTCCAGGGCTCGCTTGTTCGAATCGTTAGTTTCGTCGACAATTATTGACGCCGGCTCGTGTATTGTGGTTTGAGTATTAGGTAGTTTAATAGATAACGGTGTCTCATGCTTCCAAGGTCGATAGGAGAAGAACTGAGTGAGATCATTGGGGATGCAGAGTCCGAATGATTTTCCGAGCAAGGTGGTATTAGAAAGCCAACCATGCTCGGAGAGAATCTCCAACCCGTGCACTGATCGTGAGATCAGACCCAAGACGAAAAAGGCGGTGCCTCGGAGACTCATCACATGGTGAGTCTGCGCGATCTCTACAATGTTCCCAACAACGTCGGTGGACTCGAGAAATGGAGCCCCCAACTCCATGGAGCCGACGTTCCCGACGGCCCACAAGCAGCCTTTGACCTTTGTAATGAGTTCTGCGTCGTCTGATTGCATGCCATACTCGCGAATGGTAGACGCGAACTCCTGGAAGTGACCCTTGTCTTCGAGTAATTGACACCCTTCTTTCGTGCGTGTCAATTCGCGGTAAAAATGCGGTGGTATATGACTATCGTGGTCCTCGTCCACATCCATATCCTCGTACATGCTCAAGCGATTCGGGTTATCATCAGCATTCTCATTAAATGAACGTGCAAGACTCGCTTCAATGAGACTGACGTATGCGTCATTGCGACCCAAGAACCAATCATCCATCTCATTGCTGATATAGTCCAATCCATCAAGGTAATGGTAGCCAATAGATGTTGACAGAAAGCGTAGGAGCAACGGGGCGCCAATCTCTCCTAAATGATCGAGGCTTGGTCGGCATTCCACTATGTACTCTAGTAATGGTTTGCTATTGCAAGCTTTCTCTAGAATCTTGACAGCCGTGGCACACACCTCAACTTCTGGATCATAAAGCTGGGTAACTAATAGTTGGATTGCCCACCTGGCATCCGAGATGATTTGTCCAGAAGAAGCAATCCGTTGAGATATAGCATATTTCCGAAGGACATTGGTTGCATGAATCCGTATGTCCTTGGTGCCAGCTGTGAGGGCCTTGGATAATAGGACACGAGGATGTCCCTGTAGACTGTAGTCGAGATTGGAGAGGATCAATTTAATAAGATCAGGACGTTGCTTAAAGTCGATGATGTGATACATCATGTTGAATACGCGGCATCGCTCGAGCATTGTAACCCCCTTTGGGTCACTACTAAGGACCCCTAACATGGGAAAGTAGCCCCCACAGAGCGTATCCGTTAAACGGTCTCTCGAAAACATCGGATACTGGGCAGTAAGACCGCTCGTCTACTTGAGTCAGTGAACGTCCATTTTATGATACGACGCATTGAAGATCCTTACCGGGTCGCACTGAGCTAAGCATTCAGCGATTTGCCATAATAGCTTATTGTCTGTGAGGTGCTTTGCACCCTCAGTCGTCTGTAAGAGTGTGTGCATCAAAGCACAGCCGACTCTGACATACTTCTGTGTGTTGCGGGTACTCGGCACTTCGGAAAATCTAAATTTGAATGGACGATAAAAGTTTACAACGCTCTTAATGAATTTGGATGCTTTGATCGCCTCTTCTAAGCGCTTGCCGTTTGTTAAGGGGCCTTCTATGACCTTAAGCATGATGTCCCACTTCCATTTTGCAGGATTGGAGCTACTGAGGACCCCCGAGTCGATCAAGAGCTGGCGAAAAGTGGCGTCGTCAGTGTTGATCGAGTTGTTGTTTTTGTGGGCGTCGTCTAACGAGCCAGCCATTTCCATCAAGCCAATGGACGAAAGGCTACTGGTTGTATATCCCGATGCGGATGACCGATGAAGTGTCCGGCTAACGCTGCTGATTTGGTAGACTATACCGGTGGCATTGAAACGACTCTCATCGTCGAATTTAGCAGCAGCCGAAAATAGTTCTGGAAGCAATTGGAGCTCGCTGCTCCAGGAAGGGGGTAGAATGCGACTGGCAAGCTTCAGTGTTTCTCCGATCAAAAGAGTGGCCTTGCGCTTCAACGTGGGATCTTCCGCGTGTTGTGCCACTTGTAGCAAATTCGGCATTAAACCTGATTTAATGAAGATAGCTAAAAGTAGGGCTGTGTAATGTTCGACAAAATTCTGTTCTGTACCCTCGTCTTCGTATATTGTTTCGCCTTTATTAGGTACGGCTGATTTCAGTGTTGCAACTCGCCCATATGTCGTCAAACGACGTCCCGCGAGATATGAAGTTGCCCAAGATGGAGGTTTGATCCGTAGGAGTGAATAGAGCAAATCGATGATCGTATCTCGAATGGTATCATTTGGTAGCATCAAACTCGAAACCAAGGATCTTATGGCTCGGAAATCAAACATGGACAAACTCATGAGACCCGACCATGTTTTCAGCGCCAGAGAGATGGCTTTAACGTTCTGTTTCACGACCCCTTCGTAAAGAAATAGGACGTCCGTGAAGGCCGTGAATATAACTTCCAAGTCATATCCTGCTCGGAGAAATTTGCGTGTTTGCGGTGCATCCAGTAGGAAGAGGAGAACAGCTGACAGGGACTCGGGAGACTTGTAGGTGCCTTCAGCAAGAGCTTCCGATATAGGCATAAGACCACCGGAGGCGATCAGTAATGCAGGATCTCGGAGGAGCACCTCGGCAAGTGTTTCGATGCAGATTGGACGCAGTCTATCTTCAACCTGTTCGGCCACTGAGACAATGGCCCGAACGACCGCCCGTGATATTTCACGGGCACCATCTTTGACGTCCAGGAAAGCACGAACGAATTTGAGGGCTTGCTCACGTTCGACATCAGCTTTCCGATCCTTGGCGAGCGAAACGACGACCATGTAGTCGGTATTCAGGGCGCGGATTTTCTTTAGAGACGCGAGGTCGGAGATGCCGTACCGAAGCATTCTATACCCTGCGGCGACAACCTCGCGGCTGCCACTGAGCAGCATCAGCTGCATACGGTCCCCGAAGACCGACCACACCAGGTCATATTTCAATGTGGGATATCTCTTGAAGAGGTCGACGAGATTGTTTGCAAACCCAACATAGTATTCGGGCGCCATGCCCTCGACCTCCAAGGCTTGTAATATTTCAGCGAGAGCAAAGGTGGGGGACTCGGTCGGTTCGTCCCCATCGGAACCAATACCACTTCTCGACGCACTAGGAGGAGACCGTAGACCGTTCTGGGGAAGACCGTCGTTCCGACTTCTGATGGGTGTGGTGGGCTCTATCTTGGTCCGTTCCGTATCGGCGATCTGCTGCTTCAGCTTCTTGATCCTGGTGTTGGAGGCGCTGAGCTCGACCTCAACTCTCTGGCGCTGCTCTTTGCTCTGCTTCGGCTTTTTGGTGTTCAAAGCTTCGAGCAAGTTCTCGCTCCCTTCTTTGATCTTCATTTCGCGATTCAAGGAGTCTTTGAGCGCACTGAGAGTGTGTTCCACCACCAGCTCATCGCCCTCATCCAGCTTCTCTAAATTGTAAGCTTCGGCTCTCGAGCCGGCTCGAGACTGGGTCATCTGGCTGCGCAGTTCTGAACTGAAAGAGCCTGGGGCGACGGAAGCCGGGTTGAGAGTTGTGCCGCGGGTTGCGAAGGACACGGCCGACGCTGACAGATTGCGCGCCGCGGCAGCGGTCGCAGGTGGGGGTTGGAGGTTGCCATCTCGTTCAGGCCGTTCGAGGCTGGGGCGCGAGGGCGCTATGGAGGCAGCGGGCTGGCTATGCAACGACTTCTGGGAGGGCGTTGGCGGGGTGGTGGTTAACATGGTGGCGATCCCAACCAGATGCCCGCCGCGGACTTCAGTGCTAACGGTGGTTGCATAGATGGTTGTCGCAGGCCACCGTGGAAGCGCATGGGAGGACAGCTACGTAGGCAGCACGGGCAAGACACAGGTGTGTGTGTGTGTGTCTGTCTGTGTCTAGTCGCGAAGCGTACACGTTTTACGTTTTACAGGGAGACTGAGCTCGGATAAGGTGTGCAGTATGCAGTCTGCGAGGTCGGACGAGCAAGCGAGCGGGCGAGCGAACGAACGGGCGGTCGGCGTGCAACGAACGACTGGGGGACGAAGACGCCAGACAAGGGACTTTGACTTTGGAGATAGTGACTGCAGGGTTGGTTATCTGGTATGGATTGGGCTAAGAACGCCACCGCCGCAGGGTATATGAGATGGGCGGCAGAGACACGTCGGGGAGAGCTCAAACGATTGCGAGGTGGAAGACGGGGAAACAAGACATCTATCCAAGTGCTCAGCACTGGTATCTAACCTGACCGCTGGTCCAGATAGAGAGCATCGAGAGAATGAATTTACAGTAGGTAGCTTAGGTTGACGAAGTTGGGGAATGGGAACCAGACCTCCAAGGACCCACCTGCAGTCGCCAAGACGTCGTACTGTACTGGTCCACAGCGCTGTGGCTGGGCTAGCCTAGACTACGCTGCGGTCAAGCAAGCAACCTATAAACTGCAAGGGTACATACCTACCTAGGTAGTTAACCCCTCAGTACATGTATATAGAATAATTGTTGCCTACTATTGTAAGCATCACATAATTGCCAAATACCAGTTATACAGCAATTATATAACCATTGATGAGTGCCTAGACAATTCAGAAAAAGTGTTTACCATTTCATTAGATTTACAGTGTCAGTTTGTTTCCTTGTGAAAAGAACAATCTGGGTTAAGTTACTGCTCAGTGACCAACCAACGGGCAAATGAATAGATATATGTTGTATTATGCCAGGTGCTATCTAGTAACAATAAAAGCAAGCTGGGGGACGATAAAGCAGCCCATAGCCTTCAGGTAGGTAAGCAGATACTGAACTCCCCTTCAATCAGATCTAATGATGAAAACAATCAGGACGTGTGTCGAAACAACATTTGGCTATGTATGCCCTCTTGATATCGATGCTTCATGTATGCAGGATGCAGAAAGGTTTTTTTCGCGACAAAACGTGTTGGATTTGCTCAGCCGTCTAGATGTGGGATCGCGATTGGATTCTCAGTTCTATCCATCCTTTTCCTGTCCTTTCACCTCCAGCTTTGATTCACAACCGAGACGTTGGAAATTGAATCGATTTTTGGGTTGACAATGCCCGAAGAAACAAAATGTGTAAAAATGTGCGTGACAAAAAACAAGAATATTCAGGATAAACCTGAAATTATGAGAGCAGGAAGTTCCTCTGTCATTACATCGTGTGAAGCCGAACTCGCAATGCTAGGGTATCGTTGATTTGATGTGTTTAGTAGTCGTCGTCGTTTGTCGTCCAATGAGTAGGTGCTGTCTATACCTCCTGAATCCAGATCTATAAAAGCGAATTAATATGTTGATCCAGGAGTTCAAAGGGCGACGGTTATTCTGCCGCTGCTGTAGACTTACCTCCATTTTCCCGATATCCTCCCGTTTTTTCCGTGCCATAGATTTCACGCTCATCATGACCATGTCCAGATCATCCTGGTCTCCCATCGTGATCATATCAGACTGCGGCGCGTCCTCGTCGCGCACCTTGATCTTGAAACGGCGTCGCATGCCGAACTTCTCGCGAACCTTCTCCTCCAGGTCGGCGAATTCTATGGCCGCACCGACCATGATGTATCGGACGTCCTCGGCGTGCACCTTGACCCTGACCTTGCGAATCTCCGGGCGCCTCGAACCACCACGCACCGAGCCGCTCGTCGAAGCCCCTCCAGGTCGTCTGTTCGACACCATTTCAAAGTCGCCTTCGTCAAAGGAGTCGTACTCACTGCCCTCCTCCTCTTCCTCGATATACCTCGGCTGGTTCCGTCTGCTGCCTTGTGACCTGCGTCCTGCGCCGCTGTTACTTCCGCCACTGTACATGTCATAAACGTCATCTGGATAGCCACCATCATCGTCATTTCGTGAACGCCTGTTCCTAGGCGGCTCGGCTCTCGAGTAGCTCCTTTGGGGCGGCGATCGCGCTTCCGAAGCTGCTCTCGCAGGCATTCTGCGGTCGCTCTGCGGGGAGCTCGTCTTCTCATATTTCGTGCTTCGGCTGTTTGAATCAGGGATGTTCAGCTTAGCAGGCATAGGCTTGGGTCCATTGCGAACAGAGGCACCCCGGCTCATGCCCGCGGGCTTGTCATTCTCAGGGGGGGGTGTCGGGGGGAAGGCATTGCGAGCATTGGGTGGCTCGGATTGTTGTCTCCTGCTTTGCAGCCCAGGCTTCACGAGATTCGTGGCTGCGAACGAGATGTTATCGGTAGGCCGATCATCTTTCTCTGCGCCTCTTCCTGCGTTCTTGATCTCGGATCCAGCGAAGCCCGTGAAGGCGTTGGATCGGTCGGAAGCAGCTACTAGACGAGCTTTGCCTAGGTAGTCCTTGGTTTTCAAATTTCGAACCTTGGCCTCGTTAGGCCTGTATATCACACCCACTGGGATTGAGAACACCGTATAACCCTAGAAACGTGTCAGAGCTTCACTTGCTGGACGAATCGATCTCGCTTACCTCTGCCTCTTCTCTTATCGCCTCATCAATCACATTGTGATCCTCGACTACCTTTTCCTTCACGGCATAGTTAAGATCCTGCATACCAGACTCCTTCTGTTGCAGATATATGTAGCAGAGACCACGATTAAAGAGCACCTCGCACGAGTACAATTTGAACAGTAGACCCAGTTGCGCATAATCGATCATGGTGTTTCCTCTCAAATACAAGAGTGTGTCGTTGAAGTTCGCCAGGGCCTCTTCGAAGTCACCGAGCAAGAAATTCGATACACCTTGCTGAAAGTAGGCGACGGCAAGGTACGAATCCAGTCGAATGGCTCTCTGGTAACATTCAACCTGCACACTTCTGTTAGTCTGCCGCATCTCTCAAAAGGAGTGTTCTTTTACTAACAGCTTTCTCATGTTCGCCCAGTGTTGCATGGATAACACCCATATTAAATAAGATCTTAGACGTGTCTGAAATGTTTTCGAACTCTCTCAGTGCCTCCTCGAATTCATTGTTGTCGTATCGGCCGAGGGCCGATACCCACGTTTCTATCTCCTATTGTGATGCACAAGTCAGCATGTGACGGCAGACCCTCAACTAAGGGAGTTTATGAGAATACTGACCTGCTTTAAAGACATTATTACTTAGTGGCGGTTAAAGTAACTTGTGCTGGTAGCTTTATCCAGAAAGCAGCACAGAGCCGCTACGGCGACCACAGTACCAGATCTCAATGTCGTCTCGTCGTGACTATCGCGGGATTCCGGCGCTTGTTGAATTACTAGTATTTCTTTTTGCGGGGGAAATGGGAGACCTGGGTTTAGAGCGGTCTTGCGTGTGTACTTCAATAGTTTGCTAGGGCGATTTCTGACAAAAAAGGTGTAAGATGGACTAGATTAGGTAGTTTCCCCCGCTTCTCGTCTCTCTTAGCTTGATCGAGGAGTTGAAATAGATTGCTAAAGCCAGTACTCCTTCGTTGTCTTTGTCGGATTTGCGAAAATAGCTACGTTATTCTATTTACGACTCCAGGTGCATTGTCGAAGTCAGCGAGGCTGGAGATGAGTGCGCTGTTGGTTGCGCAGGGCTTTGCGACACTGTAGGGGTGCACCCAAGCAAATGGGAGGTTGGTGGGTTGGATATGTAGGTACAAATGCACAATGGCCCAACAGTGAAATCTTCGGATCGAGGACCAAGACACTGGCCTCCAAATCTTTGTATCCGTGTTACCAGGAACTGATCGAGTGTGAGAGGCCGACTAGCTATATGATGATGATGTTGTCGGTCCGAAGAAAGAGTGAATTAGAAGAACGACGACGACGACGACAACAATGAGAAGCCCAGCAGCTATGCGGAAGAACGAGAGCGGAAAGGACAGTAAGGAGTTAATAGGGTTCAGAAAGGCAAGTTTGTGCCGAGCATGGGAAGACGGGACGAGAATGGTTAACCGTCTGGCTCATCAAGGGCTCGGACTGGCTGGATGTTATGCAGTATGTATGCCGCGGCGTGGCAGGCCAGCAAATACAGTAACTGCAACGCTAATTAAGGGTACGGAGTACGGTATACGTGGGTACAGGCCTGGGTCTCGCTGTCAGTCCAAAGACTCAAAACGAAGTTGATGCCACCCAGGGTCAAATCGGGAGACAGGGGCAGGGGGTCCGCTTGCTTGCTTCGATCCCCTCGCAGAAGAGCCGGCCCCTTGGCCAACAGGAGACCTTTGCGGCTCCCCAGACGAACAAATGGATTCCTGTTTGGCGTAGCGCCTTTCACAGAGCAAAAGGATCAGCGCGTGTAGAGATGTCGTTTGCTGCTATATTGCTCGATCACGAGAAACGATCTGTTGCTTCCTTCACGTTCCACGTTGAATCTTCCACGTCTCTATTCTTAAACAAGACGTTTGTGCTACCGCCACAGGGGGATGCTAATCGTTCTAGTATACAGCCCCTCCCCGCATCAACTTGAGAGGAACAGGAATCTAGCCAGTACTTGATACGCTCGAGGGGTCTTTGGTTGTACCGTTTATATCGACTGTTCTCAAGTCATCCGACCTATGGCTACAAAATCCTGTCTGCTAGCATTATGCTCTAATCAACGCTCCCGACAGATGGGTAGATGTCAAAGCTGCCCGATAACCAAGAGATCCGATTTAGGATTTAGGCATTCGCGTATTTGTGATGTCTAGAGGATCGCCTCTGGCTCCAGAGACTGGCGAGAGAAATAGTGCATAATTTCCTCATCGCGAAATGTGACATGGAACGTCAACGAACCAAGCCCTGTAATTCTCAGGCGGTAAGTGTTGCAAAGTGGTCAACGGATGGTCGTGATTGGATGGCAGGCCTCGGCACGATGTGCTGGTCTGGGACACCAGGCGTTCCAGGCGCGTACCCCCAAATTACCAGCCAATGATCTTGGGTGCGAGGGGCCGCCAGCTTGGCCCGTGTTCCTTGTCCCCAATCTTCGGCGATAACTAACACTAACAAGTGTTCATGGCACTTGCAACTCCTGGAGGTGAGAGCTCAGAGCTTGGTAATAGGCTCTAGCACACATCGTGGATTGTGATTATTGTCAGTTCCTTGCTTTGATCTCTGCTATCTGGTTGGTGATGCCCAAAATGTGCTTCTAAATTAGAAACTAGCATGTCGGTATTCTATCGACCCGGATAGTAATCTCGGACATCACAGGCTCTTCCAGCTTTAATTGGTCTATTCGAGTGTTTAAGCGCCAACGACGTCGATAGTTCTCATGTGACTTGTTAACGTGACTACATATGCGAAGTGATAATTCTTTTAGAAGAGATATCCTGCGATGAGTTATTTATGGTGACAATAGCCACCAAGCCTCCGACTGTGACGATCTGATGCACAGTTCTAGACTAGATAGTATGGTGGTCATGCTATACTTGGTAACTCCCACGTTGTTGGCATGCATTTTCTGGCTGTGCCTCGCAGGCCGTATATTTTCGTTTCGTCTACATAGTCTGAAAGACGATAATGTAGGATCCGCATGATCCTCCCGAAAAGTGGTTTCTCGGGTATATTGACGAAGTGCGTCGGATCTCAAAGGCGAATGATGCTGGATACGGATGCGCTGGTTATCTTTATCACAAGTGTTGACAAAGACCTTGATTAAAGTTGCAGCGTCGTATGCCGCTATGTTGATGTGATGAACTTCCATGCGTCCGTCCAGCTAGCTACCGTTGCATGCGCAGTGCATGTTGATGACAAGGTCACAATCTTAGCGAATGAATCGACCAGCTACCACGCAAGATGCAAGATACACGCGTACAAACCACTGGAGCGATGTAGGATTTGATGTGGGATGGGGATACATCCCGCCGCCCACATCCAGTTACCAACGTTCGACGAAACCTGCCAGTCCATGCAGTGCTGGAACAAACTGACAGCATCGCCCTTGTGTCCGGATTTGAACAGATTGGCCGGATTTAGAGCCCATGCACGCGGCTCACCGGCATGTCAATGCACGGCTACTGTAAAGGTTCGTCCCAGGTCAGGGTGCCATCAATGAATGTCATTGCTGACAGAAGAGCTCTATCAAACATGTCAAGTTTCCCATGTAAGTAGGTGAGGAACCCGGCACTACTACAAGCTTCCGTTCCTCGACTAGAAGACTGAAGCGAACTGCAGCTAGTTAAGGCAAGATCCCCAGTGCGAGCCGGAGTATCCGGCTAGTGTTCAGAATGCCTTTCACGGACGATGAGTTTATCGTGATTAGATTAGCAAGCTTTCATTGAGCTGAGGAAACCTCGATTCCTCCTATGACTTCACTAAATCAGTCAAAGTGGACTTCGGCAGGATCCGTACCATGGGTATGTCTCCTCAAATGTCTGATCATGACAGTTCCGGTCGCTGATATGTGGGCCGTTTGAAGATGTTTCGTCTCTGAAGAAAAGTTTTGCTTTGAATCGAACGCCTCACTCTTGTTGGTTGTACACTAGCTACTCAAGTTCAGAGGAGCTTGTTCCTCTTGCCCACAACCGGGAGTCGCCTCGCATGCTGTTATGTCGGCCTCTGCAGTATCTAGGCATCCTCTTGAACACTTGGCGGCACTCGGATTTGGATGGGAGTTTCCCAAACAGGCCCTGGCATGGTGATTTCCGTGGATCATCGAAGAGAACTCGTGGCCCCATATGGATGGCGTGGTCGAATGGGTGGTGCCACTTAACGAGATATCGCACGATGACGCAGGGGTAAACAGATATAGCCGTGGACTTGGCTAACGCCTTGGTTATCCACCTCTTGATATCTGCGTCTTGGTATTGTCGGGTTCATCACTCGGCAAAGTGAGCTACAGGATCTTCAAGGGTGATCTGGCGATGCATCTAATCTACCGTAAGGTACGTACATCCAAATGCGACCTATTATCCATAGATTCGTAGCCGCAAGGCTGAGGTGTGTTCTAGACCCCATGGAGCATCACTATGCCTTGTCCAGATGGCGAATTGGATTCCATACATGATATCAAATTGTTATATTCCTCATATCATTCCTTTCTTTACTTCATCCTTCCTCTCCTCCCATAGTGTCTTGCCAGTGCAAGAACAAACTGTTTTGTCGTTATCCCACATACCCGCGCTCCTCGCGATGACACCGACAACGGTATTCTCGTCGTTCTTTAGTTCGCCCCGGCCGCCTTCTTGATTCGAAAGAACCATGGCATGACCGATGACCTCCCAGACCTGAACAGGGTGATCTAAGAAGACGGCACCGCGGCCATCCTTTCCTACTTCCACTGAACCCAGGATACCTCGGGGTTGTGTCGTATCACTACCGCCGGCCCATATAGGGCCTGTAGAAGTTGCGCCAAACTTTAGGTCGCCGTACTCCCGTATGCTGGCGTTGTACTTTCCAGGCGCAACCCCACGCACTGTCAAGTCTACCAATGTAGTCGTGGGGGACACTTGTACCATGCGAGCCAAGCCCCTGACTTCTCTGTCATTGACAGCCGAATCCTTCGTTAAGGCTTCAGGGTCTGAGGCTGGCACCAACGTGTCACCACCTCTTTCGTTTTGATGATATGTCTCGAGGATGCACACAGCTGCACCTGTTGATCATGATCGAAATGATTTCTAGTTAGTCGACTAGTCATAAATGCTAGACGCAGATCTTGTTTCAAGTGCGTATATAGTGCCATAGCGAATACGAGACAATCTCGACAATAAGCTCACCAAGCTTGGAATCAAAGCGAATAGTGAAACTAGACGACGAGGGTGCCTATGCCGCATGACGACGTCATGCTGGCATGGCGTTATAGGCTGGCATTGGGATAAATGCAACCGCAAGAGGAAATAACAGGTCCAACTCACTGTTTGATGCGCCTGATCCTCGTAAAATGGCGTCTCGACCCGTTGCTTCAATGGTACTGACGATGGCAGATGGTGCAGCTGTTGGGATGAAAGACCACACGTCAGCCGCTGATTCCCTGGTACATCTTCGGATGATGTGATGCTTCGAGAAGGTTGAAAAAAAAAAGAAACGTTGAACATGGGTCTTTTGCTTCCCCACGGGCCGAGATAACAAACGGCCACTATAGTAGGAAGTACCATGGGACAATTCCCATCTTACCGGTTCCTTTCACCGCAACTAGCTGGTCTTTTAGATTAGCGTCGACATTGGTGATTCCGTCAAGGCTGTATAAGGCATCTGAAACGGACTTGACACAAGAGTCACATGTCATATGTACAGCGAAGAGGGTCTATCGATTCGCAGGTTTTGTTAGTAATTCATATCCATATCCAATTGCTCTTCGGATAGCAGCAATCTTTGACATAAATCAAGGCGAAATGAAGTGAGATGAAGTTGTCTTGGGCCCTGACAAACCTCGAACGGAGTTTTGACTTTATTCTGCGTCATAGTGTTGGCGAGGTGGGGTGCTACAGTGAAGCTGCAGCTTTGTTGGTCTTGAAATTGGCTGCTGGCCTGCTTTTCACGATGCAAAGGGAGGTAGGGATAGAATGCTGCTATAAGGCCGACGACGACGTAAGGGGTGTTTGTCACAGTGGATCGTTGGAATATATGAGGGATTCTTTTGAACATGATATGTACAAGATAGTCACAAATTTCGAGGCCTACACAAGAGTCACTTACACGATAGTCATCCCACCCATCTTATTGGATGCTCACGGGTTGCTTTGAAATCGAGTAGGCCAACCGGATGGGTCCGTCGAAGGCGACAGCAACCTGAGGAGCGCTTCGGCACTCGGTGATAACTATCTACTTATCTACCTAGGTACTGTAGGGTAGTACGCATGCGCACAACAGCCGTACTTACAGTAGTAGGTACCTGGCAGCGATGCCGTAGCTTGTAGCTACCTAAGCTTGTAAGCCTGTAAAACCTGCCGCCTGGAGTTTATCGATAATTATCGCCACGTGATACGGGTACCAGATTCTAGGGTGCATTACCAGCTTGATTTCTTGGCATCAAACCTCCAGAAGACTAGATCACGACAAAGACGCATAATGCTAAAACGCCTACCCAGTCTCTCTTGACCTGCTCCAACTGTCACACGGTACGCCCAAACCACGTGCTTCCCAGAAAGCCACGGTGATCGATTGATTGGGAGGGAGGGAGCAGCTCCCTCGAGAGCCGCCACCATGTCACAAACTATAGGGCTTGTAAGCAACAATTCCGATCCAACCCTCGCTACTTATCGACATGAATTGTTGCTCGATACGCCTTTGCACATTGTGCACGCCTAGTCAGAGATAGTAACTCACACCAATTCTCTCCATGCATAGACGAAGCTAGCCTACTCACGGGTATGGCACCAAATCTCCGCCTCGGCACCACATCCGACCCTCTCGACACAACCGAACGTAACACCGCCCTCGCTCGGCCGTCTGGCCTCGCGGATCGCCACAATCCTCATGGGCAAGCACAAGCCGATCTGGGACCCTTCGACCGACTGCGGGGACTACGTCGTGGTGACCAACTGCGCGGCGCTCCACGTCACCGGGCGCAAGAAGTGGCAGAAGACGTACTATAGGCACAACACGCGGCCGGGCTCCCTGCGGTCCGTCACCATGGACGTCCTCATGGCGAAGCACGGCGGTTCCGAGGTCCTGCGCAAGGCCGTCTCGGGCATGCTCCCCAAGAACCGGCTCCGCGACAAGCGCCTCGCGCGCCTCAAGGCCTTCGAGGGCGACGCTCACCCTTACAAACAGAATTTGTTGCGGTTCGGTGGCGTTCAGGTCGGGCAGGAAGGTTGGAGCGAGGCGGTGAAAGCCATTCGAGAAGCGGATACCCAGCGGTTATAGCCGCGGGGAGGGTTTTAGGAAAGAGCGTAAATGCCTTGTAGGGGTTAGACTATGGCCAACAGATTTGACCATCTAGCTGCTCATGCGAGCCGGCCTTGTATATTTGTTATGTACCACGATGTGTGCGCTTATAATGGAATCCCTCATGACATGTCCAACAAGACAGCCTCAAGTTGCTCTGGGAATAGACCGGATGCGAAAGGGGTAAGGAGTGGAGGAGCACGGCTACTAGGAGTAAGGGCAGGTCCGTGGAAGACGATCAATTACAACCCGTCTAATCACCGATACAACGAGTGCAGTATTAAATATCAATTGCGTTTTGTATCTAGTAGAGACAATGCCGCGATGGCCAGCGATGCAGTAGCAGACATCGTGATCAATTTCAACGTAGCCGACCCAGTCAGAGTACCCCCAAGAATCATTACCGAAGCGAATGCAAATCCAGGAGAGCCAAACACAACAAAAGGCAAGACCAGAAAGTCGACAGTAAACCACCTCCATATGCGCCGTCCAGTCTTGATTAGATACCCAAGTGAGACACAATAGATACGAGTGCTTAAGCACGCGATACTTCACATTTAATGAGGCCATTGGGTCCTGATTGCGGAGCATACACTTCGGCGTCCTTGCCCGTGTTCTCGAGGCCCTTGTGCCAGGAGAGGTCTATAATAGAGCAGGTTAGCAGAATAGTCCACGGCTTATTCCAAGGATGGGGTGTTTCCGCGTCCAACAGCACCGGAATAACAACTACACTCACCGATCTCGAAATAGTGCTTGTTGGGCAGCGCATAGGCGACGGAGGCGACCTCGGGCGCGGCCTCGAGGATCTTCTCGCACATCTTGTACATGGTGGCCTGGACCGAGGGGCTGTCCTCCTCGGCGAAGGTCTTCATGGTGATGGCGCGGGCGTCGTCGAAGGCCTTGTCGAAGATGAGGACGCTGTCGCGCAGCGCCTGCAGCGTGGGGATCGTCTTCCACTTCCACGTCGCGTCGATCTCCGTCGACAGGATGCGGTCCCACGTCTCGGGTAGCGTGGTGAACTCGTCGCGCACGAAGCCGTGGAACTGCGACCCCGTGCTCTTGAGCACCAGCAGGCCCGCAAGCGAGCTGCTGACGTCGATGCCGTCGGCGCGCGACACCCGGACCTCGACGTTGCGCGTCTCGTCGCCGTCTCGGTAGAAGCTGTGCGGGTGCGGCTTGCCGTCGATGGTCATCCGCGTCCACCGCTTCACCGAGATGTCGATGTTGGCTACGTTGATGTGCGGGTACGTGTCCAGGAAGTGCTGCCCCAGGATACTGGCATACAGTTCGGGCGGGTTCACCGGGTGCTCCTTTGCCTTGATGTAGATGGTGTTCTTCATGGAATCCGTCGCCACTACGGGGGTATTATCCGCCTTTGTGTACGATTCATCGATCTTGCCCTCTAATAGACAGCACACGGTCATCTCTGTCACCGTGTGCGTCCCCGTCGCCTCGTCCCGGTGGACCTTGTAGACGCGGACATTGTCCTTGCCGTATCGCGCCGAAGTAAGAACAGGCATGGTGGTAGGTTTGGGACGATGCGGCGAAGTCCGTGCTTGTGTGCGTTCCCGGGACCGATACAGCGAAAACCTCCTCCAGAAGCTCGAAGGGAGCACAAGCTCTTATACACCAATGGCTTCTCTACGACAGGACTCACGAAGAGTGTATAGCTGGGCGCCCTGGTGGTGTTTGAGGCGCACAAAGGGGGCGATCTAGTGTAACGTGCTGCAGAACTCAGGCGATGCCAGCTCGTGACTCACAATGAAGCAATGCTATAAAAGTCTATATGTGGAAGAAGAAGCGCGAAGATGGAATAAGCTGCCAATTTCCGATGCGATTCACAAGAGACCAGAACATGAACAAGAACAAGGAGTGAGTGAGTGGGTGAGTTTTGTCAGAGCGTAAAGTGAGACAGCGGCGCCACTGTTGGCTTTATATTGCTCTAAGTTTATCTAACAGCCGACAGTCTCGCTATTGAATTCCTAATTGCCTCAATCCGTCCCTATGATAGGGATCACCTGGAGTCCAGTCGATATCGGGACCCGTGGCAGGGACGTGTCAGTACTCATCTCCAGTTATCCAGCACCAGAAGCCGCATACAATGGACAAGGACAAGAGAAAGAAAGCTACACTACGAGACCCCTGACATGACATCGACCTAGCCTCCCATCTCCACGAATGGGAATGGGGTCCTGGACGGTTGAACGGGCTCAGAGCAGGCATCTCCAAGTAACTAACTCGGCACTCGCACTATCGCTTCTGTAGATCGGCCCTGGGCCGCTGTACTCTGGTAGTTAGGTGTGTGGTTGTCGGAGAGCGCCTGGACAGTGCCATCGAGGGCCTTGAAGGTGCCGGGAGAAGCCTGAGTTGATGCGAGTCTCATTCTTCTCCGCAGTGGGTTTTTAGAGCAGATCCCCGGAACACGCCGCCTCCCAGGAGGAACCCTAAGTTGATCCAGCACCCGCCTGGCGCTTTCGTGGCCCTCTCCGGCCCGTGATAGCGCCATTCGGATCCGTCTGATGTAATATGCAATTCATTAGTTGTCGAAACTCTGGCGCAAACGTATGCAACAGCCTTCCTTTCCCATCCTTCGTTCTCCCGGTGCCCGGCTCATGCTTGTTGAGGTTTTCCCATTGGCCGCCATCGACTCGCCTACACGGTACATATACACGTTCCCTGTCTTCAACGCTCTGGAGAACATCCAATCCGGCATCTACTCATCCATGTTGCTCTTGGCGTTGACAAAGTCCTGCACAGGGAGTCAGTATTACACGAAGTTGAGGGGTCTCACCACAGTGCGGAGTGCATCCCAAATCTGCTCGTTTCCGGGTCCGTCCGGTTGGTGCGCATGTTTTTTTACTATAGCCTTTTGTGACGATGCTTGCACTACATACAGTACTTGTGCTACGTCTCTCATCTCTAATCTCTGTCGTCCACCGACGCCTTTTTAGCTAGGATTGTGACGAGTAACTTGACAGTGTCACAAAAGCAGCCCAGGCTTCTTACTACGTACGAAAAGAAAAAGACGAGAGCTTGGTGCAGCCCGTCTCGGTGGGTTTGCATTCCCTTTCGACTGCTCGATTTTTTTGTCCCTAAGAAGCGTCCAGTCCATCAAGCTGCAAGAGGCGGCGATGCATTCTCGACTGAGCAGACCGAAGCCTTGAAGCAGAATAACTTTTCCATTATGATTAGATTAAGATAAATGTCGTATCATGAAAATAGTGCCATAATGTTACAACCATCCCTAGCGCTAAATATTCCCTTCCTATTACTATGAAGCGACAGCCAATTATTCTACCCGCTGTCTACTTTAGGGGGCAGCTACCATAGCCTGGTGTGCAATTGCCTATCAAACATAGGATTGCGCAACGGTTGGTCAGGCCGTTGCAGCACGAGCCGAATGTCGACCCCGTGCAGGTATAACCGTATTGCGGCCCGCATGTACCATCTTTCGAGACTGGCTTGGCAGTCGAAGTCGGACTCGACGTAGTAGTGCGAGTAGTGGTGCGAGTCGTGGTCGTGGTTCTGGTTGTGGTATGAGTTGTCGATGTGCTGTGGCTGGTTGATGTGCTGGTTTTGGTACTCGTCGTGGTACTCGTCGTGGATGATGAACCCGGACCCTAAAGTTGCTCTTAGCATCGTAAATTCATGGAATGAATATGCCCAGCCCGGCGGTCGAACCATATCAGCTCTAGGGTTTTGGTTTGAGGCGCAATCAAGGTTATCCAACACATCTAAAATACGCAAAAGAAATCGTACCTTGCATCCGCTACCAAATGCTGGTTGGCAACCATCTAAACAATAGTCATCATTGCTTCCGCAGAAGCCGTATCTACAACGCAGTTAGTAAGTAAGTAAGTAAGTAAGTATACGCTCTACACGTCGTCATGGCTACTGAGTAGTAGTAGAGAAGACAGTGAGGTTCATATTGTGAACTCTATCTATAGCCTCTGATAGCTCGTCCGCGCGTTTCTCGAGTCAACGCTAAAACTTACTGTGAGCAGCAGTTCCCGAACTCAGAGCCATCACACGTGAACCCGTTCCCGCAGCTTCCATCTTTAGAGACCTGGAGGGTGTTAGTTGGTGCTGGCCCTGAGGTGGTTGTCGATGGTATCTGGTTGTCTGGGCCGGTGGGTAGTGGAATATCGCTATCCAAAGCGCATGTTAGCCTCCTTCAGAATTCTAGACGACCATTTCATAACGGCTTTCGTCTATCTCTTTTCGTTCAATGAATATGAGTATTTAACACTGACCTAGGGAGAGGGTCGTCGCCGACAGAGCAACTGCCGAAGTCTGCATTACAGTTGTTGCCGCAGTAGTCGATGGAAGCACCGCAGTAACCGTTGACAGAGCAGCCTGGAATTCTTGTTGAGCTAGAGGTCAAGCTTGAACGTTAAGGAAGACTTACAGTTGCCGAACGTTGACCCTTGGCAAGTAACGCCCGAACCACAGTTACCGTCTATACTCACTTTCAATGTGCTCGTCGGTGCGGGGCCGCTGGTTGGAGTTTGCGACAGGCAAGACCATGTGCCGGTCGGCGCACGGGGTGTGAAGGTATATTTCGGCACAGTCTTGCTACCGGCTCGGTACCAGTTCTCCGGCGGGTCGCCGAGACACTGGCCTACTGTCACGGACCTGTACCCGCTCTGGAAGAGCGAGGTGAGGAAATAATCTGTGAGATTGTAGACGGTCTGGTAGTGAATGTCGTGTTCGATCTGCAGATAACTACTTCTGCACGGGTTGGTCCCGGGGACAGTATCGTCCCAAATGTCCTTGCTAACCTGGATCTCAGTCGGATCATCATGCAGGTAGCCCTCAGTGTCGAGATCGAAGTATACAGCATGGTAACCCATGCTAGCCAACTGGGATCCGCAAGTATTTGTTGGACAGATCGAATAAGGGGGCCTGCCTAAATATCAGCAACGTTCTAAATGTATAACGATTAAAATTCATACCGCATGTAAGTGGGAAAGTAGCCAAGGATATCATTAAAGGCGATCTCATTCCAATAAATTTGGTTTTGGAATTGAGCTGTAGTCAATTGACTGTAGTTCTCATGGGACCATGTGTGGCTCGCAATCTGGTGGCCTTCGGCAGCCATACGCTATTTCCTGTGAGCACTTCAGAGAATCCCCTGATGGTATGGTCCTCACCTGAATAACAGAGGGCCAGGGCGTGGCAGGGTCGTTTATTTGACCCTTGTGTAGATTGTTGCCAGTTATAAAGAATGTGGCTTTTGCTTGATATTTCTGAGCCATAGTATCAGTACGAACCCCAAGCTATGAAGGAAGATACCCGCGTACCGCAAGTTTGTCTAGCAAGTCATTCGTATAGTTCCATGGGCCGTCATCAAATGTGAGTGCAATGTCCCCATCATTTACGCAATCATAAATTCCAACACCTCCATACCTAACATTTCCAAGTTTGGGTCGTGCGATAGTGGACGTGTCAACACCTGACGGTTTCTGGTTTCCGTCACATCCACTACCATAATTGAGTTGACAGTCGGGTGATTCGCAGTAGTCTGCACCCTTTCCGCAGTAACTTGGAGCCCAGTCAGCAGAGAAAGGCTACGTTCCTTCGGATATACTCACCCTTCGTATGAACAGCAATACCCTGCCGCACAGGAGCCGGAGCGGCCGCCGCATTTTCCATTTGTATTCTGCCTTTCCTCAATCTCCCCACGTTCCTCCAGGCTATCAGCCCGCCGGCGCTCTCTTGATTGAGTCGTGGGAACCGAGCGAATGGCCTGCTCCCACCTTCTTTCACCCTGAAACTCCCTTAGGAATTTTCGGGCACCGGCGAGCCTCGGTACGGGGTAATGGCCATCGAGGTCGGCGTGGGCAATTGTCTGGCCGGCGCATAGCGCCAGGGAAACGGCACTTAGTAACTTCATTGCCGTGATTGAAAGGCTCCGACTGAGTTATGTGTTAAGGCGTAGTCAGATACAGTGTTGGACTATACCATCACCGATTATTGGCCGTCTCGACTGGATGGAAGACGCACAACGCTGCCGAAAAGTAGCGAGACGACTTGCGCGACATTTTGAACACAGGGCATCGCAAAAATATAAATGTACGATGAGCGAAACGCATTGTAAGCCACCGTAGCAATAACCATTATGTAGGGGTAAATTAACAGCCCCCTGACCTGCAGCTCCGATTTCCATAAGGAATGCGATATACCCGGATACTACCGTCGCGGCAGCGCACCCACAACACGGAGCCAGCAATTCATGTAGACGTGTGCTGACTGACATGGACGAATTGGAGTACCGTCGTAGTGCAAGTGGTTAGCTAAGTGGCCTGTCGATGGCCGGTCACGGATCCTTGGCCAGTATGCAATAATCTAGAGACGGCTTTTGGGGGCTAGTAGCTGCCCGCCGCGTCCGCTGAAGCGGAATACGAAGTCATATAAGCGATCTAGACTGTTTGCTTTGACTTGGAGCGTAGTCTCACCACTTGACGCTTTGGCCGGATAGCCCTAGACGTTGCAGCAAGCATGACGTGCCGCCGTCGAGCCGACCATCTTTGGTAACGATCCAAGTCGATCACCAAGATCACGAAAGGTGGTATACAGATATTGCGCGTCCCCCAACTTATCCACGGCCCGGCTGCTCGAAGAGCACTTAACGGAAGCACGTGTTCTCGTTGGGCAAGCCACTCGGGATTGTCGAAGAAAACCACATTTGAAGCGTGAAGATTCGTCATCTGGGCCCTAACCGCCGGCATATCGAGCCGCGAGGTGCCCACTACTGGACCGAAGCGTGGCAACCTACCTAAGCTCGGGGAGAAAAAAAGCGAATCCTATGCAGCCGATGGTTCCTAGGAATTGGCACCATTCCAGACCAATATTGCCATTGCCAAGATTCGCCTCGCTTTCCAGCCCACTATGACCGATTAGAGGAGGATTGAAAATGCGGTAAATGTAGGTTGGGGGAAGCTCAATAATTTTGTAAAATATCCTAAAAGCAACGACCCTGCTCGTGCATGGCACATCGTCCCACTATTCGTACCTTTCCAAGAACTGAGGCTTGCAGGAAGTCTCTCCATTCTCCAGTCATGTCGGCGGAAATTAAATTAATTGGAATGGATCGTTACGTCTTCGTAACTTCAAACTGCACTGCAACGCGGCGTCCTCGCTTCCCTCAGCCTACGCGCTACCGTTATGTAGGTAACTCATAATTCCTTCGTTCAAGGAGCTGACGAGCCTTGGTTGATGCAGTTGCGCCAAGTAGGTGAGGACTGCGAGGCAGACAAACAAAAGGAACGAGCTGACGTGCTTGAGGCCGAAAAGTGAACGTATCATGCGCTCGCTTTCTAAGGGGCTGGAGTGTGCTAGAGATCTGGAAGGTAACAATGAACTTTAACCGAGACATAAGTCCAGATCCTCGACAGCTCCTCTTGCGTAACACCTATATCAAGGGTAACGGTAGCTGGAGACAAAATTAGAATCTCTCGTGTTTCTAAAGTCAATAATTTGGCAATAGAGGTGAGCATTGTGCCTACGTGTCGTAACCAGCTACTCCAAGAAGATTATTGTTATGTGATTCTTTTACGTTGACAATCCGATGATTATAGCGTGATTCGCATGCTTGCTATTATATCACGCCTCGAGCCGATTGTGTATCCTCGTATACTTCACTTCGTCGGGATACGTGGTCTAGATTATTCAGGGGCATGCAATGCTCTGAGTGAACGGCTGGTCTTAACACGGTTCTAGAAGATTTTCTTGTGCAATGATTTATGGCAGTTTCCAGCCTCCCCTGGGCGCCTCGATATGGCATTTAATAAATGGCAATAGCTGCAATTTTAACCGATAGTTATCTTCAAGGATCAATACTGTATCACAGTGCCTGACGAACCCCGCGATTTGGCCTGAAATGAATTGGCAACACAGCAGCTGCAAAAAATTGAGGTTGTAATATCCCCAGCTGAATTGCCGCCCGGTACAAAAACATGCCACACCGGTATTGTTATACATAAAGCGTCGACTAAAACCTACAAACATCATCCCTTTTAACGCTTTGCTAAGCCTGCAAGGGACGATAGACCAACCTATATTATGCATGCCACCCACCTCCCCTCCACAAGAATACCGATTTCCGCCACTCAGGTTACTCATGCCTCTCCTGAATCGTCCCATCCATGTTATCGCCAGGACAACGCTCGCGCTCTAGCTTCATGTCCATGACGAGACTAAGTTCGGGGCAGTAGTCGAATATGGCCTTTCGTTGGCCTGGATCCTTCCAAACCGAATCCGCGATCCCGTGACCGCCATCTCTGACGTGAAAACCCATCGCGTTTGGGATATACTGGTCCTCTACGGCTAGCTGACCGTCCTGGCCAGACGCAACTTTCGCGCCCGGTAAGACCCATAGGCGGATGCCGAACCACTCGTCCTCGGGAGTTGTGTCATTGTAGCGTTCTTGGAACCTTAGCACGCGCCTGATTGTGGACACTCGACGAATAGAGAGGCCGCCATTCCCCGAGAACCGATCATCTACCGTTCTGTAGAAGATTCAAGCGTCAGCAGTAGATCAGCAGCACCTTGAAGAATAGAGAGAAAATCATGGGCGGAGTTGACGTAGAGCGGATAAGGTTTGTCTTCATACTGCGTACATAGAAACACGTTAGTCGATATCTCTGCGTCGTATAGCTTGAATTAGGTACGGGAGATTTTGATACACACCCTTGGTGCCCCGGCCCAATCCCAGCTAAGCCAGTCATTGAGACTTGTGGGCGAGTTCGCACACAGGATGCTGTCGTATTCATACTTGAGCAGCCACTCGACCCCTGGGAGGAACTCGTCATAGAAGCGAACATCAGTTAGCAGGCGGTGAACCTTTTCCTTGCTGTCGATCTCCCAAGGGGCCGGTAAGACCAAAAGATCAAGTTTGCCAACCACCTGCTGGTGCTTGGTCGCGTAGCTGCGCCCCACGCTCGCTACTGACTGGTTAGTGCCGACGAATATGAATCGCCAGTCTGGCGGCACGACGGATATCATGTGCAGAATCAGGGGCACGAGATGTGGGAGCGGCCGCGGCTCTATCACTGTAATACTTGGCATCAGTTATTGCCATTTTAAGATAATGTTATGAAAGCACGCAAAGCCCATGAAACATAATTCTGGCCCAAAGGAGACCCTGGAGATGAACGAATAACTCACATAGCGCTACTTTGGATGCATTGAAGTGACCACGCGGGTCCTCATCTGGCCATTGTGGATGCCAGTCGATTTTCACCTTAGGTATCCTCTGTCTCGCCTCGCTTAATCTCGTCTTTATGTGCTCTTTTATTGTAGGTGTGTAGTGTGGTAGTAGACTCGCGACAGACCATCTATCAGTAGTCGCCAATCAGTCGTAGTTCTCTCAACACGCCTATTTTGGCTGAAAAGTGAACATGATGAGCGAGTGGGTGAGCAGCGTACGTAACGATCAGAAAAAGGATGGCAAGAACTCGCATTCGCGTAAACGCGACTGGTGCCGAGCTCTGTGATGTTGAGTTTGACATGGCAACGTTCGCGGCTGCTCCACGGAGGAGAGTAACGTTACTGGATTCTGCCAGTTATAGTAGTAAAAGTGAACCGGTCGGTATGGCAACAGTTGCATTTCCATGTTCACTTATGGCTTTAGCAAGATATCCGAGGTGCGGGCGGTTGGGGTTCGGAATATTGTCAAGATCAACCCTTAGTATTTGAATGATGGCCGAATAGTATACGTTACCTTTAATAGTCAAGTCAAGAAAAATGTTAGGCTGGCTTTCTAGGGCGGGTATTACAAGGTATGATGAGCGAAGAAACAAATTAATTATGTTCTTCTTTATTTGGGGCCTATTAGAAGAAACTATGTAGTATATACGATATGATTCACAATTGGCATACGTTACTCCAGGCCCTCATATCTTATTGCCCTCAGACAGTGTCTCGCTATCTGCTGATTCGGTCGTACTATTTTTCAAATTCACTACCAAGACTGTACTGGATCTAGCGTTCAATGAGGTTCGAGGGCTCAAGGCAGACGATCAGATCCAAACGAAGGAAGCTAGTTGCTTGACATCGACAGAAGCCCAATATCTTGGAAAGTCCTAGTCTTACTAACACAAAAGGGACACAATGTGCTACTTCCCTCATGATTTCCATGCGAGAGTAGGTTACTGGGCTTTCCATTCCCTTTTGCCATTGAATGACGAACTGTGGGACACGACTCTTGCTGTGTAGCCGATATAGACGCTTTCGGGCCGTCTCATCAGACTCGTCCAGATTACAGGTATTCGCTTCGTGCCATGGATTTGGGTAAGTCTAATCTTATGTTCATCAAGGCTAGGCACACAAGTCCCAGATGCTTTCCAGCCAGGTTCGTTCAAAACAACCTGAGCTGATATCGGCCGGGCGGCACGCCAAATCGACCAAAAGGGTACGGCGAATACAATACAGAGGGGGCCCAGACGGTTTAGATGTTATCACCTCACCATTTTCAGTGTCTCAATATCGTGACCCTTTTGACGCAGATGTATTGTACACTGTTCGACGAGAATAACTTGTTACCGAGGTGAAGTGTAGCATACTGGATCATGTATTTCGTCTGCCGAGAGTTTCATGAACCCCTTGTCCTATGTCTCATAGGAGATGATGAGTAGCCTCCTCTATCAATGGGAAAGAGTTCCTGGGATGTGCACCCTCACGTGTGTTCAAGCCCATGAGAGACGAACTAATTATGATTATTATACGGACCACGATGAAGTCATAAAGCCGACCAAACAAAGTAGATAACCAGCATCATACTACTAGAAAGCATTAAGACCATGAATATCCTCATAAAAAACATCGAGCAGGTCTGGGAGAAGAGCAAATCCATAATGACAACAACATGGGCGCGAACAAGCCGGCGCTGGCGAGTGACAGGATGTTTATTTCTCGTACTCGGCATATTGGCGTACTCAAACCTTCACCGCATACCACGCCTACGACTAGAGTACAGCGACGGTGAGCCATCAGTCTCGGATACTTCGACGAAGTCGTTTTCCTTCCGACCGCAGAACCCCCCCTATAACGCATCGAAAGTCGCCCTCCTGATCGAGAACCGCGCACTTCCCAACCTCGCGCCGCTGCTCTTGCATTTCATCGCCGTGGTGCCGCCAGACTGGCGGTTCCGATTCATGGGGTCGCCCGAGTCGGTGGCTGCGTTGAACGGCTCGCACGCGGTGCGTGCGCAGGTCGCTGCTGGGAAGCTGGACCTCACGTACATCCCGACCAACATGAGTACCAACGGGCAGGAGATGATCTCGCGGTTCCTGACGAACCTGTGGTTCTACGAGACTGTGGTAAACTAGCCCCCTATGAATATATGCACTATTTATTCAGCGCCCCATGCTTTAATACTGACCGAGAGAACAGCTGCGCCCTGCCGAGTGGTTACTGCTATTCCAGACTGACAGCATCCTCTGCGCGAACTCGCGGCAGAACCTCAACGATTTTCTGGACTACGACTGGGTAGGCGCGCCGTGGAATCCGAGCGGCCAGTTTGGCGGTAATGGGGGCCTTTCATTGAGGAGGGTCAGTGCTATTAGTTGAGTCTCTCTCCACTCCTTATTTTGCGCTCTCTGAGGTGTTGAATCTTGTATACATGAGAGCCGGGCGTTGTGTCTTATCATATCCAGTCCCCACTGCACAGAAACGGAATAAAGGGCGTTAACACTCTCATCCAACGTACAGTCGAAGTCCTCCGCGACCAAGTGCGCGTCGACGGGTCAGAGCCCGAAGATGTCTGGCTCACAGAGCGTCTCGGACACAGGCCAGGGGCGCGCATGGCGAACGGGTCGCTGTCGCTGACCTTCAGCGGCGAGATGAACGCAGGGGAGTCCGTGCGGATAGCACTTCTATCTGAAGATCCTGCATCGCCGTCTTCTTCGTCGCCAAGCACGGCAACGCCGTCGGCGGAGGAGGAAGAAGGATACTACATAGAAGGCATAGACGACTGGCGCGATGGCTTCTACGAGCCCATGGGTTACCATACCGGCGGTAGCGGCTCGATGCTTCACGCGGGCATATGGGGAGATCCCCGTCTGCGCAAGCATATCTGGGACTACTGCCCTGAGATCAAGATGACACTGGCCATGGACGCCGCCAAATACGTGCCAGGGGACTGCGGGGCCAACTGGAAGCGAGATGGCAAGGGCGCTGTTGATAGCGGTTCCGTGGGCATCGAAGACCTAGGTTATGGCACAGAAATGATCAATGGAATCGTATATCCAAGGCTACCGCCAGATCTTGTGCCATGGTAAGTTAGTAAGAAGGTTTACTGTGATAGTAGTCACCAGGACTGGAGTAAATACAACGTGAGGATAACAAATAGGCTCTATGATATAATGCTTGTTATTTTCCTAGCTTTTTTTCTATTTTAGTAGATGATATGCCGATGCTATGCTGATGCTGATGCTGATGCTGATGACTATACACGATTGTGGTACAGACAAACGAAATCGTGTAAATATTTACTTGTGACGTTGATCTCCTAATCGTATATGGCTACGTGTAGCCTTCTGTTATCGCCGCGGCATCAGGTGTTCAGAGCGCCTCACCCACGATGTTGCCAATAGCGCCGCCGATTTCGCCGAATAAAACACCCTTGAAAATGCTTTCACCCATGTCTTCCATCCAATGGCCCGACTTCTTGAGCCTTTCCTTCCAAAGGTCTTGGTCCTTCTTTTCTAGTTTTTCCCATGAAGTAGCTGGTCCATGAGTTTCCTCGTCATGGACATCGACATGCAAAGCCGGAAGCCCGTCAAGACCAACAGCTCCCAAGTCGTTGTGTTTAATGACTATTTGTTGAGAGTCATGAGCGTTGATGTTTGAAAGTAGATTTTCAATGGTCTTTTGTTGAACCACTGATTCTTGAACTCTCGGAACTTTTCGTAACGGAACCGTCCATGAGGCGGGAAGAAAATTTCGGGCCCCAAGAATAGATTTCTCACTGATGCCCTTGGCTTCAACTACAATCTGGCCGACGAGCAGTAAAGTGAGGAGCACGAGCGACACCAAAGTGATGCTAAGGATAGGTGATTCACCCTTGGACTTCAGGGCAACGACATAGCGCGAGGCCTTTGAAAGGACCCCAGTCTTAGTAGACGCCGACTTGTCGATGTGCTTCTTGATGGGTATATTGTGAACGACAGTTGAGCAGCCAACCGATACACTGGCGAGCTTTACGCATAGTTCTGATGATGATTTCTTTGATCCCTTCGGCGGTGAAAAAGTGGAGATGGCGAGGTTCGTGATGCTTGAGGGGTGGACAGACTTGATGACCTGGAATGGGGCGAGATCGGACAGTATATCGGAGTCGAAAGCACTCTTATGTTCTAGGGTATAGAGAGATATGGATGAGTCATTCCCAGCGACAGCGATCACGAACTGGGCTTCGCCCTGTTTGTCCGATGGCGATGCCACAGGAGACAGGTTCCGTACTGCCAGACTGGTAGCTTTGGATACGGTGCTGGGCAGTTTGGCGCGAATCGCTAACCGAGCATTCTCATCTTCATTTTTGGGTAGCCTCAAGCCGTGCAGAGCGACTCCGCGAGACTGGGGGTTGTTCACGACGGTGATGAGGAAACCAGTCGTCAAGTAACGCAGCGACTTGAAGGAGGCCTTGGATGACTCTCCTAGGTCGGGCTCGATGGTGTAGACGCACCTGGGCTCCGAGACTTCAGCCTTGGAGACTTCGACGGTGAAGACGTCGTGGTCGTCGCAGTAGGCGAGCTGGTAAGTGTCGGGGCCGGTCTGAATCACATCGAGGTCCATGGCTTCCACGGAAGACTCCAGCCTGCCCCTCGTTTTCCACTGCGGGCTGTTAGTGCTGGGTACATCGAACAGAGCAATCTGAGGCTGCTTGGACAGGCCGGTGGCAGCGGCGCCTAAACGCGGGGAGTTTGTGAGGCCCTCGTGGGCGGGGGAGAGCCTGAGGATCCGCTGGTAAGTATCTTTGTCTTTATGCACGAACAGCGCATCGCGCGCGACTTCGGAGATTTTCACACCGCCAGTCTTGGCCGACTTGCCCGGTTGGGAGATGGTTAGCGTGCGCAGGTGCTTATTCTGGCCTTTGCCCACGTCGGCCGGACTCGAGTTGACGCCTGCCAGGACAGTTGTCGCGTCAGAATTATCCTTCCGTGGCCCGACGACGACGAGGGACATGACATTGTCCTCTTCGGAGCTCAGCTCGAGCTCGGCGACCTCTGTGAGCTGAGTCGCATCGGAGGTATCGAGGAGGGTCTGCAGAATGGGGCGTAGCGCAAGCGCGACATGTTAGCTCACCTCACCCGATCAGGTGGCCCTTGTGATCAAGGGCGGAAAAGAAAAAGGAAAGGAAAGGAAAGGAAAGGAAAGGAAGCGAAGGGAAAGGGAAAGGGGAACGCGCGAGAGCGACAAAGACAGAGAAGGGAGGCCCATACGATCTTGTTGCCGACCCCATTGCGTCCTGGGCCGCCGCCGCCAGCAATTACCAGGTGGTCGGGATCTGCAAAGTCGCAGCAGTACAAGGGATATGTTAGCTGGATGCTGGCACTGGATATCTGTTTCACCATTGTGAATGAGTGAGATGAGCGAGTGAATGGCCCGATGGCTATTTGAGCTGGATGATTATTACGAGAGAGAAGAACACGGTCTCTTTATCTATGCGACACCATTATGCGGACATATATCTGTGTGTGTTGGGAGTATCAAGAATGACGCATGGTATGATAGGTAAGTGTGTAGAACGGTGGGATCGATCGACAACCTTGAAATCGATTCGCCTCTCAGGTTTAGTTAGTGGTAGTGAAGCGCAAAATCGATAGGCCTCGCTTTAGCAGTAGCTTGGCTTACACTTATAGGTGGTAACGCCAGTACTGGCTACGTTTACTTAGCAGGTTTAGCTGTCTGCCTAATGCCACCTGGTCCAACAGCCTCATCGGTAGAGATTAAATTTGCTATCTACATTTACACGTACCTCGCAGTTTACGAGTCTTTGCTATAGAACAGTTTGGCCACTTGGCCACTTGCTATGTCTTATAGCAGGCATTATTGTAGAATGCAAACGACAATGTATTGTTCAAAAGCACCGAGACAACATATACGTGTACAGTGTATTGACAAGTAAAAAAAAAGATAATGAACACACTCCATCCTATCGAACACCACCAAAACACACTTCAAATGATTCTTTTTCTGTCTCGCTTCACAGACAGTCTAACCATGCCAACCACATCATTTACACACCAGAGCGTCCAAAGCTAAAGTATATCTCCGTCCACCCCTCTCTTGCATTGGCCTAATAATACCCATTCCTGCCCTCTCACATTCTCAAATCTCACGAAGCAAGAAGTCATACGTGAGCTCCCACTTCGCCTTCTCATCCCCCTTTCTCTCGCGAAACTTGACAAGCAGCTCCTTCTTGACCGCGAACACAGCATCATCACTCGTGTATTTATCATCGCCATCAAACAGCTGCGTGACAAGGGTCCCATACCCATCCGCCGAGACGATGAAATGGATATGCGCAGGCCGGTACGGGTGACGGTCGAGCAGCTTCAGCAGGCGTCCGGCCGGCCCATCGAACGGGATCGGGTACGCCGCGGGGCGGAGTGCGTACATCTCGTAGCGCCCGTCCTGGCCCGTCCGGAACCGTCCGCGCAGGTTCATGTCCGGCTGCTCGGGGTCCTGCTGCTCGTAGAGCCCGTTGGGCCCCGCCAGCCAGACGTCGACGAGGGCGTTGGGGATGGGCTTCCCCGTCGAGGTTGATAATACCTGGCCTGATATATACGTCAGGAACGGCTTCGCCTCTTGATACCACGGCGTGTCCCATGTTGAGGCCGAGATGATGCTGCTTCCGTTAGCCAGCGTCGGCGCGTCGGCGCGGTAGAAAGGCCCGAGAACCGTGGATGGTGTTGCTGCGTTGTCGTTGCCGTCTGCGCGTGATAGCTGCTTTGAGGTGATCTCGTCGACTAGTGATTCAAGGCCGAGGATGTCGCAGATGAGCAGTGTCTCGTTGCGTTTGTTGGTTGACATGCGGCCCGCCTCGTTGATCTAGACCCTTGTGTGAACACGCATACTAGCAAGTCGGATGAGATCTCATAAATCAGATAATCCTTCTTTTCTATCTTCGTGAGGATATTGGAAATATTCCCATCACAATCATGTAGCTCAAAGGAACTGGGAAGCTGGGGACTGTTATACAAATGCACTCACCATCTCGACGCCGGCTGTCCACTCCGCGACGGTAAGATCAACCTCTCGCGCGAAATCATGCAAGTGCCGAAGCAATGCCGGCATCACTTGTTTCAATCGTGGATTGGCATGTTGGCCAGTGGCAGCGATGACGTTGTCCGTAAAGTGTGGATCATACTTGGTGCTGTTTTCGCCTTCGCCGTCCATATCCACGGGTTAAACGTCGTTGGGTGAGCTCCTAAATACCTGCTGGGCCTTATATAGAACTGAGACTTGACTTGATCGGCGCAAAATCTTGGGCTTGTTGCTTCGTGCTAGCTGAGAGGCAGATAGTAGGTCTAAGGTGTGTACAGAGAACGGACTTAATGTCGTAAAGTCCACTGCCCCTGAATAAGTAGCGGATGAGACTAGATAAATGGCAAGTGAGACCTCACCATTATCCTTCAAGACCCAAGTGAAAGCGCAAGTACTCAAGCATGGTGGCTTCCTGAACCGCTTCAATCACTGAGTGAATATCGTCCCCATGTCCCATACTCTTTTTAGCGTATTTCGACCATGTCACTGAACCTTTCGACATGCAGTCCGAGCTTACCACGGCGGTAGCACGATCACCAAGGGACGGGACGTGACATTGCAGGCAAACACAACGACTGAAATGACCCATAAGAACATAAGCATTAGTTTGAACGCAATATGAGTCAAGGAAAGCTACATCCCACGAAGCATGCAGCTGTGCGTCCATCCATCCGTTCACCAACTCCGGGGAGGACGGGATGATTGAGTGCTGGGAGCCTAGTTCGAGCATAGACCATTGTAGTTCATGTCATTGTTCTCGGAATTTGTTTGTTCGCCGTTTGCTGTCGCTGTCCGGTTAAGCATTGGTGAGAAGGCGAAGACTATGTCTAGGCTCAAGACAAACGGCACCATGCCGATTGATCCGTTGATCCGATTCGAGCAGAGTGCGCCCCGTTTGACGCAACCTAATCTGGCCTTGATGGTAACGTTTCTCGATTTGCGACGCTGCATAGAGAAAGAGTGCTTCTGGCGATACTTCTACCAAACTGTATACATGCTAACTCTAGCCGAGTCTGGTCACCTAGTAATGGGACACGGCATGGTAGGTGTGGTAGTGTGATATAATCTTGTTCGATATACGTAGGGGCAGAATTACTGTACATCATCTATCAACATCGTACATGCGCAAACGGGGCCGTTTGGCCCTGTAAGTAAATGGTAGGACGCCGTGAACAAACTGCCTCGTTTGTAATCCTCAAATGGGCCGGACATCGCTACGCCACTAGGCGTAGTACAACGCCAAACTGCGCCATATTGGTAGATAGTCTTTGGACAGATGACACTATTCGTGGGGCAAAGTAACCAGCCAAATATTGTTGTTCGCCGACCAAGTTCAAACGGAAATCACGAAACTAGAGCAACATGCACCTATGCTTATGCTTAGCTCCGAAATGTTTGATAGTTTCACAGGATTAGCGTACGAGTTTCATGCTCTAGAATTTATTGTCGTTTCTCCTGTAGTCTACTCTTCTTTGGTGTCCTGGCCATGTCGTGGAAACCATCTTCAATAACCGCTTCGTCAATCTCTGCTTCCGTTGTCTCCTCGTCTGTGTTGTTCGTCCGTAGGAGACTTTGCAAATCATCTTCGCTAATGATACTCTCGATACTTCCTCGCCTGACGCCTAACCGAGTCTCGCGCCTCCCCTGTTCTATTAAACGCTCTATCTTCAGTCGGTTCGCGATAAATTTTAGTTTTGGAAAGGCGCTTTGTTGCCCTTCATGCAGCATGCGTGCGAGACGATCGGGATCGGGGTCTGACAAAATCTTCCAAATGTCGGATAGTTGCACCTGTGGCCAAATTGTGATTGTACCACTAAACTGCTGCAGCCACAGCTGAGACCAGTCCTGGCCCAGTGGGCGAGGTAATAGTTCGAGATGCTTCAGCACCTTTAGCCATTTGTTAAGGTCTAGCTTGATGAACTGCTCTGCAGCAGAACCGAGAAAGCCGCCTCGCCAACCGCGACCCTTTCGGTGCGTAACTGGGGATCCTACCGTCCCTCTTGACGAGAAAAAGAACAAAGAGATGTGCGGGTTTACTTGGCTGACTATAGTGAAATTGACATTGAAATGGAGATTGAGTGCCTTAATTGGAATGTCTGTTCTCAGACTTCCATCTTTCCACTGTTGAATTGTATTAGTTATGCTATGTCACTTTGATAGGCGTCATCACGTAATGAAGTATAGGGAATCTGCATACCTTGTGGCCGAAAGAATATGAAACTAAGGAGCCGTCTTGAGTCTTCATCATGAGCACAACAGGATTCATAATTCCCGGTACAGCAGCGCTCGCTAACACGGCTGACCAAATCACACAGTCAGGCGACGTAAGATAGTTGCAGAGGATAGTGGGCGAGTGGGGATCAGCCGGGACGCAGGAGACATTGAGAATCCGACCAGTTCTTTCGTATGCTTCTCTAAATGTCATCGAACCCCGCGACCACCAGCTGGCCTGCCGTGCCCAGTCAACTGAATCGAATCTTGCTCCGGTCTTCCACCACCTCGGGAACCATGTAGTGATAGGCTCGGAACAAGCCTTGATATTATGCGCGAGGGCGGGAACTAGTAACTGCTTAAGCTCTTCGTTTGTTCGGGTTGCCACGAGAGCGGCCACAAGAGCACCTCCACTCGTGCCCGTAATAACTTCGGGGAGAAGATCTGCTTCAAGTAGCGCCTTCACCACGCCAAAATGATAATATGCAAATGACTGCAAGGCTACTAGTTAGTGGTATGGTCCCTGGGCTAGCCTATAGAAATTTGGAAGGGGTCAAGATTAAGAGAGAAGGTATCTCCAAAGTACTTACGGCTCCTCCGGAGAGACATAATGCTGTTCGGCCGTAGTTGGCGTGCATTCTCTTGAATAAAGCGCGCTTCTCATCCAGGGGCAGTTGTCGCGAACTTATCAAGAATCGAGTGCTTTTCTCGACTATGTGTTGGGTTAGCTTATAGAGCTAAGATTGGAAGGGGGGGAAGAAATAGGAAACATCTTACCTTCATCTACGAAGTGCTGCACCAAGTTCTTTGTTCCGTAGTACGTTTGGCTATAGAGTCTTGGATTTTCCACCCCCACAAAGTTGTTTTTGACGCAAGCCTCGGTTAAAGCTTTGAGGTTCTCGACAGCTTGCTTGCTGCCATTGCTCGAAGCTAGCTCCTCTCCTTCTTGCTTGGCCGCCTTACGATGCTTCCGGATCTGTTCATAGACCCGGCGGATAGTCTTAGAATCATAGTATGCGTATTCGTTTTCCTCTTTCCATTGTTCATTACCCAAATACGCATCTAGCTCCTTCGCAGCACGCACCCAATCACGATAATTGCTCGTAGCGCGCATAGAGCGCCGTAGCCGCTCTCGCCTTCCGGTCCAAGCAATGTAGTGCTCATAAAGAAATATATAGGACCTCGTCGCAATATAGGCAACACCAAGACCGAGGATCCAAAGCACAACGGAGAAGAGAAAGGGCCATTTTAGCAGCCCATACAAGTAGCCCTCTCGGGTTTCGTCTATAGTCCGCCGGCCGATGCTGATCTTCTTCCTCCTACCGCGGCGCCGATGCTTGACTTTCTCGTTCACGGGGGCCCAGTCGTTTTGCGCGGTAATGAACATGCTATTCTGAGCGCCATTGGGACTGGTGGCGGACTCGGGCAAACCCGATGTATTAACGGAGGCGGTAGAGCCCGAGCGTGTATAGTCGAGGCCAACAAAACTCTGGTCAGTAGGGCTTCGCACGCTTAACGTCGAGGTGTCTTCTGACGCGGGCGTCGGATCGGGCGCGGAGAGGGCCTGCGCAAATGCAGCGAGGTGTTCGGCAGGGACGAACTGGTGGTCGATATCAGGGAGTCTGTTGTGATCGAATGACTCGGGAGGGTAGCCATAGTTGTGATGGCGCTTGCCAGCAACGAGGGATAGTAGTGATCGTTTAACATCGGCCATGGTTGCTGAGTGGGCGTGGACGGGGGGGTATCATGGTGAGAAAAGGGGATTGACGATAGGTCAGGTGGCTAGACAGCGACAGCGGGAGGAATTGTCATGATTCGAGATTTGAAAAGAATTTGAGGGAGGGTGGCTAAGCGGCGCTCGCGGTAGTCGCGATGATGGTGGTCTTGTTGTCACGAGTTGCGTCTCTACTTAAGGCTGGGTGCCCCACGGTGACTTACAAGTGGCAGGGATGTTGGGGATAGCTTTGTCCGACGTCATTTGTCGCTTTAACGTACCGCGCTAGTCTGGTCCCGTGATAGCGCCAACACCTGAAATATTACGGTAACTTACTGGAATGTCTGCATATTGTGCCATTCAAGTGTGTCAGCCAGCAGGTCTATGTGCAAACTGTTCTTATTCATCGAGCCTAAAAAAAAACACACATCGAGTCTTCTCTGCTGACTGTATTACGTAATGGCCTGTATTGACCTTTGGGCCATCGACACCAATCTCAACGGTTATATGCCACTCCCAGAAGACATAAGAGAATTCAGCAAATCACCAACCTCGAATATGTACCACGCCAGAAGTAGGGAGAGGGACATTGACGGCAGCTCTTAGGATGGGTTAATCAAATCATCAGTGACCTCGTGTTACCTCTCGGGCGGGAGGCTGTGTTACCTCCATCTCACTGGTCAATTCCTTTGGTGGGCCGATCATACGGTTGGGTCGCCTAATGAGAAGTTTGGTAGGACGCATCCGCGATGACTGTGAGTGTAAACTCTAGTTTTTCACAGAAGAAAACAGTATCGTCTGATGCATGTTTTAAACGTTTGGCATTTAGCATGATTGCCTCTAGTCATTGACTCCATTAAAATATTCCCGTAAGCCTGACCAGAGTTGAGAAACAAGCAAGCTGTCAATAAGAAAAAAAAACTTAAAAAAAAAACTCCATATTTGCGTACAACATTCCTTTCATCGTTCGCATGGTTCCTGTCAGTGAGTGCTGTCGCATAGGTATTGGTGGTCGGTCACATGTATGCTTAGACATATTGCGAGAGCCATCTAATCCCTTCACCATAGCCTAAACAAATGTTAACACCGAAAGAAGAATATGCTTTAAGGGGTGGTGTTAGCCGACCTTGTCTCATGACTACCGAGCACATGAAAACCTCGATGGGTCGGATACCATCTAATGGAACCTTGCCCTTGCCGGTGGTCTGGTACAGGCCCAGCTCGTGACGAAGTTGATCTTCGGAGACGGCATCCGGGTGGTCAATCTTGTTGCCCAGAATGACGAATGGGACCTTGGCAAGCTCCTCCATGGAGAGTAGAGCGTCGAGCTCGGCTTTGGATTCGGATAAACGTTCATGGTCCTTGGCATCGACGAGAAAGACGATACCGTTCACTTCCGGGAAGTAATCCTTCCAGAGTCGACGGGCTGCAATACGAGGGCAATTAGCGGCAAGGAAGGCTGCAGGACGGTTGGGTATCGCGGCGTACCTTGTTGATGGCCACCCAGGTCAAATGTCGTAAAACGGACATTGCCGATAGCGAGTTCCTCGGATGCTGCAAGCTGTTCGTCAGCGACATGTCGTCTCGGATAGGAAAGCCGAGAGCACAGCCGTCAACATCGGAAACGTACTGGGATGAAGGGTAGGCTGAAGAATGGCGACACGGTCATTCTACAAGCGCCCATATGTTAGCGCTCTGTTGTCGAGAGTATAAAGAAACGGAGCTGAGACGAGACCAAACCGCGCGATCAGGCCATGGTCCGAGAAGGGCCGCCGCCATTACGGCGACAAACAGGGTGTGACGGGAATCGAACCTTTAGCATGTGTAGCAAAGTCGTCTTTCCGGCATTGTCGAGACCGAGAAATAGCAACTTGGCGTGCTTGTTCATCAAACCAAGGGAGGACAGGACATCGTAGACTGGTAGGCGAACGTGTCAGTAGACCGAGAACAAGGAACACCGAGATCAGGCGGGGAGCCGAACACCACTGAACAATCCACATCTTGGCGAGAGATTGTATGTACAAGAGATACCGCAATAGTAGGAAAGTCGTCTGAGGTCGGGCGTGACTAGGCTGGCGGAAGGAAAGCTGACGTCTATGAGGATGGGATGTGCAAGTGATGGACGGCGAAAGATAGTGCTAGTACTACTAACTACCTTGGTAGGTAGATAACTTATAAGGTAATAGGTAATAGGTAGCAGTGTAGGGTGCAGGTTGCGTACTGTAGTAGTGCAGTTCCGAGCCGGCACAGTCCAATGGGAGAGTGCGGTTCGGAGCGACAAATTTGGTAGTGCTGTCCTCAACCCTCAACATTCGACCACTTGGGGCCACCTGGCCACTGCCCCACAGATACAAGTAACTTTCCTAAAGAGCGGCATGTAGGGCATCAATGTTCAATATAAAATTCATCCCCGAGTTGATCACACAAATCCGATCAAAATTTTCACCAAGTTATGGCCGCTGAATATATGTTCAAATCATTCTTCATATTCTTCTTAAGGTAAATGTTCCCCTGCGCCAACCAAATGCTAAATGTGAATGTGCCTTTGCCTTTCCCATTTGGTATCATGTAACCACCGCTTGCCCACTTGTCGTAACAAAACCGTCCCAGAACAAAGAAAATTCGTGAAATGCGCAGAAAAAAACATATGTACAGTCAAATTGGCTATCCGGCGGAACAAAATGCCGGGCGCCGCTACGCAACAATATACTAGAAATTGGCTATTACCAGGTATAGCACCTGGGCACGCATACAAAAATGAAGATGCGGCGCCTTTCAACTTAGATGGATAGAACATATTGATCAGGATCCAGTTTCCCGGCAGAAAGAAGTCCGATTTCTCTCATTCGCTCAGCCCCTTTGCCAGGTTGAGGCCGCTGCTGAGGAAGCTGGCCTTTTCGCGCCTTATCGTTGTGCTTCTGCATGTACTTTTCCTTGAACTTTTCTCTTCGTCGTTGGCGCTTCTGCTCCAGTCCCTTGACAATGTCGATGGCACCCCGGACATGGCCACCAGATACTATCGGCTTGCTCATTCGGCGCGGGTTCTTGATGTGTTGAGGGAAGATGGCCGGAGCTCTGGGAAGAGATTTCGTGTGCGTCAGCCCCGGGCGGAAAGCCAATGTCTTGAACCGTGCATCTTCACATTGTCCACCGTGGACCAGAGAGGCTGGTGGAGATCGCATGAAACGGCCCGGTGGGGGCGGTGATAATGGCCGACGAGGAGATTGTCTGTCAAAAAGTCGTCGGGGGGAGCGACCTCGCGCTCTGGGCGGCGGGGAGTGGTACCGTTTAGGTGATGTGAGACCGGACTTCTTCTTACGATGCTCACCATCATTGTCCCTCGCGTGATGGATATCTTCTAGTTCTCCATGAATCCAAAGTTGCTCATCGCTATCGTGACCACGTCTACGAAGATCCATCTCTTCATCCTCAGGCTCCGAAGTAGGGAAGCTGGGGTCAATGTCCTGCGGAATTAAATGGAGCTTCTCTCGACGTTTGACGGCCAAGCAAGAAATATAGGCGTTCTCCAAAACGCGGTCCTCATCCAGAGTACCGCATACAAAGTCAGTACTGTCGGGCAGTTCAGGGGTACCAGGACGAAACTTGATGCGACTTCGTCGAATTCTCTTGGACGCGTTGGCCCTCTCAGAATACGAAGAGTCGGACTTTTCCCCCGTCGAGGAGGAACGACGACCGACCATCGCGTCATTTGACAATCGAATAGCCAAGCCAGTGCCAGATGTCCAAAGCTGCAGTTCGCCGTCATCCTCGTCGTCGGATTCCGCAAACCCAATCTCGTTATCCGTATTGTAGCCATCGGAAGCATTCTCGTCAGATCCATATTCGGATTGGGCATCGAAGCCTTCCTCGTCTCCAGCGTCATCTTCATCCTCATCTTCGTCCTCATCCTCATCGAAATCATTCGTCAAGTCACCGTCCTCCTCAATTTCAAGATCAGCCTCCTCCTCTTCTTCTTCCTCTTCTTCAAGAGCCTCTTCCTCAGCTTCTTTTCCTAGTCGACGGATCTCATTCTCTTTACGCAGGGTGTCATTGATAGTTAAACGTGCAGAGGTAGGCGGAAGATTCTGTCGGATCCAATCCTCCTGCAGAGGCTCATCACTTGCGAACTCGTGAAATCGGGACGACTCCGTGTTCAGATCACTAGCATTAGCTGTGAGATATTTGGAGGGCCGGGGCGTCACGGGGCTTTCGTTGAGCGGTTGAGGGGTTGGTGATCGCTGCTGCCGAGCACGGGTTGCTGAAGGCGACCGATACTTGCGGTTCACGGCAGGAGAAGCGGCCCTGTGTTTCGTCGGGGTCTCAATCGACAAGATGGAATTCTGCCGTTCGCGTTGAGACTGCTCAGCCCCAGAAGTAGGCTTTGCAGGGCACGCGAATTTTATGCAGCTCTTACGTCGTGGTATCTCTTGAGCCGCAGACGTAGGTTCCGCAACAGGAGGCCGGTCTGAGGGTTTCTTTGCTTCAGGCTTGGGCCCGCAGGCGAAAGAGATGCATCGCTTCTTTTGGAGAAGCTCTACGGCAGTATCTCTCTTTTCGGCATTCGAACGCGACTGAGCTGGACCGAGCTGTGAGTGTGTGATTTGACTCCCAGGGATAGCAATTCCCAGCTTTGCGTCAAAGAAATCCCCGTTCAGCTTGGCCAGTGAGATCAATGGTGGTGGTGGGCTGGGAGTGTTTGTACGGGCGGGGCTTGTAAGCCCGGTGTCGCTGGTAAGGTCGGCAGTAGATGCAACGCTAACGTTACTATTCAAAGATCGTCGTCTTGTTGGAGAAACGGGATGGTGAAGCCTGATATTCTCTTCACCGGTCTGATGAAGAGCTTTTGTCAAGAGAGATTCGGAATGATCGGCAATTCTTGGAACGACAGTCCTCCTAAATTGACTCCGAGCTGAATTCAAGTCAAGTATTGAGTCCGGGGGCTCATCTACATCGGCGGCTACCTCATCGTCTGGGGCATTTTGTAAATGGGCCCCATGTGAGGCCCACGCCAGCACGCTCGATATAACTTGATGGTTGGCCTGTTCGTTCGCCATTGTGATATAATGAATATGAATAAGTGGTGGATTGTTAGAAAGCAAAAAGAGGCAGTGACCGGTTGTATCGCTTCCACGTAAAACCAGTATTCGTTCCTCAGAGAACCAGAAATCGAGAATGCGCAGCTATAAGCTGAGGCAAGTCGCAAATGACGTGAACTTGTACTGTTGCAGGCTTCGATTCCTAACTAGAAGCGCAATCTCATATGTCCCTAGGGACCGTTTTGCTATAACAGGATAACCATGGTGATTGCTTGTAGATCTGCCAGTAGGAAGAGAGGAGTTGGTGGGAAACACGAGTCGTGGTATACAGCCAAGCAGCTCAGGCAATGGACGTTGAGGATGACGGATGGCAGTTAATTAAGAAGGTGACGAACGCACTCCCCAGTTGAGTCAATCCAGACGCCCTGTTGTACCTGGGTGACTGAGCAGGACTTGGGACAGGCTTGGCCGTCACTAACCCTGGTATCAAATCAAGTGGCGCAGAGGGGATCTGCAATTGATCCCGAAGAGGTCGAATGCGCGCTGTTGGCGGCCAAGGTCAGCAGCACAACTGTGTGCCAAAGCGCACCAAGCGCCAAAAACTCAAAAAGATAGTTGAAGATTTGTGAAAGCCCAAGGAAGGTAGGGAAAGGACACAGGAGATGGAGGGAAGGAAAAATATGGTTCTTTATTGTGAGGAAGAGGCGCCCGGGAGATGAGCAAGTTGAGGGTGGCGGGCGGACGGGCTTGGTCTGTCGGTGGGAAACGAACCAGGGCAAAAAAAAACCTGAGATACAGTACTGTATGAATCAAAAGTAGTATGTAAGTACAAGTGTGATAAAGTCAGAAGTCACAGTGTACCAGACAGGTGGGTTTTCCGCTGGCTTTTTTTTTTTTTCTCTTTCTTTCCTCCTTCCAGCGGTCAGCTTATTTCCTAGGTATGTATGGTATACTGCGTAGTTGACCAAGGAGGTAACCTTACGAGCAGCACAGTATTAAAAACAACCGAATCATGGCGAGGGGTATGCTGTACTACAGTACAAACAAAACCGGGCAGAGAAACGGCGCGACACTACATCACTCCATGGTACCATGTAGGCAGGCTACCTGTCAAGCCTGTGGCCGTATGTATGTACATACCTACTTACATATTGTATGTATGTGTGAGGCGGTATGTGCCTATCAGGATACCACAAGCGTCTCCAGATGTCCTTGTCTCGCTTGTTTTGCCTTTCAATGTTCTTTGCGCTTGTTGCGGCAGAACAGTGGCGAAGGCCGGGGCAGAGTACCCAGATTTTCATATGCAATTAGAGCGTCCACATAACAGGCGAACTGGGCACAGGGCTGGCGTTCAGGTTCGCCCTTGTATACGCCGTACCGTACTGTATACGGCACCGTACACCAAATCGGCTATTGCTCCTTGCACAGCTTCGACTAAGAACCAAGCGCCGCATGCAGCCTTTGCTACTGTAATAACGACAAATTGCCCAAGAGCGGCTAATCAAGGCTTGGAAAGGCTTGGAGAGTCTTGGCTTAGGAGTTACCTTAGGCATATAATAAAGGGTCCAAAATCCTTTTTCATCATGACATCCAACCACATATGATTGGTGGGAACTCGGGATTTACATGCGACCTTGGATGCAGCTCATACACTAGTGTAGCTACACAACCTATACATATTGACGTGAGGAGTTCCCGATTTCGCTCCTAATATAACTTCATTTTTCTCGCATGGACCGAACCACAGCAGGCCGTTGTCGCCGGGAAGTCTATTAATTGCTTCTTACTTTGTGGTGGCACAAGAAGGTCTCGGCCTCGCCCGCCGTATGACAATATGTAAGACGTTTTCGCTGAGCGGGCAGATGCTGAGCTATTGTATGCACCAGTTACCAAATGTGTGAGGTGCCCACATGCAGCTTTGGTCAGCAGGGCAAATCGGCCAAGCCGGGCAATTTGCAACTGGAAGTCGATCAACTGGTTGATCGGTTGATGCCCGCTGCCTTTTCTTCACTCGCTCGAGTGATGGCAGATTTCTCGACTAACTAATTAGTTACTCCCGCCGCATCTGAAATGAGACCAGTGCGATACTATGAGACATTATACTGAGATTAGGGTTTATAGGTGGTTACAAATTAGCACGTCAAGAATTGTTAGCGTAACGCTAAAATCAGGTACACAGTCCTATACTCACTACTAGTTCAAGGTTGTGTGTTGATCATAATTGAATCTACTCAAGTTTTTTTCCCTATAGGCCTGTACTAGGTGGTATCAGCAATTTTTACATACATAGTACAAAATACAAAAGCGGCTTAGAAGTCCAGGTCGCTTAGCTATAGATATTCATCCGGCTGACATGTATATACTATTTGTCGTAGTAGGTAATACCCAATTCTGTCATGGTGCATCTAACATTGGTGTTACTATGCGCGATTAAATCGTACGAATAGCAAAGCTACCCATCCCACGCGCATCGCAAAGCCATCCCATCCACGGATGACACGAGACTATTATTAGCGCTACAGTACTACTAGGACTGTCTTCTCTATGCTGCACAGTAGTGGATATGCATGCAATAATGGTGTCCGCATGTACAATACAGGCCTAGTTTGACCACCAAGGCGTACAATTATACGGTATTGTACTTACAATACAGTAGATAGTGCATAGGTATTTTACCTAGGTAGGTCAATGCTCATAACAAGTCCATCCAATTTATAATCTCATTTGCATACTCATGGGTAGGCTGGCCTCTTCATGCTAACTCAAGTTGGGACGCCGCCGGATGATGCACGGCAGGCCCATGAAAGCATCAGCGCCGCCTCTCTCGAAATCTAGTTAGTTCGGCAGTGATTCCACACGTGGGTGGGACGGTGCGACGTATCCCACGCGGACGAGTTACACGTGTATGCGAGCATCTTACCGAGAAGCGAGAAGCGGTAAACCAAAACACACCAAATCATTACTACATCATTTCCCTAGATGAGAAACATGGCCTAAGCCGTGCGCCCACACGGCGACCTGCTAGGTATTAGCTTCGGTCTGGTGGACGAGTCAGCTTCTTGTCAGACTTATAAAACAATAAACGTCAATCCCTCTTGTGGTTTGAATGTTTTGTCCCCAATGGAAGTGTGCAGGACTTCTCTGGTCGCATACCCAGGCTACATGATGAAGTCTGGCGATCCCCTAAACCATTCCAAAAAAGGGGTCCATTCTTGACTCGAATTGTATACCACGTCTCGAGTTTCGGGCTTCAATACACCATATTAACTGATTGGATCAGCAATGATCAGCATATGGAATAGGGTAAAGCTTGTGATACACCTGACTTCTTACCTGGCCGGACCCTGGCCACTGATTTGAAGCACTAGCTTGTTCATTCTGTGTAATTTCTAGCTTAATACTACGATCAAGAAACCTCAATGGTTCCGTTAAGAGGGGACTGTCGCAACATCACAACCCCGCATTCCTGAGCCCTCGTTACTCGCTACTGCAGTGGATACGACGGTTTCGGAGAAGGCACATGGTAGCACACGACCCATTGATCAGACATAAACCGTTAGTAGGCATACGAGTACAGTTAGTTGATGTTCATCATTGTCGGTTCTTAGTTGTAAGATTGCCATGAGTCGCGGTCCGGTATCTCAAGGCCAGCAGGATGAAAAAACGCTAGCCCGGCGCTAAACTCTGATGCCGCAGATGTACGGTAGATCAAATTGCCATTATGGCAGTGTATAAGCAATAAGCCACTTCCTGTCTGTTGATCAGTTCTGTTGCTGGAACTTCAATCATGGCAATAGGACATTTCGAGTCAGGTAGGTGATAGAAAGTCTCTATGCAAACAAAACAACCAAGACAACGTTGCTCTGTAAGTAGGGCTGCGCTAGCATTTCGCATCCTGCTGACCTGTGCCTCAAGGGCCCTTGTCATGATCTACCCCTCCAAAACATCAAATTCAGGGTCCTGCCCGAGTAATGGCAAGCCCCCTGTTGACCATATTACCACCTACTGTTTGTTTTTATGTGCTGTGCAATAATGGGTGTTGTGTCGCACACGTACGTAGCGTAGTACTGCAGTAGATTTGCAGTGTAGGTCGTCTCCTGTTCATCTGACGTTTGTCTGACAACTCACCGCAGACAGTTTCTCAAGTCCTTAAGCAAACAATGATGTAATGGGTTCGGGCAAGCTCGGCTTCATCTATATCTAGACCAGACGGCATTACCAGGAGCCGGGAGCCGGCTTTTGAATGTAACCGTGGACAAGCCTACCTAGGTGGGTGGTACGAATAACTGCGCGTAACACGTGGATTTGTGTATTTAGACAGGAATGAAGTCATTGTAATGCCCTGCATTAGTAGGCAACAGATATCGAATGTTAGCATTAACAATTATAGCCATCGTCTAGCATTCTTCACATGTCAATAAATGCACATATTGACGATGGATGGCTTCTAGACTCTAAAGCCCTTGACATCATCAGGAACTGATTGATGGTGGTATTTCTGATGCATGCAGATAGACCCAGCTCTACGTAAATGCTGTTAAACTGTTGGAGAACACAACAACGTCACGCTGCTTTGACTTTTCGACTATAACCTGTGGTCTCAGTTTTTCAGTCCGACGCTTCGTCATATACAATGATAGAGATGGTAGTCAGTGCAGCTGGATTAGGTACGGATTGGTGATGCTATTAAGTCGCCAAATTAATGACAATAGAAGATGATCAGACTCTCTTGTAGAAAATCTTAGAAAAATGTCCCTTGCCGCCGTAAGAGTCAAAAAATGCCATGTGAAGGGCCAAAAGGTAAATAGCCTTGAATAGCGACGTCATCATGGCTACTTACAGTGTGGGGGTACCTTGGGTTGGGTCTGCTCTACCTACCTCTAGGTAGGTAGGTAAGTGCTCTCGGTGCCTAAATAGGAGCGGTTGCTGTTGTCACGTGGTCTATGCGCTTCAGCTCAGTGTAATGAAAATCACGTGCTGTTCACGTGAGCAGGGTCTTACCGTATCAGGCTAGACCGTCAATCTTCCGACAATCCGTCTGTTCAAGCATCGAATCCAATTTGCTGCTGCTGTTGCCCATCGTGAGCTTCGCTAGTCACGCATTTCTTCAATTGACAACGCCTGTCATCATGAACGCCTTCCGCGTCGCCCGCGCAGCTCTGCGAGCCCGTCCCGCTGCCATGCGGCTCCCCATCCAGCCTCTGCAGCGAAGGGGCTATGCTGATGCTGCCCCCGACAAGGCTCGTGCCCACACCAATAACGGAAGGGGTGCTCTACTAACACTGCGTAGATCAAGCTAAGCTTGTCTCTCCCTCACCAGGTACGATAGCCTTCAGCAGTGCAACAGGCCTCATGACACCCCGGCGCCCGCGACTCCATTCAATTCGCCTATGTTAGACGGTCTCACTGCCGGCCGGCTCTGCTAATTCCCGCAATAGTCCATCTACACATCGCAAGACGTCGTCCAGGTCAATATTCCGGCCGAGTCTGGTGAAATGGGTGTCCTTGCCAACCACGTTCCTTCGATCGAGCAACTGAAGCCTGGTCTTATTGAGGTTATTGAGGACAACGGCTCCAGCAAGCAGTTTTTCCGTACGTACATACAAACGCGGCGAAGGAGGCATTGTGCTGTTCGCTAAAGTCTATGACCAGTCTCTGGCGGCTTCGCTACCGTCCAGCCGAACTCTATTTTGAGCATCAACGCCGTTGAGGGCTACCCCCTAGAGGATTTCAGCGCCGAAGCTGTCCGCTCCCAGATTGCCGAGGCACAGAAGGTTGCCAACGGCAGTGGCAGTGAGCAGGATGTCGCGGAGGCTAAGATTGAGTTGGAGGTAAGGCGCACCTAGTATATCTGTTTTGCGCTCTGTCTTACTAACAGCACCAGGTCCTGGAGAGCTTGCAGGCTGCATTGAAATAGACTGTATAGAAGATAGTGGTCACGCATCAACTTGTACATCAAAGAATAATTCCCTACAACTCCCAAAGCGAAGCACGCCGGTTTTGAGGCTATTGACGTCTACACTTGCGGCTGCCTTTTGTTGTGAATGCGCCTACTTACAAAACGTACTGCGGTTGCCTTACAGATGCTTCTATATAGTCGCTACCTAAGATTGCGTTTCGACAGAGCCGGCTGGACTACGCACTCCTCGGCTCTTCCCGCATAATGCTAACAGATAGTACAGTACCTAACGTCAGTTCCTGAGGCTGCGAATATCTTGCACCAATTCTTGTTTATTTGGGGGATGATGCGCTACTTATAGGACTAGTCGAACTGTCAGGGGGATTCTTCGTCATGTCTTCGCACTCACGAGGATGTACTCCTATTGTTGTGGACAGGTCCAGCCAAATTGACCGCCCTATTCTCGACAATTCGGTTTCTGCTGGAACCGTTACATCACAGCTGCATCGGTTCCGCGCATTTTCTAGCCGGATCAACTCATCATTCGAAGACCCCGACTCCGCCGAACGCGAGCGCGCGAACACGGCCCTCGTTTAGAGACGTCCGCCACGTTCCCAGTTTGCGGACCCTTCGCCCCAATATCTTGATTTACCGGACTTTCGGGTGCTTCCGGCCCCCCATATATTTGTCTTCCACAATTGCGGACGGAACATACTTGACAAGGAACATGCTCAGAAATCCGCAACTCGAGCACCACTCTTGTTGCAACCTTCGCCATGTCGAAAGAGTTTTTCCATGGGTCACCTATGTAACAAATTTGGCCTCACTGAAATCCACTCGGCCAGTGAACATCATGTCTCCAACGCTATCAAACAAACTCGTCTCAACCCAACTCATACGTGCTTGTCGAGACCTAAGCACAATGAGATAGAAGCCTCCTTTACAAACCCCTTATTTCTTATAGCGCCACAAAACTTGCCATTCACTTCATCCAGCATACGTCATACGCCAAATATTGAGCGATGGAAGTCAGCCCGTGATATATTCACACAGTACGATATTAGCAGACCTTCTGGCTGGCTCTCCGATATTGAAGGCCTGTCTCTATCAGGGGATGGAAATGCCAGCCCCCGAAGATATTGCCGATACTGTCACATTTGCTCAGTTCCCACTTTGGGTCCAACTCATTGCTCGTCCTGTGGGCACCGCCTTTGTGAGAGGTGCAAGTGCGAGGTGTCCAGCGGCACTCCGCAGGCTCATGCTGACTTTTCACATCATCCAAGCCCTACCATAGCAAGAGATGGGTCCCAATACGTATCTACTTCTAGGACAGATGCAAAACTCATGCAGGGACTTTTCCGGGGCGAAAGAATGGCCCATTCCGCCTCTGAGAATCGGGACTATGACCGCATAGACATGCAATTTCATCGACCGTCTAATCTCCGTGCAGATACCAGCTGGCGAAACATCGAGGGACGTGGAAAAGAAATACCGCTTTCTGGAATATCTGCTCCAATTAGGAACGATCTCCAACATATGAACGAAGAGCAACAAAGCCAAGGGCAGTCGATGCGGCTTATCAAGGAAAATCCATTTGTCGTCAAGGATATTAAGGATAAGGAACAAGGGACCGGTCACCATGTTCCATCGTATCCTGCAAATCGAACAGAGCGTGATGATCTTATGTACAGGTCAACCCATACACATAGTGTTTCCCGCTCCAAACATGGGAGTGAGCAGAGTAGACAGGCTTTGGGCCCAAGCGGCGCTTCGAATCGGCTTCCCCAGGTCGTAATTAGGAAGTCTGGCTTTAATAAGGGTCTTGCGCCAGGGGAAGGCCATCTCCCTCATCGCCACCACTCTGCCGGCTTTCATAACTATCATCATATCGCGGAACACCTTTCGTCAGCAGTTGGCCACAATGCTTATGATCTCCTCGAAGGTCGCAATGAAAAGGGGGTTAAACCCGTCTCTTCCAAGGCGAGCATCAAGCGGAGCCCGTATCTTCGACCTCTCACGAAGCCTAAGGCGGTTACACAGATTGATTCGTTTCGGTGGACTCAAGATACTGTCCTTCCAGGTCACACGGGTCGCTCAGGTAATGAGATGCAACGTATTCCAGTGACAGAAGCTGTAGCAAAAGTGTCAAAGCGTCAGCCTCGTGAGAATATGGACAAGGAGACTTCACACAAGGCAAGGAATTCGACGATAGAGGACCCCACTGTTCCTCACAAGCAAAAGGAAACACTAAATGACTTGGGCTTATCCCAGCTGAACAATGGACCCCGTAAACTTCGACTGGTCATTACACCGCCATGGTTAAAGAATCCGACTAAGACTGCAGCCGACGCTACCGCTCCACTACACCACGTTCGCATAAAAAGTAACGAAGCGCATGCGAACGATCACGAGCACACCCCAGGCATTGCCCATGATGGCAGTAAGCGAGGGCATTCAACTATTCGCTCATCAAGCCCTATCAGCAAAGCGGACATTGTGGTAGCAAAGGTACCCGAGCCATACCATGCGGCATCCAAGGTACGAATCGACCAAGCCCCTTCCGAGCACAAAGGACGGCATACTCCAGCCTCAGTGTCAAAGCGACGTGAGATTTTCGAATCTGTTCAAGATCATTCGAATACGGCCTCCTCCACGATGGAGGGCCACAAGCGTAAGGCACTTCTCCAGCAAGTTCGACAGCAGGAGGCAAACTCTACAGCTCAGAGTGGACTATCGCGGTCGCTTATAGAAAGCTAGGAGGCTAAGAATACGCACCTGCACTCAAACACTCGGCTCGGTCAGGAAGAAAGCGTAACCTTTGGACTCCCGGGCACACACTTTCGCCGAGGTGGAACTAGTAAATCCTTCCACCACTCTGATCAAGAACTTGGACCCAAATATTTTGTCCAGCGGTCGTCCGAACCCGAAATCGCCAAGCCAACGCCCATCGCGCCTCCAAACCATGAATGTGATTGGAAGGAAAGATATCTGGCCCTGACGGCCGAGATCCGTCAGCTCAAGGCCGAGATGTCGACTCGCGCTTCACTCAAAAGTTCAGATATTCTCACTCCAAGATACCAACAGCATGGAGACAATCTTGATTTACTAGCAGTGACTGTTATCTTACACTCTAGAGACAGAGATGACATCGTGATCAACACCGATGTGGCGCGAGATACCGGGCCCAGTAACTACTAAGGGCGAAAGGTAGAAAAGCCAAGAAAAGGAGAGCCCTAAGACGTTGATGGTTGCTTGGAAACTTCAAGACGTTGGCTTAGCGCTCTAGAATCAAGATATCTTTTATCAAAGGTCCATAGGTTAACAAGTAGTAGATATTCTTCATCACTAAGTTATATATATATACACTTTTGAACAGAAAACTACCAAAAATCTCATAAAAAGGCGCCAACCAGCTTAGCCAACTAGCACCCGGATAGACTCTGCTTTATCTTTTAACTGAACGCAGTTTATACCCAAGAGGGGAAAAAAAAGGATACTAACTAACCCTAGGGTGCCTGGGGCAAAAGGATAGCTCGCACCACTTATCAGTGTGCGCTGATTTACTCCGAATCGGGGAATCGAACCCCGGGCTTGACGGCACTTATATCACGCTTCAACCTCAGATGGAGGAAGAAAGCAGAGATGAGAGCGTCAAATGTTAGCCACTACACCAATTCGGACGGAAATTTGAAGCAAATGGACTGCCCACTAGCGGAATCGAACCGCTGATCTTGTCATGGCACCTAGTTGACGAGAATCTTGGATGAATCCCAGGTTACTAGTGACACGCTATACCACTTAGCCAAGCGGGCAATTGTCTTCAGATGTTGGCCGGGGCCGAAAATAGCATCCATATCGTCAAGGGTTTGCTCGGCACACAACACCATTCAATTTCATACCGTCGTTCTGTTTGGAACTTTTGGTGTGGGAATTTTCAGCTTGCTTTCTTGTTGGTAGGTGGTTGCCTACATAATTTGCGCTTTATTCTCCACGACGTTGTGTAAGAGCGTAGATGAACCCCTATCCTACGCTTGATGCCCTACAAAGAAGTGGTCGAAAGCACGATAGGGGCTTGCTGGAAGGTAAAATAATGAGATCGCCTTTAGGCCCTAATAAGCTAGAGACATAAAACGTTTAAAGTCCAACAACGAGTGCTCCCAAGTAAGATGGAAACTCCTATTTCCTTACAGTCTAACACAATCCAGTACATACCTCGATATGATGCGCTCTCCTAGATATGTGTATATGGTGAGACAACTGTAACAGTAGGATATGACAACGGGGCAAGCGAGGACTGCTTGATCGCAATTCATCACGATGATTCAATATATGGGTGACCAACAAGAAGCGAAACGATATGGTCTTCGGTAGGACATAAATTGTTTAGATAGACTCCCCCTTACACCTAGTGATAATAGACCATCAGTGGCAATATTTCGTCTGCTAACGTCCGAAAATCCTTTCAAGACTTGGCAGATGATCAAAAATCAGCTAGAGAATTGACCTTTTATAAATGTCATTGTTGTCGAGTCACCGCATATGATTTTCGTTGAACTCCATGAGCTCCTATTAATCAACTTTCCTGTTAGTAGTCTCAAAACAGAATCAATATCCATAATGTCTGTAGTCTATCCATGTGTACCGCCAAGGTAAGTAACTTTTAGCTCAATCCCGATATCGAAGTGTCTTCTTGTTCTCTCCATTTTCGTAAACATTTTGCCAAGTGGCCAATTCCGGACGAGCCACCCCAGTAAACAAATGAGAAACAAACAAGCTGCTAGCTTCTGTAATACCACACCTCCGATAATGCCACTATTGGGTCAGTCCGTCAATTCTCACGTGAATTCCAGTGAAGGGCACCAACTAGCTTGAAGGCAGACTCATGTCTGCCAATGACCAAGATGCACTAGGGCACGTTTTCTTCCTGCTGGTACGGGATCCCCACTTCCTTGGCACCTTCTTTCTCGAGTGCTACGATGCTTTTCAATTTGGCGAAGTTGCTCCAGATTCCTGTCGGCTCCTCGCGCCATAACTCAAAAAGCATCCAAGACTCGTTGTCAGCCATGGTCATCCGGGATTTGGAATCCAGGAGGAGTAGTGGCGTGGCAGGGTCGCTTACGTTGCACGTACGTCTTCGCGCTGATAGGCGTTGCCGGTGCCGGTTTACCCGTCACGACGGCAAATGTTGCTGTGCCCAAGATGTGGATGTGGAATAAGATAGCTGCGTCTTTATCCCACGAGTATGGTATGGAGGCCAACGTCCCGCCTAATTTTCTTGTTAACTGGATGTGTTATCGGGAAGATTAACACGTCCGTCCTCTGACCAAAGAAGTGTGTTGACATTAAAAGCGGAAGGGGTTTCTTACTAAATCAATCGACTGCCATGCTCATCTACCGGATCTTTTCTGTGACGGATGAATGTGATTCTCTTGATCAGCGAGTATTGGTTAAGAGAGGGCGTGCCCTTACTCGTAATGTTATTGTAAGAAGGTGGTATTCCGGCCGTGTTGTAACAGGCCTCGGTGCCAAAAGGACCTCGTGGAGGAGCGGCTACATCGCGAGGATTGCGGCTTGCCCACGAAACAAAACCAGGCAGGAAATAATATTCGATGATCCTGGCGTGATCTTTGGCGGATAAGTAATAGTTCCATTCGACCTCGCCATCGTACACGATGTCGTCAACTCAGGGTTGGCCTGGGACGACCATGTAATCTTGGATAGGCTCTCCATACTTGCGCATCGCTGCGTCTTTCCGTGTTTTCTCTTGTCTCTCATCCATTGGAATCTAGAGATGGGCATTAATCCCGCCGACGAAATCCGGGATAGCGAAGGGTAATTGTGCTTTGAAATTGATTCACATCGCTTCCCGCTGATACATGGGAAGGGAAAGACCAGGTTCCTCTGTCAATCCGGTTAGAACGTGTTCAATGACACCCTATTCCGTGTCAGTGAGCTAGCAGAACCTGTGGTTTGTTCGCGAAGGGACGATAATGAAGATGATACACCTGACGTCGCTGATACCAGGGGAAATGAGAGAGTAAACTACGGAAAGACTAACCTGGACTTCGTAGACCGGAAATGTACCTAGATTGAGAGGTAACGAACGCGGATGGTAAGGTGGAAGGTAGGAGTCAAAGCGTCCTTGATGCCCCCATCGGTGAAATGCATGGTTTCTTTTGTTATACTGACGTATATGAGCGAAGACTTTGTAACGGAGACTTTGTAAGATCCTGAACTCGGGTTTGGACTTGGTTGCTCTAGTTGTTTTGGTAACCCATTTTCAAGAAGGGAGCACAAGACGTCGCATGTCACCCGGGCAAGGTGTTGGGAATGCATATATCCGAAGCCATGGATTATTCCCTCCGAATATCATGTAATTAATCTCACAAGCGGCGATCTTCATATTCAGCTACCCGTTCACGAAAATGGACGATAATAGGCGATAATAGCTGATGGGAACGAAAGCGAAGCTTTCTTGTGCATAAACCTAAGGGAGGAAGCTAGATCAGTATGGCTCCCTTGAAGCCATAGTAGATCATTGCAACTCGAAACACCGTTCCAAAAATTAGAACACTAGCCCTTGTTCCATCGCATCAATGAGCAAGGAGAGTCCAATAGAAGGCGATAAGTGAAGACGTTATTCTTTGGCGCTATAAACATACATATAGCTACTACTCCGGAGCATAGGTAGCCTATGCATATTATAGACAACTGGCTGAGATCTAAACTAGTCATACTCACTGACCAATCTTCAGTTCTGGAGACCAATCTTCAGTTCTGGAAATCCTAGGACCCTCCGTAACAAGGGTAAGGCTTGGAAGGATGTTCTAATAGGCCATACTGAACTGGCTTACCCAGGTCTATATATACACATGAAAGCTACGCTTTCGTTCGTCTGCTATTACCGCGTATTATCGTCCGTTATCGTCCGTTATCGTCTGTTTTCGTGATCAGGCAAATAACGGGAAGCTGAGTATGCAGACCGCCGCTTCATAGATGATTCACACGATATAACCCATGGCATCGGATATATGCATTCCTAATACCTCGGGTTGTTCCGTATGACACCCTCGTCATTGCTGATTACAACGCTGGATGCATACTTATGCGCATATTGCTTGTTGGCTTTATTTTGCTGCGAGGGGATCAAGTCTTTTGAGCAAGAAGTAGTTAGCTATATCCTTTGTCGCCGTGTTTGAGATAAGCTTTGAATGTAGCCTGCTTGTAAATACAGCTAAAATGTTGCATGCTTCTATAGTACTCCGTAAGTTGGCGGCTCTATTGATACGACTTTACATCTAGTCTCACTCGACTGGAGCTCTCTTTAAGCTCGTGCAGGTCTATATGCTCATACTATGCAGAGTCGACCAAAGATGTCCCTATTTCATCATATGCGAATACATAATCTGACGAATATGATGTACCGGGACGTCTCAATAAATAGATAAATGAGCCTTGTGATAGAACAACGGAATGCGCTCGCGGATAGATATAACACAACGGTTCAACACTTAAAGAGTGAGTAAGAAAGAGTGCTTGAGTCACTGTATGCTCGCGCAACTGCCTTATACTACGGAGTCTACCGCACGATACCCCTCATAAGCGTCTGCTAATAAGCAGCCGTGAAGTTAGCCGCACTCATCGTAGTGTGTATCGTATCTAAGGGAAAACGTTGTTCAGATTTCATGAATAAAGTCTGGTTGCCGCCGATGGCTATTGATAGCGGAGTGTAGAATAATCTGTCTGGTGAGTTTTTTTTTGGCTCGATGCTTTCAGTCAATATGAATTGATATCCGTGGATATCCATGGCCGCTCTAGGCACTTCCACCGCATGTCAGGTTAGATAGTAGCCAAGCTGGGTAAATTCTACCAGCGACTCCTCGAAACAAATCAGACCTTGTGTTACCTTCCGGGTCAGGGCTGTTTGCTCTCCAGGTGATAGTAGTCATACATACTACCCTGACCCTCTGTACCCCAGACTTTAGGGAGAAGACGATCACGGCCCTTTTCGATGTGTCGCACACGGAAAAGAGCAGTTGATTGATTGCAGTTACCCGTGTCCAATATACGACGCGATGGCGACAGCCAATAGCCAAATACTACCTTCTCATCGAACGGGGAGGACGCTGTGGTCCCTGACGATACTTTTTGGCTTCGCTTTATTTTGAGTACAGCTATCCGCCAGCGGCTGTTTGATACCTTGCCGTTGATCTCTAGCACATGGTCAGCCAAGACGGGTATTGAAAACATGGTTGACTCAAGCGATGCCAAGACAAGCCTCCACGGGCAACAAGCTTTGCCAAGTAGTTGGATATCATCAGGGTTGCCGGTGGACGGTAGATGCTAGTTTTGTAGGTGCTGACTCAAAGCCAAGAGAGCGAACTAACTAATAAACACTTGAATCCGGCAACCTATTGGTGGAATGATAGCTGTATGCCATACATACATACACACATACAGTAGTTTGAGTAGGTAAATTAGCTTGGGTTGGTGCAGGCAATGCTGTACGTATAAGTGTACTTAAGTACGCATAAGTGTCTTGGCGATGAGGTGCACGCGCATATTAATATTCTGCAACGACCCGACTTGTTGCGGGGAACGGGAAGCACGCAGTTCATCCATATCCCACATGGGTGATACAGTACCTACATGTATTGCAGAATAAACGTGTGGCCCTAAGATTCGCGGATGTTGGCTGAATACATACATAAGGGAAGCGCGTCAGTGGCGGTGTGTATACAGCATTGGATATTTGATCATCTCAGTCCTTCTTTTACTTGCAGGTATTATTTTCATGACAATTGAGTGCGATATCAACGGACCAACTAGACCAGCACAATTGGAGAGCGCATTTCCCTGTTGACCTTTGACCAATCTAGGCAGGTTTCTACATACTATTAATGTTAGTACTCAGACGCGTAGGCAGGTAAATAGATAGTTACAACGGTACGCCTGCATGTGGAGTGCATGGGGAAGTACTTGTGGTACAATGTCGGATTTGAAATACAACACTGGCCTCTTCTCGTGACCCCCGGGCAGGACCCGGGCCGTATTCTACCTAGTTATTGCTCGCTTCCATAAGCTGGATAGTTCCGCAATGGTTCTGGACCATCCTCTGGGGCCATTGGTCCTGCTCAACTTCCGAGTCGGCATCGAGGACCTTGCTGTTCATCACGTTCATCACGTTCATCACGTTCATCACGTAGGTATCCGGCTCGCCTGGATGGATGTGAGGTAATACCTATACCGTACTGCAGCTACCTGTCTCCATCTCTTGCATCATTGCAGGTTACAAGTCGGTGTTGCACAGACATTGGCTTGCCTGCCCGTGATCGACACGTACCGAAACAATGATACGTCCATCAGTACCCCATGTAGCCGTTTCACCCGACAACATCACCAAACACGTTGGGAGACGGGCAACACGGGATGTGCCAGAGACGAAAAATACTCGGGATTCTTCCAGATTGTGGTCGTTTGACCAGAAGTTTGACAGCAACGTAAATGAGACATCGGGGTTTCTCGATCCTATAACTCCGTACAAGACAGAGACAGACTTTTCTTTTTGAGTACCTACATGTCGTTATCGTGCTGTCGAATTCTCGAGTCTCGGGTTCAACTGAAGCGTGGAACAGTAAAGGATCATGGACTGGTCTAGGCAAGCCTGTTCCGTAGAATTACTTTGTACATAAGGTACGCATACTTATACGCACATAAATACAAGTACATATGTTGATGGAGTACAACCACCCCACCCAACTACTCGACCCTGTCTGACCACCCTGAGTGAGGGTACCGCGAGAGGTAAGCAGCCCCAAGCCCCACCGCGATCAATGCCACTGCCACTGCGAAAGCTGCTACAGGTAGTCCAGCACGGTTCCCCATACCCAGAACAGCCGTTTTTCCCTGGCACCTCTCCCATTTCTTGTCACCCAATCTTGAACGATCTTGCTTTCTCGGCGCCCAGCCTTCAACCATCTTCTCGAACACTCAGTACCAACTACGCTACAGCGAATGGTGTCGGTACAATAACGTGGGCATATCGACGACATATTCGCGACACGGGTCTCGCCAGTACGGAACATTGGACGACTCATATAATTTGGACCTCGAGGCGGCGCGGGAAACGAGCTAGAACGTTGTGGGAGAGAAGAGGATCCGCTACCTCCCTCGGGTTTGGAATAGAGGAATAACTTGCCGCACTCGACAAGCAGTGTGCGACGCGCGGATCGATCACGACTTCGTCTTCCCACAGCCCTTGGAAGGGCCGTCTTTCCTTTCCATGGCGAACGTCCTCCGATAGCACGTCGTCGCTTAATCCCTCCGTGGCGCTGCGCATGGATCGTCCGTCGTTCCGTACCAGCTCTGGAACCGCTCCCTCAAATTTGGCCCAGCCGTAAACTTCCTGACTGCAATACCGAGCATGTCGATGGCCTGCGCGCCGCTGACATTTGCGGCGGGCGGCGTCTTTTCTATCGTGGGCGCAGCGCCCACGATACTCGCCGCTAATGCTGTCTACTTGCCTCCTTGTGCTACGGCCACGACCGCGCCTATCGCCAATCGTGCTATTATTGTCACTGGCGGTGTCAGTACGGATGATACCGAGTCCATATCGCCTGACTACGTCCAAACCCCTTTTTATGCTACTATCTTTCCGCAATGCTACGCCTTGGCTGCCACTACCGTCCTCGCCTATATGCTCTTAATCATGCTTGTGATTGCACCAAGGTCGTTTCTCGACGGGGGCATTGTTACCTTGGGACGCCGTGGTTTCACTAATGGTCATTCGAACGGCATCACGATCGGTGGCCGTCCGACGCTTCAGAAGATCGCCGCGCTTTCCGTTGCCGTATCACTTACTATTGCGACTGTTGATACATTTCGCGTGGCCGAGGAACAGTACATTTTGGGTTCTCAGGACGCACGTAAACTGCAGGAGCGGGTACTTGGCGGAACACAACTCAAGATTATTCAGCTCATCTCCGATACCTTCCTCTGGCTGGCGCAGGCACAGACCCTAATCCGACTGTTTCCGCGTCAGCGTGAAAAGATCATTATCAAGTGGACAGCGTTCGCTCTAATCACCCTCGACGTTATTTTCGGCGCACTCAATAGCTTTCAATATATGACGAATAGCTTCAAACCACGTCAGTTTACTGAGGCCGTCCCAGCCCTCAGCTATTTATTTCAACTATCGCTGGGCCTCCTATACGCCGCGTGGGTTCTTTATTATGCATTAATGAAGAAGCGGTATGCCTTCTATCATCCCTTAATGATGAATATTTCATTAGTAGCCACCCTCTCGATCGGCTCTTTGCTGGTGCCAGTGGTGTTTTTCGTTTTGGATATTGCTGAGCCGACTTTTACTGGATGGGGTGATTATGTTAGATGGGTTGGTGCAGCTGCTGCGAGCGTTGTCGTTTGGGAATGGGTAGAACGCATCGAAGCGCTGGAACGCGAAGAGAAGAAGGATGGTGTTTTGGGTCGCGAAGTATTTGATGGCGACGAGATGATTGATATGTCGCCGTCGGACCTTACGTGGCCCCGCCGAAGGAAGAACCTGAAAACCAACGGAGCTATAGATGGGGGAGATGGGAACCGCGATGTCGGCTGGCCGGCTGCGTCGTCCATTGCGCGGCGATATCGTTTAAGGTTGGATGATAATTCCAATCAAGTGCGGGATGGCACGGTTCGGCAAGCCTCAACGACAGCTAGAGAAACGGCACGATTTCTGCAGCCACCACTCTGGGTATCAAGGCCGCCTCCAGCAGTCACGCCTGTTAGTAGGACAGATACGGCCAGTGCTGACAGCACCATATACCGGGTCCGGTATCAACCACTCACCGAGACCACGTCGAGAACAACAAATGACGGGTTCCGGCCACCGTCTAGAGTGGACACTGTCGCTTCTATGGATATTGATCCGGCCCCTGAAAACCACGAATCGTCTAATGACTTGCCTATGATACAGCCAAAGCCTACAAGTGATCCAACAGATGGACTACATCCCGAAGTTAGTAGGCTTTGGGGATCTTTGGCACCTTGGAATCCGTTTCGTCGCAAGTCTCGCGATCCGCCTGCTGAGGTCTTGCCGCATACTATGCCGAAATTGGAAACGTCACGGCGGGATCACGAGACCTTTGCCAGGTGGGATATTCGAGGCCGAATAGAGGTTTTTGCTGCCGCTCAGGCCGAGAGAGTCCTCCAACGCATACGGCCAACGCCCGACACTGATACTTTACCCGTCACCGTCATCCCAGCTCCGCCCCGTCGTGGTGCTGCTATGGCTCGTTTGCTAGAAGAGGAGGGGCTCAATACGGTGACGACGGCATCTTCACCCGATCCGTCAAGTCGAGAGCCGGAAAATCCTGTTACTACATCACGCACCACGCTTTTGGCGCCTCCCCGCCGGACCCGAAGTCATACTGAGGCCACGCAATCGACGAGGCCACCGTTGCTCAACCCGTCTGACCGCAATAATACGTCTCCCCACGTGTCGCTTGATAGGCGCCGTAGCGGTTCTAACTCAGATGTTGTGGACGGAGACCAACAACCAACGGGGTACGTCGAGCGGCGACCGGGAGACTGACCTTGTACACGATCAGCTTTCGACCCGATCATACGATATGAGCGGACGTGTTTTCTCCCTAATTTTGGTATTTCAACTTCTGGGTTTCTACGACGGTCATGAGAGCGTGGCGCTTGGGATTTTACATTTCTCACAAGCGTATGTGAGTGGCATTTGCATGGAGTTGTTTGGGATTAAAATGGATTGTATTTTGTTCAACCTTCAAATGTCGAACATGGCTTGTTGATATAGGCGAAGCGAATTGAGATATAAAACGTCCAAAACCCCATATTGAGGGGGTTAAGAGGCAAGTGTATATATATATAACCTTGGGATACCTACTTGGATGTTGCCAAAGCTGCAACGTCTCAGACAAATCTGCATTTTTTGCAGGCTCACGCATCTTGGATATTTGAAGCCGGGCATATACTAGCATTCAATAAATGAAAGCTTTTAACATAGCTTTGTTAATTCTTCTTTTTACTATCAAGTTGCGAACTGCCCGGTTTAAGCCGCCAGACGACCTAACCAAGCATCGGGGTCTTACCTCGGTATTGCCAGGACGTTATCCGCTTTAGGTGGCCTATAACCTAGACTACGAGGCTATAACCTTACCTACATGTAGGTATCCTATCGCGTCGGTACATGCACATGGGAAGATGTCTCTACAGTAGCTAAATGTGCCACTACTTTAATTATAGCGGGGAAGGGATCCAATCAGGGACCACAATTGTAGATTGGGTGGGCTGAACAAATCACAGTTGCTAAAGACAGAACTAACAGCCCAATCAGGTATCAAAGACACAAAACAGGTGGGAACTAAAACAGGGTCTCACCAACGGCAGGCTGCGCGGCCGGGGAAAAATTAATTGAGGACCCAATCGAGCTAATTTCCCTGCCTCCTTATCGACAACAATAATCCCTATCCCTACCACCAACACTATCTAACAGGATCTATCCGCATAGGCAATAGTGGTTCCTCGCAAGTGAACACCGCCCGTTGTTCTGTCTTTCTTACCGCGTGCTGCTTGTCTCTCGACGCATTGATTGCTACTTTCCTCTTACCTGGTGTCGTCGCATTGCCGCATTGCCGCATTGCCGCATTGTCCCGTGGCTCGTAGTGCTATGATCATTCCTAGATGACTTCACTCCTTTAGCATCTCTGGTCTGAACTCGACGCGCCATCACCACCCCCACCGCCATCTCGAACCCGGAATCGATATAGATCCCAGCGTCCTCCGATCTGATCCTATCTGACCTCGACAGCATTGTTAGCGGCTTTCCTCGTTTCCTCGTCTCCCGAGTTTTTGAACGAACTACACCACCCACCACGGGTTGTCTTGCGACACGGCTGATTGGTCTGTTCGTCATTGTCACTATGGCATCCGCAGAGCCCTTCCCCCCGTTCAATACCTCCGCCGAGCCGCTGCGCTCCCTTGCCGAGCAGACTCCCCGTCGTCGGCCTAGAAAGTCGAGCGGGCTGCCGGCCGAGATACGTGCTGGAGACACTGGTGCCCCTAGTCTTACCAGTCTCGCAAGCTTGCAGAGCAACCTCTCCGCCTCGCCGCCTCGGTCCTCCGCCGCCGACGGCAGCACCAAGCGAGGCTCTAAACGCCGCAAGGCTCGCTCCCTGCTGCGTCGCTTCAAGCACTTCGCCCTCAAGCATACTTGGGTCCTGCCGCTCATCATTCTATCCGTCCTTGGTGCTCTCTATGCTGTCAACCCTACCGAGTCAAACCCAATTCACCACTTCATCTTCCTTTCCTACAAGCTCCCTCTTGAGTCGGGCGCCGATCCCGCTACCCCAGCCCAGTATGGCAAAGGACGCTGGGACATTGCCTTTGTAACTTTCTACACCGTCGTGCTTTCTTTCACCCGTGAGTTTATCATGCAAGAGTTCCTACGACCGCTGGCCAAGAAAGCTGGGTTGAAATCTCGCGCCAAGCAAGCTCGTTTCATGGAGCAGCTATACACGGCCATCTACTTCGGTTTCCTAGGCCCTGCCGGCATGTACGTCATGAGCCACACCCCAATCTGGTACTTCAACACCCATGCTATGTACGAGAACTTCCCCCACCGGACGCACGCCGCCGACTTCAAGTTCTATTACCTTTTTCAGGCCGCATACTGGGCCCAGCAGGCGATAGTGCTGCTGCTAGGTCTGGAGGAACGGAGAAAGGATTTTAAGGAGCTTGTCGGACATCACATCGTCAGCTTAGCCTTAATTGGGCTCAGCTACCGATTCCACTTTACATACATGGGCCTAGCTGTTTATATCACTCACGACATCAGCGATTTCTTCTTGGCGGTAAGTCAATTATGGCACAGCATGAGTTTTGTTGGGTCGATTTGGGTAGAGACTAATTGCCATGGATATTTGGACAGACTTCGAAAACCCTCAACTATATTGATCACTGGGCAACCGGACCTTACTTCTTCGTGTTCATGTGCGTCTGGGCCTACCTACGGCACTACCTGAATCTTCGCATCATCTGGTCCCTCTTCACCGAATTCAAGACGGTTGGTCCGTATGAGCTCAACTGGGAAACTCAACAGTACAAATGCGACTTATCTTTTTTCATCACCCTTGCACTACTTTCCTCGCTCCAGGCTTTGAATTTGTTCTGGTGGTTCTTCATTGTCAGAATTGCCTATCGCTTTGTGGTGTACCAAACAGCTGAAGATGATCGATCCGAAGCCGAAGTGTCTGACACCGAAGGGATCGAAGCAGTAGCCGAGAAGACTTCTGCAACAGAACCTTTGTTGAACGGCCATGCCACCGGTGCCAATGGTCACGCCAATGGCTTTGTCGTGAATCGCCCAAATGGTACGGCCTCTAAGAAGAAGTCAACCCGGTAGATTATACTCAATGCCACGATTACCATTTATAATCACCGCTTTTCTCCATCAAACGCATAATGGAGCAACAGTACGAATGAAAACTAGGATGTCAGCCTTGGCTGCATAAGATGGACTTATTCGGACGTGCTTGATAGGCACTCTGACTGCTACGATCCGTAGTGAAAGGGGAAGCCATATACGGTTCGCTTGTACCTCTAGTGATGCATACAAGTTCAGCTTCGAAGTACAACTCGGATATTCTGGAAAGTGGGAGGGGATGGCGCATGCAAGTGGCTATCTTGAGGTCGATATTTGTACTGGCGACCTTCCACGGCTCCTAACAGATGCCTTATAAACGGGTGGTTCATGCATAGCTATATGGATTATGGCTATGGATGTGATGATAAGTAATTCATGAGGAAAAGAGTCACGCAATATGGGTGCAACCCTGAGGTTAAGATGATATGAGTTACGAGTTAGCCCTTGAGCTTTTGTTTCTTGTATTATTACCGCCTACAAAAGCTAATTAGTCCAAAACGACAACTACATTAAGTCCGTTTCCAGTGCATCTTTTATAATAACTGTAAAAACGGCCCGTGGTAAAGCAGGTGCTACTGGCACCTTCAGGACACCTATATTCTTGATTCTAGCCAGGAGAAGGTGTGCAGAACCGAATTATGATTTTGAGTTTATAGAAGAGGGGTTATCTATACTTTTTTACATAGATTCTTGTTGATGGATTGCCATGTTGCGTAATATCTTCAAAGGGGGTAACAACTCTTTAGAATCAATATCAGAAAAGCCGTATTTTGACGTAGGTAATAAACACTCGTTATTGCGTGATGGGCTCTAAAACACCTCTGTGGACGCTATCTCACTGTGTATGAGAGTCACTTTGTCTACGTGCCTTGTGACAATCGATTTGAACGTTGGTTTTTTCAGACTCCGAAGTGATTATTGTAACAATGGCTAGGAATCTAGGGCTTACAAGGGATATTGGGATTGTAATGATCTTCTAGGACGTCAAGGAGGCCGTACAAGTACTCTCCTCCTTAGCTCTGGCGGCGATATACACGAAAGCGAAGCTTTCGTTCGCTTGGTCTTGCCCATCTAGTTCCGTTATCGACTGTTCTCGTGAATGGGTTAGTTGAATCTGCAAATCGCCACTTATAGATTAATTACATGATGCCGGAGGCGCTGACCCGTGGTTTTGGATACGTGCAATTACAGTATCTTAGATCAGCCCGTGTCATACGGAATAACCCAGGGTAGTGAAGATGCGTATATCCGATGCCAGGGGTTAGATCATGTTATTCATCTGTAGCGCGGCGGTCTACATATTTACCTACCCGTTGATTGCCCGATCACGAGAACGGGCACGATAATGGGAGATAATAATAGATAGACGAAATCTTCGCTTTCGTGTATATATAGACCTAGTTGCCGCCAGAGCTGAAGGGAGGAAGCCAGTTCAGTATGGTTCCCTTGCGGCCATAGATGATTATATGAGAATAGAACGCCAGTTCCGAGCCTCATCCTCGTTACAGCCCGTGTGACAATTACTACTCTTACAACAAAAATAATATGAAAATCAACGTCTTTGCTACTGCGTTATTATCCTAATTTTTTTATCATCTTGCTTTCGCTCTTTTTTATAATAGTTCGTAAGGTTTGGCTATTGTTAGTTATTGGATCTGTGATTTACTTTTAGGTTAAATACTACCTAGGTGGCAAGTTTCTTGATCAGAGCGTACTGTGTTGGCACATGCATATGGGCTTATGCAACTATAGAAATAAGGACCTCTTGAAATGGAAATATGAACCTCCTGAGTTGTTTACAATACAATAAGGTATAGTAAATTTAGATAGTGTAAAAGAGCTTGTAGGCAAGGTCTTGGAAGAATATTGGCATTGATTATGATCTGTTATGAGATCAAGGGGTCTCCTACTCCATAAGTTTATCGACTATAAGTAGCGAGAGGTTATATGCACATGCTTCGCTTAATTAATATCCATTCCTTCAGCATATGGTAAATAGACGACAGCAAGTATTTAGGACTGGTGTATTGGCGTCACGAATATTGTATGAACAGGCCTAGTATTCTTTCTTCATACGCGCGCCTCTTCACTAGACCAATCTATTCTTTGAAATGGCCGTAGAATCATGGTAATTTGGACGAACGGAGGTTTCTCCTCAGTTAATGACTTTAGACGTACAATATAAACGTCGGTTTTCATCCACATTACAGGGTTAAGCTCGGGATCTTTCAAAAGGAACACAAGCCCCTTTTTGCAACTATTTTAGCCTCGTCACGCGAGGATGAAGAGTTCAGTGACATTGATAGAAGCGCTAAAGCCTTGATTATCGCTAGCTGCGCTCCACGCAACGTAATTAGTCATTGTGTCGCGTACACGCATGGTTATATATTATATTATTTAACCCAATAGCTTTTCAGTCATACAAGCAATATTCAACTCTAGAAGCGATCTAGTAGACGTTATTGTAACGCCCGAAGACGCTAGCTTTGCGAAACTAGGAAACAAGTAACTGTCTTGCTTACGACGGTGACAGCTTCGCCGATAACGTCCCCGAGTGAGGCCATGAAGGTCTTGACTCTCTGCTGATCTTAGTAGGAGATCTACAGCTTACTTATAGTCTGCAATTGTCTCGGGAGGCTACAAGAGGTCAGGTGACTGAAAGACAACTAACAGCGTCACAGGATTTATCGCTTCTATGACAAATAACATGCGTGTATACGATCCAGTACCAGCCTACGAAGGTAATTCAAACCCCTTCGTGCAATAACGATGTTTTTATCTGTCTATTTGCCTGGACTCCTCAAGGGCTGCGTATAACAGCGCATTGTGATAGTTAAGGAACGACGGCACCTGAATCATTCTTAGAGATCGATGAATGGAATGAGCTCGACCATGATATCTTGTTGACTATTCACTATCGCACTATTTCATTCCGGTCGTTTTCCTCCGGTAGAAAGTGCATCTACTCGGTAGTGAATAGGAGGAACATATTGGATACTTGTTGCAGAAGAACCCTACATATCTTGGTGGGATGGACTGGTCCATATACGGAAAACTCTTCGTTATGCAGTCTCAAATCTCCAACCTTATGACGCCCTCCTTATAACCATGCAAGCTCTCTTTCCTTCCATTCCTTGAAGTTCTTTTCCATATCGAGGCATAAAGATGACGCGAACACTTTCAGCTCGCCTACCTTCCAGATACCTTAGCCTTGGGTACGTACGTAGTGATCAACATCTCACCTCACCTCACCTCACCTGTCAACTTGTGATAAACTACCTAGATATAGCATCCGGGTAATCAATCCGTCGAATCTATCACCTGCCAACTGCCATAGGTGGCTTCCGGCACCCCCATCTATTCGTCTCTTTACAGACTTATACACACACACCCTAAAATCAGTCATATACACTACATATAGGTAAACACCGTAACATCACACCTGTACATTCCATCAGCTACGTGCTTCGCCCGCATACGTAACGGACGGCTACCTCTGACACTAGTGGGTTACTAAACAAATAGTCCGGCTCTTCACTCTGTCATCGCCATAACCTCATTCGTCTGTGTCACCAGGTACTAAGATCGTATTCAACATGACGAGCAGGGGAGAGAGAGGGGGCCAAGGAATAGGCATAAGTAGAATAGAGTAATAGGTAAGCAGAGCCAAATAGTTTGAAGGCCAGCCAACCAATCAAGCAAGCTACCATTCAGCCTGAACCAACACTCCAGCTCGTGATGTGAGTGGTGACCCAGTCGTTAGTACCTTACCAACCTTACCAACCTTACCAACCTTACCACGATAATACACTGCCCTGCCCTGCCCCTCGCCCTGCCCAGGGAATGCACAACGTACAATGCATAATGCCACAAGCGAGGCGAGGCTTGAAGAAGGGTAATCCGGGTGAGCGGGGCCGCCACGATCGATCCACACGTGCATCCACACACCATCCACGCCGAGCACGCATCCCATCATCCCTCGTCCACACCATCCAGTCCGTCTCATCCATCCATCCACCTCATCATCCACATTCATCCACATTCATCCACCTCATCCCCATCACGGGACTTTTGCCTATCGAGACTAAACCAGCCGTTGACTAACTAACCTAGAATAGAACAATATATCCCAGACAGTCAAGGCCTGCTCACCCAAGCCAACCCCTCCAATCCAATCCCTCCCATCTGCAGCTTAACTTAAAAAAAAAACACGAGCCATCCAATCCACTTCCGATACTCCCATGCGGCTGCTTCATGTATGTCCAGCCGCGCCGCGAACGTCCAAGGGAACTCCCAGCCAGTCGAGTCCATGCTTCCCCTCGCCGTCAGGACAAGAGGGCCACTATTGTTACCCACATGCCGCCCGGCTCTGCGTCTGGCTAGAACCTTTGATACCGTACCCCCCGTTCCTTTGCATGCATCGCCCATTGTGGAGCAGCTGTGATCCGAGGGGGGGGCTGCTGATGTTGGGAGATACATCATCATTCATTGACTGACTGATCACAATTCCTTCACACCTACCATGACGAAAACGGTGCCTGATGATCAATCTAGGTAATTCATTGACCGAACAATTCTCTGTCTGCATGTTCCTCGTCCTTCTTCACGTATATGCCTGCCTATGCACGTCTACGTACGACAATCGGGACAAGCTACTTGTAGAACGCAGGCAGATAGATCGGACATAGTAAGGTACCAAAAATTTCCTGATTGATTGATTGATTGATTTTGCAACCGACTGTCTCGGTAACTCGGTAACTCGATAACTTTTGGCTTCCAAGCACGTGTGGAAGCAAAAGTATAGCAGACCCCATCATTAACCGCCATGTACATACATTATGTGAATCTATTGATGCATCCCGTCATCAATTCTCGCATAGTCGCCGCCCCGCCTTCACTCATGCACATAGTCGTCTCTCATACCAGTCTTCCAGAGACCAACAGGGTCATCATGTCGGAAAAGAAACATTAAGAGAGGAGACAAGCGCATGGTTGAAGCCCACCGCGAAAAGCGAAAAACAAAAGCAGCCTCCTCTTCCTTTAAAGATAATAAAAAAAAAAAAAAAAAAAAAAAAAAGACAACCGCCCCTGAACCACGTTTGGCATCCACTTGCATATTGGTTTTTTTTGAGTCTACCCTCCCTTTTGCCCGGCAATTCGGGCAGAACCAAGTGTCCAGTCAAAATTCGGTCATGTCGTTTCTTTCGGCCATTGACAACGGATTATTAGGACACGAAAACAGAAATGTCTTTGGTATCGTCACGCGCGAAATGTAAGATGCAAGCACTGGGTTTGCCGTCAACGTCCCTTGAAGAGTGCAAGGTCTTTCAACGTTTTTGTATATCCCACCAACGCCAGCAATGCAATTGTCCCGCAAAACAGGGACGAGAAAAGTTTATTACCGAAAGCATGCGCGTGTATATCCATGCTTGTATCAATACTGGTGAGAATAATGTTTTCCAGGGCGGATCGAAGGTCAAAAAGGTGATTGATTATTATAGGGGTTGATGCCTCTCGGTGGCGACCATTACGAAGAAGTCATTAACGGTTCATGCGGCGCTGGGGGCCTGCCTCCTGGCGGCGTCGTCGACTCGTCGGACGAGCTGCTGGACTCATCTAGACCGCTTTGGGCCTGGCCTCGGTCGTGTTCTCCAGTCGAGGGAATCTTCGCTTTTCGCATCAACTTCTCTGCTTTGCGGAAAGCGGCTCTAGCATCTTCCGCAGCTTTCTCGGCTTTGGCCTGCCGGTTCCACATAGAAGCGTATTTGCCATTGAGCTCTAGGAGTTCTTCGTGCGTTCCTTTCTCCACAATTGTGCCCTGATTGAGAACTAGGATTTGGTCGGCATGTGTGATCGTAGACAAGCGATGTCTGCATATCAAAAACTGCATTAGTATTCGCGTTCTACAAAGATTTCGGCAGGAAGAACTTACGCAATGATCAACATAGTACGGCCCCGGCCAATACTGGCGAGCCGAGACTGGATTTGTTGCTCTGTGTGAGAATCAAGGGCTGAGGTGGCCTCATCGAGCATGATGATTTTCGGGTTCTTCAGTAGCGTTCGAGCGATAGCAACGCGTTGTTTCTCACCGCCGCTAAGCCTGAGACCACGTTCACCAACCTTCGTATAGTATTTATCGGGGAATGACATAATCTTGTCGTGGATACTGGCAGCTTGACACGCCGCCATAATCTCCTCGTCGGTCGCGTTCTGGTTGGCATATCTCAGATTGTACATGAGAGTATCGTTGAACAAGATACAGTCTTGCGGCACCACTCCTATGAAGCGCCGTACTGAATCAATACTGACATCTTTGACATTATGTCCGTCCACTCGGATGTTACCAGATTGGCAATTGAAGTAGCGGTACATGAGACGGAAGAGCGTAGACTTTCCACCACCAGATTCGCCAACGAGAGCAGTCGTGGTACCCGGCCGGCACTCAAACGTCAGATTTCGCAAAGCGGGCTTTCTCTTGTCGTAGGCAAATTTAACCTTGGAGAACTCCACATGGCCGTCGCAGGAAGTCATTGCTGGAACACCAGGGCGATCCACCACAGTTGGGCGCTGCTTGAAGAGCTCGAGAAGTCGTTCGCCTGAGATCATAGCCTGTTGGACAGTCCGATAAAAGGTGCCGAAGAAGTTAAGTGGACCCTGCAGCTGACCAAGGTAGGTTATGAGGGAAACGAAATCTCCAACCTCTCGTTGTTTTTGTGTGACTTGATAGGCTCCAAGCATAACTGCAGCCAGCATACCTGTCATGAAGACCAATGATTGGTACATGTTCATGGAGCTAATGCTCCAAGTAACTTGGGCCTCGGCCTTCTGGAAGTTCTTGATTGCGTTTCGATAACGTTTGAACTCAAAGTCCTCGGCATTGAAGTATTTGACTGTTTCGTACGAGATGATGGAGTCATTCTTGACAGCTTCCTCTTCCCTATCAGCATTCGACATGGCCCTTCGCATATTCGCTGTTTTAGACGCTAAGCGAATAGTGAGGAGGAGATAATAGAACGTGACGATGCAGACAATTACGGCGTAGAGGGCGTCGAATTTGAAGTAGAAATAGCTGATCGCTACAAACAGGTCGACAATCATAGGGAAGACCTGAAATGTGACCTGCTCAAGGAATGAATTAACTGAAGCACCCTTATTAAGAGCCGACAGAACCTCGCCAGTCCGTTTTCCCAGATGAAAGTCGAGACTTAGTGTGTGCACGTGCTCGAAAGCAGACGATGTTAGAGCACGATATGCATGCTGAGAAACAGGTATCCACAACATCGACCTCCAGGATCCAAGCAGGCCGGATGGTCCTTGCAGTAACTTGTACATTATCAGTAAACCAAGCGATGCCCAAGGCATTGGTAGTGTGGCTTGTTCATCGGAGCTGGGTTTATGTTTATCCATCAGCTGCTCGGTGACAAGACCGATCTGATAAGGCACCATGATGTTAACCCATCTCTGGAGGACAAGCAGAACAAAGCAGAGGACAACCACACATTGCAACCTGTACTTCTTTGCCGGCCACATATATGGGAAGAAGACCGAATAACCACGCATGTACTCAAGCCATGTCATGTGAGGCAGCTTTTCTGGGCGGTAGAATCCGGCTTCTTCGTCAACCGCAGCAAAACTCGACTCGCAATTGTTAGGTACGTCAGATGAAGAATGACTGTTTGTGTGGTAACCATGCGAGTCGGGGTTGATAAGTGGCGTGTTCTCGTCGGCTTCAGAATGATATTCCTGCTCACGCTTACATTTCTCACGTTCTGCTCGCCGTTCCATTAATGTGGATGTGAACCACACAATGACACTACCGGCTATCATGCAAAGACGAGTTCCAGACAAGCTCAGGTCTATAATATCCCAATGGCTCATCACATCAACAGTCACAAACCTCGTGGGTCCTACATGGACCATCACCTCATGGGGTTGAGATAAGACAATGCCATCACAGGTGAATATGATGATCTCCATGCACAAAGCAACTGACCATATGAGGATGAACACCGGTCCCGGCTGGTGCTTGTTCTCAAAGAGCGTGATGAATATGTATAAGTATAGGAATGCAGAACCCAAAGTGTAGACCTATCAAGGCGTCAATAAAGGCTGTTCATGGATGCTTTGTGAAGGAAGATAATTACTGCTTTAGGTTCGCCGCACCACCAAGCCTGATCACCCTCGGCACTTATCTGAATTAGTGCGTGCGCGGCAATGGCTGCGCCTTGTGCAACAAAAGTGAGGGTTACTGCAGTGTAAAGCCATTGAAACAGAGACCTGATAGCAGGAGAAAATCTTCCCTCATCAAGCTCCTGAGATTTGTTGTCAATGTGTCGCTTCTTGGTGACCGGGAGGGGCCGACCCCCCGGGCCTGTGACGGTTGGGACAATGACATTCTCTTGGTTCCTGGCGGTGTATATGGAGTAGAGGGCTCCAACAAGCAGCAGAATGCACAAGAGCAAGCACGGGTACAGATACTGTGTAGCAGTCAATATGCTCTTAACCAAACTGTCGTTTGATTCCACGACGAACGCGGCCATCTTTGGTCTGTTGACGCACGAGTTAGCATGGCGGGCCGGGTAATAAGTGTTGACTGCACAATAAGATGGGACGATAAGATTGCACCGCATGCTGCAAGGTAGGTGTGACATACATTGTTACTGACAACGGTCCTGCAACTTGCTCATTTCCGCATCAACCACAACTACCGGCTCTGGCGAACGCCCTCTTCTTTATGGCTTCGCTCCCGGTGTCGAAGCGTAGAAGGCGACGGGGGGAGTATTCCTCCCAGGAGTGAGAGAGATGAATGAGTGAGTGGAAGCAGGTGAAGCGCCTACAAGATAGATGCAAGGTCCAATTAGTACTGTGGAAAAACCAAACCCGACCTCAGGTCGTGGTGGGGCAGGTCACCGGACGGTGTTAGTGGCAAAAACGACACCGCCGTGGAGGGACCCAGAAGGACTAGAGAACTAATAATAACAGGTAGGGACAATGAATTGACAGGCCAGGACTCGTTCCGGCCGAGATCAGCAGCTGGGAGACTCACCGAAGCAGTATAGTGCCGCCACGAGACGGTGACCAGCGCGAAATCGATGGTGGATATCGATGGTGGGCGACAGGCAGAGATGCAGAACGACGAGATAAAAAATATTTGGTCTAAGAGAAACAAGATAAGACAGGGTAGTCAATGTGGGAAGAGAAGATAACGAGCATGCAGGAGCAGAACGCGTTGGTAAATATCATCACACTAGACGTGTATGCTCGATCAATTGAGCCCAGACAACGGCGACGGGGATGTCGTGCAAATTACACCGAGATTCAAGGATCTAGCATCCAGCGTCCAGCATCCGAGCACGGTAGGTAACCCGGGCTGTGTGGGTGTGGGTGTGGGTGTGGAGGAATTATAGATGTCAGGTGGCATACCATCTGCTTGTCTGCTTGTCTGCGAGATCTTGATAGGTAACCGAAGAAATCCAACTTACACGTAGAGTAACCGAACACAGACCAACAAAACTCTAGCCGTGCACTCAAATCACCGTCCGAGGTCTGTGCAAGCTCGACGGCTCAATGGCGCCGAAGCAGGACGACGTAGTGGTTGAAGGAAGCGTGCAGAGCGTGATTGTAACAAATAGACGCAGGTACAGGCGGCTAGTAAGATGTGCGAGTCTAAAAAGAGGAAGCGGAGGGACAAAAAGAGAAGAGAAGAGTTGTGGAGGAAGACGAACTAGGTAGTGGTAACAAGGAAGAAGGAACAGAGAAATAGTTATGACGGACTTGAGGCATCCGGGCCGTCGTTACTGTACTCGTCGTTGATAGAAACGGTAGTTAAAAGCGGTACAAAATGTTATAGCATGTATGACATGGAAAATCTCACGGCAGTAAAATATAGATGCCATCGAAGCAACTGAGATGCCACGGCCTTGTCCCGTCTGGTGGTGTGGCATTGAGCGCATGCAGATTTGGGTAACAGGTCACCAGAAGCGTCTAGCAGGCATAGCGTATCATCGTACAGACAGTCTAGTCAGGCCAACAAAATACGCATACACAAAAGACCCAAATATCAACATCATCATCATTAGCATCATCATCATCATCATCCTCTCGTTTGCCTTCCCCTTGTCTTGTCTTGTCTTTCCTTTCCTCTTGCTGTTCCTTCGCCCTCCCCCCCATATTCTAGCTGCCCGAATACCTATTTACAGACAAGAGCTGGCTTGGTCTGCCGGACAAGCAGAGCCACGGGGACACAGGGGATAGGTAGATAGGTACACAGATGGCCAGGAAGTGATAATATCTCGACGCACCCCGGTGCGGGTAGAAGGGGAGGTGCGCGTAATGAGCCAACATGGCGCAACCTGCAACATACTACTAGGTACATACGCCCTGGGATGTACCTAGGGTACCGACCAGGTAGGCAGGCGACGTAGACGACATAGACGACGTAGACTAGGAAACTTTTTCAGACAAGAGACATGGAGGGACGGGTCTGGTTCCAGTGGTCTGCAGAGAGTCGGCGACGGGCCAAACGGCTCACAGCCTTTCCCTCTCACCGCCTTGGTTAGGACTGCTAGTGGCTGTCTTCAGAGAAGGAGGATACCGGCTGCCCTTGTGATTGATGCGGCATGCGTGCATAAGAGGAGGGAGGCATAAGCACCGATGCCTATATCGGTAGTACTACCTGTTTTGTACGCTACGGGCTACCTTAGTGACAGGGGAGCCAGGTGTCTGGTCCGCCTGCTGGCCCCGCGGCGGTTCTCTTCGCTTGAGAGAAAAGGGCACAATGAGGTGGGGTAAAATAGTACAGTAAGGTAGGCAGTGTAGTGTAAGGTAGGTACAGAATGGTACATAGTACCTCTCGTCGTGCTTATGTACTGAATATTGCGCACTCGCTCGCTCGAGGAAGAGCGGATGTAATGGTAGGGTAATGAGTAGGAGGAGAAGCCGGGGGTTGGGGTGAGGAGCGTGAATTATCAATTCTCAATTATCAATTGTAGTATTAGCCGCAAACGCAAGACGTCTTCATCAATGGTTCTTGTAATGTAAGCGGCCAAGGGTGTGTGTGTTGCTATTGTATAGTATGCCACACCCCCCCGTTGATGCTGTCAAAAGCCTCGATCGGTTTGAGGCGTTGGATCACGCTCGGGAAAAACGACCTGTCACTTCCATCTGTCAGTCGATGGCAGCCCAAAACCCGGGAAGCCGGGCTGTCGCATCGTGGCAGCGGGAGTGGCAGCGTGGGAAGGCTGGCATAGGTTAGTACCTGCTCTTGTACTGTAAGTAAAAATAGTGTATTTGGGTTAGGTAGGGGTACGCAGAGTTGAAAGAGAAGGAAGCTACGATTTTCTGAAATACCCATATACCTCTATACCTATATACTACCAAGATAGTATAGACGTGCCTGCCTTAGCATGTCGATGGTATTTACCCATATATACCCAGGTACTTTCCCTCTCCTACTGTGCTTTGCTCTACCAATTGCAGTTATCCAGAGTACCTGCCTAGGCAATTTGAAAAAACAACGTATACTTCTTACTATTGATATCGGTAGCAGCTCAAGTAGGTGTAAGGTGCAGGCACTACATACGAAGTAGTATAGAGAGCAACAAGGAACTACCCACCTACCAGATCTAGGTACGCATTAGGACTAATCCTGGGCAGGTCGGTAAATCAATCGAGTGGGCTATCCATATTATTTGGGCCCAATAGTCTGAGGGCAGACAACCTACATCTCTCAACCCTGCATCCTTGTTGATCTAGAGAAAATACATTAACCGAAAGGCTTGGCACTCAGAAATTCACATACGTATTGTTCCTCATAGGCAATAGAAGTCGTAAGAGCAATCGACTTCACATCTATAATTAAGAGTCATTCAATCGTGGCCGCCTACTATTGCTTTACTGTCTCCACCTCCAGAAGTGGTGATATCTCGAGCTCAAATGAGGCGAATACCTGCACTAGAGTAAGTACATACATCAGCATGACTTGTAACCTATATGTGGGTACACTGTAAGTAGTGTAAGTAGACGCACTTACGCATACGTAGGTAGACAGGTAGACACACACTAATACAAAGGCACTAATAGCTTCCATGTTCTAGCTCACCTGGGCCAGGGCCGCGGAGTGATTCTACACCGGCCGAATACCCCACAGGATTTGATAGCTGCCCTACACTTTACCTCGGACCCAACCTCACGCTTGCAGTTGTCGCGTGTAACCATGATGCCTCTGTGTAACGATCTAGCAATGCAACTACACTACATACATATCCTACCTACCTTAGGTAGGTAGGTACTCATTGTACATCGTAGATACCGGCTCACCACCAAGGCATGCAACGCACTGGCCGCGGATTGTACTTGTAAGTGAGATGTTTTGCAGTTGTTTAGTATATTTGCACCCATCCACTCTTTCCGTACGATAGTGGGGAGCTGGCCTGCGTAGAAATGCTGAGCGGCTAGTCTAGGTATAGGCAACATATAACAGCTGGGCAGATACCTTAGTACCATGTTTTTGCAAGCGAACATGCACCCTGCCACCTCGCCCCCGCGGTCCGCCTCCCCCAAAATTTCCCCATTCTCCCCATCATTCCCCGATCTACCGGGCGACTTTGGGGGTCTCTGCAGCGCTGGGTCTGCCGTTGCGGTGTTGTGCAACGCAACCTTGAATGCCTACATACTTACATCCTTACATACTTACATACTTACATGTAGGTAGCAGGCTAGCCTTGGATCTTGTACCGACCGCCTGAATACCATGTATGCACCTACTTACCATCCGACACCCTAAAGCTTTGGTACTACCCTAGACGACTCCTTCTTTATCTCGAGGTTGGACAATCATTCCAACTCTTTGACCCTATACCCTTGATCTTTCTCTCTCTGTTCGACCGGCACTACACAAGTGGCCAACCACGGCAGAACAACCTCTGTCACATTACGGATGGAAGGATTCTCATAGATATCCGTGCGCGTAGTGTGTGTGGCCTGTTCCGATCCCGTTCGGCAACTCGCGGCGGCTGGGAGTCATCGTTTGACTCGCTGCCCAGCTGAATGTTGGGCATCATATGATCGCGCCTCCTCCGATCGTTTTTCTATTCTTGTTCATCATCTTCAGTCTCACATGGGTAGTTCTACCTCTGCAGTTCCCACAAGATCAATGTGAACTGCTCCAATATCGCCGTGCCAGCTCATCAATTCGGCGGTATACCGCTTCTCAGCAGTATCAAACTACTAAGTAATAAGCCAGTTTCAATAGCAATGGAGCCACTTGTCTCTATATCTCTCGAATTAATGAATCCACAAGCTTCGTTTCTCTCTCTATCTCCACCTGCGCACGTTCAATTGCTCGCCCGATCGAATCTGGCATTGGTTCATTTTGTTTTGCCGTAAGAATTGAATTCCGTCGGTATAATCCGGTAAAATCTCGGTGTCGACGTCCCGAAGGCATTTAGACTAGTCCAGTTCAGCCACAATGCCAAGGGTTCTCTCACTTGGCTATTCAACAGCGAGATTCGCAGGCGTGGGGCTTTGTAAGGCCTCTCGCACAAAATGTTATTCTCTCTTTATCATCAGCTTGATTCATGAAGTGAGCCTGTCATATGCAAAAGAGTGGTCAATGGGCATCATTTCTGGGATTTGCTCCAAGCCATGCCGTTAGCCCACAACGGTCGTCCGGCAGTGCCGAACTCTTACCGGCTTCGTATCAAACCTTCTCTGCATTTTCGCTTGTCCCGTCCCGAAAACCGTTGTACCCTGCCGGCCCATCCTTGGCAAGCCTCACCGATTGCCTTTTTCGGATTACACTTGCCCATATAAAGAAACCGGTCAGAGAATTGCACCAAGTGTCTTGCAGCGGGAACTGGAGCCTGCACATGGAGTACCAAGTTGCCGTAGGAAAGAAATAGGAAATACAGTCTATGATGCTACCGCAGTCTTACGAGAATACATGTACATCCATGAAGCTTTTGATTAGCGAGTGCTACCTGCAGCAGGAATAGTCAACTCTTAGAACAAGGGAGCTACGCTTGGCTCTCCTATTAAACATGGGCGTCGACTGCTTCATACCCCTGTCAACCATGCGTATGGGGTTTAGAACAGTCGTACATATTCGCGCAAACCACGGCGTACCACAAACTCGGCTCTAGGCTAAATTGACGGCATGACGCGGCGCTCTCTGTTTTTTTGGAGTGCTGTCTAGGAGCCAACCATATGCTCCTCTCATCTTTTCGATGCCAGTTGATGGCCATTGGGTATTTATGCAGTTCAGAGCTGTGTCTGGCTGGAGGACATGAATAAGCCGATGCATCTAGCATCACAGCCCCGGCTGATGGGGGACGAGGTGCGAGAGCATCATCAGGATCGATGTTTCCGGCCTTATGTTTCATCCCATGTAACTACATGCTGTATGTCTGGGCTACCCGGCGCGGGGGCGGGCGCATTGGCGATTTCCCCTTCCGGACTGAGCAGGCCGTCTGTGACGACTGCTTTCAAACTTCACTAGGTACGGTCCGCTGCAACATGGTTCCGGAGAACATTCCTGATCCGGCCTTGTTACAGATTATGTCATGCAGCTGCGGGTTATCAACGCGAGTGCCCTGTGCGTGATGCTCGTGTCAGAAGTGCCTGCATGTCCCAGTCGTCTTGGAGCATAGAACGCTTCTCGCCGTTCAGTACTATAAGGCTGAAACTGGAAACCTACGCACGTCCACAGAAACCTAGGCATCACCGGGTTCTTCCTCCGTAAATGTTCAGGCATCGCAGGATTAGATTGCTTTAGGCATAGATGTGAGTTATCATTTACTATGTTGAGCAACGGACCTACCTATCCACGTGGACAGCGTGTCCACGTCATTCACCGGTCACTATCGTTGGATATTGGAATAAGGGCTGTGTCCCCTCCGTCAAAGAAATCTGTGGTAACATTAAGGTTCTGTCATGGTTTAGTCACTCAGGGAATCACTTAGCCGAGCTAGAGCTTTCACCTACCGTAAGATCTGTGTATGCAAGAGTAAATTATATTGACTATCGGATATCCAATCAAGGAGATATGTTCCTGATGAACAAGATCAGGCGCCTCGAACATTCCATTAGCGCGTTGGTGGTGCCAGAGAGTTGGCACTGGCTGCGAAGCAGGCAGCTTTGCATGGCTGCCGGCCAATCGCCAAATACAAGATGGAAGTGCGTCTAGTTCGGATCCGAAGCAAGTGTTGTAATGTATGTTGCTTTCACTTTGCACGTTGAGTAAAGCCGATGAGTTTCAGCCATTGGTCAGAGAGTATTTGACGTTTCGCGAATACTTTGTACTTGCAGGCTTCGTTCAATGATTTTCCCTCACTTTGTTTGCCTAGCGGAATAAATTTTTTTCTTCATATCTATCCCATAGCGGCTATGGTCATGCCTAAGAGGGAGATTTAGCCATGCGAGACCAGATATGAAAGTTAATCTCAGTGCGTCAATGAATTCAGTGACGTATCCCATGATATAAGGAATTATACACATTTGGGTTCAGAATGCTACCAGCACCCGAAACTAGATTTCCCACCGAGTCATTAGCTAGCAAGATATCTTATGCAATTGACTGATGCTTGTATAGAGTGCGCTTCAAGGGGCTGTCGATGTCTAATTAAGAAGCGAAGACATCCCCTATCCAGATCATTTGCCATTTATGTAGTCCCCCTTTTGCAGTAGTCTTATGCTAGGAGCTCTTTTGCCCTATAGCCGTAAATTTTGACAGTCTATCAAGCCTAAGCATTCGATCTTCTCAGCTGTAGATTACATCAGGTTCGTAGAAAATACTCACTAATCCTTCACTGAGCACACGAGTGACGGTGACTGGAAGGGGAAAGGGGCTAAAGGATATTTATCGGCCGATATTGGTGAAACTCGCTCGTATAGGTGGAGGTGAATGTTGGTATCAAATACCAATCTATATTAAAACTCCGACATGGCTCGTACGGCTATTACTAGCGCTGCCACTCTATAGATAGCCTCATTGTATCAAGTAGAATGGAGTATATTCGATTTGGGCATCGATTGACATGGCAATGCATAACAAAAGGACGTTCGTACGTTTCCACCCGCCAGCTTTGCTACTGGGGAGAGCCGAACTAGCTCTAGACCTCGCTTTTCAGCTGGTTTTATTGTTTGGAGTTAACGAGTCGACACGTGAGGCCAAGGTTCTTTGCAGGGTACTATTTAATTGACCTTCGAGCGTAGATAGCTAAGTTTTGCGCCTCTAAAAACCCTGCGATCCCGAGAATGGCCTATTCAATTACATAAACACCACCACTTGCTACGGCGGATATCCAATCAGCGCCCACAACATGTACCAGAAAACCTGGAGATGTCAGCTTGGCGTGCCACAACATTTTCTGGCCGCGGCCTGGTACCCAAAGTACCATCGGAGCAATTACAACAAATGCATATAATATTGCTAGCGCACAAGCGAGGGTGGATGACGTGTGGTAACGTTTGACAGGTGCAAGTCCCCCCATGAGTATCCGATGAAGAAATCCGAAGGGTGTTGCTATTAATTATCTATCCTCTATGCTTCGCCGACCCCTCAACCTACACGGGCTCTCTCTGTGCCCAAACCTTGCCAGTTTGATGTGTCGAGAGGTCGCTAAGTCGTCTTCGCTTGTCACGGCATCTACCGGCCCATTTCCAAGCCGACCAATGCCATCGACCACATCGCAGAAGACCTGAGTCCATAAACAATGGAGAACGAGAACACGTGCTTCTAAGAAATAGCTATCTCAAACCCCACACGTGTACCCCCAACATCGAGCTCTACCAAGTCATACTACTGCCTCTTCGAGCATGCTGCGCTAGGGGACCCGGCTGTGCCCTCGACTCCCGGCGGGCCGGGAACTACTGCAATGCATAATCTCTTACCTATGCAAGCCTAACAGATATCACCAGTCTCGTTCTACTCGGAGACCCAAGTGTTACCATCCCTGCAGAGTGCGTGTGATGGCCAGCGCACTAGCAAACTGGGTGTGGCCATCCCACCACACCATCTAACAAGTACTACCTCAGATCGGTGCGGCATGTGATGGCTAGTCTACGGAATATATAGCATGTACCGGGGAGTGGCACACAATCTGATCAGGTCGAACTAGCATCCCGGTATTGTACGGTCCTGATCGGGCCTTGGGTTGCAACGAGTCCAGTGCATCTCATGCACGATAAGACCAGTGAATTACCTGGCTACCTGACTACTTGTGCTTGGCTTGAACTGGGGGGGACGCATTTTACGCTTCTACCCGACCGAACCGCTCATCTATTCAATCCTCCTGCAACCCCAACCTCGTCACCGCCCTACCAGCACAGACTCCCGGCGAAGGGCAGCCAACTACTTCGGAGTCATTGGACGGCCCTCGTCTGGTATGGTTCTATAATACTGATGATATGACCCAATCCCTTGGAAATACGAGCGGTGGTGTAGAAGGCAGCGGGGTATGATGTTCTACGCTGTGTCACGCAGGCATAAGCGCAGCTACAACAACAGTTTGCGAGGGTGATGCAGCCAAGTTCATTACCGTCCGGTCTCTTCAGACGGCTCCCACAATCGCAATCAGTCGACAGATCCGTGCGTGTCTGACCGGTTACAGAGACAGCCATGTATCTTGGACAACAAGTACGACCACCCACGAGATAGTAGCACCACAAGTATCCGCTTGTATTGCCCCGCTACACATCCACATCACCCCTACGAGCGTCGATAGTGTTCTTCGAGTACACGGTGGTCGTTCTCAACTTGTCAGTAAGCGTACAAGGGAGGGCTTAGGAATATAAGATGGCCCTAGTTTCGACTTAAGGCATCGTTGTGCAGAGCTGTCGGCCCAACCCGCGTCAGCAACCTTCTCAATTGGCAAACTCGACTCGTCCATGGCCCCCATGGCCCCCCCAATAACCGGCGTCGCTACGTGAGCCACTCCGGTCATGGTAGGGCGCCAGTCAGGGCCTCCCAAGCTAGGCGAAAGAACCTGCGGGGTTTACGGCCAACGGCCGACGGCCGACTCGAAACAACCGTCGACAAAGCCCGCGTTGCCATTGATAACGTGGTCATCCTCAGCCCCAGACATGAAGCGGCCTACGGGTGGACGACAAGAAAATTTGCTGTGTCAGATTGCCCAGCTGGCCATCAGGGATTAAGGAAGCGGGACACATGAATAATGTATGCAGGGCGCACAGCTGTCCACAATAAACAGACCAATCAATGTATCGCAAGCGGCGGCGGCCGTATCCAGCGCGGGAGGACAAACGGTAGTAACTACCATCCTTCAGGAAACGGACCTCGGGGCGCGTGACGAGGCTTGAACCTATGATGAGGCAGCAACTTCGGCTCGCTGTTGATCATCACATCCGACAGAAGAGCACAGCGCGAGCGAAGCGTGCACCTCGATCCATGAATGGCCCGCCACTAACGTCTACACAGCGGATATGCCGGCGTGAGACAGGCGGTCGCTCGCTATGCACGACATAGAGAGCGGCATGCATAAAATAAGATGAGAGATTAGACGAGAAAGCCGCCGAGGAAGGTTGATGAGGATGGAGGCTCACGTCAGACGGCGGATGATTATCAATCGCGGGCGGATTTTCTGAATCGGTAGTTGACGGGAGATGGGTGGTCTAAGGGGTCTGACCATGCAGGAAATCTGAGCTGATATCTGTGGTTGATGAGAGGCGTTCGCTTGGATTCCTGACGTCGGCATCAGCCAGGGGGAGAAAAGGGGCTCGCATTGCGAGATTTGAAGGTCAATGAACCACCCATTTCTCTTTTCACGATGGTCAAAAAGAGAAAATCCAGGGCATTATTGATAAGTTTCTCGTTATCTTTTCGACCTTGCGTATAGATAGTATATGGATAGATTCCTACGAGACGGAAAGGAGTGGTAAGGTATCTCTATAATCGTGCAGTGTATTATTTCCAACCTCTATACTAGCAATATACCCGACATGAGAATAAGGGTACGTACCTCTAGGGTAGGTCTGGAGAGCCCCACTCAAGCACCCCGCTTTGTTGGGGATCACGGTACCGCCCGAAGGTAGGTACCTATCAGTCTAGAAGCCGAAAGACCTGAGGAGGGCCCGGCAGAGCGTAGCGCGGTTGGAATAAAGGACAACAACTTATGTAATACCGTAAGCCCAGCCTTCGCAAGAGACCCCTGGATCGGTATCTGCCGACCTGGCTGCGTACGCATTGTGGTGGTGTGCGTACAGTACTATGTAGGGTAACAGATTGGGCCCCACGCCTTAATTCTCGTTCAGCCTCGTCACTTTTCAAACTTGCCAAACAATTCTCAGCCTCGCCTCTGTAGCATTACCCGATCCCTCCAAACGAAAACTTGCGAGTCCAATTGCGCCACTCTTTCGGGCGCATCCTTTGACCTGTGCAACCTGAAGATGCTATAGGGGAAACCTCAACAACACCCCTTTCGTATGCGAACAAAGCCGCCTGCGTAGACTGGCGTTGACAGGGCTCCCGCGACAAACATCAAGCCTACACGACTCCAGCAGCCTCGCAGCCTATACCCACCCACATACATCCCATCCCACCCGACCAGTTGACGATAGGCCGAGCTAATCTCCCATCCCTGCGACGGTGCGGAGAATTACTCGTCTATAAACTACCACAACCATCCTCCAGACCGTCGCCATGTCGCACCCGCCAGCAGCGCCAGCCAAGGTGCCGGCATCGGCAGCCACTTACACACCAGCGACACAGGATCCCGATCTGCGTTCGCAGATCAACAGTCTATTGTTACGGGAGGGTCACGCCACCAAGTAAGCAAGCAAGCAAGAGCTCTCAGCTAGCCAGCTGCGTTCGTTCGTTGCACGTTCCGTAACTAATCTGCCATGTGGCGCGACCGCAGAATCCAGGAACGCTTCCTCCACTCCCTCGACGCGCACAGCTCCAACTGGCCGTCGGCCATACAGTCACACGCGCTGGCCCTGCTGCGGTCGGGCGAGGTCAGCACGTTCCCGGCGCTCGTGCGGAGGGTGCTCGAGGACGTGCAGCGGGACACGGCGACGGCGGCCGGCACCACAACTACAAACACGAACGAGGCCAACAAAGACGGCGTGAACGGTGCCGCGGCGGTTAATGGCGCCAGCAGAACGGCCGGGGGCGTTAATGGCAGCGCCGCGGGCGCGGACGGCGCTGCCAACCTGGCTATCCCGACGGCCGTCGTGGAGGCGGTGCTGAAGGTGGTCAGGGAGAGTCTGGAGGACGTGTGCGAGATAGACCCCGACGGGTCGGCGGGTGGTTGATCTGATCTGATCTGACCTGGTCAGATATGACCATTCTAACCTCACCAACTAACCAACCAACTAAACCAAATCAACTCCCATCATAACTCCCAACCCAAGCCCCAATATCCCAAGCGAACAAACAGAAGTGTGTATTAGCCAAAGGGGGAAACGAATGAAACAGGAGGAAATCATGCACCACCTGCTCCCTACCTTAGGCATCTACGTAGCGTCGTTTTTGACCACTGAACCAAAGAATTAGTCCAACTAGCCAACGAGAGGGGAGAGTTAAAGCTGAAAAAGCCGATGAAAAGAGTGCTCGCTCACAACACGCGAAAAAACTAACATCACCGCTGCATGAGTCTCCAAACCAAATCAAATACACTCGCATCAAAGACAAACGCGGCCAGCATTTCTCGCTTCCCATGCTCTCTACATGAAATTGTAAAAGTGAAGATTCATGACCTCCCAACCAGTTACTATTCCATATTTGTCTCGTCAGCTTCCATAATGCCTCTTTCCATCCCGTGTGTCTTTTTGCATCCTTCCACCTGATACTCTTCATAAAAATGCTTATAAGACAGGGGTTTGAATACGTAATGAGAATAGAACAAAATCATCAGATCGAATATAGTTGAACATGTAAACCTTCTCCTATAGTGTTTGATGCTGAAGACTCTAACTTCTATATGATCCTCCGTATAGATTGCTGTATGCGTCTAACCGCCTAGGATCGGCCAGAACATAATGTCCTCACTACGATGGACTCAAATACTTTTGTAGTTAGTCATGCAAAATCATCTAAACATATCTTATAGGCAAATCAGACGTCAATTGATCATATCTATTATCATGAAACCTGCGGTCTGCCGCCACCCCATGCACATAAAACATGCATCATCTTTACTTAGAAACCCGCCATTCGCGTTAATACCGTGAACAAGACTCTTCCCAACGTATGAGTCGTGAGAGACTGTCCATTAATGGTTGTCCCTCTCTAGAGTGAAAGCCGTAGTCTATCAGTAGAGTTAATGTTCCTAAACGGGCTCATCGGGGTCGGTCCACAAGCCCAGGAACGACGTATCGCTTAGCTCTGGGTAGATAGGACCCCGAGAATTCGCCCTATTTGGATGTGAATGGCGTAAACACGGTTAAAGTACAAGTATGGCGCTTCATACACCACAAAAGGATCGGTACGTCGGTGCTACCTAGTCGTATAGACCGTCGTCATCACCGGCTTGACCGAAATTGTTGTTATCGCCACCAGCGTTCGCAGCGCCATCGCTACCAGGGAATTTGAAGAAAGCGCCAGGGCCGGCGTTCTTCATCTGCTGGGCGAAAGCCTCATACCGGCGGATCTCAACATCATTAACGGATCTGCGAGCCATTTGCATCGCCTCTTCAAAGTGGCGCTTGGTAAGCTCAGGCACAGGATCCTCCTCATCGTCAACATCCATGTCCCCGGCACCTTCAACCTCACGTGCACGTTGACGCTCAATATCTAGCGTAATGGACTCCTTGATAGCAATCTTGACAGCTCGTTGAGTAATGAAACCAAGATCTGCACCGGAGAAGCCATGGGTCTTTGAGGCAATATAGTTGAGGTCAACGTCAGCGGCAACAGGCGTCTTCCGGAGCTGAGCCTTGAGAATGCCAAGACGTCCGGGTTCATCAGGGAGGGGCACGTAAATTAGAGAATCCAAACGTCCGGGTCGGCATAGAGCAGGGTCTAGCTGCTCAGGTCTGTTGGTAGCACCAATGACGAAGACGTTCTTCTTGGATGTCATGCCATCCATTTCTGTAGCAAAGTTAGTGTCTATAACCGCTGAATTGTAGTTCATCGGAGCTTACCTGTCAAAAGCTGGTTGACGACACGGTCGGAAGCACCACCGGCATCGCCTACAGATCCGCCACGAGCCTTGGCGATCGAATCTAACTCATCCAGGAAGACAACGCAAGGTGCGGCAGCACGAGCCTTGTCAAAGATATCTCGGATATTGCTTTCTGACTCACCAAACCACATACTGAGCAGTTCCGGGCCCTTGACAGAGATAAAGTTGGCGGCACATTCGTTTGCGACAGCCTTAGCCAACATCGTTTTACCCGTACCAGGAGGACCGTAAAACAGGACACCACGAGACGGCGAGAGACCAAACTTGAGGAATTTCTCTGGATGGTCAACAGGGTACTGCACGCTTTCCTTGAGATCCTGCTTGACACCCTCCAGTCCTCCAATATCTTCCCAGCGGACGTTCGGTACCTCGACAACGGCAACCTCACGGAGAGCCGATGGGTTGGAGACACCAAGGGCAAAGCGGAAGTTTTCCATTGTGACGCCTAGGGAATCCAACACCTCGGCATCGATGGTATCCTCATCGAGGTCAATGAGGTCCATCTTCTCTCGAATTTGCTGCATGGCGGCCTCAGAGCAAAGTGCAGCGACATCGGAACCGACGTAACCGTGGGTCTCGGCCGCAATTTGCTCGAGATCGACGTCGTCAGCGAGCTTCATATTCTTGGTGTGGATCTGTAGAATCTCAAGACGACCAGTAGGATCGGGGATGCCAATATCGACCTCTCGATCAAAACGACCAAAGCGGCGTAGAGCGGGATCGATCGAATTGGGACGGTTGGTGGCGGCCATAACGACAACGTTAGAACGGGCCTTCATTCCATCCATGAGAGTGAGAAGCTGCGAAACCACACGTCTCTCGACTTCACCGTTCGTCTTTTCTCGCTTCGGAGCGATAGAATCGATCTCATCGATGAAGATAATAGCGGGTGAGTTCTTTTCGGCCTCTTCGAAAGCCTTTCGCAAGTTGGATTCGGATTCACCAGCCATCTTCGACATGATCTCAGGGCCGTTGATCAGGAAGAAGAAAGCGCCCGTTTCATTGGCAACAGCGCGTGCCATGAGCGTCTTACCGGTACCCGGAGGGCCATAGAGCAAGACACCACGCGGTGGCTTAATACCGATGGATTTGAACAGTTGAGGATGACGCAAAGGTAGCTCAACCATCTCTCGAATTTGAGCCATCTGCTTCCGGCAGCCACCAATATCATCGTAGCCAACTTCGTTCAAATTGTTCTCTTCCTCCTCGCGCTGGATTGGCTCGCCCTCACAGTGAATGACGGTGTCCTGGGCTACAATACCATACTCGGGAGGGTCGACCTCGACAACCTTGAACTCCACTTGCCGCATACCACCACGGACGATGAATAGATCACCTTGACGGACGGGGCGATAGGCCTCTCGGAAGTATGGGGCGAGGAAAACGTCGAAAAGTGAACCAGTTATGCCTTCAACAGTATCTGCAATGGGAAGGACAGCGATCCGCTTGGCCTGTCACGAAGTCAGTGTATAAAGTACAACCCAATTTGTACCGATTGTCGAGACTTACATATTTGATATCGGGGCATGGGTGAATAGTGATCATGTCACCGTGCTTCACCCGGAGGTTGTGTCGAACAACTCGGTTGATTCGGGCACTGCCATCATCAAGATCATCATCGGCGAGAACAATCAGGACGGTATCCTTCCTCTTCTTGCCACGGACCAGGACTGTGTCACCACGGAACAACTGGAGTTGCTCCATCGTGTTGTTGGAAAGTGCAATGATTGAGTTGTCATCGTTGATGGCATCGGTCACCCTGTCCCCTCGGTTAGCACATTCTCAGTGGTCTCATGGTGAAAAAATGCCTACATTAGCTGGTTGGGCTTCTTCTTCTTCTTTAGAATAGCGGTAGATGTGTCATTTTCCTGGATAAAGATTAGGAACACGCAATGTGAAACTGACATTAGAGAAATCGTACATCTTTGGGTTCAGCACCAGATACGTCACTGGTTCCAGCGTTAGCTCGGCCGGGGGAGATATAACTTGCGGAGATGTTTCACTCACGCCAAATTGACCTTCTTCTTGTGCTCAGGTTCGGATGCCATGGTGTCTGAGAGGTAGATGGGAGGTAGATCGGGGGACGATGCGTGTGGATGTGGGTGGGAGGGATGTAGGATGCCGACTTGGGGTGATAGTGGTGCAGCTACAACAAAAAGAATGCAAAGAATGCCTCGACGCTACGGGCAATATCCACCTGATGGCAGGAAATTTGTAGGCGCCTACAACGTGTGCGTGTTCTGGGTGGGATGGAGGAAGGAGTTTGAGAAGTGGGAGGAAAGGTTGTGAAGGTTCGGAGGCTTGCTTCACTCTTGTTGCGGTTGCGGTGCCAGGTGTTTGAGTAGTGTGATGACGAGACGCCTGGAAGCTCGGACCAGATGGGGACCCACTCATAGTGTTACATGCTGGCCGCCACCTTCCAATGCCTTCCACCAAGCCGCTGACATGACAACTGTAGTTGATGCCAGGTTGCGATAAGGCTGCTGAAGCCACTAAATCCATGGCCTAGACTACAACTTTGCCTTTTACCTTGTACCGGCAGGCAGACAACCTCGTACGCAAGCAAACTATGATTGGACGGTACCAACCGACTTTTTAATGGTGGCACCTCCGTGCCTTGCATATGGATCATCGGGTTTAAGACTTCCAGGCAAGCCAGGTATCCTGTAACCTAATTGCAGATTTGAAAACAATTTTATGTACAGTAATAATCCCTTTTTTCCCCATACGACGATGCATTTCTCGATGAGACGAGAAATCGCTTAGAAATCCATTAACATCCCCTGCCATTCTCGACAGGGCTCTCGATTACATTATGAGAAAGTAGATTCTTATGCCGCCAAGACTACAAATATTCAATGATGGTGTGTACACCAGCGGACTTAAAATTCCCTAGGAATCGAAAATTGCCCCGAAAGCCGGGATACCACGGGCCTCGAGGCGGTACACGATTTGCCTATAAGTAGCTGGGCGTTAGAAGTTGCTATTCATGGCAAAGGACTGAACTCATCCTAGGGGGTTCGGGGGCATGAAGAGAGGGGGAAAGACTCACTGCGTAACTTTTTTATTCGAAATGATGCACACGGCCTCGGCGTCGCTCTCCTTCAGCAACTGGTATGCCATTGCAGTCAAGTCGGGCTTTCCTTGGGTCCGAGTGTTCCATATGATCGCTTTTGGATCCGCTCGCATCACGTCGTTGATGATCTCGTCGCCAAACGTTTCGCGAGGGTGAGGGGTGGACCAAAGAATGCGGGCTGGCACTCTCCCCTCGAGTATTACCGGCAAGCAAGGGCCAATTCCCGATCCTGTAGCCACGAGGACGACTTTCTTGAACAGCGGCGCGATGGTCAAGACTCCTGAGGCGAGTGCGCCTCGTGTCCACAGTCTCTGTGGCTGCCCGTCAATCGTCTTCCGCGTCCAGTCGCCTGCGTTTGATACGACGATCGAGAACCCCTTCTCACCCGGCTTATCGATTGTAGCAAAGGCATGCCATTCGCGCATTGGCTTGTCAGATATGCGGATTGCTTTACCTGCTATAGGCGTCTCAAAATCGAAGTGTAATCGAACGGCATGCTTAGATAAAGGCTCTGGTCGGACTGCAACTCGCCTGAGCCTCAGCCAAGGTAGTGCGATACTCAGTGTGATCAGCGCCAAAAGGTAGACTGCCGGAGTGCGAGCTAGAGCATCTGCGAGTGACTGTGATCTTGGTTTCAGTGAATCAACTGCCACGACTATATATAACACCAAAGTCAATAATGTACACTTATGGTTAAGATTTTTCAGGAATTCGGAAGCTTTTATCGACATGATTTCACTCACCCGTTTGTGCCCACACCAAAGCTAAGACAGTCCAACCAGCAAATCTGTGCGTCCATTCGAACTGATCGTGAAATTTGGCGCGGAGGTCGGGGTGAGCCATGCCAACAATAGCTAGCAAGAGGGCGAGGATTAGATAACTGAGAACTATGGTTCCCGTGTTGATGTGGACTTCCTGGTTGCCCCGCGCAAAGTTCACTGTTGCGCCGATGGTGAAGATGAGCCACCACAGTACTGCGGAAACAGCGGCACCAGAGTGAATACCGCCGATGTGATATACCCGAGCGCATTGACGTCTGATAGCGAGCGGTGCCCAGGTCGGCACACGGGTTGCCAACCAAAACAGAAAGTTGATAACGTGGTCTTGCCGCATAGCCACTGCCACGAGCAAGTTGACCGCTATGGCTGTGGGCAACTGAGAAAGCGGCAAGCTACCACTGTCCCACGACTTCCACCAGACAAGCGCAAATGCGATGAGGTTTGCGAAAAATATGAAAGAGAAAAACCGCCGATACAGGGAAAAGAAACGATGACGGAGCCATCTCTGACCATGAAATCCGTTCTTGCTCGGAAGATCGTACTTGATATCTTCTTCCAGGTCCACGGATGGGGAATTTTCCTTTTCGGGATCCTTCTGGCCTTTCTCAAGGTCGACAGTGCTTGTTGACGGCGAGGGCTCCGCTGTTGCAGTGGCCGTCGAGGGCGAGGGAGTTGCCAGGCTATCAAAGCTTATAGCTTCTGTAAGCTGCGTTTGCGTCTGCGTCTCGGCCATCTCCCTCAATTTCCGCTTGTCGAACTTACCGTTGGTGGTAAGGGGAATGGATGAAAGATACAACCACCGTGCTGGTACAGCGTAGTATGGCATCGTTTTCCCGACGATCTTGCTCATACTGCCTTCATCGAGCCGGTTAGGGCCCGAATAGAATGCCCAAAGCTTATCATTCACGACCAAAGCACAAGCCTTGGTTACTGACGGAACACTTTCAACAGCAGAAGAAACACCGTCAAGCTCAACACGGAATCCCTGCCATCATGGTTAGCTTTAACTTTGTTCCTAAATAACGAGATCCAATGTCCAAGGTCACCTTTATCTTCACTTGTTCATCCTTTCGACCAAGAGGTATAAGTTTACCATCTTCAGTCCAGCGGCCAAGGTCTCCAGTGTTGAACATTGTGGTACTACACAAAATTGTATCAGTATGGGTGGAGGCGCGATAAATATGATAAAAACAACTTACCCATCTCGAGTGAACTTATCTGGCTTGAATCTTGCTGCTGTCAGGTCCGGCAGGTTCACATATCCCCCGGAAACGCACGCTCCGCCTGCCCACATAACACCAGGCTTCCCGATAGCCACAGGGTTTTCATCGTCGTCTAGGATATAAAGATTGGTGTTTGGTAATGGTTTTCCAATAGTCAAAAGTTCGCCGGGCTTGTGTAAATGTGCAGTGTTCAAAATAGTAATCTCTGTTGGACCACAGATATTCAAGAAATGAACAAATGGCGACCACTCCTCGGCCACTGACACAGGGCACGGCTCGCCACCAACCGCGACGTTCTTCACGTTTGGAAAGTCGGCTTGCGCAAACTTTCCAAGAATTGTCGGCGTTGCGATGACGGTGTCCACACGCCTAAGTGCATCAGCCCAAACTCCGTTGCGGATATGCAATGTCCCTCCGTTCATGAGAGTTGCAAGTATTTCCCATTGTGCTTACACTGGCGTTAGTAGATAGTCGACTGCAGTTGAAGCTGTTAGGAAATTACGAACCCATATCGAACGAGATATTCAAAAGTTGGCCAACGTTCTTGCCAACAGTAATATTCAATTTTGCTGGCTCTACCAGAAGATTGTTCACAACGCCTCGGTGTTTTACGTCAACTCCCTTCGGTTTGCCAGTTGTACCGGATGTATAAATCATGTATGAGCCGAAGCTAGAGTCCATTTCGACTTTTGGGCGTTCTTCATTACCATATAGAATCTTTGGATCCGACCCATCAAGTTCCACGATCTCCGACTTCGTTTCCCGGGCGTACAGCTCGACTTTGGGGTGAAACTTTTTGAGGCACAACACCATTCGAGGCTTGGCATCGTGGAAGATATGCTGTAACGCGGCATCAGCGACAACACCTCCGTCCAGCGGTACGTATTGTGCTCCAGACTTCAAAGCAGCAAGGATTCCCACGAGGAGCTCGATCGATCGGGAAACGACTATGCAAACTCGGTCATTTGGACTAAGACCGCGTTGTATTAACTCATTACTGAGAATATTGGCTCGCCTCTCCAGCTCCTGATAAGTAATTGTTGTCCCATCGTATGAGCGGGCAGCTATTACATGGGGATGGCTGTCGACAATATTTTCAAAAGCTTTGTGAACGAGATTAAAGGGAATATCGGTACGAGGGCCTCTACCGAACTGGTTGAAGAGCCGTTGGTCCTCAGGGGACAAGTTATCAATGGAATAGAATGACATCTTTGGTCTTTGAGCAGTGTCGACCGTTATCGGTGAGCTTATCGAGATTTGCCCTGTGTCTCATGGGGCGTCGTATCGTGGGGTATCATCTTTCGGTACCCTTTTATATAAGGCGATGGACTTCAACGTTGCTATCAAGAACGGTTTTCCTAGACCTGTACTTTTGAAGCACGACAAATCTCCGTATGTCCCTAAACGGCGAACCTCACGCAGACCCCATTTTCAGCACTCCATGGGAGAGAATCCATCAGTATGAAGCTTACTTGCCGCCGTAATACCTTCGATTCCTATACTAAGATCAAAATGACAGTGCATAAAGTAACGGTATGACATGGGTGCCTGCCGGGTTGCCTCCACCCGCGAGTCTTCCCGTCTCTCATTTTGTAAAATTATATCTTGGTCCTTCTACAATAGTCTAACAGCTAGTACCGCAGAAACTAGGCAGCGGGGAGCACCTGTAATGCCAACCCAATCGGAGATCTTGCCCGTAAACTTCATCAGACATGTTACCTTATATGGAAATCTACTAGAGATGACGCGCTTAAAATGCTGACAATTTCAAGCATGTTGAGGCTTGGTACCCGAGCTCCTCAACATTAAGACCGGGTATCACATGTGTAATTCTATAACTTGTCTCATTTTTTACTCTTGTGGCTGAGAATCCTCCGAAGAGAGATTTACTCACGGAATATAGGAGTCACAATCTGCAAGCTCGAATGGGACTGAGATTGTTCTTACCGACGACCACGGAGCTTGAAGCTGTTTCAATACTCAGGGACCGGCCGAGTTGCAATGTCAAATATCACATCACTGTGACGAGATAGTGTAAGTCGATCGGAGTTGGAAGGTCTGTCCCCGATTTTCATTGCTTGATGCATCAACTCTGCTGAATGTTTAGAGTCCCTGAACCGAGGAAGTACACAGTGAGTACTACATCAGCTGAGGCTGAAGGCCAGGGCAAGATAAAATCTCACTAAACGGGTATCTTACCGAAGTCTGACTTTCTATATTAGTCTCCCGCGCCGTGCCAAACCCGCTTACGTTATTCCACAAGAGTATGAGCTCGATCTACTAGCTTCCATAATAGGTGTTAAATCAAACGGCGACCATCCATCCGTTACGAGACGACATCTCTTGGGCACTTGGCGTGTAGGGACCCCAGTGCGTGATCGTATGACACAGACCTAGGAAACTGTAAATCTCTTCCCAATGCTACGGTAACCTTGAAGTTTCGCACGTTGTGAAACACGATCCACAACGACCCTGGAGTTAGATTCAACGGGTCACTTGCCCTATCCACGTAGCGGATCATATGTCGGCCCTGAACGAACATACCCTCATTCAATCCTCGTCCGAAGCCAACTATGTTCAGAACTATGTCCGATGAGGAAATTGCCTAATCAGGGTAGCGATTGCTACGTCAGGGATTACTAATGCCGTGCGCACTGGCGTTTTTTTCTTGTTATTAATCGGGTACCTATCAACAAACAGCTGGAACGACTTGAAGACTTGCGGTACAAAGTTCGTATTTCTACTTTGTTACCTATACTATCCATGTCATCACGGCCTCTCGGCGTATTTATCCGAGGGCGAGACGGCGTAATTATGCCTTGTTCTTACAGGCCTAACCTGCTCAGGTTCTCTCATCTCGGCGCGGCAGGACCGAACAAAAAAAGGCAGCTGTTTGAGGAATATCTAGGGGCATACATCGCGTACTAAAGAGACACGGTTTTTACGTCATTGAAATAGGAAGTGATACGAAATTAAACCCTTGTTCATGATTTCTACAGTCACGGCTTGTAAGCAAACAGTAAACACAGCCAGCTCGAACTCTTGAGAATCTTGGCGTTTCGGTAGCCGCAACGCTTTTGTTGTGTACTTATGGCGCCAGTGGCTGTGTTTCGTTGAGATTTGGATTATAAATTTTATATAGAATTCCTGCGAGTTCACCGTAGCCGTTACATGACGTCTATTGTCGTCTCTTGTGAATGACCTGCATGTAGACCCCACGCTGTTCCCACGTGGAATAAATTGTGGCTGTTAGAAGGCCTGAGGGTCTCCAATTGACATATCCTGGCACGTTTGATGGCTCAGTTAAGCGGCTTGTATTCTTCCGCGGCTTCTTCCGCCTCATAGGCGCAGTTTCGGTACCCCTTGCTGATAAATACGGATTTCTTGGCCTCTGACCAGTGCTTCCATCATTTACGAGGCGTTGGCTTTAGATTATTGCGAGAGAGGACTTCAAACTCAGATATAGTTATCGAGAAATAGACAGCTTGAAACGGTGGTATACGGCGCGTCGAGGGATTTACAGTAAGAAAGTATTGAGTTTTGTTAGAATAGATCATGAAAATAACTATTCCGTTTGTCCATTACCACATCATACTAGGAGTCGAAAGTGAAATGTCAGAAACCATGTGTGTTCATGATCCCGGTCCTGGCAGCATTAAGACCCTGTTGTCAGCCCCCACCTCGCGGCTAAACCGACATGCTTCTTGCATTGGGCTTACAGTATGTCTTTTTTTGGTGCAGAGTTGAATGCCATGCATACTCTTTTCGATTAATTGACATATAACTGCATTGTTGTTTACTAGTTAGCAAGGTCATTCCGATGAATACTAGTTTTCGATACCAAATTTACTTAATCTCGTTCCAGGAACCAGTCACGCTTTTCGGCTTCATGCAAAATAGGGAGACTACCAATTCCAAAAGCAACAGCAAATAGCACACCAGCATAATGCAGCCGTCAATCACACCCAGTCCCGGAGTCACGGCTCTACCAGATTTCGAAGGACTTGTGCCACTATCTTTGCCCGCAAGCGAAGAGCACGCATCAGCTGGAACGGATGAGGTGCGAGTTGGTATAGATCCTGCAGCGGCTATTGCTGTCGTGCAGCTAAACCGCCCTAAAAAGCGCAATGCTCTCACACATACAATGATAAACCAACTAGCTGCTCTGCTGGGCCAGCTTGACCGCAATGATGCGGTAAGGGCCGTCGTCTTAATGGGCACTAGGAAGGGTGCCTTCTCGGGTCGGTCTACTCTGGCAGCAATTCACCCATTGAATGATACTCGGTTCCAGCCACGCTGACTACAAATTCCTAGCTGGTGCTGATATTAGCCAGTTGATCCAACTGACAACTAACGAAGCACATGAGAGAAAATTTCTCTCTAATCTGAATGGGACGTTTGAAAGTTTCTCAAAACCCCTCATTGCAGCTGTTGAGGGCTTAGCCGTGAGTATTTGCCTTACGGAGGCGAGCCTATACCCGAACTTTTAATAACATGCTCAATGCAGTTGGGAGGCGGGTTCGAAGTTGCTCTCGCTGTAAGCGTTACGGCTACTTGGCTTGTAAATATTTTTGGGGCTTAACAATAGGTTCTAGTGCGATATGATCTATGCGGCTGAGGACGCCGCGTTCGGTCTGCCCGAGGTTACCATTGGAACGATCCCGGGAGCCGGTGGCACCCAAAGACTCGTCAAAGCCTTGGGCAAGCACAAAGTGAGAAACTCAATTCTCCTAAGAGAATTGACCACAAATATCCAGCTGACATGAGATCTGGTAGGCTATGGAGTTAATTCTCCAGCGTCAGACGATAAGCGGGAAAGAACTTGCCAAGCGAGGCCTCGTCAACAAAGCCTTCAAAAAAGATGAGGATGTATTGCTAGAAGCAACAAAGCTTGCCGCTCGGATCGCTGCATATTCTCGACCAGTCGTTCGCATAGCAAAGCAGGCTATATTAGCCGGTATGTCGTCCGAGCTGAGAAGATTCATCTCCAATTATCGTCGACTAACCAGGTCATTCTATAGCCGAGAACAATCATCTCGACGCGGGCATGGTTCTCGAGAAGCAACTGTACTACATGACATTCTCTCTTGATGACTTCAAGGTCGGCACGCAAGCTTTTCTGAACAAAGAGCAGCCGGACTTCAAGCATCAATGATAAAGTCTAGTCATTGCTCTAGCAGATACAATTGAGGAAAAGGTGTTGTTATGAATAAATGTCATTATGAATAGAAAATTGGGAGCCTGAGGGTTAAAAACTGTGGTTGGCTTGTGAAATGTGATTGTAAGTATATAAAATGATGAAGAGGTTTCGTAGTTTTAGATAACTGCTATACTGCTATAGGCACTACGCATACCTGCTGGTGGAGTAGGTCATGTGACGATTTCCTGCTTCACAGCAGAAATAATTCCAGTACATGTAACTCCGTACACCCAGTGAGAAAAAATTTTATTTTCTGCAGACCAGATTGGCAGATGAGGGAGCTGAGCAGGTTGATGCCAAGAGAGTATCTGGAATTGAACCGACGGGAAGCGAGCAACGGTAGTAAGTACCGACTTCGAGTCGCATCTAGAATCGACAATCAATAATCACGAGAAGCAGAAAAAAAAAAGTGTCTTCCTTGCAATTGATGCACGATTGCATCAATTGGCGGGTCATTGACCAATCAAAATTAGCCTTGGTGGGGTTTGCAGGTCGAAGATCTCCACTCACTCCACCTCCAGCTGATAGGCGGGTGGACTTAAGATATCCGAGTACATTCACCATCAGCCAGAGAGTATGGAGATACTAAGTATCTCTATATGATACTCATCGTGCACTTCGATGTCCACTCTTATCAACCTCCACAATCCGTCGCCTCCACCATAACCACCATAGTAGTGATACCTATGTATGACATTGAACACTTGCCTACAGGCATAATACACACGTGACGATTGAGAGGGAGAAAGCTTGCAGCGGGAGATGTATCTCGTCTCCCATGGTGGTTAGTAGGCTAGGGAGGGGGGTACTAGATCGTATATTAATCACTTACACCACATTCCGACCACTACTCCGTTTCTTCTCCGACGCAGAGAGATTCGCGCTTCAGCAACCGTCGTTGGTATGGCGATTATCAAATTGCTTGTCCACTTGCTATAGAGCTTAAACCCTGCCTAGCTCCTAGCTAGGATCAACGGGTTATCAACACTATCATACTGAGCCCCCACCGTTGCTCGGCATACAACATACACTACGCTGGATACGGTGCATAGACTACCTTAGGATTCCCTCGAGTGAGGGTGTTGATCACGCGCAACGCCAGGTCAGTCCCGGTCCCGACCTCGACCTTAACCCCGACCTCAGGAATAATACTCGGTCATCTTGCGTGTTCGGATTCCTGCCACGCACACCACCTCCTGTCCACATACAATGGCTGCCAGGCAGCCCGCAACCTGGGCCGAGTACGAGCGAGGGGCGTCGCCGGGAGGTCGAAGCAACAGCTTGTCGTCCACCGGCAACCAGAGCATAACCTTCGAGGAAGACCCTCTTCTCGGCGAGCACGAAGCACGAGGGCAGGATGATGATTTCCCCCAAAGACGACGACGAAGGTAATAGCGCTTGTAGTAGTAGCAGTATCAGGACATCTCATGTCCATAGTCGCCACTAATACACACCAACGGCTAACGCGAGAGATACAATAGGTCGTCCCTCACGAATACTTTCGCCGCTTTCACCGACATGGGCGGTGTCAATAGCATCAGATCCTTCGGTCGAAGCTTCCAGCGAGCCGCCGCATTCCCTGAAATCATCCCCCAGCGACCATCCTTCATATTCGCGCCAGGTCAAGAACCCCTGCATGCCGGCGACATCGAGGCTGCTCCGGCCCACGGCCTCCTCCGCCAGCAGCTCGGCGCCACGCTTTCCGAGAGCGCGATTACCGACACAGATCAGGAAGATAGCCCCACGTTAGCACCCATCGATAGTCGACTAAGCGAGAGGAAGCGCCTCGGGAGTGATAACCTGCACAGAGTGACGTCGCCGTCAGGCTCCGTGCGCAGTAACTCGATATTTTCCACGCCGCCTCTACTTGCCGCGCCTCCTATATTTGGTAGTTATGGGTCTGTTCGAAGCTACGGCACAGTAGGGGATCTCGAATCGGAGGCCAGCCATGCGTCTATGAGAGAAGCGGCGGAGTTATGGAGGCAGCAACATGAGTCTGGGGCTAACGTGCCAGATGGCGAACGACCCCCTATAATGGTGAAGGAGGTTGAGCAGGATGGCAAGATAGTGCTCGCTGTGTCTGGTCAATCTACTCTGCCACAAACAATAGTTAACTCAACCAAGTAAGAAAGAGCGCTTTGACTCAAAATCCCAGTTGCTGACTAGCCGTAGCGTTCTTATTGGCGTTGGACTTCTTAGTTTGCCAATGGGATTGAAATATGCTGGCTGGGTCGTCGGTGTCATCGCCCTCGTGCTTTGCGCCCTCGTGACCAGCTGGACAGCAAGGCTTTTAGCAAAGTGTATGGACCTCGACTCTACGATCATAACCTTTTCCGACATTGCGTACATCTCCTTTGGCAAGAAGGCTCGTGTTGCGACCGCTGTCCTTTTCACGCTCGAACTGCTAGCTGCCTGTGTGGCGCTTATAGTGCTCTTTGCCGACAGTTTGGCTTCCCTGTTCCCGGGGACCTTGAGCCTAACCGAGTTCAAAATTGTTTGTACTCTCGTTCTGATACCCCTTCAATTTGCTCCTCTTGCACTTCTTAGCGTTACTAGCTTTGTCGGCATCTTTTGTTGTCTAGGCAGTAAGTTCGACGCCACGTGCAGTTTGAGAGCGAGAAAATTCCTCTACTAACATGTGATAGTTGGTGTAATTGTTATACTTGATGGTTTGGTCAAGCAGACAACCCCGGGTTCGCTTATTGAGCCGGCTGCAACGTATCTATTCCCAGCGAATTGGCTGACGCTACCTTTATCCTTTGGTCTGCTCATGTCGCCATGGGGTGGGCATAGTGTGTTTCCGAATGTAATAAACACCAAACTACCTCCTTTACAATTCTAACTAACATAGAATCTATAGATTTACAGGGATATGCGTCATCCGCACAAGTATAAGAAGGTAAACAGATCCAGCGACCTCAAGGCTTCGAGTTCCACTAATTCTTCGGCAGGCCGTCGGCTATACCTTCTCATTCACTGTATGTAGACGAGTCAAACCGTACACTTCTCTCACTGACAACATTGCAGCTGCTGGTAGATGCGTCCGTAGCCATCGTAGGATTGTTGATGTTTGGCGATGGCGTACGCGATGAGATCACGGCGAACATTCTCGAAACTACTGGGTACCCGAACGTACTGAATGTGCTTCTCGTCATTTTCATCGCCATTATCCCACTTACCAAGGTTCCACTCAATGCGCAACCCATCATCACCACGGCCGAGGTAGTATTTGGGCTTCGACAACAAGTCGTCGCCGAAGAGACGTCCCTAGTCGGGCTCTCCAGCACGTCCAGAGGGCTTCTGAAGGCCCTAATAAGAGTCGTCACCTTACTCATCTTCCTGGCCATCGCCATCCTTTTCCCCTCCTTCGATTCGATAATGGCTTTCATGGGCAGTGCGCTTTGCTTCACCATCTGCGTTACGTAAGTTCGACCTCATTCATTCCCAACACCATGTAGCAAACCAGAAGATGGACAGGGTCCTAACCACAACTTTCAGACTTCCGCTCGCCTTTTATCTCAAGCTCTTTAGCCGTGAGATTGCCACTGGAGAACGCGTCCTCTGCTGGTCCGTTATGCTACTATCCCTCACGATATCTCTCGTGGGAACTATTTGGGCTTTCCTGCCTAAGCAGTTGATTGGTGCCGCCTGATGATCCACCTGTGGAATCTATACGCTACCTACCAAACCCTTACTTGGGGACGCGATGAACACATGAGCGAATTGTGGAGACGCATTGTGTTTTATAGCCCACCAGATTCAGGATTATCACGTAGCGGACATTGGATTTTCTGTAGTCTCTATCTGTATATATCATGAGCATCACATGCGACTTTGGTATGGGGAATTTGACGTGTATATGAGGTTTTGTGTATCGGCGGTAGATAATGTCATAATGCATGAATGAATAAGTAAGTCTACCAAGTTTATTTTAGGTCGACGCCTACATGAAGTCGTATGGCATAAGAGCACATGTCATTTGAAGCAAGCCAAAGTTATTTTGAAGCAACAATTGAACGACTTGATACTGGAATGAAAGCAAAGGGGAATCTTTCTCTTAGCGGTGTATTTCTATCTGCCTATGGTGTAAGGGAGAATCTAGAAGCTACTGAATGCTAAGCAAAGGCTGAAGATTTAATACCGAAATCATCGCACTTCATCAATGGATCACCCAGAAGAGGTCCTTCTTAGATGAATAGAAAGCCACAGATTTCCTTTTACTAGTTGAAAAGCTCGCTCGCAAGGTCGGTACTGAAGATTGATGCACAACGTCCTTAGTAACTACGTCCGAACATAGTCCAGGACTTGGCGAGCGCTGAGCACTCAGGACTCAAGCACTTGGTCTCTGGGGGGAGGATCTCGGGCTAAATAGTTTAGTAAGCGCCTATTCCGGATAAAGCTTGCTATATTTCAACATACCTGTTGGAAAGGAATGCACAAGCTCTTCATGCCCATGGTGGGCTGCTTCTCGTGTGGAGCGCCCTCCTTAGGCTCCTCGCTCTTTGTGATCTCCTTGATCCTCTCCTCACACGCTGGTTCCTCACAGAAAGGAATGAGAACGACATTCTTGCTGTCTAGTGCGGGGACTACTTTAGACCAATCAGTCAAAACCAGCCTGTGAGACGAAAAAGCAGCATCCGCCTTGTCGTAAAGAGATTTTTGGATCGTCTCGAGTAGTTCGGGGACTTCGGTTTCCAGCTTATCAAGAGGAATGGTGCCCTTCTCTCCCGAGTCGCGGCGTGCATACGAGACAACGTTGTTGGCCGCGTCTTTAGGTCCGAACTCAATTCGTAAAGGAACGCCCCTATGACATTAAAGAATTCTATGTTAGTCATTGGAATGTAGAGCTGTCTGTATTGCAGCTCGTGTTGGATCCATAGACATTATTCTTTCACTTACTGTTGAAAATGTTAGCTGGAGTATAGCATATGCTAGAGGGGAAATGAACAAGGGCTCGTATACATACCTTGAGTTCCCATTCTGCAAACTTAAATCCCGGGGTGCTGGTATGATGTTAACTGCACTGTTTAGACTCTGTGAAAGGAGTCTCTGGACTTACTGTCCATCACGATTGTCAACATCGACCCGAACACCAACTTTCTTCAGGGTGTCGTAAAGCCCGTCCACCTTCTTTCCATGACTGGCCTTATCCTCAGCGCTCATCTTGTTTGTTATTCCCACTGGAATTATAATTGCCTGGAGTCTAGCCACCCTGGGAGGCATGACAAGGCCTTTATCGTCACTGTGCAACATGCACATGACACCAATGACACGAGTCGATAGACCCCTTTGATTCTTATTAGTATGTCAAAAGAGAATGTTGTATGTGACCATACCATGAGTTCTGCCAAACATAAAGCTTCTCTCCCTTTTTATCAGGGTCCTCTACAGTCACATCGAACTTGAACAGCGTTAGAAGGCCAGCTTCGACAACCAAAAGATAAGACTTACCATCTTGCTGAAATTCTGACCAAGGCAGCTACAAGAGTTAGGGATGTGCTTTATAGTGCTCGATTTGATTTCGGCAATGAACACTTACTGGGATGTTGCACCTTGGATACCTCGACCGTTTGTAGGGATGTACCCTTCACTGTAAAAATTGAGTAATCGTCCGTAAGAGAATGATGACCCAAAAGTGGGATTCTGAGATTACTTACACGGTTGTTGTCCAATGCCCGCCTGCGAACTTTTCATTCTCGGTCTTCCTATTAGCAGGTTAGTGTTGAGTGCACAATATATAGGCATATGTGCTAGGTGCCCAGATCTTCTATTAGGCGGATAAGACATACTTGCCACGTACGACAGGGACCGCAAGAAGTTGCTTTCCATGAATTAGCGCTCTGCATTCTATGAGACCTTCATGAAACACTACACACCTCGTAAACTCCCGCATAAAGCTCGAGAATATGGTGCACTTCCTTCGATGAAGACTCTTCGTTCAAATGAGCGCTGTTAAAAAAGTCAGCTGCGTATCAATACCACGAGTTTATTCACTGACGTGTGTCCTTCCTGCCATAGAAATTCTCGCGCTCTTAAGAAGGGGGTGGTTTGTTTCGCTTCCCAACGAACAACGCTATTCCACTGGTTTAGGCGGCTTTATAACGGAGTTAGCGTTATGTTCCGGAAGATTCGTAATGTTTAAGAAAAACTCTCTGCATCCGGGGCGATGAACTGCGTAGGATGGAGGATGATGTTTGTAATATTAGTGTTAGCTCTTGATACTTACAATGGGAGGTCTCGGTGTGATCGAATCCATTTGGCGTAGTACGGGTACATCACAGCCTCTTTTGCAGGTCCATTAGCTCGTTTTCCGTAGAGACAACATGTTGAGGAGACTTACCTGAGGTTGGACGCACGGCAACAGGAACCTTAGTGAGTCAGCTTTGGTCGTGAATAGTCCTGACTGAAGAGGTACCTACTTCTAAGTCTTTGTCTCCGCTGGAATGCCAATCAATGTTAATAGTCAAGTCCATCTTAGATCGGGAGTACGGCAAGAATCTTACGCCTTGGTAACCCAGGCAAGTTCGGGAGCGAATCCCTGTTTGGCAACTTAGACCGGCGTTTCTCACTGGAATCCGCGGCTTGGAACATTACCTCAACGTGGTCCCTAATCCCCATGGTCAGCGTTCAGATTAATAATGGCATCACCTCGTTTCGAAAACGACGAATTGTATCGAGCTGACGTAGCTAAAAAGGAGTGGGCGAGTGGGGATTCATACTTCTCCTAAAGTGAAGGTCAGCATGCCATCACAGTAACAATAAATAATCCGGGGGCACACTGCTCCCAGGACGTATGGTTCTTCTCTGTCGACCTACTTTCTCCAGCGACTTAGAAGACAAGAACATAGGGAAACTCGTCTCTTCCACACCCAAGTCCTCGATCCTCTCCTGGAACCATTTCCGGATAACGTTCCAGGTGTACATGGCAGCAGCTACACATCGACCGCGTCAGTCGGGATCGATTATGGTGCGTCGAAGGCGCGGAAACTCACGTCGGAGGATATAGAAACCAGAGATCTGGCAGTAGATTCGTGGTTAGCTTTTATATGTTAGGCACATGCGCGGGTCGCATTCTCTTACCTCGTTATAGTACTCGACCATCTCGCCCTTCACAACCAATTCCTGGTACCATTGGCTGAAGTTCGTTTCCTTGGACGCCGTCATGCCGATAATCTCCTTGGAGTCGTCCTTCTTTCCCCCGACGACCGGCATCTGTTTCGTAGCCTTTTCGGCCTTGCCAGCGGCCTTCTTGAGAGCCTTCTTGGAAGTTTGGGCGGCTTCCTCCATGGTGGGCGAAGAACCAGGTCACGATCTAATGCGAGCGATTACAGGCTGTCGTGCGATATCGCGGTCGTAGAATCTGCACACGAGAGTGAAAATGCAACAGTGACTCTTTCCTGACCAGAAGACTGACTGACAGAAAGTTGCCCCGCATCGGCCGCGCGCGACTGGGATAAAATGATTCAGCTGCCCCGCGGCATCTGACTGGCTGATAACGGCAGGGGCCCGATAAGGATGGATGCCCAAAGCTTGCCATGATTTTAACTCAGCTTGGACCCTGATTTACCAGGCACATTCTATAATTATAAACCGGACAACTTGAACCTCCGGCCACCTGAATAAAAATGATGCTATCATCTGTGACTGGGTTGTTGCTTATGAATGACGATTGCATTACAATCTCAACCCGCCAAACACAGTTCTACTTGTTACAGTATCGTTATATAAGTTGTGAGCTGGCCAATCAACTGCTTGCCAAGAACCCGATTGAGTTATTGCAAGCACCTAAATAGGCCCGGACTTTCGCTGTATTTCCTACCTAGGTATTACTACCTAAGCGGGTGAAGGGGGTTATAATAATAAGCTGCTGCAAGTGTTTATCTCAGCTTGCCGGGCACGGGACATGACTACGCTTAACTAGCAATTCTAATAATTGCTCGTAGTTGTATAAAATCAGTTTCGAGCAATTGTAAAAAGTCCATTTCAAAAGCTATGAAGTTATAACTTGGTTAAGCAATTGGCTCCCTGTTATTCTGAGATTAGGTTTTCGCAACCATTTCTGGGAACCCCCTCCACCCGCTCAGGTAGTTAGGCATTTTGAACACCAGCATGTGTTGTGACGCCGAACGGCCTCTTATTAAATAAACGCACAAGAAACCTTCGGGGGTTATTTCAAGCGAAACGTAGATATCTCAATGTATTGCGATAAGATCACGACGCTTTATCAAACTAACCAACAATCGAGGGTCAAGTGCTAAGAGAGCTCCAGCCTCAGTGCGTCATATTGTATGTAGATGACTCCGGGCAATACGGCCGTTTCAGTGTTCGTCGCATTGAACGGGAGGCTCAGCACAAACTCGTTGGCTCCCTCGTTAAGCAGCTCGGTCGAGAACACGAACTTGTGGCCAAAGTTCTGGCATATGATACCACTTCGTACTCCACATGATCCGCTGCGATATGATGGGATGATCCAGGTCTCGACGTCCTTCCCGTTGACTGCCACCGTGTAGGGTACGTTCGAGTATTTCTCATTGGGCAGAGACGTCCATTTGTTGTTTCCATTAGCAGTCTTTGCGCCAGCGAGGTCGACCGTGAACGTCGCCTTTTGCGTTCCGGCTAGTTGCGAATCGGATAGGTTGAATTGGATCGTCCAGTTATTAACATTGTCGTAGACAGGCTGCGGGTGGACATAGTTCGCATAACCTGGGAACCAGCTCCAGTGGATGTAGTTAAAGTCTTCGCTTTCGACGCTATCCCCGACTTTGAAGACGACCCCGTCTGGAAAATCGGTTGGGAAGTCCCATTTTCCCCAATAAATGCGGTACTGCTCGGGCTGTAGAGGTTTGCTTGTGTCGAGGGCGTAACCGTGCTTGTACTCACCCGCCGACTTGTCAGGTGTACCAATCCGCCAAACCTCCTTACCAGCGCTCTCGGGCGTCCATTCGAATGTCAATGGCGTTGCAGTCGCAGACACGATGACATCGTCTTGGATAAACCATCCAAAGATACCATCGGCGAAAACAGTGAGTCGATATGTGCCCGCTTTAACCATTGGGATCTCCACGCTACCACTTGGTCCAACTTCGGTCCAATATTGCAGGCTAGAGTGGTCAAATACATTGAGCTGGAAATCTTGCTTGTTCTCTGATAGAACAGCAATCGGGCGTTTGGCGTCACTCGGCAACTGAACAGTTGCTTTGAAGGTAGTACGCTTTGACTTCGGCGCGTAGTTCGGCACGTACTGTGCGATACTATCGTAAAAGTCGGCGTTCCATTCTGGGTCGGCAAATTGGGCTGCATCGGCTCTAAGCTCAGCAAGGGTTGTGTCAGGAGTTCCTTTATTGAAATGATAATATTGTGGCCCCCATGTTCTGTCAAACCCAGTGGTTATGTTCGGGACAGGTGCACCGTAATGGCCGCTCACTAAATAGTTATACTATGAAGAATCAGCAATGCCATTCAACTACATTCGTGCTGGATCGAACTACTGAGCCAGTACCCAGTCAATTTCAAAGGGTACGCGCTTGTAATGGGCCAATTGGCATAATAGGACCATTGTAAGAAGTTGATATGGGCCATTGACTTACCACGATACCATCAACGACAAGATCGTAATGCAACGGCCCTCCGTAGTATGTTTCTCGCGTGTTGTGCACCAACCATGCGCCGTAAGTGTTTCCGTCGGAACTCGTCGTTCCATCCGAATATTGACCGTGAACCTTGTGGTCGCGCCAAAGCTCAGAGAAGGTGTATTTGGTGAAATAATCCGAATATTGTTGGACATATGGATCCTGGCTGGTCTTTCCAAGATACCACGCCGCATCTTGCACAACCACCTGGTTTTTATACGCATCTGACGAGGGAATCGGCGCATAGTTGCCGTCGCTACCAGATAAATGCGTCCACAGCTTGGTGTTTGGCCGAAATAATGTCCGAAGCTCGCCTAAATCCCGAAGATATGGCGTTGCCTGGTTGAAGTACGTAACACGCGTGAAGAGATGCAGACCTGTCTCGCCCTCTCTTAGAAACCACCATTGTTCGATGCTCTGATTTGTCGGCTTGTATGTGTCGCTCATCCTCACACCGCCGTAAGGTGTTCCCGTCGAATCGGTACCCTTGATGAGTTGGAATTTGGCAGTGCCTCCTGGCGTCCATGCCCCTGATGGCGTGCACGAGCAGTCGACATACGGCCCTTTGCCTGTATTACCACTTTCTGGTCCCAACAGGTCTTGTTTGTCAAGTACCACGTCCACGACCTGACCATTACTCTTGCTGACTGCGACGTACAGGCGATCATTCTGGAGGACGAATTGACTAGTTGTTTCTGTCGCATTGAGAAAGGCAACAGATGCCTTCAGAAGGATGGCCAAAGCCAGAAGCTTGCTTTTCAACCACGACATCTCGAAGTGGGTAGATTGCTACTGGCGCCGTCCATTTTCGATCATTAGAGCAAATCCAGATGCTTATAATCTTAGTCCGGAGAAAATCTCCCAAAGCGGCACCGTTCACCCATTTTGCCGGTCACAATGACACTCAATTCTAAAAATCGAGTGGCTGCTCCATCCGTCACCTTCGGTTGATCTCATCCCGACGGAGCAGACCTATTCTTCGCAAATATGGGCTAGAACGGCCAAATGTCGTTGAAAATGCAGGGAATCAATTGGCTCGGCACGTCGCGGGCGGGGGCAACGATCTGTTAGAGCGCAAACGTGTCGTCGCCATTGAGCGCTTTTGAAAGATATTTCATGAGGTCTAAACTTTTGAATTGAACAATGTCTTCAAAAGGCACGCGGTTCAAGCCGCCCGCTTGCAGCAATCATTGGTGCATGCTCAGCTATCCGAAATGGGCATTCAATCTCCGCAATGGGCCTGCTTCCATGACGTTGAGCCTGGCGCGAGGGACATATGCACAAATTGGATTATGTGTGGCAGGGAGAGGGGTTGTGCATGCTATTCCACGTCACACGAGGCTTGCTTGATAAAGAGACGACACTGGAACGCGAAATTGACAAATTCAGGAGAAATATTGGTCAATGGTTCGTCATCGTACGACCTTTGGAAGAACAGCCAGAATCTTCGACCACGTGCGAGGCAAGGCGAGTTGAGTCTAAGCCTCTTTTGCGGGATGGGTTTACGAATGCGAATTTGAAGGGTCGGCTGGTCATCGCTCTTCGGATTTCGCGTGGAAGGCGACGTAGGCCATGGCTATCTAACCAGGGGTTCAGCGCCTCAATTCATCCTACAAGGTACTTCGTGAATGGAGATGCCATCTTCAACCTCACTAGAGGGTGAAAGAAGATCCGGTAAATAAAGGCCCCCAGTCAGGGTATTGAGAACATTGGATAGCAGGATAGTCGAGTATTCATTACTAGGCAGATACTAAGGAGAGCTGGTTGAGAAGACCAAACAAGGGTCCTAATCTTTTAGGATCAAGAATTTTCATGTGCTTACTGTTGACGGTACTTTCAAAGTATTGACAAATTGCGACACCACCAACCTGAACTATGAAGTCATAGGTCTTCCAAACGATGATGTCGAGCTAAACATGCGGCCCGAATCTAGATTCATCTCATGGCCCGGATTCTTGCTTGAAATCGTCGAATTCAGTCACGAGAGAAATGCATGGTGCTGACTGAGCGTGCAATATCTCATAATTCAGCCAGGGTGCGAGAATATATAACTACGACAAGTTCGCTGTCGTATGAACTTAGAGGAAGATCATCATCATCATTCAAACCAATCTTTGAGCACTACACCAATTCGCTCTACTTCAAGAACAAAGAAAAAAAAACACTTTGAAATCAGTTTTCAATTATAAGCCCTCAATAACATCAATCATGTCGGACATTATCCATAAGATCAAGGACGCCGTACATCATCACCATGATCATGATCACACAAACGATCATGTCAAGGACAAGAAGCATGCAGGTGAGTCTAATGTTGCCCCGCATCCACAGCAACCACAGGCAAATGCTAATACCCCGGTGATAGGTACCCACAAGGCGAACGGCCCCCGCAATGATCTGGACTTAAACTGCGCCCGACCATCCAACAAAGATGCCGTCGATCTCACGGGTCGCCACGTTGAACCAGACCAACGGGATATAGACGGCCGTCGTCGCTCCAGAGAGCTCGACGCACCCGATCTAACAGGCCCGCACGCCGAGCACGACAGCGTCGATATCAACGGTCATCATCCCAGCAGCCACAACCCGCCAGACCTCAACAGCCCAACAGCGAGCCCCATTTCTCGTCATTAGAGCATGTGATAGCGAGGGGAGGAGTCTACAGATAGCGGAGATACCCTGCGGATTTGGAGGATAGAATCGCGATATAAATGTCTAATATGAATAATGTTTGGAATCACGATCAAATACACAAGTTTCTAGTCGGAAAGATATCAATAAGAGTCCATTCAAGGACTGTGCTATTAAGACCTGAACAGAATTGAATGCTTGTATGAATATTAGAGCGTGATTCGTAGAGACTGGTTATACTACCCGAAGATAGTAAAGGACAACATCCCTCTATGGACTACTTTATTAGCCAGGGGCACAAATTAAAAGTCGATCCTAGCCCTGCGTTACGGCGGAAAAGACCTGTGGCATGACAAGTCCCTGACTAACCATTTCTTCGAGATGGTCTCTTACCCACTGTCCTCCTTTATTCCTCAACACAGTTCCTAGAGCTTGCTCGATTAGATCTGTAGATGCCGACATGCCGACTATTGTGCCATAATTATTTTGGCCTGAGCTACTACCGACAGCCGCTTGATCCGTAGTGACTTGTTGCAAGACACTTACTACAGCGCCTTTCAGTTCGCAGACGGTTCGCTCCTCGTCCGCAGAACGGCCAAGCGAGCCGAGCAGCTTGCCCGCATTTCGGTAGTAGACTTCGGCGTGCTTCAGAAGCTGTGGTGTCATGGTCTGAGCTTGTGGGTGTGCGATGGGAGGATACGCCAAGATCTGTAGGAATAAGGAGATGTCCCCTCTTAACGAATGCGTTGTAGCAACCGTATGCTTGTCGATGTTCGGTATACTTGCGACGGATGAAAGACGAGATTGCGCCTCGATTAGTATCTTCCATCGGATAGAGGCTGCTGCAGCAGCATCGAATTCGCCAGTGGATGCGAGAGCAAGTGCGCTGTTTAGGGATAACAGGGCACGGGCACGGGCCAAAAGGACATCTTCAGAAGCGACATCAAGTCCAGGCTGTGTAAACGCACTCTCGAGTTCACTTGTATACCTTTCGATATCGATTGCGGATAGTCTGAAAGATAATTCGAGGTAATTACTCATGAAGACAGCCCTCGGCAACATCACATCAGATAAACGGGATTCAAGAGTGCCCTGGTTTTCGTTAATAAGGGTTGGCAATGTCTGCGTTAGTAAGTTCCCAGAGTATGAATCAATCCAAGACAGGGCGGTGGCAGAGGCATGACCCGGGGAAGAGCTTATCATGCTGCAGAAGGCAGTGAGGGCTTCTATCTGAGCAATGATCGTTTCAAGCAGAGAGACGGGGGTGACCGGCTCTTCTATTAGAGCCCATTGCTCTTCCCGTCTAATACTTTGAGGCTCGGATGTCGGATTGGTAGTCACTTGCCCGCTGTCAACTTGCGCCGCTGAGTCGTCAGCGGTCTCGCGCATCGCTTGCTCAAGCTCCAGGCGGTTTTTTGCAAAAGCGGCTTGCTGGAGCTCGAAGCAATGAGCCTGGATCTCTAGTGCCTGCTTTATATACTGAAGAGCCTCCGAATCGCCAGCCTCGTCGTCTTGCGCAATGATCTCGGCCATGGCTGTGAGCACTTGGGCCATATTGAACAGTGTATCTGGATGTGTTGGATTGAGATCCAAGGCATACTGGTGGGAGCCCAATGCCTGCCGCAGCACAGCTAAGGTGGAAACGTGAAGTGCCTCCGAAAGTACATCGTCAGTAGCCTTTTCAAGCTCGAGCCGCGCCTTGTTGTAGGCTAGATCGAAGCTTCGAGGGAATTTGGCCAGTCCCTCCGAGTAGACATCGAGGGCTCTATCGGCAAATCGCAAAGCTTTGGCGGGGTCTCCAACCCGGTGCTTCCCCATAGATTCCTCGTGGCCATCAGCTGCTTCCAGGTAGTCGTCCTTATTGACAAGTTTCTATAGCGGTCTATCAGTACTGATCATAGCTCTCTCACTGGAACAGTGCCAAGAAAATGTCACCAACCACAGAGTCTCGTTTTTTCTTCGCCGGTTTTAAACGTGGCGATGCCATCTTCAAATGTTTTTGCCGTGGGCCGCGATTCTACAATCACAAATGTATAGTAAATGCTTTTAATTTTGATATATCGGTTCAGAAAACAAGGGTCACAGAGGTAAATCTAATGTTTGCTGTGGTTTTAAGAAGAGCCTAACAGCCAGTGGTGATGTAGGTATCCGGGCTAGCCCCAGTTCTTTTCACTGATAAATATTCAATAACATACACTCAAGTTTATTGGGGACGAGGAGATAATTTGAATCCCTCATTAGTAGAATCACCTCAAGTAGGTCAAATAAAATGCTAGTGATACTTCGTGATCAGAAAGAAAAAGTATGCTAATTTATAAAACATGGGGAAAAAACGTACAACACCAGGGATTCGCTGGTCGTCACCGACCCAACTACTAATCTGGCGGTATGTAGCTTAGCTATGGGGGAGCGGACGGGACCCCGCGTTTTCTACATCCTATGGTCGTACGTGACAATTCCTGCGTGTATTATTTATTAAATAGCTTGATTGGACGTCAACGCACAAGCCATCAGCTAGCTTTTACACCGTCCAACGAACCTAACCTTTTACTCAAATGTGATGAGAGGAGCAACCATTAGATAAAAACGGTTACTAAGACATCCAAATCGTTCTGCACGTGTGAGTTTAGCTTTGCAAAACTCTAAAACCAGGGCACTGTTAACTGTAACCCTTTTATATTTGCCAGCTAACGCCAAGTGCAAGTGCTGCCAAACCACATCGCCTCATCGTTTGTGTATCGAGATGCCGATGCTAACAGGAATGAGCCCTCAAAGGCATCCCTTTTTAAAGGTGACCAGTACTAGGAACTTACATGCACAAACGCAGATTTCTGGGTTATTCGTGTTAATGATTGCTATGTATCTATTGACTCTAGTATATTGTTTAGCAACTCTGAAGCTAATTAGCTAGAAGCTGCAGCAGTCATCTACGCATTTCTTACAGTTTAGTGTCGACCTCTACCAATTAACTTAGGTTGTAACTAACTCTAAGAGAAGGTGAAAGTTAGATGGTGTTTTATGAGCATATACGAAATAAGACAAACGAGAACAAGGTTTGCCGGAAATTACGAGCTTAGATGAGATATTACGAATGCAAATTATGGTGTAATGAGCCGATAAGATTCTTCCACTTGTGCTTGAAATTCTGTTTTTTTGGCCTTCCTTGTAGGGCACCATCACGACGTTTCAGAATGGGATACCTTTCGTGAAACCTGAGAAGACATGTATGATTCCCCGGTCGTATCGATTTAATCAATAATGAATAAGAAGCAGCCTTAAGGAAGAAGGAAGAGTAATTCATACGTCCTCTAAATAAGGCAATTAAGCTGCATTGCTCTCGGAGAATTCTGAAGTATCATAGCTTGCTTCAGTACTTTAGCTGGCTAGGGATACTAACTTATACGCATCCAAGGCTGGTGGCCGTTGTTGGATTTAATGGAAATCGCTTGATCGAATAAAACGCAAGTATATTGACTAAAGACCCCGTGAAATCGGCGAAAAAAGGAATGCGTGTGCGGCCGAGGTAGTTGTAGATTCCTTCTGTGAAGTAGCACCCTGTCACACGGAGTAACCCAAGGTAGTGAAGATGCGTATATCCGATGCCAGGGGTTAGATCATATTATTCATCTGCAGCGCGGCGGTCTACATATTCACCTACCCGTTGATCTCCTGATCACGAGAACGGGCACGATAATGGGAGATATTAATAGGTGGACGAAAGCGTAGCTTTCGTGTATATATAGACCTAGATGCCGCCAGACTGAAGGGAGAAACCTGTTCAGTATGGTTCCCTTGCGGCCATAGATGATTATATGCGAATAGAACACCAAGTTCCGAGCCTTATCCTCGTTACACACACCCCTTAAAATACGTGAAAATATAGGCCCCTTTATTAATTAAATCTATCGTGAACCACCCGCATAATACCGGGAATTACCTAGGGCCTCACAGCAAAGATACTTTGGTATACATCCAGACCTAGTTCATGAAGGTGGTTCAGAGATATTTGTGCAACAATAGGCTTTTTGACCTGCCTATACAAAGTCCATGACGTGTGAGGCATCGTTTAATCGACACCAATCTTATCTTATACATTTTATAACTACCCTAGCTATTATAGAACATATACTAGTAAGGTCAGCTTTATGTTTGCATACTGACGTGACGATGTGAAGAACATGATACAATATGAGACACATTTAATAGTCACTGAAAATAACCTAGCGTTTCTCTACTTTTAAGTAATTCTTATTTTATCTATTGCGAAACATTTTGCGAAACATTTTGCGAAACATTTTGTTTGGAATTAAGCGTACTGCGTAAGCTATCGCCTACATGGACCTGCATCTAGAATAAAATGCTCGCTTCAAAAGTATCTGGCCAAAGCCGATCGCTCTGCGCGAATCCTTCCACCGGGTGACCGGTCACCTTCTAGAACCGTATGGACCTTTTCACTTTAGAAACATTTCTCGAGGGTTTCCAAGAATGAAACTCTCGCAGCCATTTTTTGACTGTACGAATTTCCCACAAGTGGGCTTCTCTGATGAACTGGGGCTCGGCTTCGACGTTTAGAATCCCAGACGAGTCCCAATGGTGGCCGGAACCTGTGATGAAGAGCTCGGGATGCAAGTCCGAAGTTTGTCTCCTCGCCGGCGCGAGGGGCGAATGATAACACAGTCCATTCCATACGTCTTGATCACCGTCGATGAACGCCAACCTGTCGGCAGTGAAATTGAAGTCACCGAAGCTATTATAGACGTCGAGATCAGGACTTGATGGAATTTTGTTGTACTTTCCTTCTGGGAAAGCCCACTACGACATAATATTATTAGCGTAAGTGCGATTAGTAAAGCGGCCCAAGTGAAGAGCAAACATGAAACTAGCATCGCTAGCTAGATGCCTTAAACAATGAAGGCTTACCGTGCACCATTGCTGTTCATATGAAATATCGACGACCCTTGATAGCAAGCTCGGTCCTTCTTTGGGTGCGTCGATGTACGCTCCCTACGGAAAAAAAGTTTAGCTGAGATAATGTAAAGGGTACTCAGCGGGCTCATCCCGTACCTGTTCAGTGCAACTGGTATATAAGTAGGAACGAGTGGCACTGTTGGTGACATCTGCCCAAGCACTCTTATTTTGAGTTCCCTATTATTCTCAGTCAGACATACTTCGTACCCAGCACTACCAATGGGGCCTTTTCATTAGAAAACCTACCCAGCACTCATGACTATTATATTTACCCGATGTGCAAAGTGGAAGAGTGTGTTTCTTGATGTAGTCCTATCGTACAAAAGCGTTAGATGCCAAAGTGTGTGATACTGTACGCGAAGATGACAGAGAGATAGGATACGTACTGCATATCCTCCTAAGCCAACCCAAGGTTCACCCCTAGTATATTTACTCAAAGCATAGTCAACCTCGGCTATCTCTTTTGGGGGGTCGATGTTCGACACATTTCCACAGAAATAGAAAAAATCGCGGGAGCCGTAGGTGGAGTTCCAGTTTAATTCCTGCCAAGTATTGGAAAAATAGTTTCCAGGATTCCCAATCGGGTCAACTATTGCAGATGCAAAGTCTCTATGGTCTGTGAGCACTTCTAGCCCAAACAGTGCTTTAAACTGTTTGATGGCCGCTGTGTGGTTTTTGGCGACAAGGTCGTCAAACTTGTCGATTATATTGTTGATACGATACACGCAATCTTGGGGAGCATATTTCATTATAGGGTTATACCACTCAGGATAGCCTACAACAACGTGGATGGGGGCAGATGATGCTATACCACCGTATAGAATGTCTCCGTATTGTTTGATTGAGAATGCCGTCTGGGCTCCGGCAAGGCTACCGCCGTAAAGGATCCAAGGCGTATGGGGGGCTGTCAAATTGCCTCCTATTCCTGGAAACACTGCATTCTGTGCGAAGTAACTATTGTCTGCAATGGTTTGAGCTGTTGTTAGGAAGGCCAGTTGGTCTGTTGTGGAGGTATTAAATGGATAGCTTGCGCCATAATACCGATTTTCCAGTATAACCCCGAGGCCGTGAGTCGCTTCATTTTGTGTTAGTCATGTGTTTCATTATCTGCCAAGTTTACCGACCTTCCATGAGAATCTGAATAATCCCGGTTTGTAGATTAGAGAATCTACTTGGTCCTGCGAAATGTCAACCCATGAAAGCACTATGTCAAGTTTCCCAACGACATCTAGAAAAGTGATTGGATCGAATTGGGCAAACACAGCTCGGGTAGACTCACCACTCGTTTCTCCGCCGATATAAAGGTACACTGGCCCGCCTTTTGTCATATTAGTATACCGTGTAGGGTCACGAATTAGTTGAATCTAACCTGGCTTGTAGTATGACGAATCCACGTAGTATCGTTGCGTGAATTTCTCATTCGCGAAGCGTGAGTCCTTCTCAGGGAAATGGTTTATCTTTTGTTGAAAGTAGTGGGCTTCATATTGAATGTCTTGACGCGGAATGTCGCGCTGGACCTGGTAAGCTTGGACATTCTCTAGTGCCGCAGTCACCAATGCAAGGGCCAATATTTGCGGTCCCTTCATCATGTAAAATCACGTCGAATAATAAGTAGACAAGAGAATCAGCGAAATTTCACCGAAAAGGCTGCAAGGCTCAATCCGTTTATATATATACTATGTAAACCCGGCCTGCCATAATGTCCTAACTGCTTGTATCCGCAACGTCGTCATACTCGTACCGGGGTTTGATTACGACGGTAGATGACAATCCCCGCTGAACTTCTCGGAGTGCCGGGGTTGCCAAGGCGGGGCAGTCAGCTTGTCGTCATCCGAGCTGTTATCTGCTTCGTAGGACGTGATACTGGCGGTGACGGGAGCTCGTTGACTGGATCAACAGCGCAAGATAATGCCCACAATGGATGAAGTACAGATCGGGAAGGTCGCAAACCGCCTATAGTGGCGTCGCCGGGGCCATTATTGTGCCATATTTCCAGCCACAAAATGTCAGTCAGCTCAGCCCGCCACGTACTTGCAGAGCTGCTGACAGGACCTATACCGGATACACCCGGCAATAAGATATTACGAAATGGCACCTTACCTCGCTTACCTCACTTGCTCACCTGTTCATAAAAAACTAATGCAGCAATGACAGGGACAGTACTTGTTTGGCAGTGGACGGAGAATAATTAGATAATGAAAACGGTTCAGTACGATGATGTCGGGCGCCATTATAACTGGGCTGAGAGATCCTGCAACCAAGCTTCGAGCTATTACAGGGTAGGTGATGTGATTCAGGGGCGGTAATCCCAAAGAAGTGTCTTCTGGTCGATGGTCTCACCTGCTAAGGTAATATTGATTTCTAACCATGATGAGCTCGGGACTACAATAGCAGCCTCACGCATTCATTTCACTACATTAGAGCAGTTACAGCAGTGTCGAACGTCCCCTGACTTTGATGTGCGTATCGTACCGCCGGCCCACGGTATTGTACTTGCGGGGTCCACTCCGCAGACTTGAGGTGGGGGAACACTTTACTGCTAGAACCAAGTACCCTGTGTGCCCTAGGGTACAAGCCGGGGCATAGAAGCGCCTTCGGATAGAACTTCTTCCTTTGTATAATTACGGCAATCGGCCACTCCTAGAACCACCAAGTAGTTTATTCACGCCGTCGCTAGTAGTTTGCATGTATTCTGATAAACTAGCAAATCTGGCTTGAATGTTCCAGGATTTTCCGTGTATGAGCGAAAACTATGCGAACGCACATGTATCATGTTGGGTATTGAAGAGAGCGAACGTTGGATGAATCAGATCGGGAAACTATTGAACTGACTGCCCGTGTTAAGAAACATATTCCAATTCCAGCAGTTTGACTAAATTGACACTACTTTCAGTACATACGCTATCCAGCGCTAGTACTATCGTCGAAAGCTTTCGATTAACGGACCATTCTCGCTCCATGCCGGTCCGGAACCAGGCGTTTTGTGGCCTCATATACCGGATGGACGAATAGCAGTGCCGTAATTTGTCACATTGACAGCAGCCAAGATGCGCCCTTCTCCGGGTGCATGTCGGTATGTTTTAACGTAATTCCGTGAGTCATGGGCTCTATAAGAGACACCTCGCCGGGTAGGTGATACGGGATCAGAATCAGAGAAACACGCATCTGTTTTTTTGTCTCTTTCGGCGTTATCTCTCGGTTTTGTATCGACTGTCATAATCATGTATCTCCGCGGAGATCATGCAGAGAAATCCATTCGTGTGTTGCGACAGCTCGTTCGCGACCACTCACTAGGCGTACTCACAACGGCCATTCGTTCAAAGTCTGCGCCGTTCATTCTTTCGAGTCATATCCCATTTCTTCTCGACGTTGAGGATGAGAATAGTGAGGAGGAACTAGGAGTCCTGCGTGGCCATATCGCACGACAAAATCCGCAGAGCAAGGTCCTAATTGAGGCCGCGCAGGCGAGCCCAGCCTCTACGCCCAATGTCTTGGAAGAAGAGGTTTTGGTTCTCTTCACAGCGCCAGCCCACCATTATGTTACGCCCAAATTCTACACTGAGACCAAACCAAACACAGGCAAAGTTGTGCCCACGTGGAACTACGCGGCAGTACAGGTGTGTATAAACCTCCTCCTTGCTTCGTATGGTCTAGCAAGTTCTATGCCGTGCAAGTTAGAGACTTCGACTAATGAGTTTCTTTACACACGTAAGGCATACGGCCGTGCGAAGATCTACTGGGACCACAAGTCAGATGAGTCCGTCGCTTTCTTGTCGAAGCAAATCTCCGATCTGTCGGAACATGCTGAAACATCTGTTATGGGATATACAGGGACTGGTGATAAACAAAAGTCGTGGAAGGTTTCGGATGCACCCGAACGCTTTATTGAGTTACTCCAGAAAAGTATCATTGGAATCGAGATCAAACTCGATCGGCTGGAAGGCAAATTCAAGATGAGTCAGGAGATGTCTGCCAATGACAGAAAAGGAGTTATTGAAGGATTCGCGAATCTGGGGACCGAGACAGGTCGTGCGGTGTCTGATATGGTTAAAGAAAGGGGCGATCTGAAAGATGCCCAGAAAGGGCAAGACTAACGGTTTACGCTTATATAATACGAGAGAGTATAATGAGTATCATTGCTCTCGAAAGGTGTGGAACGACACCTCTTTTTCACGCCTAAGAATAATTCTTTTGAAAAAAACATTAGGATTATCTCTAACATTTTCCTGCCGTGGATATCATTTTGTAAGCCAACCTACTTCGTCAGCTTGCAACCCCCCATGATGAAAAGAGGTTGTAGTAATAACAAGGTCATTTTTAGATGATTCAGCATGCTCCAAGAAAATGATACGAAGGGTAGACTAACCGTGATAAAAGGTGTATATATATAGCTTTCTGTTCTTCCCGGCAAGGAAAGTAATCAATATGATCATTGCTTACCCCTAATATCATAGAACTAAGTGATTATGTACTGGCCATAGATTTTGACGGTAAATTTTGCAACACGACGACTTTTCTAGTTGGTGTTAGTGGCGATAGAACAGTAAACATTCATCAGCACAAAAGCAAATTCAGGATTTCAGCACCAGAAAGCTAGCTAACTATTCATATTTAGTTGATCTTGAAAGAATGGAAATTCGTAAATGAATGTATAGTAGTTCATTTAAAAAGTTGCCACTGAACTGCCCAAAGTAATTTTTTCAAATACCGACCCCCAATACGAAGCCGACCAGTTAGCCAACTAATTTGTTAGTTTCTAGAAACGTTGGACTGATACTGGTTCAGTACTGATGCCGTTGATTTTGCCAGCAGCCGCGAGTATGCTAGTTACATTACTCAGGGCCATTTGATCAAACGCAGCGAAGTCTATGAGCTGTTAATAAATAGTCCCAGAAAGGAATTGAACTCAGAAAACTAGCAGTACTTACCAAATGGATTCCCAGTTTGGCAAAAATATCTGGTGAATCGAACCAAAGTTTCGTTCTCGAAGATCCGATCGCTCTTCAGCGCAGCCCATTGCCCGCTGAATGAGCCGTTGCCGGAGAGATATGGAATAACTCCTCTCTGCTCCAACCTTTGCTCGAACGAGCCATCAGGAAACACGAACCTGAAGACCAGCTGCGAGGTGAACATATCAGAACTTAGATAGCAAGAGCAGTTTGGGGCAAGCTAGTAGCCTGTTGCTCGCAGATAATATGTCAGGACTCTTACACGCTGTGGTATCACATAGGTTCCGACTGCGGTAGTGATGTTCAGGCTCCTAATGGATAATCCGGGGAAATTATTAGGGCCTTGAACCATCACAAGATCAGCTCCAGTCCAGGAAACGTCAAAAACTACAAGATGAGTCAGTTAATACCAGGGGCTAATTGTCAGTCATATTCATCAATTTCACTCACAATCGTTGATAAGTTCCTCGACATCGCTTGCAGTAGCTCCAATGTACGCAACAGTGGTAGACTCATTGTATTGCGTACTGGGGGGACATATGCAGGGTGTACCAGAAATAGAAGAGCATGGCAACTTAAAAGGGAACAGTCCCGGGGCGGCATTCGCAAGTGAGACCATGAAGAGAGCTATGACGAGCATCATTTCGATTGTTCATAGGGATGAAAACTCCCCAGAGATAGCTTGTGAGAATTATAGGTCCGAGAACAATCCCGATGACTATGGGTTTCCATCATAATAAGTGAGCAGATAGTCCCATATTTATACTTCTTCATTTCATTTCCGCGGGTGAACTATAAGAGCAGGTAAGCCGTCTGCGGTAGCTATCATGGAGACTAAGACGCATTAACTGGCTAGTGACTGTGAATAGACTACCTAATTGGCTTTCACCCTTGTACATGTGTACTGGTTCGCCAACGATACGTGCGCTTGCTCGACAGCGTCCGCTAGATTTTGCCACGAAGACTATGAGCGTTTTGTAAGACAATAAGTAAAACTTTTAGCTGCACGTGTATCCTATTCTTCCCCTAATAACGTAATAGAGGTCAGACATCTTTCTTGATATACCATACAAGACAACGATTAAGAGACTCGAGTTCCGCTAATACGTAAACTAGTTCTCGGCCTGCTGCACCGGCTCAATGGTAGTCAAGATAGTAATCTTCAAGCACAATTCTCCAATATGTGAAACTGTCTGACTAATTAATAAGACATTGAATCTATCTTCACAAGATTATCTATCATATATACTTGATATAGTGTAATTGAAATCTCGTTACTTATACATGAAGGGATTGGAATATTGTATATTTAATATCCAGCATTCTTGTATGATTTTTTAGGGAAAATTACGTAGTAGTGTAGCCCGGGGTCCCACTCTGAATATCGGTCAAAATGCAAGTATATGATTTCACAGTAGCCTTCACATTGAATTTAGTGTTACTAGGATCGCTAGAAATCAATCCTAATCGAGACGTAGCATCTCCTTTGATCAGAGATTTCGGTAGAGCAACCAGTTTGGATCGGCACCTTTCCATGACTAAATCTCTTATGCAGCCTAGCTAGAGGTTCTACACGTATAGCTTCGGGCCGAGCATGTGCGATAGCAACTCAAACAAGTCTCTGGCTATGACTACATCGGGGACTGTCTGAATTCGTAGGCATATCCCGACTCAGGAATTTTCATTTCTTCACTGCCGGCTGGCAGTGAGAGGTTTCTCAGAAGGATTTGTAAAGAGGTTGCCGTGCTTTTCGTGTCTCGATCACAAGCGGCAGATCATCATAAGAGTTGGTGGCCTGCAACATAGTAATCACGATATTGATGACAAACGCTAGGCTACAATGATTGTGGGTGTTCTCATCCTGTCCTTTCATAATAATACACTGCCCAGTCATCGACCGATACCTCCAATGGCGTGGAATTAGTGGAGAGCAGCCACTTTCTCATCGGCTTGGGTGACTGTCGCCCCGTCACCCTCTCCATTATGAACGTTCGACGTGCCCATACCCTTCGCCAAACCTGAAAACGGGCAGGCGCTCTCAGAGCCTAGATCAGCCGCTTCTTCTTCAAGGTCTTCTAGCATTCGTTTCCCAAACAGATAGCCTTCCTCTTCAATATTGGGAGCCTCGGCTTCGTCTGCAAACTCGTCGCCGTCCCGGACATCTGTGACATGTCAGCATGACGTTTTCAAGATCATAGAAGAGCTTGCTTCAGTATTCCAAAGTACAATCTAGCATAAATCCAAGACGGGATGTATATATACTTACTGTAGAGAGGTTAGCGTAAGTATAATATGGTGTCTAGGGGTTTTATACATACCACCACTTAGCAAACAAGTCATTCTGTATCCAGATAACCTTGCCTAATGCCTTTACAAGAGCTACTTTCCTCTCCATCCGTAGGCGAGGATGAGATAGCTGCGGGCATAAAAATATGTTAGTCGAGATCCCCAAGTCTCGCGCCATAGAATTTGCTCGTCAATACGAACATGATGACCAAGGATCAGGTACGGGAGGTTTTTATACGCACCAAAGCTTCCGTAATGGTGTCTTGGATGAATGATAAACATGCACCAATATGTACGTACTCAATGTGAAGCGGATGCTCACGTCCTCTTCCCACATGCATCATACTGAGGTTCGTATGAGTTGTGTGCCCGAGACTTTGGACGTGGATTTTGCACTCACCCGACCTTATCTAGATAGTACCAGAACTCCATTGTTGATGGATCGGAACATAGCTTGTTTAAGTAGGCCCGTAGGAATGTCTTGCGATGTAGAATAATAGGGCTATTGTCGGTAAGGGTCTCGTCTACAGGGCCTTCATAGCTCGTGCTTCTCGTCTTGAACTGTAAGAATTCAGGTGTTAAAAATCGCCGCTGATAGCAAAGATCCGACTAAAAACTCGGGTATAGGAGCAAAAGCATTGCGAAAACAGTGATTATAGGATCCCGGGATGCGTACTGCTCTTGCTGTGATGTCATATTGCAATAGCTTATGATATACAATATTGACCAAAGCCGGAATCAACGCTTTGATATACTTTGAACCCGTTATTAACGCTTCGATGTCTCCTATAATTGTGTAAGTGGTTGGCAGTTTATGTGTAAGAAGTCGGATTCGAGGCATACGCGAACTGAAATCTAAAAATGAGTGGAGGTATTGGATTCTCGTCTCTAGATTGGTGTATAGATCTTTGCGGTCTATATGCTTCATCGGACGTAGACTCATTTTGGTGGCGAGATTATGAATATGATGTGAAAATTGGTTTCCCCTGTTCCTGTGTGCTGCTGCGTAATGACTAGGCAAGAGAAGATGTTTCTTTCATCACGAGAATGGAGCGTTCAATCTAGGCTCAATATCTTCGGTTTAAATACCGAGAGTCATATTATTGCGAATCTACGGAGTACCTATACATGGTATCGAGATGCCCGCCTTGATTTCGTCCCTGAGTAGTTAAAGCCACGATATTCGCCGATGAGCTGATGGTGGTATGATTCCCAGTCCAGATCAAATGATTACCTAGGTAGGGACTTACGACAGGGATTGTAGGGCTATTCAGACTACTGTATATTGAGCCCCGGGATCACCCTACAAATCACTGAAGCTCTGCTCGTGATAGGTAGCTAGCGACCAATTGAAACGTTCATATTAATTCTATGCTGACAATTAGCCACTTGCTAATTATGTATACATGTATGAAACTGTGGGGTGTGTTTGACGAGTGACAACTTTCCATGAAGTAATTTATTTGCGATGATGAAGACTCTGCTAATTCATAGATTGCTCCGCGAGTGAGAGCGGCTTCAAAGGATCTCGACAAGTAACGAACAGGTGCTTGCAACCGTTCGAAACTCTCAATGCGTCAGTTTCTGATGGGTTACGGGTTACTACATATGTTCCTAGTGACATCCTCCTGTAAGCAGAATTGCCTGTTCAGCACTCCTCTCCAATCGCCCGGTCGCTGAAACACGTCGGACGTCGCCGGGACAGTGCTAAAGCCCAACATCGCAAACCTAACCTATTCCAAAATCCATGTCCTCGTACAAACAGACGTTGGCCGACAAATGCAATAAACCTATATAGCACCGTACGAAATTAGAATGATTTCTATTCTACAAATCAGATTCAATCAGTGCTCGCATGATGATTATGAAGATGGCTTATACATCTTAACCCAGTCTTTTTGCTATTCGCCGGATGACCTGTGCAGGACGGCGGATATATCGAGGCGACTGGGAATCATTATAGCCCCTTGATTACAAAAGAGTCAGCTCTCAGACTCACTTATCACGGTTAGTTGATCGCGATACTTCTATCTCAAACGAGGATGTGGCACTGACTTCAAGACATGCTATCAATCTGACACTGTGAGTGTTGAGGCGTGATTTCGACTATCGTTGCGCCGCTCAAGATAGACGGCGTCATCCCCATAGCCGCGCATCTTCTCCGACAGAGTGTGATCAATGGTATCGGGCGGTCTGAAGCCGAAACGAGCCCAAAACGGCGCAGTGCCGTAGACAGACACAAGACATGTCGTCGGGTAACGCTCAGCGATGGCAAGAAGTCTATCAACTGCCTCGAAAGCATGGCCCTGTCCTCGCAGCTCAGGTAAAACGCAGACGTCGTGGATGTAGAATTGATCTGCCTCCGGTGCTATCTCGCCAAGGAAGCTATCGAGAGCCGGTGGTTGGCTATGACGGATAGGATGCGAGATGGCATAACCGCAGATTCTGGTCTCTTCCTCAAGTACCAAGCAGCCTTCAGGAAAGAGGCGCGCTCGTTCCGCAAACACTGAATCTCTCTCTTGCAGCTCGGTATGGACGACATTGGCTACACGCATAAGCCCCTCAACATCGCGAGGGGTTAATGGACGCCAAATAGCCATCCTTCTAAATATTGACGATAGACAGAAATTGAAGCCTACGGATCAAGGTAGACTGTACGGGGTGTGAAATCGCTATGTAGACGATTTCTCGCTAACTTGCCCACCTGTAGGTAGTTTTGATTTTACGAAGCGGAGCGGGGTTTAGGACTAGCAAGTTCGATACCTGAGTAATAGTTCGCAATTATGGAGTAGTAGCCACCAGCACTATTCTCGAATCCGTTCTTTAGTCAGGTTACCTTCGACACATCAAGCCGTGATAAGTGATTTGCGCCTCATATATCCGTTGACGCTTTTCGCTGTACTCGCGAGTTTTGAAAGACATTCAAAGCTGAGTAACCTGAACTACCATCCATCTATGAATTCATCTGCTATCATATACGTCACTGTACCACAATATCTGAATCTTTGCAATCCAAAAGCAGCATATGTCCAGGCGCGTGCGCCATGACGACACCCTCTAGATTCGTTCTCATCACTGCCTCCTGTGGCGTGACACCGCAACCCCAGAACACGGGGACTAGCTCATCATATCCCGAGAGATTCCCAAGTGGTATGCCATCCTGTGTTATGGGAGCATCACCCCATTGGGGACTGTCGATGTCTTGGATACCCAAAGCCTTGACGGCTTCCCAACCGTAGGCGATAGGCTCGCCGTGTGTCGCAGAAAACGCTCTGGTAACGTTCCTCACGCTGGGGATATCGCTCGCTCTGTATGGTCGCATGGACACGACGAATGTGCCTCCGGTGAAAACGCCGGCCGGGCACAGTGGTATCGTAGTGCGGTACATAGGTACGTTCCGCCTCAGAGTTGTGTGAAGCGGCGTGAGTCCGGCTGCAGCAAGTGAAGATTCGAAGCTGAAAGAGCATCCGATTAAAAACGCCACATGGTCATCGGTCCAATCATCCACGATGTTCGAGCAGCCGGACTTCACTAATTTAGAGTCCTTATAAACATTATACTTAGGAGCATCATTTCTTATGTCGACGTCGGTGAGTACTGCGTCTCCATCGAGACCCGGTAAGTAAGACCGTATGGAATCCCACCTCCCCGGCGCAGATGACTCGGCAATAAGGGGACAGGGCACGGGATTTCGGGTGCAGAGAGAACGGAAATCCGAAGCATACTTGGAAGGCAAGATAACTAGATTCGCCTGAAGATACGTAGGTGCGAGCCCTGATGTGTTGGGGCATGGATGGCTTCGTGCATAAAGACGGACATCTCTACCAGTCTCTAGTATATGAGGCGTTATTATTGTCGTAGATGTTATCGACATGGCGATGGGGAGGTGGGTATACACGACGACAGCAGTATGGAAGATGCCCATGTAGACGTAGACGGCTACCTTAAGCATTTATAGCCCGTCAACGACTTGTTCATCCATCAACAGATGAATTCAGCTCCGATTCACATGCTTCGTGTTGACACCTTCCGGCAAATTGTGGAGCGGACAACGGACTTCCACCGCCGCCGGCCGTGGGTCATGTCAGAGCTGAAAGCCTCACGCCCAGTAGGCAAAAAGATCGATATCATTTCGAGAGCTAGAAGTAAAGCTGGCGGTGCGCGTAGAATACGTAGAGCTTAATCAAGGCACTATATAATAATACTGAGTGTATAACCCACTTTACTCCCGGTCGGGCCAGGTTATCCAGACACGACCGGCACTTAATGTGATCGAAGGCGAATCATCTCCACAGCGTCCTTACTGCATCGGGTACCGTTGCTTTCTTTCTCTCGTCGTCTGCGTACAGAACCTGGCAGTAACTGTCAACGATTGACGATAAGGGATCAAGAGATGGAATCGCCAGGCCCTCTAAACGAGACCACGCCGATCTCCTGTGCACGATGCAGGAGAAGAAAAGTATAGTTGGACCGTTGCTTGTTCCCTCACATTCGTGTTTCCCTAACAGTGTATGACCGAAGATAAAATGCGACCGGCGTCAACCTTGTTCCAAGTGTCGCAAGGCAAATGTTGAATGCAGACGTGTTGGGACTGGAGAGAAGCAGAGGTAAGCTATAGCCACCCTGCACGGAAAATACTAGCCGTACTACCTATTACCAGCATTAACTTCTTTAAGGCCTACCCCCAAGAGTTATGTGCAAGCTCTAGAGGCACAAATTGCATCATTGGAGACATTCATCCAGAAGCTCGCCGCAAGTGATAATGAGCAACGTCAGCAGATGCTTGATGAATTCTCTCGTGTCCTCGCGCCGACCTTGGTCGTAGGCGATGAAGCCGAATCAGGTTCGTCTACAAAACCAGCACCGGCTGACGAAAATAATGATGGAGAGCGGTTAAGTCCATCGCGTGTTGGTCAGCTTCGGAAAACAAGATCCGGCAGTTCAACACACTTCTACGGAGGCACAAGTTTGTATCATATCCGTCTGTCCGAAGCAGGGTCATCGCAGGTAGTTGTGGACTCAACACTCGAGGGCGAGATAACCTCGATGGGCATTACGGAGACAGTTTTCGGTCAAACACTCTGGAATGCGTACCCGATTCAATTCGCTCCGCATGACGACGTCTCGCAGCGCTTGATGGCTGCATTCTTCAAGCACCAATACCAATACAGCATGTGTATTCACCGAGAGTCCTTTCTCCGGGACTACGATACGGGCGGTGGCCAACATTATTCGGACCTATTATTATTTGCCATCTGCGCGACGGGAGCTCTTGCCACAAATGAATCACTCCTATCGGACGTCTTCGCCAACCAAGCCCAGGCGTTATTATATCCTTCGTTAAACCATCCCGATCTAACAGTACTGCAATCACTGATTTTATTGGGCCAGCTTGAAATAGGCCGAGGTAGAGCATCGAAAGGATGGCTGTTCTGTGGCATGGCCTTTCGCCTCGCGCGTAAGTACCTCCTTAAGCTATGAATTCCCTATCTCGTTGGACTTCATCAGTGAAGAGGGCATGCCATCCTCTCAAGCTTCGACTTCCGTCACACCTATCTCTCCAACATGTGAAACTGAACTATTAAAAATAGTTACTAACAAGAAGATTCTATAGACGAGATGGGTCTTCATCTGGACCCGACTAATTGGCATAACACCGAGGATATGAACGTGGAACGAGAGATACTTCGGCGTGTCTATTGGGCTGCTTTTGTGGTAGACAAGCAACTTAGCCTGTACTTCGGCCGGCCTCCAGCCCTATATCCACAAGTGTCCGACGTACGAGGAACCGAGAGAATTCCATATCCCTCAGATTGGGCAAACTTACTAGACACTTACATTGCTCCTGGTACCTCGATCACCGCGTTTGAGGACGGTCCAAGCCTCGTGAACGCGCTCATCTATCGTATAGAACTGTATCGTATTGTACATAGCATGATCACCGAGGTTTTTGAAAACCGACGCACGAACGCAGGCGGTATTGTGGTCGCAGCTACGATCACGCGAATTCACGTGTCATTGACGAAATGGCTTGCCGGTTTGCCGAGTAACTTGAACTGGAACCAGTGGACGATCGGCCAACTTCCACAGTGGATATACCATCTTCAGTACGTCTTTATCTCATTCAGGGCGTATCCCCTGGCAGACGAGGGCCGTGGAGTGAGGAGAGAACTAACATAGATTGCACCTAGTCTACTCTTCCATACAGTGATGACCATCCTCCATCGCCCTCCAACCCAGCTTCTCCAGAAACCCGAGTCCAGCTTCGATCGCGATGACATCGAGATCTGCTATGAGTCGCTCGGAGCTATGCTCAGACTGATCCGGAGCTACGGGCGGTTCTACTCATATAAGCACCTGCCGCTTGATTTCGTACAGACGCTGTCGACGGCTGCCGGGACGATCCTGATGAGGCGCCACTTGAACAACCTACCTTGGGACGACGCCGAAACCTCTAGATCCTTAGACTTCGTAATACAAGCTTTGGAGGATATTAAAGACACCTGGTCTTGTGCCAAAGAGATCCTCAACAGCGTTCTAAAGGCGCGGCAGACTGAAGCACTGGCCATTCCCGATGTAGACCCGGTCATGGACTTCGACTTCTTTGCTCAGCCACCTGTTCTGTCCGACGCGGATGGCATCACGTGGCCGTCGTTGTTCGGCAACGTGATGACGGGCTCCATGCTACCATGGAGCCATATCGAGCCTAGCTAGTAGTGATATGACTGTGTCACTGGCTACAGATTTGATTCATGATATCACCTAAGCAGCATGAAATGAATTATAGAGGTGTGGCTTGTGAATGATACCTGGACTGTAGGTATTTCTATGGCGTGTTCTCTCTCTTTCTTTCGGCTTTAAGTGTAATGGGCATGTTGTAATGGACATGTTCAACTCGGCTCATAGCCTGGTTTTCGATAGTTGGCCACCGGGAGTCAGACTACCGGCTTGGCGTCCAAATTGCTGGGAAGAACGAGTCGCCATCATGCCAGAGGAATCGCATGCAACCTCCTACGTCCATCGATGCCCGAGTATAAGTGGCTTGCGCCGAGAGGAACCTGCCGATGTAGCATCAACACACCCACCCGGGAAGCGCTTGCGCTGCCATATCGTCCAGCGATAGCGCATTAATCTGCGAAATTGCGATTGCTACCATACTGAACATGTTAAACGCGCATGCTTATCATGTCGGCCATGTCTATTTATAGTCGCGAATTGTTTTCGCTGCGAGCCAGTGTAGCACATGTATATGAATTCTCTCAATATCTAGCTAGCAATAAGGATCTGATAAGATACGATATCGTTTGGAAGGAAGTATCATAGGTCACTGGGAAAAAGGTCCATCCACCGAACTTCCTAGACAGTTGCTCTATTTGCCCTGGAGATGAGGGCTAGGAACGAGTTACTACTTGAAGGTATTCGCAGGAAATGCGGGGGTTTAATTGACCCCGTTTGGGAATAGTGGATAGTCCAGTACTACCAAAAGAGCCAAATTCGCAGGTGCTCGAGGGCGAAGATGGCGTCACTATGCGTTTTCAGCATTTCTCGACATCCAATTGTCCTACTATTCCACAGTAGGTAGTACCTTGAACGTTTCATGATTAGAAAAAGCGTAAGGTATATCCAGAGGATTGACGCTGGCTTACCTATTAATCAACAACTGGTTTGGGGTCTATCTAGGGTCACATTCTGCTCGGCGCCGACAAATATCGAATAAAAGATAAAAGCCACAAAATAACAACTCATGAGCTTAGCGACGTTGATCCTACGTCCCTTACTCGCTACTTAGGTTAATTGTGTCCTTTCAATCCTCCCTTCATCAGCCTGTGTCAAGGTGAAATCGAGCGAGGCCCCCACGCTGCCTTGCTCCAAGCCACATCCAATGAGCGATTTGATTCTAGCAATTCGTTTGTCGTGGCACAAGGGGATGGCTGGCGCGAAGATGGCCAAGTAGAATCGGCCAAAGGGGACACGGAAGGCAGAAGTACCCACTACCACAGTTGGTTTCAATTAATGGAAGACATCTCCAAACAAACTGAGTTACCCGGCCTTATCAGCAGCGTGATATGCACGGCTTTTTCAGCTCTTGCGGGACGGTGACGACCCGCCCCAGCCACTCTCAAAAATGTGATATCAAGAACACTATCAGTCGCATATCCAAGGTGGATCACGTTACTGTTCTGTGCCGTTGACGCCATGCTTGGAGGTGTAGTCGGACGTCGTGTTGGTCCTAACTGCTACGTAGAGCAGTTGGGCGACGTGGAAAGTCGACTTCAAGTCTTCTTCGACTTACTATGTAAGTGTTCGCCTCGGGAGATGCCTGCCTGTTCCTGTCTGTCTGGGCGGTCTACCTAGCTTCTTCCGTGGGGTTAGTCGGCATGGACGCTACTGTATCTCTGTGGGTATAGTGCCCGGGATCTTTGACTCACAAATGCAGAGTATGGCCCAGATTCCTGGATTGCCATGCTGTCAGGAAATTCCCATAAACTAATTCCAACACCATTTGCTCCTTTTTAATCCACTCCTGTGCTCTGCTGCCTATATCAGTAGGCAAGATACACCAACCTCCCCAATAATTTTCATATCGGTTTGATATCGTTGCCCAAAAGGATCCGGGCCGGGGTTCATGGACATTCTGCAGTCAGCAACATAATACCAACCAGAGCCCTATGGGCTGCTGCTATTGTGGATCTGAGCGAGCAAGCAGAATTCCCAAAAGAAAACTAAACTGTGCCGGAGGATACGGCTTGGCGGACGTCGTAGTAAACAGCTCCCTCGGCTCCTATGGACCTTGTACGGCTTGTCAACGAATCTGTCTTAGCCTCCACGGGCGAAGATTCTGTTCGGATGCCTTGTCTAGGAACCAAGCCGTCGACCGCCTGACTAGTTCATATGTCGTCGCTGTTGTACATACAGCACACTAACAAGGCTGCTCTCAGTGTAGAGGGAATCTCGTCCAGTCATATGCTTGGAACTAACATCGAACGAGCGGACGTGGGTTGCGGAGAACTATCCCCGACTGACCTGCATGGAATCAGTTCAGTTTGATGCTCAAGTCCCAACTCTGTGTCTTCCCCCTGCGTCGATGTACGCGCTCAGGTTCCCATCAAGTCTCCCTATCCAGTAAAACACAGCCAATAGAGATGGCCAATAATAAATTGCAGATGGGAGCTTTCCTTTCCCTAGTAGGTGTGAATCGTGCGTGTCTTATCTTGTTGGACGTGGTGTAAGAGCCTCCTTCGTACCACCTTTTTTTTCTTTTTCTAAGATTTACTTGTTTCTCCAGTGCATCATTGTTATTGTCTCAAAGTATTTGTTGCTATTGATCCGCGACTCGAAAGAGCAGCTCGGTGATTCATGAACCAGATGTGCCGTTGTTGCACAGACCTTCTCCCATCAGAATTACCGGCAGCCCACTGTAACGAAGTCTTAGGCCCTGTCTCTCGGCGCCCCTAGACTCCCCTAAACTTTGCGACCTCTCAACTTAACTTCCGTTCTTCCCTGTAGTTGGTCCTTCGACCTTTTTTTTTTTTTAATAGGAAGTCAGTCTGCCAACAACTTCATACGCCTAATGATTGTCTAATGTTTTCTGTCTAACTGGTACGTCAACAATATCCTTACCGGAAACCATCTCAGCGTCGGGATTTAGCTAACAGTAAGCCGTCATGCAGCATAAGTTGCAACTGCGTCTTGGGCATGCGGATTTTGGGACTTCGGCCTCGACTACTGTAAATTTAATGTGCAATGATAGACCACCGCCTTAGAACACCACTCGACTCTGACAACACCAAGCGCCCGTGCCTGGACTCTCACCAGCTCGTTATTTTGCATACCGCCAAGTCAATCCGATTGTCCCAGTCCCAGTCCCAGTAACTCACCCTCGACACCTCCAGTCTCCACCTGGACAGCTGTCTGGTCCTAGTCCTTGGTCCCAGGGACAAGAGCTTCGGCCGGCGTTTGCTATGCCCGAGTCAGTTTCCAAGGGCACAAAAACAATCCGGCTATGAGTGCGGATAGACCACCTACCAGGTACATACATTCCGTGCTCCAGCTCGCTCCAATGCCCCTGTTGTGGCCCTATCTCGTTCCTGGCTAACATTTGAACCTCACTCGCAGCTCTGGTGATCCCAACACCTTCCCCCCTACCCCGAGTCAAACACCAACATCCCTCCACTTCCCCCAGTCCGCCTTGGAGACACCGAAGACCAACCAGGGCCACTTCGACGACCGGTCTGGCTGGACACCGCAGTTCGCCGAGGAGTATTCCGTCTTCAATACCACGCCGGGCAACCTGCGGGGTCCGTTGGGTCCGTTATCCGAGCTTTCAGTCTCTACACCGTACCAGCCCTTGTCTGGCCACAAGAGACTGCTCTCTGCTGGAAGTGTAGCTGCCGAGATAGCGTCCCATGCCAACCACTACTCGCCGACCTCAGCCCTGCCCCTACCACCTGTTGACCCGTCCCGTCGGCTGCTCTCGTCCCCCACCGTGGGCGGTCCCTTTCCTAGTCCCGTAGAAGCAGATTGCCCGAACGATTCGCAACCAAGATTAGGCAAAAAGGTTCGCCGTGGGACATTGGCAGACACGAGCATCCAGACTATCACCCCCCCACCATCGGCTCGCAAGGGTGAACGGCGGCTTGCTCCAAAGCCGCGAACTGGCAGCATGCAACATGACGAATTCGAGAGCGAGTTCGTGGCGGCTGCACCACAGCAGCAACATATGCTCGGAGGCCTCGTTGGTGCCCCTATAGAGATGTTTGGGATGCCTCTGTCCGCCCCAGCAACAGCCCCCGTGTTTGATGATCCTCAGACCTTCTGGGATCCCGGCATGAGTGGAATGGATATCGACTTTTCCATTCCCGTCGGTGATTCTTTCCACGGCTCGAACCATAGGCCTATGGATTCACTGGACTGGGGGAAAGCTAACGAGATGTTCCAGGAGACAGGTGTGGTCCCGCCTAAAAATCAAGAAGTCCCGCTCCAGAAGAAAGAACGGTTGCTTGCACCTAAACCAGCTCCCATGCCAAATGTAGATACCAGCATGACGGAAGCACCTGTTTTTGCACATTCTTTTCATATACCTACTGATGAACCTTTCGTGCCTGTCAATCCTGTTGGTGGAGTGGACCCCGGCCTGTTGTTCACACGCCCCCCATCGTCGAATATGGAGCTGGCTGCATTTGATCCTATGGCACAGCCCATTCTAATGAATTCATTACCGTCCCCGCAGCTTCCTGCCGCCCCTGTAAAAGAGCCAAAGCGCGGACAGATCCGGCGGGCGGCTAGCACGAGAGAAATTGACATGGCCAGGAAGGACGAACGAGCTCCAATTAGTCCCCCCATTAGCTCTTCGAGTCGTCCGGGACTTCTTCGAAGCGCGAGTGAAAATAGGGGACGAAAACCTGGCAATCGAGCCGGAGCCTTGCACAGCTTATTACCTACCGTTCGTAACGGCCCGTCAGCAACCAATGGTCGGTCAGCTTCGCAAGGTTCGCGGACCAGTGGGCGAATATCACCCCTCAAGATTCAACAGCGGCTCTCGAGTTTAAGCTCTATTCCAGAACACAGTGGATCTCGGGCACGTACTTCGGTCCGATTCACTATTGATTCTCGAGGACGGGCTCGCGCCGAGACAAGGGTCATCGTCGAAAATGAACAGCACACGCCCTCAAGTAGACGACGTCGGCGAGAGGCGAGGAGAAGTGAATGGGAGTCTACTGAGGATGAGTCTTCCTCCTCAGATGACGAGCCTATCATCATCCCAAGTCGGAATTCTTCTTTCGCCCTCCCGGCGTCGACAGCACCATCTTACATTCGACCTTCCCATACGTCTCAAAGGAGTTTCAGTGATCAAAGCACAAGCAGCCTTGGAATCTACTGTAACGAACCCAGCTCCTCCCAGGGTGATGCAGAAAGTGATGCAGAGACGGTGGTGAACGTAGCGGTAAATAGGAACAGCCGAGGCGATGCTATGAGCGAGCTGCGGAAGGTACGTGAGAACCGGCAGAAACGAGCCACGGCCTTAAATACGAGCAATCACTCCATATCGAGTGCATCGTTTCGTGCTGGTCCCATAATTCTCACCCCATCAACGGATCGGGGCAATCAAATTCGGTGCGTTTGCAACACCACTTCAAGCCATATCAATGGCGATGGCTATATGGTGCAATGGTAGGTGCCTCCATTTTGAACATGACTACTTGGTATAGTTGTTGATATGCAAGCTTCTAGCGAATCTTGCGAGATGTGGCTTCATGGCAAATGCGTCAAAATCACTCGACAGACGCTTCCACGGGTCTACATCTGCGCGTTCTGCGCCAACACACCGAACGCCCAGGCAGTACGTGGTCGAGGGGTGCAGAGGAGGGTTGGAGGGCCAGCTCCTCGCATATCAGCTACGTCTCCTCTAGCAAACAAATCCATTCGCTCATTCCGGTAAGGCATAGCAACCAGAACAGACACGCAAGGGCCAATGCGTCCATACACACAAGTGTCGAAATGCCATAGCAACTCACGTAAATCGGATCTAAATAGGATATATGGTTTCCTTTGTATAGCTCACGATACCCGGCTACAGATGCTCGAGCGGGGAATGCAGAAAGGGCCAATACGTTCAGATTTGGCGAGCTGTTGATACATATGGTTACATAGGGTCTAGGCTTCCATAACCACCAAAGCGAAATTGACTTCCAAATGATGACAAGTTGACAAGCTCGTCTAACTTGGTCCCTGCTCTGCAGATATATGTGACGGCGTTGATCACATGCACAGATATATGTATGGTGTAACGACTGATACGCTCGGAATTATCTGGGGGACTGGGCAATATAATGATAGGTTGGCTGCCAGCGGAACAATTACGACGGAGTTGATTTCAATTTTTAGGTATTCCTAGTAACCCGAACCCCTCGTTCTAGTTAAAATAATCGTACCTAGGTAGACGTCGATCAGCGAGTGCAATGAGGCAAGATTAAGTAGACAGACAGCTACAGTGGCCGATTTCGGATGGTGGGGTGAAATAACACCGAGCTTTCACTTGCTAGTAGATCGCGGGGCGGCCTCTATCAAGCTTCACAGCTCTCGGAGCCGGTTCCTTTTCTTCCTCGATTCGTCCCTTTTTCAGCCTTATAAAAATTGCTCGTCGAAAATAGTAATCAGCATCTCTTGTTTGTATTTCTTTATTATTTTCTTTTTTAACTCGCGAGGAAATAACTTGTCAATTATCAGTATTGGAAGATTCACAGGCCTCAAGTCCCCCACAATGGCGTCACTCAATATTGTTGTCTTTGGAGGCGACCACTCCGGCCCTGAGGTCGTAGCCGAAGCTGTAAAGGTCTGCACATATTGCCACGATGTATGGTCACTGTAAAAGCGAGATATACTAACAACAGAAACAGGTCCTCAAAGCTATCGAGGCCAACAACTCCGCCGGAGTCAAATTTAACCTATAAGATCACTTGCTCGGTGGCGTATGTCCGATATACATCTTGCGTTCTCCTTGCCCTCTCGTCATCCGCGAAATAGCTTTCAAACTAATATCTCCGCAATCATACAGTGCTCCATCGATGCCCACGGCACCCCTCTCACAGACGCTGCCCTCGAGGCCGCCAAGGCCGCCGACGCGGTGCTGCTCGGCGCCATCGGCGGGCCGGAATAGGGCACTGGCGCGGTGCGCCCCGAGCAGGGCATCCTGAGGCTACGCAAGGAGATGGGCACATACGGCAACCTGCGGCCGTGCTTCTTCCCGTTACAGTCGCTGGTCGAGTACTCACCGCTGAAGGCCGAGGTGTGTCGGGACACCGACTTCACCATTGTCCGGGAGTTGACGGGCGGCATCTACTTCGGCGAGCGCAAGAGGACGAGGGCGACGGCACGGCCCTGGACACGGAGCCGTACTCGCGCCCCGAGATCGAGCGCATCACGCGCCTGGCCGCGCACCTCGCCCTCGCCCGCAACCCGCCCGCGCCCGTGTGGAGTCTCGACAAGGCCAACGTCCTCGCTACGAGCCGTCTGTGGCGCAAGGTCGTCACCGAGGTCATGCAGAACGAGTTCCCGCAGCTCCAGCTGCACCACCAGCTCATCGACAGCGCCGCCATGATCATGGTCAAGAACCCCCGCGGCCTCAACGGCGTCGTCGTCACGAGCAACCTGTTCGGTGACATTATTAGTGATGAGGCCAGTGTTATTCCCGGCAGCATCGGTCTCAGCCTCAGTGCGAGCTTGAGCGGCATCCCCGACGGCAAGAGCCGGTGTAATGGCATTTACGAGCCTATTCACGGTCAGTGCTCATTCCTATGGTTTCGGTGTTTGGTTGGACATGATCAATACTAACTAAGGATGCAAACAGGCTCGGCGCCCGATATCTCAGGAAAGGGCATCGCCAATCCCATCGGCACAATCTTGTCGGTGGCTATGATGTGCCGGTATTCCCTGCGGTTACCGAAGGAGGCCGACGCTATCGAGAAGGCCGTTCGGAATGTGCTGGATGGTGGTCCAAGAACCAAGGAGACGGGCGACGCGATTGTTGCGGAGCTGGTCAATATATTAAAGGCGTAAGGCCGGGGAAATCCACTCGAACGAATAGAAGTCGACGCCCAAGTTTGGCTTTGTAAATTGGTGTTGGCTCCCTTCTTGGGAAGATATTGATGTAAAATGTGCTAGATAGCAGGTAATCAAACAATCAAGGAATCAAGCCTCGTTGTCACAGTGCTTTATCCGGCTAACAATCCCATGTAAGATTTATATCGTGGAGAGGCACGAGCATCGGCTCCTTTCGAATTAACTCCTCTAAAGCATATAGTAGTTACGCTGTCCCGTTTTCCGTATCTCATTACCCATTGTATAAGGTATAACCACGTAAATGCCAACCCAGAGCACCACCCCATGCAATGGAAATGCGCAGTCGGTACACACAAACGACTCGTTTATAACGCCCTACACCCGAAAACGCCACGGTGTCCTTTCCTTTCCTCTCAAGTCAACTCTATACAATCACAATCTAACCAAGCCCACGCTGTTCCACCTCTCACGACCCTCCAGTCATATTCGCATTGTTTGTGCCGACAGCGGCGCGAGCCCCCGTGGCAGCGACGACCCTGGCGGCGTCGTCGCGGAGCTCGGGCATGGCGCTCTCGATCTCGCCGGCGAGGACGTCGCGGAAGCCGGCGAAGGCGCTCTGCTTGCCGCGCATGAGCTGGTTCCCCCGGCGGACCAGCTCGACGAACTCGCGCGTGTAGACGTCCGGGTTGCGCCCGCCGTCGACGTACTGCACCAGCTCCGGCGGGACCTGCGGCAGCGTGCGCGTCGTCGCCGTCCGGTGCACCGTCTGCAGAGACCGCGAGAGCGCCGTCAGCTCGGCGGCTAGCACGTCGCGCGAGGCGCGCGAGGACGGCGAGGAGTTCGTGGTTGGGGTGCTGGTGCTGTCGTAGGCTGTTACTTGGACCATTATGTTGTGCAGGGACTGGATCGTGTCTTTGAGCTGCTCTGTGATGGATGTTAGCTGGTTGACGATGGTGCGCGAGAACGACCGGCTCGGGCTGGCTTACGCTCGAGCGTGTTGTGGTCTATGTTTGGCATCGGCGCCATGGTGGCGGTAGTTTCTGTTTGTATCTCTTCTGGTGTTCTCTATGTTTGTGGGCGGCTTGAAGTAATTGGAACTTGAGTGCTGTGAGGATCACAAGATAGCCCGGAGAGCTTCGTCTGGAGTAGTCCCCTGTACAGGAACTCACTGGCCAATAAAAAAAACAGGAATTTTACCCCAGATTTATAGACAGTATTAGTGGGTCATCCTTGTATAACAACACTAAATTCATTTATTCAGCTACCTGCCCGGTTTATTGCGCTGTAATGTTTACAATGTCTACACCTAATTTTTTGCCTACCTAGACGTCGTTTACTTGCCTTTAACCCTGCTTATACTCAAGAATTGTTTACCTCCAATGATCTATCGGTTTGAATCTTTCATCTTGGACACTATGTGATCATAAGTTCTCCTTTATGTGGCCAGCTCTTCTCTCACAGCTACAAGTAGGAACCCCTTGCGGATTTGATGATACTGTGAGAGTGATTATATATCGTGCCGTTTACATCTCTTCCTCACCAACTATACTCATATGAGCTCGATTTTAGTCAGTGTAGGTACACCATTTGATGACGACCAGCTTAGTGTGTCGCCACTGGTAGCTGCCTGCGCATACGCATCGCCCAAAAAAACATAGTCCTTGCCATTACCTGTAGGTGACTGTCTCAAGATGTAGGGAACCTTACCTCCGGGTATCATAACCAATGAATCAGAGACTTGCAGAGATTCGGGCCCAAAGCCTATCCATCCGCTATCGGTCCTAAATAGCCGCCTTCCAAGCGTATTGGCTCGAACGAATTCATCGAACTCTCGAACGTCACTCCTCACATTTGTTGAGAGGGAGCTCGGTTTCTCGGAAGCAAACCAAGCACACCACATCTGGTACGCCTTAAGATTTGAAGACTCAGCCAGATTTTCAGCCCACCTCTTCAATAGCAAATGCCCAGAGAGTAAGGTTGAAAAATCTCGCTCTCTTTCCCATCGCGGCTCACCTGTCTCCCATCTCAAGTGATTCTGTTCAGTATCGGTTCCCATACCGGCAACTTTTACCCATTCGTCTAGCAATAATTTACCAGAAAGTGCCGATTTTATTCTAGGGTAACCAGGAGCATCCGCGACAATGTTACCCATAAACCGCGCTTCGGTAATAACTTTTCTTGTACTTGTGAGTGCCCAGCTGGGTTTGGGGTGTACCGAAGTATCATATAGGTCTAATCTCGATGTTCGGCCTGAATAGGTCAGATGGAATGATGCATCTAGCCTAGCGTTCCAGTCTGGCACCCAGCTAGGTAGGTCCGGCACTGTTGGCTCCGCAAAAGAGGGTGGCAGGACGTGACTGAGGATATCGAGAGTCCCTGATTGTTCGACTACAATCATCGCCACATCCTGGAATAAGATCGCGGCTGAAGTATAGTGATGAGTCTGGATTAAGTTGCGTATTTGCTCGTCTTTCAATTTTAATCCCAGCATGCCGTATATTCGGTCGCAAGGGTCTGAACACAGCCGTGGACGGAAGGTCGTCATTAATTCGACAAAGTCAAACCCCCTAGGATCATCGGGATTGATCATTGTGTGAATTTGATCATATCGCAATACCGCGCTGAAAATCGACAACCCGCCGTTGGCAGAACTGGGCATGTCCAGGTACCCTCGGGCGTAGGTATCCGCGACTCGCAGAGATGCCCAGCAGCAATCTCTCTCGTGATCACGCAGGGTTTCAAAAGCTCTACCAAGCATAACCCTGTCTATCCTACGCTGTCCGCACTGGAACAAGACCTTTCGAGCCAAGGCAAACTCCTGAACCGTCCATACCCGAGTCCACCATGCCGTACCAAAGAATCCAATAAGAGAGTCTCGCAGGGTTTCTGAGTGAAGCGTGTGACCGTCAATCGCGACGTGGGGCGACAGACTCGGCTCGTAGTGCTCATCTGTATGAGTTGCAGCTCTCTCCAGGAATGACATGCCAATATCAAAAGGTGCCGACACCGGAGACAGAAACACGAGAACCAATGATGCCCGAGAGTAGACCCTGCCCATTAGTCTAACTTGTACGGCACGTTCTGTAATATCGTGTTGGTTAATGCAGATGGCGTCGATCCAAAGGCGCTTCGGGGGGTCGTGACTGACGAGGGTCTCTAAGATGGTATATAGGTTCTTAGTAACGGCGAGTTGCATATTGGAAACCTTGAGCGTCACGGTAGCTTCTTCGCTTCCCCAGGCATACGAAAGCGCCGTAAATGAGGGAAGAGGATCTTGGGCAAGAGAGACTCTTTCCAACGACAGGCAGAAAGGCATGTGTGCCCCCCCGCCGCTTGCGTTGTCCTTTTTGTCATCTTGCCGGCTCAGACGAAGAACACGAATCTCATTATCTTGTAATGGACGGTAACCATCGGAATCCATATCATCGCTGTAGGAGCGCAAAGACGTGGTGAGGATAGCTAGTCTACCTCTTGCTGTATCATTTAGAGAGTTACCAACTCCCAACTCGAGTCCTCGGCCGTTGGGCCGAAAGGTGCCTAACCTCAAATGGAGTAAAATATCGTCATCACGGGGTTCAGGTGCTCTAGTGGAGTTGGGGCGCCGATAGCAAAACGGAGCGCTGGCGACTACAAGGAGGCCGAACCGGCCACACCGCCACGATGACTCAGCAGAGCATTCCGTACAGGGTGTTCAACATTGTAGTTGTTGTCATCCGTATGGTGTTTCGGTCAGGTCATAATATCGCGCGGGCTCTTTACTATTAATCCACCGTTACTTTCTAGAGCGCAAAATTTATTAAAACAGCAATAGTCCAAGGCGACATCGTTTAACACTTAATATCATAGCTAAATAGAGATAAAGTCAATCCGAGGTAGGAATCAACGTATCGTGCTGTGTTAATGAACGCCATCGTTTCAGCGTATTAATATTGAAGTACAACCAACCCAAGTAAACGCACCGCTTGTTAGAGTGCCGATGCAAGAGATTTTGTTGAAGATCGAACTCTACGTAGCAATAGGCGTGGCCGGAGGTTTTATCTTGTCACAAAGAAATTCAAGCTTCGTCGTGAAGATATGAGACTATTAGAATTCACCGTTCTCAAGAAGCATACGGTCACAGCAAATAACTGTAGCACTATATCAAACACTACCAAAAGCACAACGTTCTTAAGTCGGGCACTTAACCTATCAGATATGTTCCGCGACCAATACGAAAGGTTCCTCTAGCGTATTTTTTCTTAGTTCAAATTGAATCGCGGAAATCTGTGTGTTGTTACATCATTGTATCTTTTCCCATCGGAAAACCTAGTAGTTAGTAGGCTATTGTTATCTTCTTCTGGTGCCCTATCGTGATCGCAAGGCGTTTGCGTCGTTTATCTCGAAGTCTAGTTTCTAGGATCTCTCTATAATTGGTATTCCATAGTGCCATGCAATGAATATACAGAACCTATCGTAAGGAATTCTCCAGTTGTGGGTTCATTTTGCATTTGATTGTTAAGTAAACTGTTGCTCAATAGATTCATAGCTACAGGGAGCGTAGGAGCTTTGTGCTGACTTTTATGCCCCTCGCTTTCTCCGTTATTACGTCGCCATGACATTTAGCCGTATATCTTTACTATTAAGTGTAAGGGGCAGCAGGTTTGATTTTCACGTGTTGGATTTAGTAGTTACTCGGCTAGGTTATTTAAAATTGCCTCTGTCGGCCCTGAGGGTGAAGCAAGCTTGTTACTGGTCCGAGACTCAAATAAGATCGAGATATTCCATGATGATTACGGGTATTCAGAAAGGTTACCACAGGGGAAAAGTTATTATTTGTTGGTAAGTGAGAGTTGCGCTTCCTCTCTTTCTGAATTCCGACAAAGGTCTCGTTTAGTTTGGACGCAAGTTAAGGAATAGCATACTTTTCGAGAAAGGTGGTTGTTTTTTTTTTAAAAAAAAATAGTCTACCAATCGAAACGTGAAACATCTTTTTTTACCATGATAAAGTTAGTAATGGTCATACTAGCTATGAGGAAGACTTCGCCTCACCCCGTTGCGACATCAATAACATTATGATTTCAAGGAAAACCTTTAGAAATTGCGCTGAGGACCCGCTGTAACAAAAGAAACAGAAAAAGGCATTTTCAATGTCGTGCTAAAGGACTGGTGATTCCAAAAAACATGAAACTAGATAAATAGCAACAAATGACTAATCATGGAGAACGTTCTGCCTTGTGACATCCACTTATTCTTCCCGAAAGGAACGATAGAAGCAACCGATAAGTTTCTTTGTTATGTAGTATTTACCCTCCAAGAAATATCCACGACACAGGGATGGAATTCCATCTCCCAAGGCGTTGGGGGTAGTCATAGGAGCTGACCTGCGAATGAGCATAGCAATAGTTCAGAGAGATAAGCGATCAGGGATTTTAGGTTATCTACAAAATAGAATGCCACATCATGGACTGGGTATGTAATCCCACCCGCGTCCCGTTACCTTCGCCGGATAGTGGATGGGGGATGAGAATTATCCTGAATACGCCGCGTCAGGCGTCATCTTTACTGCCATCTTCGTCAGATGGCCAGATAAGTCGATTACGCCGCCTCGTTACATGATTCAAACTACGTAGAAGAGGCGTAGCCTATGGCTTTTCTATTTGCCAAGAGACTCTCCCGACCCTTGTCTTTTTTCTTCCAAGACATGTGAGTGACGGGCTTATCGCTAAGGTGTTTATCCCTGAGCAGGAGTACGCCTGTTCCTCTACTTCACTGATGAAATGGAAGTAGATACTTTAGTGCTAGAAGTCTTGTTGAGCAACAGCTTTAAGAATTTCGCCCGTTGCACAGCATTTTGAAGTATATATCTCGTCACATCGACTTGATATTCCCATATTTGATACCCGAAGACTGACCCGCGTCGACTGAACCATTTTACTACAATGTCAATACTAGATTCTGTTTATACCCGCAGCTTGTGATTAGTTCTTGGCTATATCACGAAATCAAGATGACCATCGAATTGCAGCAAGTCATTTGGCAAATCATTGATAGTCATGTGTCCTACGTTACTCCTAGCCACCTAGAGACACCATCATTTCTCAGATACGCCACTCAGCCATCATTCGAAAACATTTTGACCTCCAAATCATCGTTTGAGGGCCCCATCGACGGTCCCGAAACTGGTCGCGGAAATAAGCACACGCAATTTGTTAGAAGTAAAACTGCACACAACGCAATGGTATGCATTGCCAACAGTGACTGGTCATACACCTTGACATTCCCCATGTTATTCCCCAAGCCATGGCTAAGAATAGTCTGTAGTTATCCTGAAACAACTTTCCCCAAACATTAACCCCAACCGTCATCTTCTCCCACAAACCATCTGCGTTTATGAAACAGCCAAGACATGCATGTCACCCACCCGTCTACAACTTCGCATCACCACACCTCGACACGATAAGCCTCGTCCTACGCAGGCCAGGCAAGTTTGGCCGCCGGCCACTCGCCACCAGACAGAAACAATTTGCCAATACTTGGTAATGACGGTGTTGATCGACGAACCCGCCGGACACGTGGCTTGTGATTGTGTACCAAGTCTAGGCTAAAAGAGGAGACTCGAATATCGTCAACGAGATGGTATGTACCACATACGTTTTTCAGCGCAAGTAAATATTCTAGGTCACTATCATACCCGCCCGTCTGGAACCATTTTCCTCTGCGGAAGGATTCCAGCCCAGGGGAGCGGACTGGATATCCTATCACCCATGGTTAGACCCGGCGCGTTTGCCTGCGTAGCTTCGTCCCCACCATTTGATACCCAAAAAATGTGCTCATCGAAAGATTGTCACAAATTCCGGCAGCGTCATGGTTCAAGGGCTGAACAAAGACGTTACCAGATCTCATCACAAGTAAGCTTCAAGCCATAGCCAGGCACAATCTTACCCTCCTTTGGGCGAGAATTTCTCATCCCCAAACAACGCGAGTAAGTTTACAAATGAGGAACTCCAAAGGAACGCGTCCAATGCAAGAAGAAGGTTGGAAATAATATCTGTGCGCATCTCATCTCACGCCCCTCTCTCTCCTCTCCCATGGCATTAAACGGGGTACCCGTCCTGCTACACTCGTCTTTCTCCTGTCTCTTTTTTAGCACTGCATCGCTATCGACCAGTCGCATCATCGCCATCACTGGGGCGAAACCGTTTTTCCAGCCTCGAGCCACAAAAACAATGACTCGCAGCACGGCCAGCTGGCAGCCGGGAAAGAAGGGATCCCCCAGCCGAACCTACAGATCGACCTGACGCAACGCACCACTAGGCACATCCCGGCCCAGCCCGAGGGACCGGGTACCCCCCTGTGGTTGAAAGACCCAGTACAGTAGTGCTGACTAGGCTGTGCTTTCTCGGGTAGCAGGGCAGGGTAGGTATTCTTAGACTCGGAGAATTCGCGCTCGATTCCCCTAGTCTCTCCCCCCTTCGGCAGGTAGTGTAGGTAGTAGTCGATGTCGTGTAAGTCGAATGAGCAAATGTACCTGCTATAGAGGGATATTAGAAAGCAAGCCAACAAGCCAACGCTGAGTCTTGTCATACCACCCCGACACCCGTCGCCCAGTCATGTTGCGTTTCGTGGGGGTAGCTCTGCATGTATCTAGAATGGTCGCTGGTCACAGCAGATAGCAAGCTGTCTTGGGATTCTTTGCCGGAAATGGATCTAGATCGATAGATACTGGGCCGCCTTTCGCCCGTTCAAATCATTGTTTCATTCTCGCCTCTGTGGACGCTCTCAACGTGCCGTAGGCTGAACTACTTGTCTTCCGTGCCATACGCGTGGTCCTTTCCAATAGGCAGATAGCTTATGTACATGAAGGGCACAGCTGGAATAGTATTGGACGCCACTTGAAAACTTAATATTCTCTCGGGCCATATGTCTCGGTGATAGTTAAGGGCAGGTAGATGCGAAGCAGTACGAAGTGCCGACATCCCTTCCACGCAGATGTCAAGTTTTGTGCGCCTTACGCGTTGCTAACCAACGCGTACATCAACGTCTCCTTGTCATATGACGCTTTTGCCGCTCCCTCATAATACTAGCCAATGGGCATAGATCTGCACACTCACAAACCTGAGAAGTGCTACATTTTAGCAAGTAGAATTCCGGGAAAGAGTCTTGTATTCAGATAGAATATTTCGCCTACATTTAACTGTTAATATCGCTAGGCAAACTCTTATGGGGCACGATACGGGGAAATCATCGTTTCTTATAGACATATTTTGCCTAGTATATAGATAAAAAAAGGAGCCTTTCATGTCCAAGATCAACTTGTTGAATACTTTTCATACTGCCCAGCAGGACCGTTATCTTGTACCAGTTCCCCTCAATTGACCAATGTCCGTCCTCTATGTGCAAAAAAAACTAAAAAAACAAAGAAAGAACAAGCCCCAGAAAAATAACGTGCGCCCCTTCGTCTGTTCATTCTGCACCATCAACTGATTTCGACCAGTCCCTTCCATCCACGTAACCACGACCAGAGGGTATCAGGTAATCGAGAACTATCTACAATTAAGCTATCTAGGAGAGATCCAAAGGAGAATAATAGTGTCGGTTTTTTCATTGTATAGTACCATATAAACAGTGAATAGGAAAGTGAAGTAGTGTCGAGAGAGAAAATGGGTGGTAGAAGCGCAGGCGCAGAGTGTCCAGAGTTTAGAATTAACTCTGAGGACATGAATAGAATGAAGCAATTCATCCGTGTCGTTTATTTGTCGCTTGTGTTCCGAGCAGGGGTGTGGTAATAGTAGAATCCGGGTCCAATTGTGTGCGAGGATGTGAGATGCGGCGAAAATAGCGGATTTCGTGTATCTTCCGGAATGGTCGTCGCGTGTGATATAGCATAATAAAGAGAGTAAAAAAAAAATCAATGTAGTCGGTTTGCCATTAAGCAGATCATAAACACCCCCATACCAGTCTATTTCGTTTCGTTTTCATCCGGATATCAGTCTATGAGAAGTATCGTGACACGTGCAGCATTTCCTTCGACAGTTAAATGTAAGCCATTTCTTTCGAAATTTCAGCTTTCAACTAGAAACTGAATATTTCGTTCCTAGATCATGTTGTTCGCATCGGGGACTAGGAACACCTTCTGAGACGATGTCTTCTCTTCCCGATGGATCGAATGCTGGGCAATAGGAAGCATCGATGCTGGTGTAGGAGTAGTAGCCATAGACATGGATCCAGACGTATGTTGGGGAGTCACTGGGCGCTGCTGCTCAACCCTAGGCTTAGTGATTTGTGAAGTGGCTAGAGCCCTAGAGTGACTGCTCTCGCGGCGTCTCTTAGGAGCGTCCTTGATCTTCGGATGTGTGTGGCACTGTAAAAGTCAGTATGGAACAATATATATGACTGCTTTGATTATTCTTGCTAACCTTGTAAGCGTGTCGAAACCATGTTGTGCCCTTCTTCTTACTGCTGACCAAAGCAATCCAGTCGTTACAACTTCCGCATAGCCCTTCCCAAACATCCGGGCTGCCGTCCATTCGACGAGTTTCTTGCGGTTCTTGGAAAGGGTTGCCCGTCGCTGCACTTATCCCATGGGTGAAGCTTTTATCATACCAAAATGCTGAATTTTTCAACACAAGCCATCTGCCTGGTTTGCAAATACCACACCAACCCTCTCGCTTATTGCCGTGCCCACGGACCCATCTAGGAGTGTATAAGTCTCCTTCGAACCGTAGCTCTTGTTCATGAGGTACTAAATCAGGATCTGAAGGATTCATATCCTCGGGTGGGGGCGGAATTTGTTCCTCTTGCAGAGAAGAATACAAATCCGGCGGGTCCGAAAGATCCGTATAATGGCCGTGTAGTGAATGCGGGTCAGCATTGCTTGACAACATCCTGAATAGCCCGTGAGACATTAATGGAGGTGGGGTCTCATAGTGTGGTTCCGGATGGAATCCATTCGACGGCAAATGTGGTAATTGACTCGGCAGAATCATGCCATTCCGAAAGCCTGGAGGGTGTGATACGAGGAATGGATATTGCTGCATAGCTTGCAAATTTCCAAAGTTTAACGGCAGTGGATTGTTAGAGATCGTTGGTGACGAATGATGTGAGGGCATTCGTGCCCCAAAGGCGTCATGAGTATGATGATAGACGAAAGGCGAAGGCCTTCGGTTGGGAGTAGTGCCATAAGATCCAGTAGACCACCTCTTGTTCCGCGAGCTATTGTCCACATTGTATGGAGCCGATCTCATACCTGGACGTGGAGAAGGAGACGCACCACGACCGCGACTTTGTGCGCGAACAAGTTCCGAACGGCTTTGTGGTGTCATGCGAGGAGATGCGACGGGAGATAGCTGCGTGGAGGACATGAGCGAGTTCCTGTTTGAAGGCGGCGGGTAATCTGATGAGAAGGATGGCGCCTCGGATAATGCAGAGAAATCGTCGTATGAAGGCATATCGGAGAGGCCAGTAGTTGACATGGTAAAGGATGACCCAGACATACGGCGCGGCTTTATTCCCGATTCAAAATTGAGCGCTTCATTGTCCACTTGCGAATTATTGAAGCGCAGATCCAGTATCGGAATCGCCTCGTCAGTAGTGAACGCCTGGCCAATCGTCATATCGGCGTCGAGATGATGCATTTCCAGGCTGTCTTCACATGGCTTTGATACCCATGAGTCTGTTTTTATTGTCAGCTGCTATTTTACAGCGTTCAAATTAAACTCACTGTTTTCCATTGCGAGCCCTGGGTAGAAATTCTGATGCATTGAAACGGGGCGTGACATGGTGTCACTGGGGGTATGCATTGTTAGACCTGATGAAGTCTCCCATGATTGCAACGCAAATTCATCGCCAGCGCAAAACGTGAAGCCTTCATAAATAGTAGCCGGCCTGGGCCGGGAACCTTGAGACGTAGGAGTCGTCCAGACATCAGTAGACCCTGTCGACACCTCCGTTTTCGCGGGCGTTTCCATCCCAGCCATGGTGACCATAGGAGTCGAGCTCGGGGGCCGTCCGTCTACTCTTACTTTTTCGTCGAGACTGAAAACAAGGGCAGATGGTTGTATCTGCTGTTGCCTAAGAGTAGGTTAGCGCGAACCAAGAAAACGTGAATAGGTAAGAACGAAGGTTACAGATGCGCATCACTCGAGTCCATGGGTTAATGTATCAAAAGCAATGAAATGAATACTGGTTGATTCCTGAGAGGAAACTGAGATGTGAATGTGTATCAGCAGATGAACGGCGACGTGATCTGACCCGAGATCTGGACTGATGTGGTGGGGATGGACAGTCCCATGCCTTTGTTCACGTCCCAAGCTGTATATGCCATAAGATCGAGTCTTTACTTAACTTACATGGTATAATAGTTGGTGGTGGTATGGGCGGTTAAGCAATCATTAATCTCCGGCGAGGTTTATAGAGTGCGGAGTTGGTTAGAAGCGCGCCTTGTATGTGGATACGGGAATAGTGCGGAAAGCGTGTGCCTCACGACGTGAGAGCTGAAGGGAACGTATAAGTTGGTTGAGCGATGCTAGGGGATCGGAGTCAAGAGTGTTTCCCGATGGTAAAGAGCGTAATGAGTTGTTTGAAGGAACGACAACCTGTTAGGTGGATTGGGTCAGGCACACGTACTCTGGCGCGTCTTGGTAAGAAGAGAGCCAGCTCCCAATATTATAGACCGGAGGGGCAATAGTAGGCTTTACTTTAGATGGCAGATAAAGGAGTGACTAGCGGTAGTATGCCTTCATAGTCTATAGTAGGTGGAGAGAGTGGCGAGGCGAGAAGAGGAGTAAAAGGATAGGTAGGTGGTCGGAGGGCGGCACAGGTCGCCCAGAGGTATAAAAGAAGTACTTGTCGAATATAGGCATCATCCCGGATCACCTCGATCAAATCCAGCACGGTCAGGTTCGGAACACCGGTAGGAGCTAAGCCGGGTTCTTTGATACAAACCTAGGCACATCTAGAGACTTAGGAGAGAGATCGGTGTACGAGGTGCTGCTTGGCTTGTTGTAAATGGACATCGACAGGGCAGTGAACAGGGAGCAGCGAGGGCTACTGGGATTTTGGTACAGGGTTGGGAAGGTTACATCTAGCCGTCGATGATGTGTTCCCATCGAGCCTCGGAGCAGCTTAACAGTTGTAGCGTTAGGGAGATATGGGGGAGCGACGGAGGGATCAAATCACCCGTTAGATGGGGACTGCAGTTAGAAACCGACGGGATGCCAGGGAGTGCCCCAGTTGAAGACCCATGAAAGTTGCATTCTTTTGGAATAGGCGGGCCAGGGTTGGGATATAACAGGACACAACATATTTGATATAGGGCAGAAGAAGCATCACAGAAGACTGAGTAATGGCTGCCAAGACCGAGAAAGATGATATGAGCCTCACTAAAAGAACCGTGCTGCAAGCAGAGGGTCATGGGGAAAAGGTGATTTGGAGGGGGTGGCTTGTATGCATCTTGGATGGGGCAAATTGATACAAGGACCGCAAGACCACCGGTATTGAGCCGTAGCGCAATTGTGAGCGGAATGTAACCATTTCCTTGCTCTGAAGGAATCCGGTTCATCGATCGTCCATGGTTCCTAGCCACGAGTAGAACAGAGTCGGAACGAAGGGCGCTCGAGCGAGACACTTCATTCGAGTGTCGAGTGTGTGTGTGTATGACACAATCACGACGCCTGGTCGGCCGGATACGTCGATCTGGAGAAGCCCAGCGCCTAGAATACGCAACACGGTATCTGTCCTACGAGGGGCAACTCAGAAACACGTCCTAGATTTGCCAGTATGGCAGCACAAAAATGCGCGAGCCATCGCGCAAGCCATCGAGCGAGCTGTGAAGTATCGTCTATCTTAGCTGTGGAGATCATGGATCATTCGTCTGACCATAACGATCTCTGACAAAGTCTCTGTCACTCGAAGTTCGACCTAAGTACATTACAGTTTGTGTTCAACCTACTAGTCTAGCGGATGCTTAACCTGTACGTAATAGTATTAGGGCGTCGAGAGCCAGATCTAGTTCTGGACATATTTGGAAGATGTTTCCCAGATTAAGCGATACCACTCCAGGCTCTACGGAAACGGCGGACTATTACCAATCGGGAGGAATCAAGATGTAGCGCAGACAGGCGCGTTACAAATAGATATCAGGACACACGCATGCGATTATTAAACCGGGCCATGAGGCTGGTGACGCTAGGGTGGGCACTCGCCTTCTAGAATGAAACGGCATTGTTATTCCAAACGAGGCTGAGGGTAGATGGGATGTTTTGTTCAGACGATTCGACGTTGCGCGTTATCCTCTTCTCTAGTTGGGATAGAGGCCTTGCATCCTACCAGGTGGGAAGCGACTCCGTATATAGATCGGTATAGCCAATAAGCAGGAGGATCGATAGGCTGTAGAAGTGAAGTAAGCTGCAAGAGAAGACCGAGAGACGCTGACGAGACCTCTAGCCTCTAGCACGGCGAGATGGTGCCAGCCAGGCGTTCAGATGAAACTTGGGCGCTGCACCATCTGAGGAGGGTATCATCAAGAGGCAGTGCGATCTAGGCTCTGGGCTCCAGGTTGGCTGTGATGGGGCCGGGGAGTATGTCCTCGCGCGGTGCTTGGGGTGGAGGGTGATTGGTTGCCTGCGACAGTGGAAAAAAGACGGAGATGGGCGAGGATTCGCGGGTTGCAGAGCTTTGGTTCTGTGTGTGCATGTATGCGTGTGTGTGTGTGTGTGTGTGTGCGTGTGCGGGTGAGAATGAGAGTGTGAGTGCGAGTGTGTGTGTGAGTGAGTGAGTGTTGTGCAAATTCCATCGTCTCGTCTCTAGCGGAGTTGCGTTTGACGTTGTGAACCTGGAATTTAGGGTGGTGGGTCAGCGTGGGTCAGCTCTGCGTTACGATTGGGTTGCCGGCGTTAGTGTGGTAAGCCCCTTGCAGCAGCCTGTCTCAGGTTTTGTTACAGACCTAATCCCTGTCTGGGGTTTATCGGCAGGTCCAGCTTCATCTCTTGGTTGGCTCGCCAAGACCTTGGCTAGCTCCCCTCTAGTCTGCTCGTCCGTTAGTATAACATCCAGCTGAAGACACAATTCACAGTTATTACCGGCCAATTACCTTCTTACTTCGATAAATTTATCCGTAGATGAATATGTATCTACCGTATGCTGAATGAAATCCTACGCCCGCATATTGTTGGACCTTGGACCAGTGTAGAAGGTGGATGTAGGTTCATTTAATCTAATACCCGCAACTCCTCTTGTCGCCGTTATAAACCGCTTAGGGCGACTTTACGGTTACAGTGGGATGGGTCTCGTAACAAACCGGTGGAGTATTTTGCTTTCGTGCAAGTTCTTAGGGTATTGTACGGTAGTCTGGAAATGCCCTTCGCTAGACGACAACATGGTACGATGAGTATTTCATTCGAAACAACTCGTGCTGCCTTAGTGGTACGTTAGCACGCACAACTAGTTCGTACCCAATAGAGATGAGATGTTTCCTTTGGAAGTCAGTCGTACCGAACTAGGTTGTTGTAAGTAACTCTTGCTATTCTGAAAGCCGTAACTTCAAACGCCGTTAGCATATGATTCGTCTAGGTCTGCCTTGTAATGTCATCCTTCTAACGGTGGGTGCTTGTTTGCTTGTTTCTATTTCTATCTGGAGGGGGCCCAACCCTTCGGGCTTATACCCCAGTTTGGGTAGTTGCTGGTATTCAGATGCCTGGCCGAGATCGACTCATTATCCGTCTATTCGGCAGTTGTATGTGGGTGACAGTAAACAGGTAGGCTATGTTACAATAATTAGTCTAGGCATTTGAAGCCTGGCAGTCTGTGCAGCATGCGCCTAGAACGCAATAGAACATTTGCAACATAACTATTACAATATGACTCGTTTAGTTTAGAAACACGATATGGTCTGGCGGCAGCACCACCGCACCTAGGCTATTGGCTTACAGAGGCCGCTGGTGAGTCGCTGTACGACAGCGGTCCCTTTACAACGAAATATCAGGTACCCACGCAATAGTTGCAAACTCTTGCGGAGCTGGACCATCGTTCCTCTTATCCATAGTTGAGACCAGCAGAGGGTTTGCCAATAGGTGCGATGGGAGGCCTCTGAGATCATAGTACCTGCATATCATAGATCTTAGAGCCCATAAACCCAGATATTAAGCCTTTCGGGCCGCGTAATGTATGTGAAAGAGCCCCATTAGTGACACGCGACTGTATCCTATTCGGCCAACAAGCCGTGCCCACATCCTCTTGAAAACAAGATACACATACCGAAAAAGGCACCTCTAGCCTCCTTTGATGAACGCTGTGACTTGAAGCAAAAGAGGGAAAGGAAAGCTGATCAGCCATGTCGTCCTCCGAATTTGATCGGTCCCGGGAGATGGATCAGGGCCATTGTTGCTACAAGCCGAACACAAGTACATGTGAGCTTGACGTGCGATAGCTTGCTCATAAGTCCGAGCGAGAAAACTTTCACTACGGAGTACTTCGACGACTTCTGTGGATCCACCGAGCCTTTGGTTTCAAACGAGGCTGCTGGGGTACCGCCCGCTCCTTGCATAACATCTCGGACCTCTTTGGGAAATTATTCAATGCCCTCGCCTTTACCCGCGTCTACTCAGGCCCGTATCCAATCGCATGTCGAATTTTTTTTATGCAGATCTCGGACCAATGGTGATGAGACCAACCTCATCAGATCCAGATGGTAGTAGAATATCGTCTCCATGACACGTAGGCCCTATCTAAGGTTGTCTTGCGCGTAACGTAAAAACGAGATAACGAGCCGGAGCTCCCCAGTTCTTCTAGAAACTCTGCAGATCAACGGGATAGACGAAATCAATCACGTGGCAATGAGCTGTTCTGGTTTGTTTTGTCTGCAACTGGAATTGGGTCGCTTGCTGTTTCTCATAAGTGACCCCAACAGCCATTAATAACTAATCGCAGCTGCGCGGGATAGGATGCTTGGTCAGTATGGCAGCCAGGCTCACGCGCTTCATTAGGCCAAATCCTCCGCGTCATACCCTAGTTTACCACAAATAGAACGGAGCTGAGTCCTACCACACCTCCCAACCTACCCGCTGTACGATGACCTGTATTCTAGTATCAGATACTACCTAGGGTAGGATAACGCGATAGGCGAGGGCGTCGTGTTTTGTTTCCAAGGCGCGTGGAAGTATTGGACTCTCTTCCTAATCCTTATTAATCTTCTTCCATACTTCGCTCTCTGCGGCGGCAAGCCGTTCGCCCGTTTGCTGAGCCAACTTTTTGGCAGCACCCCATATACTATTTTCATCGTCGTCTGGATCCCGCTGTTCCATGGCTGATCTCTGGTATCGGCCAGGCTCAGAAGCATTAACGTTCTGCTGGTAGCCTGCTGGATGTGAGAAGCTTGGTGCGTCATGGCCACCGATGTTCATTGTAGTAGAGGGCGTACGAGTACCATAAGGCGATGATGACGCCATTGCCGTAGTAGAGGTGCCCCGTTGCTGTGATGGCTGAGGTGCCGTGGGGGCAGGGATAGCCATCTGGTGAGGATAGCGGATCGTGGCGGCAGGAGGAGCTGGAGTCTGGATGGGATGTTGGTATCTCTCGCCAGCCTTGGGTGGGGGTGGAAGGCTGCTGACAGGGACAGATCCCGGCTGCGGTGGTGCTGGGCTTGCACTTGCTATAGACGTCGTAGGAGTCGGCTGCACTGCAGAGTAGGGTTGAGCGAGAGCTGGTCCAGTAGGGGCAGGGAGCGATGGTGCAGCGCCGGGTTGAGCAGCAGCATACGTGGATGGCGTGTAAGCCGAAGTAGGCGATGACGATGATGCTTTGTCCGTTTTACATGGCACATCCGACGACGCCGTCTTGGGTGTCACTCCGTCAGCCTTCGCTGCAGTGATAGGGCTGTTGGTATAGACAGGAATGGGGGCCATTTTGTAGAGACGGTCTATCTAGTTGAGACGTGCCGCCGGTTACTGGACAGTCCCAGTCAAGTATGAAAACAGGTCGATCGAATCAGACAGCAATGCAGTAGTGGTGTCGATCAACGGTGGGATGGATCATGGACAAAGAACCAGCCAGACAAGCCCGCATTGATCACCAGGTAGTCTGGCACTGCAGGATCGAGGGACACGTAAAGTTGGCAAGTATAAGCATTCGAAGAATAGAGATTATGTCTATCGTCCGGAAGAATCCTACATGTAGATGGGAGCAAGAATGACAGCTGTGCGGCTTGGGAGGTCACATAGCGGGATCGACGTCATAGGGGACGGCACTTACGCACTAACCTAGGTACTTAGCCAGGCGCAGCCCAGATGGATAAAGCCACATATTCAGAAGGATCAATTACATACTGGTACATGTATGTATGTAGATACTCCTTGTACCTACCTGGGTAGGTGTACTAGGTATGTTTCTGCATAGTAGGTAGTTAATATTCGGATGTTTGCTTGATTGTATTCTATCTAGCTGAAATATACATTTATGTATTGTGTAAAAGACAAGATGCTAAATTTCTGGGGGAGAGGCATTGCTGTTATGTGTCTCGTCAACTACTATACTGTTGCAAGATAGTAGAAGAGGTTAGGCATTATATTTTACGAGCATTTCGCGATGCATTATGCGCCAGGAACTATCTATTTTCTCCTCAGCAGATAGTTGGTTCAAGTAGGTAGTATGGATCATCGTCTATTAACTTACATGCTGTAGAACTGTATGGGCTACGAACCCCACACGTCAGCCCGAAAGGGTATTAGCGTCGCGGTCAGGCTGGGGTAAGGGGACCATGTTATCAGTTATCACGAGGCTGGCCGAATCAATGGCGGCGGATTTGGGTTTGGATTTGGATTTGGATTTGGACCAGATTCTACATCTCGCGGCGGGAAGCTGTTTCAAGGGAAACGAGCAAACATCCCCAAAAATAAAACTCGACGACCCAAAGGCAGTGATTTGCGTGTTCTGAGATGTCGTAGACCAACCCTCGGCTCTATCATTTTCTTTCTTCATTCAATCTGCTTGCTATATTGTCACGACACCGAGGTTGAACGCGATCGCGACGATCCATCATCGTCGTCATCGGTGCCAACTTCGCCGCCCGCCGCCGCCACCGTCATTATCGCGTGCCTCGTCGTTGAACTACCTCGTCGCCGTCGTAGCCCACTTACCATCATGGTTGGGAAGGTCAGCGAGCGCGTCCTTCTGCGCGAAGGTAAGGAAGCCCATCGAACACGCAACCCTAGCTAGCTCGCTCGCTCGCTCGCTCGTCTAACTTTTCTATGTAATGCAGGGCTCGAAAGGACCGACAATGGCATGAAGCAGACCAATTGGCCCGATGTTACTCCCATAAACCAGAAGAATTATTACACGTACGCCACGTCCTCTTCGCCTCCGACGCTCGCTATTGCCGTCGTGCTAATAAATCGCTTGCCCTTGCAGTGACTATATGAAACGTGATGATCAGGTACTCGCTCTCCGATTGCAGGCCGAGGCCGCACGAGACAGGCTCGTACAGTCCGCCAAAGACCGCGATCGGGCCCTCGCCCGGAACGGCCACGCTGAAGTGCCTCTGCCCGTCAACGACATCCAGCCCGAAGAGGCTGTCGCGTCGTCCAACGATGGCACCGATCCCTCTAAGGTCATCGTCATACACCCCGGCAGTCAAAATCTGCGCATCGGCTTCGCCAGTGACGCCCTCCCCAAGACGATACCCATGACCGTCGCCACACACTTTCCCCAGACCGAGTCCGAGATGCACGAGGCTCTGCCCCGCCGACAGTTCGATGCCAAGAATCCAGACCAGCAGTACGGCGAGGAGTGGTCCAAGAAGTACCAGAAGATGTGCAACGATCTCAAGGTAGACATGCGCGCGAATAAGCGCAAGGTGCTTCCTAATTCAAAGGAGTTGGTCGTCAATTACAACAGACGGACTGAGCCGGAAAAGATCCCCAAGCACAACGACCCCCAGGAGATCGACTGGACCGACGTGAACAGCCTCGACGACCCCAGCTCGGTCGCATCGTGTTTTATTGGAAACGCAGCCCAACGTGTGCCTGACGATTCAACCCCCAAGTTCAAGCTGTGGTGGCCCATACAACATGGCGTCCTCAACGAGGATGATTACGCAACTGCCGAGCACCTCTATGACGACTTGGAGACCCTGTTAGACAAAGCAATAAGGCAGGAACTCGGTCTGACGAGCACATCCACGTGGAAGAATTATAGTTGTGTTTTTGTTATCCCGGATTTGTACGACAAGAAATACGTCGAGCAGATCCTGAAATCCTGTATGACCTGGTTTGAGTTTAGCAGAATATGCTTTATCCAGGAGAGTATGGCGGCCACGTTTGGCGCCGGCTACACCCAAGCATGCGTGGTTGATGTGGGAGCCCAGAAGACATCGATCACCTGCGTGGAGGACGGGCTATGTATAGAGGACTCGCGCATAAATCTAAAATACGGTGGCTATGATGTCACGGATACCTTCATCAAAATGATGCTTCACGACAACTTCCCTTACCAAGAAATCAACCTGAGGAGGCGGTATGACTTCCTTCTCGCCGAAGAGCTGAAGATCAAACACTGCACTATGTCGCAAGCCGATATATCAGTCCAACTGTATCAGTTTCATCTCCGCGCCCCGAACCAGCCTACCTACAAATACCAATTCAAAACGTATGACGAAGTCATTTTGGCCCCCATGGGGTTCTACGACCCGGCGACTTTCGACAATTCTACCAAACTTCGCAGCCGCCGCAAGTTGATCGACCGCTCGTACAACGCCTACGACGCCGACGTCCCTGATGACCCGGCATCCGCTGCCCAGTTGGCCATTCTAGCACTCATCAAGCCTTCCATCGTCTCTAATGCCAACGGATTTCAATCAAACCCGTTGGACCCTAACCTCGCCACCCCCATGAAGGAGAAGTCCCAGCCCTTCAACTTCCTGTCACGCGGGGACCTCAATGCCACACCGGGCGGTTCAAATGCCGCGTCTCCAGCACCAGAGGGCGCCTCCACTCCCGTGCCACCTGCTTTCCAATTTGGTGCCAACGGGAACGCCGGCAGCCCGGCACCGAACGGCCCGAACGCTATCCGCAACGGCGCCTCGCCCGCGCCACCAGCAGGTATGTTCGTGGACTCTGCGGCTCGCAGCGCAAGGGCCCTGGCCGCGGAACGTGACGCCGTTCTCCCCGTCGCGCCACTCGACATCGCCATCTTCACCAGCATACAGAATGCTGCCAGGGGCGATGACAAGCGACTGCGCGACTTTTTGGGCAGTATCATGGTCGTCGGCGGAGGTTCGAAAATACCCATGTTTACGCAGACACTCGAGGAGAAGCTGCGCGCCCGGAGAGCCGACCTCTTCGACCGCATCTTAGTCTCCCGGAGCGCGCGCGACATGGACGAGCAGGTCGTCGTCTGGAAGGGCGCCTCCGTGTTCGCAAAACTGCCCGCCAACGATAGCTGGATCACGCCTTTCGAGTTCGAGCGGTTGGGCTCTCGTGTGCTACATCATAAAGTGCTATGGGCTTGGTAGGCGAAAAGGGTGAACAACTTGGGATATTGAATTAAGGTGCCGTGCTCTAGCTTGCTATCTATATTTTCAAGCGATGGGAGTCAAAAGAGGAAGGATATCAAAAGAGAGCTCAAAAGGAATAAATTCACTATTATAATTGATAACTGGGCGCTGTAACAATACGGCGTTGGGGAGGCGGCGGCGGCGGAAACTATTTCAAGACGGAAGTAGTCATCGGTTAGATTTAGCCCTCAAATTATTTGCTGAAATCAATTGATATTATATTGTTATCCGACAAGGATTGATTGACTAACTTAATTGTATTCACGTCTTATGTATACTGCGACATGAATTGAATGATCGTGTCTTTCAATATTTCATCTCCATCGTGACATCCCAAATTTGAGCCTAGATGAAGTTTGCATGCTATGATCGCATCACGGTAGGAAAGTGGATTGAAAGGTTCGTGCTGCAGCACACTTTTACACCGAGGAGCATTACACCAATTTGACTTTCAGATCTTTGAATTTAGAGTAGGGATCGCCTAGCTAGTACCGATTTCCTTGAGTACAATATCCCCAAGCCAATTCTCATAGCAAAAGCATGAAACTCATGTTCTCAGATCCATCTATCACCACCATTTCCACATCCGCTGACTAGATTATCTCCCATCAGAGAAAAGCAGAAGCCAAAGCTCCCTTTGTAGGAGCCGGGGGTATCTTGGAGATGCAATAAAAGAATACGCCGTGCCTGAAACATGTCCGAACATGCGACGCGAAAAGGAAAGAAAACAGAAGGGGGAAAAGCCAGTTCGGAAGAGAAAATGGTAAGAAAAGAGCAGGTCGTCTGGGACGCGAGATTACTCGGAGGGTGTCTCTGGCTGTGGTCGTAGTGAGAATGCAGGAGATGATGATGTTCTCGGCGGGGCGGACGACGACGGGGCTGTGATGTGTGCTTGTCGGACAATATTCCTAGCCCAGTCGGGAAGACGGGGTTCTTTTATATTATCTGACGAATGTGATGGCGAGTTCTTGGCTTTCCTACGCTCCATGACAACTCGTACGGCCTCCTGATCGTCCTTCTGTAGTGTTTTGAGCCTCCTACGCTCAAATACAGCTTGCAGTGCCTCGTGGTCATCAACTCGAAAAGATTTAGTTTGGTCGGGTTGACGATTGCTTTCGCCTTTACTGGGAGCCGCGGTCATTCGCCTCAATGCAGTCCGCAAATGCTGTAGATTTCGATTAGTTGAGAGTTTCATGTTGATGCTCTTGTGTTGGGGAATTTACTTCTGGGTCATTCGATAAACTCCGTGGATTCCAAGACCTTTTTCTTATTTCCCATTCTGATATCTCTATTTCCTTGACTTTTTTGAGCTGCTTGTCGATGTCTTCTGGAGCCATTTGACCCAATTCCTGTGGTGAAATGAGCCCCATACAGAGGGCCTCAATGAAACGCTCAACAGAGACTGCATGCATAATCGCCATTTTGATCGTGCTTCGTTCTTCCGGGACTACGTGCCGTATTCTATCCCATAGCACATTCGAGACTTCTGAGCCAACCCGCTTCCTTATCTCCAGCTCCGGAAATCCCGCCTTCACAGCAAATTCTCGATTTAAGTCTTCTTGGATCGCTGCCAAAGAGTTCCAGCCTGTATCAGAAACGTCGAATATCCCATTGGAGCGGTGAGTCAAAGGTCGAAAATACACTTCCGTCCCTGGGAGCGGTACCGGGGCTAAAGTCGATGGCGGACGTGGATCACGGGAAGAGTGCTCACTGGATGATACCTGTGGATGAGGGCGCATATGTGTAATGTGAAGACTTCGTTGAGATGGGAGGGGGCCGTCCGTCTCGGTTATTTCAACAGTAGTTGAGGATGTTGGGTTTGTTCGGCTTATACCCCTACCTTCAGCAGTAGAAGGTTGTGGCAGATGTTGACTTATTTCGAGAGGTCTGCTACTAGGAATTTGTGGCGATCGGCTCCCATTTTGCATTCCAGCGAAAGGAGGTTGGCCTGGGAGTGTAAAACCATAGCCATCTGGGGCAGTCATATCACCACTCGCACTCAAAAATGCCGATAAATGCACGGGCAAAGGCTGTCCCGATCTGCGTGCTTCATTCGCCAAGATCATTTGATCAGAAAGCGTAATGTCCTCTGGTGACAATTCAGCATCCTCAACGGCTTCTTCCTCAAAGATATCCATCATCGCAATAGCTCTGATACCCTCGCGATACTTCTGATTCCGTAAAAGTGTATCTAGGACGTTGTCTTCACCAAGGAATGGGTTTAACTCTATCTGCTCAGGCTCGTTGGGCATGTCCCAGGCCCCAGTGAACTGCGGCGCTCTACGGACCGGATTTTTCTTGTCAACAACCCGAGACGCCAGTTGCATTTTCCAGATAGCCTGGTTTAACATCTTTTGCTCATACGTGCCTCCACAGACGAAACGGTAGACATATACAGGCTTTCTCTGCCCGATCCGATAAGCTCGACCAACAGCCTGTTGTTCGTTTTGGGGATTGAACTGAGCGTCGAAAATGATGACTCTGTTGGCGCCGATGATATTCAACCCCAGGGCCCCAGCTTTTGTAGAGATCAAGAATATGTCAATGTTGCCCTTGTTGAAGCGTTTGACTATGTTTTGGCGGTCCGACATCTGTGTGTCGCCATCCAAACGCACAAATGAATGCTTTTTCATCCGCAGAACTCCTTCGAGGTAATTGAGTACGACCTTAGAATGACTGAACAGTAACACATAGTCACCGATCTTCTTGCACTGGTTAAGGATTTCGAGCACCATTGGGATCTTCCAGGAGAGCGTAAAGTCGTCCTTTGCTCCCCTTTCTGCATTACGTAGAAGTGCCATCTCATGGCTGATAAGTTGCTGAGGCAATGTGACTGTTGCAGTTCTATCTGTCGAGCCATGACTCCCCTTCTTGACCCCCTTCAGCTTTTCTAAGAAGATCGAAGGAGAAGCACAGATTAAACCGAGGTCATGTATTGCAAATTGGGGCACTTTGTTGGATATAGAATCGCCATTAAGGTGATATTGTATGAACATCTCATACGCCTGTCGTTGAATGAGCGTGAGAGGAACAGTGATGACGAATTCTTTCTTATGCGGTATATCGTGCTTCAAAACGGCGATAGTGGTCCGGCTCACTTTCGGGGATACTTCCGACTTGAGAACACGTAACATTCTTAGTGCACGTCGCCGGTCAGAATCCGTGCTATCAGCATGAAGGCCGTTGTTGATGGGATTCGCATATTGGGCACGGAACTCCCGAAGATCACCAAGATAATTGGGAGCAACCCAGTTGATCATTGAAAAGTATTCTTCGACATTGTTTGCCAATGGAGATCCGGTTAATGCCACCCGACTGAGCGTTCTGAAGTTGGCAGCTGCAATATGAGTCTTGGCTTTTGGGTTCTTCATCATATGTGCTTCGTCTGCAACTACGATATTAGGCCGTTCGAGGAAGATCTTGCGCGCATCGACGTCGTCAAAAAATGCCTTGAAGAGATTGTATCCAATAATCATTACACCGCCATGCTCACCCCAGTTCCAAACAGCTTGATTCCGCTGCTCGGTGCTCATTATCGCATCGATCTTGAAGATCCTGCCGAGAACGTGACTATCGGATAGCCAGCTCAGCAGTTCGTCAAGCCAATTGTTCACAAGAGTCGCCGGACACAGTATCAATGTTCTCGACTCGCGCATTTCTTCCGGGATTTGAGAGGAAATGGCAGGATCATCAGACGCAGAGGCTTGGGCGATGGTTGTCAACAAAGTGATGACTTGCATGGTCTTTCCAAGGCCCATGGTATGTGCCAGCAGGCAACCTTGCCTTTTCTTGGCAACAACCAGCTGATCCCACATGAACCGCACCCCCGTTACTTGGTGATCTTTGATCCGACGGGCAATCTCGTCGTTAATGTAGATAAACCCTTGGTCGTCACTTTTGCTTTCATTGACAATTATGCTCCCGTGCTGACTGCCCAAAGCCATACTACCCTCTGTTACAAGTCTTTCGCGGAGAATCTTACGACGACTTTCTCGCTCGGCCGCAGCGGCTTGGTCCATCTCTCGGGCAATCGCTGCTTCGCGGTTACGAACGACTTGCTTGCGCTTCTTTTTCTTCTTCCTCTTTCTCTCGTTGGGACTCTGTGCCATTTCCACGACATCTACATCTGTAGCAGTGTCGCCCGAGAGTGAATCTCTATCGATTTCCCCTTCCTTTGCATCACCGGTAGAAGCCTTAGAAATATCATATTTTGCTTTTTTCCATTCGAAGCGATCGCTCAACCTTATAAGAAATTCGACGAAGGCATTCCACTCCTCATGATACGATTCGTAGAGTTCCCGAAGTCTTTGTTTTCCTTCATCATCCATCTCCTTATACCGGCTGGGTTTATAGATTCTGTCATCTCTATACGTCTCAAATAAGCGAACTAAAGTGTATGCGGTTAACCCCTTTCTCTTGTCAACAGTGTTATAGGGTGCTTTGGGCCATTCACTATCGAACGCACAAGGAACGATATAGGACCATATATCTTTCGGCCCACCGCAGTGCGTGATAGAGAAGATGATGTCAATAAACGGTTGATCCATCCTCATCAACTCATTGGCCACTTTCTGCTCAGCGGGGGTCAAGTCAGCAATCCCCATGAGCAAAGGAGAAAAAGCGGAATTGTCCTTGGCCACACCAGGAGCCTGTCTCGAGCTTAACTTCCCAGCTTTGAAGCTGATGATGTGACGAGGTTTATCCGGACTTATTGTCAAGTCAATAACAGGTTGCGTCGGTTTTGATGGTGTTTGAAACTTCTTCTCGGAACTTTGCGATAACTGCATCGGATTCGGAGCCACCTCGGGCTCAGGTGACATGGAATAGTCGCTGCCAGACGGCCCCGTGTCGGTCATATCGACATTACCAGGGCCTTCGGTGTGACTAATGTACTCTGCCTCGTCAGGGTCTGGGAGGGGGCCGTCTTCCTCCACTACAGGGACGCCCAATTCGTCGTCAATGATAAAGTCTCTCAAGTCATCTTCCGAATCGCTCGTCAAAATCTCTTCGTCATCTGCCAATATAGGCTGTACCTTGGCGGGCCTTTTTCTCGGTTCACGAGGTCGGCTGGCTCTGGCCGGCTCAGAGGGAGAAGTAAGGACACCGATTAGCCAGAAACGATGTTCCCTGTCGAAGACACTCTGTTCGAAGGAGGATAAAGAAATTTCTAGTTCTTTCACATTCTTGTATTCGTTCATCTGAACCGTTTCCTTCCATTTTGCGATACGAGCTTCGAGCCGATGGAGTTCTTTCCGAGCGTCGTCTATTGCAGCTTTCAGACCAAACCTTTTCGCATCATTCCAAATACGAACCGCCTTGTTTGCGTATTTAGGAAGTTTCGTTTCTCTCCACTCGGAGGCGATTTCTTCGAGCACTCGGTCAAACGTTGAATTGATTTCGTCAACGGTCAGTCTCTGAGGGGGGGCCTTCGTCTCCTTCTCCTTCTTGGTCCTCTCATTCTTTTCAGCCTCGATTTCTCTCCACGTTTCAGAATCAAATTCCTCATCTGAGTCGCCGTATCGAGGCAGAAGCTCGTTATGATCTGGGTCGTCCCAACCCCGAACAATATCTGATTTTATGAATCTAGTTCGTGGGCGAGCAATCCCACGAAGAAGCCGTTGTTTCATTAATCGATGAGTCTGAGCCATGCGCCCAGGGATAAGTCGGGTCTCAGAGATCATATTTATCTGCTTGTCCTCTTCGGAAAGCGGCTCCAAGTGACTAACGTGATCAAAGTAGGCGATGTCAAATCTCGTAATATGCTTGCGCCCAAGGTAGGCACCAGTCAGAAGGTTATCAGAAATATCGTTGACCGACTCTTCCTCAGCATGCTCCATGGTACTTTCTATGTTGAAACGTACGGTATCAGCCTCAGTTGGAATGTTCCTATTTCTCTCACTATCGATCTCCGTAGTGAGAAGAGTAGGGACAAGTTTTCGCTTCTTGGATGATTGCTCGCTTATATTCGGTAACGGTGCTGGTTCGGGTCCGGACGCTTCAGGACGAGAGACGTCATCAGGTCGCCTGACCAGATTCACCATCTCTTCTCCGTCATCATCGAACTCGGAAGCTCGACGCTTTCGATAGACGCGATATTGATGACTTCGTGATCGAAGTTCTTCAATAGCATTTCTGAAGGTGGATTTGTGTTTCAGAATCTTGACTCCGAGCCCGGTACATAATTCGGTTTGATCATATGTCAGAAGTACTTCGCCGTCCACCTCGTTTTCACGAAGGGCTCCTTCTAACTGATCAAGAGGCGGAAGCTTTAGTGGCGTGGACGATTGCCGCCATGACTGACTAGAGGTGCAGAGTTCTTGCACGACTCTATCAACGTCCCAATCCCAGGGATCGTCCATTCTGGAGGAAAGGGGCCGAAAGCCACAACAACATCTGGGTCGGAAATGAGGCCACCTGTGCGATTTGGTCAAATTTTGCGTCCGAGAATGGGAATCAGCCTGAAAGCATGGTTGCATTAACTGCGGGCAAAGAGTTTCTACCGCGGAACGGCTTCTCGGACAATCATACGGGAAGGGTCGAAGGTGGGCAATATTCTGAGACTGAAGTCTTACCTAACCGTACAGATCGTGCGTAGAATAAGATAGGTCGTTGTTCCAGCTGGTTATATCTCGTCTATAGCTAACTAACGACGAGTTAGGCGTTCTTCAGGTTGGCTAAAGAGATGAGTAGGACGTGCTGAGATTAAGATGCGTAGGGTCGTATATATTCACCACCATACCATCCAACTCATATAAGAGCAATGAGATTGGTTTTCTTATACAGGAGGTAGCAGTTTCCTGGCACGCGGAAAGAGACAGAGAGAGTGTGTGTAGATGTGTGTAGAGATGTGTGCGTGAGGATGCGCCTGGTGTGGCGGGCGTTAGTGAAGAGGTTAAAAAGTGCCTGACTTCTGCAACCCGCACAAACTCTAAAACCAACTATTAGCAATAGTTGGTATATGAACCAGAGGGTAGCTAATGCGATGATGGCAGGGCAACAGTAGGAGGAGGATAATGGCTTCGGGGAGTAGATGAGAAACCGTGATAAACCCCAGATGGATAGAGGTATGGAAGTGTTGTTAGGTAAGTATGCACTTGTGCATGCAGTTGCCAAGATTCATACCGGATGGATGCCGTACCTGCTACATGAGTAAATAAATGTCCAGACGCCGTTCTAATACCTAAGGTACCGAGAGGACTACAATGTATGTACATATGTAGCCAGGTACGTATGTACCTGTGGCTTGTATGGCTCTTACAATTACCTAGGTAACGTGAATGTGAATGTCACAGCAGCATGAACATCGTGGATTCTAGAATTGAAGAGAAATAGTGGAAGCATCTTTTCGCCCCGTCAAGCGACCCGTCGCAGGTAAGGCATAATTGAAAAAAGAAGGTTCAATAGTACAAATATAACTTGGGTTGTGGCTTGATATGTTCAGAGATAGTAGTGTTGGGATTGAGATGACTTTATTGTACTTGTAACTTCGCCACAATGTGAATTCAGGTTTGCGACAACCAAGTCTTGAGACTTCTTGCGCGCGTCTATTCTTGGTAGGTCTGGTTGCATCGTCCGTCGCGACGCGGACACCCCAGACGCCCACGTGACTTTGTGCTTCCTAGTAGGTACCTAAGGTACATGTAGGTACTACGGTAGGGTGTATCGCAATCCTGCAGGTACCTACCAGATTGACGATATCTTGAACAACCTGACAACAGGTATTAGGTTTCTAGATATTTGTAAGAGATAGCCACCCTAATTCAGAGAGATCGCTGGGGAAGTCCACCATGATCATGCAGGGTTACATGCGAGAGACTGAGACATCTCACCGGTAATAAACTACGACAAATGCGCACTAATCCGCATGTCGGAGTTTGGAGGGGCTTGATAAGATGGGAAGAGGTGGGGGAGGGGTAAAGGTCCATCTGCCAGAATTAAAGAACTTGAGTCACCCAAGGTCGCAAGGCGCAGGAGTATACCTACCTAGGTAGGTACAATAGACATAGAGGAACATAGCCAGCTAGTACCTAATATATCTTTAAGCAGGTAAGTATCTGCGTAAAATGACCCGAGGGCCAGAGAATGGTGCTCTTGGTGCTTTCAGTGGGTCTCTTCGGTATAAGTAGTTGATTCCTAAGCGACGATAACTTCTCAAAGGTCCGAGATCCAGTCTGGCAGCTTCGTTCCATTACTAATTGAATCATTTGTCCAAATAGACAGAAAGTCTCTATGGGAACAAGTCTACACCAGCAAGTTATTGGAAATACCATAAAATCTTGTATAGTCAAGAATTTGTTTGAAAGCTAACGAATTTAGAAGATACTGTCGTTTTCACCATTCCCCGTAACACTGGGACCAATCTCCGTCTTACACTTTTCATAAGACTCAACCCCATATCAGAAGCTGAAAGGGGGAAAGGACCTTCGCCATGACAGACTATCCACCCGACATCACGGCGAACGAAGGGGCCAGACTGACAGAGGTCACCAAGGACTGGGCGCTTGCGCATGGCCTCACAGTTCGACCACCTCCTGCTGTCATTGCCTCAGAGGCAGATCCCCAAAGCATACTGGCCACCGCTGTTCCAGTAACCTTATTTCCAAGTCCTTTTCCAAGAGTATGCTTTGAACAAGGCATCGCCGTGCAAAAGGCATACAACGAACTCTATGCCTCTATTAGCCAGGACGAAGAGTTCTTAGCTCGTATAGTAAAAGAGTACGTCACGGAAAGCATAGGCAGAAAGAAGCGTTGCGTACTGTCATATAGCTATAGGCGTTGAACATTGTCTCGGTATCCAGGCTAATATGCCACAGGATAGGAGACAGCGATGACTTTATTACAGAACTGTGGAAAGTGCACTTGCGCGTGAAGGAAGAGGGTTACGTACAAGTATGTGCTTTCACCAGCTACTCTTATTGTCACCATATTGATCGGATGATAGCACAAAAGTTTAGGCCTTTTCAGGTCGGACTATATGGTCCATCAAGACGCAACTGGCTCTGGACCGCAGATCAAGCAAGTCGAGTTCAACACCATTGCGTCTTCATTCGGAGGTCTCTCATCTCAAACCTCTCAGCTTCACAAGTCAGCAATTTGTATCCCTTGACCTCACTGTAGCACGCTAACGGAAGCCAGATATCTTTCATCTACTGAGTATCCCTTACTCGGCAAGTCGATCTCAAGAGATGCCCTCAACCTACCCCCCAACAATAGTGCAGCAGGCCTAGCCTCTGGAATCCGGGAAGCCTTCATCTCCTACGGCGCCTCAAGCACCGGCCATAGCAAATGTGTCATCTTCCTAGTTCAAGACGGGGAGCGCAACATCTTTGACCAGAGGCATCTGGAGTATCCCCTCCAATCATCCGCGGATCCGGCAATTCCTGTATTCCGACTGCCATTCTCCGAGATACAGCAGCACACGCGTCTCGCGGAGGGCGCTGGCCGGCAGCTTCTATACACGCCGCCGCAGCTACAAGCACACACCTTTGAGGTAGCCGTGATCTACATGCGATCAGGGTACGGCCCAGGCGACTACCCGGACTCCCGCGCCTGGGAAGGCCGGTATCATCTCGAGCGCTCAGCCGCGATTAAGTGTCCATCGATACTGACGCAGGTTGCGGGGACCAAGAAAGTGCAGCAGGTTCTCGCGACGCCCGAGACGCCTTCGAACCCATCCATATTGGGCCGTTACCTATCTTCGGGCTCCGCAATTTCTCTATCCGCCCTGGCGAGCACGTTTACGAACATCTACCCGCTCGACACCAGCGAGGCGGGTCTCGAGGCTCGGAAGATCGCAACGGACCCCGAGCTTTGCAAGGGCTACGTTCTGAAGCCCCAGCGAGAAGGCGGCGGCAACAACATCTATCGTACCGCGATCCCGCCTTTCCTGAAGGGCGTACCCGAGGCCCATTGGCCGTCGTACATCCTCATGGAGCTGATCACGCCTCCACCGGTTCGCAACACCATCTTGCGAAACGGCAAGCTGGAGCATGGTGGCGTGATCTGTGAGCTTGGGATTTATGGTACGTGCCTATGGGATCAGCAGGCGAAGGCCATCTCGCATAATGAGCAAGTCGGCTATCTGCTGCGAACCAAGGGTGACCAAAGTGAGGAAGGTGGCGTGGCCGCGGGGTTTGGCTGCATGGATAGCTGCGCGCTGGCCTGAGGCAGTATTGAAGCCACGCCCTGGAGATAGATATCTACTAGACCTTTCTATAGAGACAATAACACTACACACACATTTAGAACAAACTGATCTATTAGACAGTATTGGTTTACATGATCTCATGGTATCAAAACCGCGGGGTATTACACTCAGTTCTTATTACACAGCATCATGTTCCGTCTTCCCTCAAACCACCAAGTAGAACAAGTGGTCACAGATCTATACCTCCCTTCCAAATCGTACAACGTACACAAGACATAGGAGACAATCATCGAGCGGAGTGCAGCAGAGCTCTAAAGAGAAGTCGAGTCCTTCGGGTCGTCGTTCTCGGGCTATCATTCGACAGGATTATTCGTCCATCTAGTCGTGGCTATATACTGTAACTAGACGCTGATATTTCGCTTGGTGGTATCGAACAGATTTACTCGGACGGGGAGCCACGGCGGAGGACCTCCAGGTTTTCTGAGCCGAGCGTGAGCATTGGTTATGGGGGGGAAAGGTGCGATAAAGGGGAGAGAGAAGCTTACTCTGGTAGATACTAAGGGACGATCTTGTCTTGCCATCGGCGTCTGTGTAGGTGTTCATGACGGCATCACCCTCAACGAAGACGGTAGATCTTTGGGGGAGAAGATGTGTTAGTCAATGTCTTTGAAATTTGACTTCCACCTCGTCGCACCGTTCAATCGATTGTTTTCGGATAGAAATGGCAGGTCTTCGAGCACATTCTCACATAGCAAGGGAAGCAGTAAAGCGTAGTACGGAAGAGAACCTACCCCTTTGGCAAGCTGGTCAGGTAGTCCCTCCGCGGGCCCTCCTCAGCAAAGGTCGCGACCCGAAACCAAGAGGTGTGTCTGTTATCGCGCGGTCCGTCGTTGCTCGCAACGGCGTACTCGATGATCTCGCGGCCGGTGCTCGTGGCCTTGACCTCGGGTGTCGCGGCCAGGTTGCCGACGAGGGTGACCTTGGCGATATCGCGGCGCGCCGAGGCGCTGAACGCACGGCTCGCCAGGAGACGAGGCGTTGTGGTGGTGAGGCGGCGGGCTAGGAAAGACATTTTTTTTGTCTCTAATTTAGCAGTATCAGCGCAATTCGAATGCGGCGAGGTTTCGTCCGGCGAAATTTTGTTGTGGTGATTGCGTGGGAATTAATTGAGTGATTTGGTTGGTTTGGATTATTTCGATAGCTACCTGAATAAAATTGGATGCCGGAACGCACAGTCCCTCTCTGCCCGCCACGGGTGTTCCCAAACGCACAACGCGACGGCGTAGAATTGCACGACTTGGTTGGTAGCCAATCAAAGCTCGAGTAGGCATGCTAGCATGAACAAGCACCCAACTTCACAGATTGGGGTCAACATGTAACTAGTACAGGCACTTAAGAATCGTATCAACAAGCTAGAATGCAGTTTACTGCCGTCTCAATCCTTAATTCTCTTCGTATACTACCATATATCTTATGCCCCCCGAAAAAAAACTCGACAACAACAAATGATCCAATATGTGGATTGACTACCTAGTCGAGCATCACTATTACGAAGCAAATGTGTTACAATAATCAACTATGACGCTCTACAATTCTTTGACTTTTGGAGTACTACGTATAATCAGCAAGCATAGGTAGGTACCTCAAGACGGATACCGCACACCCCTTTATATGAATTGTATTAACAAAATTTTTATTTTTTTATTGATTGAGTCATCTCTAGTAAGACAAAAACTGCTTAGTTGCTTGTTTCCTATTTGTTATCTTGATTTATATTTCCTTCATGTCTAATTTCTCGACGGTCTGAAGAGCGGAGAAGAAAGATAGTCGTGTACGTAAGGAGAGATTGCTTGCTCGCGCACCATCCATGCCGAGACTCACATAACTCTGTCGTGCTCCACACGTTCCATGTCATTCTATCACCATGACCATCCAGCTCCTTGGTGGGCAGGACCTGCCTCTGACCACCGAGAATTTCGAAGCCACATGCTCCGAAACGGCTCCGCCATTCTCCTCCTCGGTAACGCACGCATATCCACGGTGTCATCAGGCGTCCCGTCGCCTCGGCGCCCGCGTGTATAAGTGAGAGGGGTATGATGAAGACAAAGGGCGCTAGCCGAGATGTCACCCATTGGATTGGCCGTCTATGCTGCTTCATCACGGCACCGTTTGCACATACACCAGCCGCCGAGGCTCCCGCTAGCCCACTCCCTGCGCTGTTGAACTGGCAGGTTAATATCACAGTAATGATTTAGAATCTCCTCTCCACTCTTAATTCCTCCCGGAGCATTGCCCACGATGCGCGTCTCTTTTGCTCTTAAGACCATCCTGCCGCCCCACTCCCACGTTACGTTAGGATCGCAATCGTGATTAGCGAGGCACCAGAATGGATGTACTGCGGCCACGTCTGGCCGGCCGTCCCTCGGATTTTTCCTAGCTGACGCTGTACCCCGAAACTTGCTGTATAACGTGTTGAATACCCATATATCGTGACAAGCTAGGGATTCGTAGATATTGACATCCATTTTTTCGAGTATGTGCAAGGGCGTTTCGATATTGTATTTGAAGGAGAACGGTAGGGTCCATTCAGGCGGTGCCCCCGCGTTGGGCGAAAGATTAATTTCATTGGATTTCGAGTCAACGAAATCTCCCCATATGTATTTGATTTGATTAACATCTAGGGGGTGTATGTTTTGATGAACCGCCATGGCCAAGACGCGTGCAAGAAGTAGAAGGTGAAGCGTCTCGTCTGCCTCCCTAGCTTCGGGGTCCTTGGCAATTGAGTCGACATCCTTATCGCATACGGCCGGATGGTAAAGCTGCTGGGCTTTTTCATAACAAAACTGATCACAGAAGACAGTATCGTAACATTCCGCACAGTTGACAGCCTGGGAGTCCGCGCCCAACGGGGGAAGCTCGCCGCTACAAGCATCACAAACTGAGTCTTTTAGACGATTATTGGCCGTCACAAGGGAATACTCGACCAAGACGTCCTCTCCCGGTGCGATATCCTCCTTTGCGAAAACACCAAGCTGGTGACAAGTAGGTATGATGTCGTAACCGTCCGTATCGCTAGCGCCTCCGAGGAGAATGGGTAGTTGGGCGACCTTCACACAGCACTTGGGAGCCATCTCCGCCAGCTCTCTATTCAAAAATTCCAGCGACGCATTGGAGAACCGATCGGGTTCATTGTCGTTCCATGGATAGACTTCTCGGCGTACCATTCCCCAGTCGGGAAGATCATTAGGACTAGATATATCACCACGAGTCCTGCGTCCGCCGACCGTTTGGATATATTGCATCGTATTCTTGAGTTCCTGGTTGTTGGGTGCCACGGCGAGGCCGCGTTCGCAGAAGCCATAAGCACTCTTCAGACATCCGCACAACAGGAGACTCAATGCTAAGATTTGGAAGCAACGAATGGACGCAAGCGACGCGAGAGCAACGGGGTCGCGCCCTAATGCGGAATTGGCCAGACGAAATCCATCTTCCGACAAGGCGCCATGATCTAATACGCCAATTATAGTGCCGTTGGCGTATTTGGTCAAGGTGTCGAGAGCTATCTGATGATACTCAAAGCCGTCGTTGCGAATCTCATCGGTGAGAAGTAGGGCTCGGTAGGCATCTCCAGACGCCAAATCGGGATATCCGAGGTCGGAATGGATAAGTGCGCGCTTCAAATAGAGAATTATATCATAGGGGTTAGCGAGTAATTCATCAGTTAACAACTGACGTTGGTGTAAGAGGGTCTCTATCCGAGTGTCAACCTCTTCGTCAGAATCGTCCATGGTGACAGTGCGTGGCAGGATCAGTCGCCCGGCAAACCGAGCGCGAAACACACGCGCACGCGCGCAAAAGCCGAAGAGTTAAGCGATTCCTAAGAAAAGACGATCCTCTTGCCAGAGGTCACCACGGAAGCGGCTTTATCGGCGCACAGAAGTGTTGGACGTAACAGGGGGTCTCGTTCAAGGTATTGCCATGCTTCGTGAAACGAAACAGGGAATGGAAGAAGTAGATAAGATAAGGTGAAAGCGAATGAGATGGAGGCCGACGAAGCCGCTGGTAGTACACAGAGGTTAGTGTCGTCGATTGCAAGAAAGCGGTTCATGATACGCAACACAAGTGACTGCACAAGTGACTGCACATGTGTGGCAGCTGGCACTTGGAGACGGGAAGGGATGAGAAGGAAGAGGGGCTTAGTGCAAGAGGTTATTAGTAGACGGTACCGAGGTAGGTAGCTAGTCGAAAAAAATAATAATACCTAATATTGGTGTAGTGTGTTGGTGAGGGATCCCATTGTGGTGCCGTGTGGTGCCACTAAGGGACGAGACAGAGCACAAGTAGCAAGAAAGCCACTCGAGTATCTGGGCGCAGGGGCAGGAGAAGGCTTATGGAGAGCCATCATGTACAGTTATGTACACACATACCAGATATCTAATTAATAATGACGGGATAACGAAGCAATCGAGAGCAGCCAGTAAAATCTGCAAAAGCCCTGGTCCCTTGTTGATTATCAAACTAGATGTAGATCTGGTAATGCGGAGGACGATACGGTACAGTAGACCCCCAATCGAAGCTCGACAAGGATAGGTAGTATCCAATAAACAAATCTTTCCAGTAACTAGTCTGCGTACCGTACGAGAAACGGTTCGCTGTGCCGGAGAAGTTGGTAGACCGTGGTAGGTAGATCGCGAGGCGTAGAGGGTCGTGGGGCTCGCTATAATTATAACGTCTTGAATGAGCCTATCGACTCTTTACTGCCTAGCAATGTTGGAGATGACGAATCCGACAGCTTTCTACATTACTTTCCATGTCATAGCGATGTCATTAGAGCGGCTTCTCCGGGTCAAGGACAGAAATTGAGGATAAGGATTAATAAGGGATCGTAAATCGGTTGTCGTTGCCCCTCCCCCTCTTGCGCGTGAGACGAGATTGACAATGGACCCTTGAATGTAAAAATTGGGGTCCCTGGTTTCCCTGCGCGTGCTTGTGCTCCCTAAAATCTTAGTATGGACCCCTACTTAGGTAGGTCTAGGTACTCGCCTGCCTAAGTACGTACGGATAGTGAAGCCCGCTGAGCAGCACTAGGTACCTACCTAGGTAGTTACCTGTTGTAGCCCGTATCAGGTAACAGAATCCTAAGCCTCTGGCCTGGGTAGGTACCTAATCCAATCCGGTAGAACCATCGGAATATGGAATCTCCAAGGGTCCAGGCCCCGATGAAAGGAGCCAGATCCAACCCAGTCGAACCACTCTTGCAGCCGTCGATCCCAAGCATATGGACCCATCTGTGGCGTAACACTAGTCAGGTAAAGATCTGATTGGCCGATCACAAGAATATGCTAACTCCGCATCTATCCAGATCCGTAACATTCCTCATGCCTCTACAGCAAGTCGAGCAGTATCGAGAAATAGTATGCTGCTAAATCGTTTTTTTTTTTTCTCTTTTTCTCTTTTTCTTTTTTTGGTATTCAAGTTTGTCACACTAGTGTAGGCCGTATACCCGAGTTGTATACCCGTGTTCTGGTAGAACGAAGACATATTATTATTGTACGTTGTCAAGTGACTGGACCCAATGTGCCGCGTCAACCATAAAACAACGTTCCATTGTCACCTTGGGTACCTAATATCACTGCTCGCATACCGCGGTATTACTGGTACCAGCACCTGTAGGTCGACATATCTTGGCAGCATAGGCTGGGTTGTTTCAGCCTCCCTCTTGCGGAAGGGCCAGAAATCCGGCCTGTGAATTTTTTTGTTCATAATTCGCGCAGTACTGGCCCTGACATCTATACAAGAGACTGTGTATTCTAATTACTGCGTGGTACTTATGAGTAATCAAAAGATCAAGTCCTATTTCACTAAACTTAATAGTATATCGAAAAGCAAAAACAATAATTGCGTCGCGAGTCGTCGTGCTCAAGAAAGCACAGAAAGTAGCAAGGGAGTGCCTGGATGTCGTTCAGAGGGCATTAGATCTAATAGCCAGTTTGGTCCAATTACAGTTGACTTCTCGATTGTGGAGAAGCTGCAGGTTACGGACCGGAGCATATATTCCAGTAGATCCAGGTAAAATTTTCGTTCGATCCGTCCGCATGTAACTGCCATGTCCAGTGATTTCCTACCTAGATAGTTACGTGTGTAGCTTGAGAATACGAGCCCAGGTGCAAGATATCTAAGGTAATATAAGTCGCTGTTCAATATCTACTTTGTGTTATACGTTATCCATATCACTCAATACTTAACCAGGCAAGAATAAGCCACACTAACCAGGACCCTCGATAACCCATCAAACTAGTAATTCTTCAGGGTTGAACCAAAATCCAGCGTCGTAAATTCATTACTCGTACTTATTTATAATACACCGTCCGTCTCTGACAGCTCCTCACTGCTTTTTGCTAGCAGCACCCTCATCAGCCATCCCTTCGCATCCGGTAATCTCCCCTAATTTCTGCTCGGCTGCACCGAAGCCTTGTGATGGATCTCTTTGCTCGCCAGCACTCTTCATGGTATCAACAGCATGAGCTTTCGCTTGTTCGCCAGAGGCTTTCCAGGCTTGTGAGCCAGTGACGTTTCCAATAGCGGCCTGTCAAACAGAGATTGTCAGTTCATTATCCAACAACTGACGCGGATGAGGAGGCTCTGTATATTTCCTTACTTCTGTGGCTCCTTTCACGTATTCAACGTGGCCGCCAATAAGAGATGGCTGATTGTTATCGCTGGAAGACATATCGATGTGTGATGGTTGAGCGTGCCTTGTTATTTCTTAAGCGTTGGAAAATGTGAATTGCCTCAAAAAATATAGATGATATGTTACAAGCAAGCGGTCCTTGGGGTTCAACTGAGTTTTGTTATGGAAAGGTAATTGTGTCAACCAACAATGATGATCTCACCGATGACGTCAATCTCTGTTCACGTCACCAATTCCCGTGTAAGTAATTACCGAAGTCAAATACTCTGTCAACTATGATTGCTCTACGATGCTTATTGATATTCACGGCTAGCCTAATAAACACGGGTGTTTACTTTAGGAAGGTGTTCATTTCATTATGAAGCGTCGTTTGGTTGTTCAGTGCCATTCACATTGCCCTTAAGAAGCTAAGATGGGCAATTCAGATCAAGTCCGACCTATCGCCGAGCGGGCATCTAAATACTCGAATTGATGACAGTCTTGACAGTGCCATCGAACTCGGTTTGTATGTAGTTCACATGTAGTCTAACTACCTGTTAACCTTAGTCCATACGCAGGAGCTTCACCTCAGTTTTGTGTGAAAGCAGCCCAGCGCACTCTGGGACTTTTCAGCTACAAAAAATAGAAATAGAGGGATATTCTACCCATATTTCTATCCGTAGATATAGTTTGAATCGACAAGGCACTCATACATATACTATGATACCTACCGAGCGCAAGCAGGTGTCAGATGCTTCTAATAAGGCGATTTGATGTAACATTAACTTGAAATATGGTCCAAGCGTCAATGGTGGCCGGGCTCGGCCGGTTCCCCACCAAAAATTACTTAGTACCCAGGTCGCGCTGTCGCGCTGGCTACTTAAGTAATATACATCCAAATGTAGAAACCGCCGCCTGCCGTCCATCTTTCGGGCCTTGAATTGAAGAGAATCGGCTAGCAGTCAATTAACAAACATTCATAATGTCTGCGGAACCGATGATCGACGAGGATTATGCTTCTGAGGACGACTCGGACTTTGCGCCTGGCGCTGCGCCCGTTGACGATGGATCAGAGTCGGAATCAGGATCAGAAGCGCCCGGCGGTATATTGACCAATGCAGCGCCCAAAAGAAAGCGAACAACTGGCAATGCTGCTGGAGACGACCTCGAGAACTCAGGCGACGAGACCATCATACAAAAAGGGAGGAAACGCCAAAAAAAAGCCAGACGAATCGATGGGGATGCCGAAGAAGAAGGAGGTGAAGGAGGTCTCATTAAAACAAGAAGGCAGCGTGCGCTGGAGAAAGCAGAGCGAAAGTCCCATGTAGTCAACGGGCCGATTACTATCAATGTAGATGATCTCTGGGAACAGATGGTCGCCGCGCCGCTCATACCTTCCAAAAAGGATGGACAACCGGAAGAGGAAAATCAACAGCCCTGCCAGAGTGGTGCGGACACGACTGCGGATGCTACCAAGACGGGCCCAGTGAACTCGAATGACACCGATACATCAGGAATGATAAAAATCAAGCGCACTTACAACTTTGCTGGTAAGGTCCACACAGAAGAGAAATTAGTTGCTCGCGATTCGGCCGAAGCCAAACTCTACCTCGCCTCCCAAGACCCAAATCTGGCCGACGCCGAAGACGAACAGCCGAAGCGAAAGCCACACAAAGCCTTCCGCTCGATCTTCGAACCCGTTATTGAAGGATTGGCTCAGCGTGCCGACCTGAAACTGGGCATGAACATACGGTTAGAGCTTCGCGAGCAGCAGGCCAAAGCCAAGAAGCTCAACGTTGTCGAGAAGAGTCGCATGGACTGGGCTGGTTTTGTCGACAAAGAAGGCATTAAAGACGAGCTCGAGCTTGCGGGCAAATCGAAGGAATCCTACGTGAGCCGGCAGGATTTCCTACGGCGCGTTGAAGCTAAGAAGGAGGAAGAGGCAAGACAAGCAAGAATGGCCGGCCGTTGATGAACAACGTAGGGGATCTTATTACGATCCAGATACGAGTTCTCCCAGAGCCGGAAACGCGCAGATTTTGGGCATTACATTCTTTCGAGTAACCCCGATTCGCACCAGCACCCACTAAGGCATATTCAAGCACGCTTGGCACGTACATATATGAGCGCCCTAGCCCGCCTTTACGCGTTGGGCAATCGTGCGATGGCGAGCTCTGACGTGGCCGCCTGCACCAAAACACAAGCATGCCGTGTCCTCGTAATGGATAGCGTCAACTAGCGAAACGCGGCACATCGCCCGAAGTTTTTGATGCTACTGGTACCAACAGCCTAACGCAAATCTTAACACATGGTAGTGATAACGGTCATATGAGATGGCAAAGATCCGGGTATGCATACGACCAACATCACAACAGCAGTAGCAACCCGTGTTTTTTACACCAATTGACCTAGGAGATCTAGCGATAACTCTAACCTCGAGATATCTAGAGCTCTATACATATCTGCACTGCTGCGCATGGGCAATGACAGCAAGTAACACACCTAAAACAGCTGTAGAAAGAGCTCGAAGTGCAAATGGAGGTAGGAAACTTCGTATCGGGAGGAGTGTACAGAAGGCTTCTAAAGAGATGCCCAAAATTCATGAGGCGGATGTCTGTGACCGAGTTTACACATCCTATAGGGATGGTCGCAAGCATAAATACCTTTCTTGCCGACTACATTCACGCAGTGTTCTGAAAATGCGCTGAATCTAGCCACGGGCAAGAAATGTGACCCCTTGGGAATATTGAGATTGGATAGGCAGGTATCGTCCCTATTCCCGGCTTCGACCTTGAAGGCCTAGTTAACGATATTTATGTTGCCAAATCAATAATATTAAGAATGCATACACAGTATCCTCAAAATTCTGGCCGCTATCCTTTAAACATACCATTTGCAAATAGTAGAAACACCTAAAAACCTAGATAGTCTAATTGTCTGAATTCCAGGGCGGTCATTTGCGCCTATATGAAAGCTAATTTTTTTAGTTATGGGTAAAAGAACGCCATCCGAGCGATAAGAAGAAAAATACTTCGTCTCGCATAGGTTTATTGGTATTACCTTGACGCGAATTAGAGGGAATCATGTTATCGAGCATCGTCTCTCTTTTGGAGGTAAAATTGTAAGTGATCCCTATCTCTCATAGATGTCCAAGATGCACTGCTGTTGAGCGTAATAGAGACCATATGTTGTCTTCTCCAAGGCTTTATCATCGTTAAGTCCTTTTTCTCGGAGGGGTTTTTTTTTGGTATCGTGTATACGTATCTAGATAGACTAGGTATTTCAGGCTTGTGTGCAACGTTAGGATAAGGCTGGAATTAATTTGTTTACCGCATGAGCAAGTGAAGGGTTATCCTGTCTGTTTCAAACTAAATGCCCGGAGCGGAAGACATATTTGAACATGAACTCGAGCACAAGCAGAAATTACTTTGATTGACGTCTTTTCAATAATACATGTGTGCCGCCTTTCAATCAACATGGAAGATAGCCCACTGTCTATAACTGCCAGCGTCACCGACATATTGACATTCGTCGCCACCACTGTCGTCATATACATTTGCTACCAGGCGGTGATACATGGCTGTAGCATCGGAAAGATAGTCAAAATATTCTACCCAGGGACTACTCTCGGAGAGAAAAAACTAGTACATTGTCGATCTTGACATTTTATCGCCGATATAGTGTTAGAAAATCTACATGTATATCCAGGTTCTCATTATCAATTAGTCTGGGGCGCTGCAAACCCAGAACCAGACATGATGACAAACTAGCTCTACGGAGATCCTCTTCAGAGAATTCAAGCATTCGGACAACATCAAAATCAGGTGCGAACAGCCCAAGAGGTCGGCGAGTTCTATGAAAAGGCTATTTCAATTATCTGCTTTATGGATCGGGTAATGACTTTTGCTCCTCTCGGCCTAGTTTCCCAGTGCCTCCTGCCACTTCTACGAGCAGTCCTGCGCTCATTAATCTATGGTGCTGGTACAGGGAGTGTGACAAGGTGATGAAGCTTAGACAGGCTCCAACCACGACATTTCATCTTCAGGCTCCAGGCATTACACGTAAGTAAGCAACAGCACTTTGCAGATAATCGCACCAATGGAGTCACGGGAAGATAGAAAGAAGTCTTGAGTGCCAACTCTGGACGGCTTTTCAGACCCTCCTTCTTGCGAAATGCCTGCTTCGCATAAGGACGGCCATGAGGTTCCGGAGACGACAGAGCAACATCCATGAGTGAGCATAGTAGTGGACGTAGTTATGTCCAATTGGTCAGTCGGTCTGACCAGGAGGTAACAGCGTTAAGTTTGGGTGACGCAGTGAACAAACCTGACGGCGCCTTGCTTTGATACTAATTGGTGTTGAGCTTACTGTGTCTATATCGACATATGAACTCGCGAAGTAGAATCATCTTAAAAGCTGGTTAGCACCTTCACTTTTCAAGAGGAATGAATGCTGCGTGACTATGTACCGGCTTGAGAATATATAGACCTCGTAATTTATGCTGGCCGATTGCTATGTACCGATATTTGAATCAGATGAACCTCATCCATGAGGCTTCGCGAGTTTCATTTACCAATTATCAAAATTACCGAAACCGCCTGTTTTCGGCTTCTTCTTCACCGGCTCGTCCCAGGTGTCAAGATCCTCTTCTATAATGTCGTCATCTGCGCTCTGGTGTAGTCGGGCCGCTTTGAGATACTTGCCTACACCTACACCGCCACTGTTCTGATCCACTGTACCATCTGCTCTCACTCGCTTCCCAGTCCATGTCATCTTGTCATCCTCGGTACCACCTGTCCTTGCGATTTCTGCCTTGGCCTCGTCAGCTCTATCACGTTCGGCCTTTTGTTTTTGAAACTCCTCAAAGGGATCTAAGAAGACCACGACTTCTTTCATGAAGATTTTGTTCAGTGGCCGATCCGAGCCATCTGTTTCAACCGCCTCCATCTTGCTAAGAACATCCATGCCACCAACAACCTTGCCAAATATGGTATGCTTTCGGTCAAGATGTTTGGCTGGCCGATATGTGATGAAAAATTGACTAGAATTAGTATTCTTCCCTTTGTTGGCCATGCTTAGTATTCCGCGAGAGTCGTGAGTATTTGGGCCGTCAAATTCATCCTGAAAATTCTTTCCCCATATGCTAGCGCCGCCTCGTCCAGTACCTGATGGGTCGCCGCCCTGGATCATGAAGTTCTTGATATTTCGATGAAAGCTAACGCCCTTGTAGTAACCGTTTTGGGCGAGCCGAGTGAAGTTCCACACTGCGCGTGGCGCATATTCAGTGTATAGTTCAATATTTAAGTCGCCTAAATTTGTCTCAATTCGTGCATAGCCTCGTATCTTGACACGCTTGGGTTTCAGCATGTACTCTTCGTCCGTTAATATCGCCCGTTCGCCTTTAGTCTCGGGCGTTAGCCCCGTGCTTGTGAAGCTCGCCGCAGCCCTTCCTGTTGTATAGACTGCAGCGTTATAGGCTACTTTCTTATCCTGGATCATGCTTGGTTTTATGGCATTGCTTGCGGCGGGTTTGACGATGGAAGTCGATGAGCGGTTAACATCTCGACCAGCTTCGCGTTCTCGCCTCGCCTTCTCGACGGCTTCTTTTGCTCTTAAAACTTTATCGCCGACTCTGCCCAGAGCGCCAATGTTGACATTGCCCTCCTTCCGCTCTTCCTCTTGCTCATTTGTCAACAACGCACCATCGCCGTCCTTGATATATTTGAATTGGCTTAGATCCCTGCTGGCCGTATTCTGCGGATCTTGGAGTGTAATGATGTCAGAACGACCGAACTCGGCATCATCTACCAGGTCGCGCCACATCTTGGCCTTGATGTTCATCCTCTCGATCGTGTCATAAGCAAAGACGTTGGCATAGGTCCCATGTCGAATCGCGACGATGTGTGTATTATCTGTGAACACCTTAAAGGTGACAGGGTCTATGAGATCACCCTTTCCATCGCTCCCTGTGCCATCAGCAGCTTTACTGTCAACGTCTGCGTTCCGCGCAAAGTTCAGCTTGATCAGGTCGCGAGCAGCAAGAGGCTTGCCGTCGACAGGGTTTGTCTTCTGCTTTTCCAGCCATTTTGCAATGACCTCAGCATCAAAGATGGTACCATCGAGAGTACAGACTGGGTTCTTAAAGGGCTGGAGACTCGCGGCGCAAAAGTTGAAGGGCAGTCGTCGAAAGGGAGCGCCGGTTGCCTTGGATCGAGAGCCGGTATTGGCAGAGAAGGCGTCGGAGGAAGCCCACTCGGAGTGTGTGATGTAGAGCTTGTCTGTGCCTTTACCCATATTCAGTCGATCCGCAATTTAGGACGTCACTGCGATGGATTAATATGGGAAGAGAGGTAGGTAGGTATATAGCCGAATGTAGCTTGATAAGTCGAGCTACCTTAACCAAGGTAGGTAGGTACCTATGTAGGATGGTACCTTATCTTATCGCGATTACAGTACCTCCAGGCTGCGTGCTGCGTGCTATTTTAGTGCCTTAGGTACCTAAGCTCCGCTCAAGTGCAGCTGTTGGAAGCGTGTTCTCTCGCGCCGAGTTACAACGGCCCCCTAACTATACCGTTGTTGGTCGGTCGCAGATGACAACGTAATGCTAGGTAGTTTCTAAAATTACGGCCAAGCTTGAATTCAGAGTCTAACTGAGGCATATGCCACTTCAAACTGGACTTATCTCAACTCTGCTGAGTTGAATAAACCCTATCCCATATCGCGCATTTTTGCCATTTCGAAGCTGCTTCAAAGCAGCGAGGGCTGCATTGAACGGGACACGGAACACACCTAATTGCATGTCCTCTGTCGCGTACTTGGGAGAGCAATAAGTCGATACGAACCGCACCCTGATCCGTTCTGCCCGACAAGGCTGCCTTGCGCGCCAACGCTTCATCACCAATCCATCGCCACCATGAAGCGCTGGCTGTCGGCATTGACCGTGCTGGGCTTGTCTTTATGGACTGCCCGGGCACTCGAGGTCCAACTGGTAGGCTAGGTTCCAGCTACTGTCTCTTGCGTCTCTCTGGCTTACATGGCCTGTTGTATCTAGGACCAAACCGACGAGAATAGACAAAAATGTGCCGGTATGCTTGCTTCTCTGCCCATATAATTATCTGCCGCAACAAGTGCTCATTCATACGTAGGAATGTACAGCAAAGCCGCCTGGGGTGGCCCGGTCGATCCTTTCATCCTCACCGTGTTCCCGAACGACACCATTAAAGCCGACGAAGACCCTATCGTGAGCCTGATCATCTTCGAGTGGAAAGACCAAGATCTGATTGGGGCTTATCCCAACCCAGAAGCCTTCGCCGTATGCGCCACGACTACCGACTATACTAGACCTGTGCTAACAGCCCCTATAGAAAGAGCTGATATGCGACGATGAGAATGTCGAGAATAACCTCTGCGACAAATCCCATTTGGGCGAATGGATCCTAGCTCCGAACGCCACTGAGAAGTCGGGAAACCTGATCTTGACACAAGCTGTACACCTCAAATCCGCTACTCCCATCAACTATCCCATCAAGAAGACTGGCTACTATTGTGTTGCCGCATTTGGTTATCCCTCCGGGGATTTCACGGGTGTCGTTGAGTTCCGCGAGGCATATGGCGAGCTTCCAGCCAGTCAAATACCGAAGCTCCCCTTTTACGGTGGCATCACCATCCTCTACGCTGTCGTTGCCGTGTATGTTGTGGATAATCCATCTTCACTGCCGTCTTGCGCTGGTACTAATTGTAGTTAGATTTTGGGGTTTCTTATACTACCAGCACAGATATGATATCTGTAAGCAATCATATCCCTTCACTAGAGGAACTAGGCTGACTTCTCTTTACAGTACCCGTACAAAATTATATTACGGCTATCCTCGTCTTCCTTGTCATTGAAATGCTTTTGACTTGGGGTTTCTACGGTAAGCATCACGTGAACGTGCTGGCTCTACAGTCGCTGATTATTGCAGATTTCCTCAATAGGAACGGCTCCAGCATAGGGTCTAAGGTCCTCTTGATCCTGGTAGCCATTCTCAATGCATTCCGCAATTCGTTTTCGTTCTTTCTACTACTTATTGTCTGTATGGGCTATGGTGTCGTCAAACCGTCCCTCGGCAAGACTATGATATATGTCAGATGGCTAGCCATCGCTCACTTCGTTTTCGGCCTTGTGTACGCGATTACTAGTCTTCTAGTTTCTCCAGACGCTGCTGGTATGCATGATTCAAATGTTTGTTCCGAAGAACGGTTACTAACGTTGATTAGGACCCTTCGTTCTTCTCATTGTGCTTCCTCTGGCTGGCACTTTGACTGCCTTCTATGTTTGGACGCTAAACTCGCTCAATTTCACCCTTAAGGATCTGCGTGAGCGCAAACAGACTGCCAAAGAGGCGATGTACAGGAAGCTTTGGTGGTGTATCCTGATCAGCATCCTGGTCATCTTTGGCTTCTTCTTCTTTAACTCATTCTCATTTGCTTCGGCCTCCGACCCAGACTACGTTCCTTTCCACTGGAAGTCCCGGTGGTTCATACTTGATGGTTGGCTGAATCTTGTCTACTTCGCCGACGTCGCCTGGGTTGCTTACGTCTGGCGACCGACCGCGAACAATCGCCGATTCGCAATGAGTGACGAAATTGCTCAGGACGAAGATGGTGGTTTTGAGTTCGCGGACGTCGGAGCACCTGATGACTCCGATGACGATGAAGAGGCACAGATTGGAGTGAAGACAACGAAGCCGCAATCAGCACCAGCAAATGGCGCACATGTGGCCTCGCAGGGAACAAGTAGTAGAGCCCCCGCGAAGCTGGAGTCCCCTCGCGACTCTTTTGACGGCGAGACAATATTCGCTGTTGGCGAGGATGGTGATAAATTCAGCGATGACGAGGAAGAGGGATCGAAACTTGTAGGGAAAAATAAATAAGGAAATGAGGTCGAAGACGAAGTCGACACGGGCGAATAGCATTGCCAAAAATGCATAGCTGGGTCTGTTCCGCGTTTTTATCACTGTACTAACATAGAGGCCCTTCGTACCCGGCGTTGGATGGTATTGATCAGCAGTCACGATTTGCTTCCGAGGTAATAACGGCCTTCCATGTAATTTTGTCGTTCACTCAGACCGGAATAGGGGAGGTCTCGCTTATGTGGGATTACGGGGTTTATATGAGGATTCCACATGACGACGTATACAACGAGCAAGTTGCTTGACCTCTGTGTGTATTTTGTATTGCGAATAGTACAATATTGTTACTCTTTATGATTATCAAATATTATTTTGACAACAACTATGCTCGTTCGCCCTCTTGTGTATTAGGATTTTGTTGTTGTATATACTCATTCTGGGTTACGATCTCAAGGGCAAGATAAGTTATGATACATAGATCACAGTGTCATTATATATACACGGCCCACGACGCTTGACTAAGCACTCACATCCCCGCCAAAACCAACCGGCCGTCTCCTGCCGGAATTCTCAGGCAGGATGGCGAGCGCCTTGTAGACCTTGCCCATGCCGCCGGGCCCGCGATCGACGAGGCGCTTCCAGGCCTTCTCGATCCCGGCCTTCTTGGCATCGTCGCCGGCCTTGTCCGCCAGCATCTGGGCGCGCTGCGCGATGCCCATGCTCTCGAGGAAATGGGCCTGGTCGACGGGGCCGTGACACTCGACACCCCCGCTGGCGCGTGTGGCGGCCTCGACCAGTGCGAGAAAGTCGACGTCGGCGCTGAGGTCGACGAGCCCCGGGTCCGCAAAGGGGCTCACGTGCGCGTGCTGCCGGATCCCGCGCAGCGAGTTCATCGGGATCGTGTCCGCTGGGCCGTAGTCTAGAATCAGCGCCGCGCCCGAGGGCCGCGTCTTGGGGTTCGCGTCGGATCCGCCGATGCGCGCTGCGAAGTCTGATGCGTAGAGCGATGCGTCCGGACATACTTCGATCAGGGCGTCGAGCGTGGATCGAAGCGCGCGGTACCGTGGAGACGCCTCTGGGAGATACATTGCGTGCCGTGTCTGCGTAGGGCTGAGAGTGAGCTGAAATTCGGGGACGGGCTCGTGTTGTTTCGATTTTGGCGTGCCGAGATCAGCGTGGGTTGTGCCTTCAGGGGTAGGCGAGACAACCATTTCCCGCCACTGCCGTGTCGGAGACGAAGTGTTAGACGAGGCGGACCGTGGGCTACCGCTCGACGTGACGGGCTGCTGGGTCGGCGGCACCTCGACGACCTGGAAGGCGTGGATGGGGAGTGCGTCGAAGAACTCGTGGGCCACGATGAAGGGCGTCTTGCTCGCGTACTGCGGCACAGCCTTGATCGAGTCCGTCCAGACGATCGGTAGATCCGAGTACTTGCATGTGCTGTGCCAGCCTTCCTTTGACTCCCGCATCGCAGCGTCTTCGCCACAAAGGAGGTTCTTTTGCGCTACACGTAGCTCTTTGCTTGCCTCTACCATGTATACGGCGTCAATGGCGGATGCCATGTCTTTAAAGTTTCGAATTGTCTATTCAGAAAATTTAGCAAATCCAGACATGCGGCACAAGTAAGTGCCCAAATTTTGGATGTAAACTCACCCGTAATATGTCGTCCATCAACGTGCCTCGACCCGGGCCGACTTCGATGAGCTCTACGCCTGACCGCGGACGGCCCTGGGACATCCACTCGGCGACGAACCAGATGCCAATCAGCTCGCCAAAGATCTGGGATATCTCGGGCGACGTAATAAAGTCACCCTTTTGCCCAAACTGGTCGCGAGCCGACCCGATTGCTCCAGTATAGTATCCGCCGACATCAGCCGTGAGACACATACGCATGTAGCTCGCAAGCGGTATTGGACCAGTAATCTAACACAATTTAGTTTCTTTTCCCCTCACTGGAAAGACGAAATGCATACATACATTGATGGCCTCGGCCAGCTGCTTTGCCAGTGGTGTTGACCATTTCCTCTCCTCCTCCTCTCTCCGAGCGGGTGTTGCCGATAGGCTCCTTGAGCTCTGATATATGAACCTCGGAGCTTGTGACACGGGCCTGCGGGATGCGCATCTGAGCCCAGTATGAGCTGCGCGAAGAATCGTTGATCTCATCTTAGCCAAACTCTCATTCACCAATATTTATAGATTACGTCAAGTTTTTTCGTGCCATAATTAAGATTCTGTATGTGCATGTGATAGTGATTGGTGATTGGGGAAAGCTTAAGCTCCGGGTCTTGCTCCGGGCTTGCTATCGAGAGCTTCGAAAAGTATCGGGGATTTGGCCCGATTATTCTCCGACTAATGGCGATCAACCTTGAACTTTACGTTTCTTTCAATACAGATAACAGCGAAACCAACCCAAATTCTTTTTACAGCCGCTCTTTACTAAAACTGAAACTACTCTACACAGAAATAGGCCTCTTTTACTTTTGAGCGACCTCAGCGGCATCAACCACCTCAACCCTAACCGAAGCAATGACTGCCCGACAAGGTAGCGTCGATTGATCTCTACTACCATTACACCCACCCTGCGGCACCATGGCGAGCAAATCGCGCTGGGCCAATACCGAGGAAGACGCGGCACTGGACGCCAAGCTCAAGAAAGAGAAGGAGGAGAAGAAGCGCCTGAAAGCTGAGAAGGCAGCCAAAGCAGAGCAAGAAAGGCAACGCGCCGCCGCCGAAGCAGCGCGAGAACGAGAATCACAAGCACAGCAACAGCAGCAAGGAGAGAAAGCAGAAAGCGACCGACCGCCCGCGAAGCGACGGAAAATTACACCCGAGCGAGAAGATGGCGGCACCGAGAACACGAAGCTCCTGCGTTTCGAGGCTGGCGGGTGGGCGCCCTCGCGCAGCGTCGAGAATTATGACAAGCTCAACGATATCGAGGAGGGCGCGTACGGCTGGGTGGCGCGGGCGAAGGAGATCAGGACGGGCAAAGTGGTAGCGCTGAAGCGGCTCAAGATCGACAACACAGAGTCATCGCAGACAGGACTGCCCGAGACGGGGCTGCGAGAGATACAGATTCTGAAAGACTGCTCGCACACGAACATCGTCAGGTTGCAGGAGGTGGTGGTGGGGGAGGACACGTCGCGGATCGAGAACATCTTCCTCGTGCTCGAGTTCGTCGAGCACGACCTCAAGAGCATCCTCGAGGACATGCCGGAGCCGTTCCTGGCGTCCGAGGCCAAGACGCTCCTGCTGCAGCTCGCGGGCGGCGTCGCCTACCTGCACGAGCACTGGATCCTGCACCGCGACCTCAAGACCTCGAACCTGCTGCTCAACAACCGGGGCCAGCTCAAGATCGCCGACTTCGGCATGGCGCGGTACGTCGGCGACCCGCCGCCGCTGAAGCTGACCCAGCTCGTCGTGACACTATGGTACCGCGCGCCCGAGCTGCTCCTCGGCACCAGGACGTACGGCTCCCCCATCGACATGTGGAGCGTGGGCTGCATCTTCGGGGAGATATTAACGCGCGAGCCCCTGCTGCCGGGTAAGAACGAGGTCGACACGCTGACGCGGATTTTCGAGCTCTGCGGCATCCCCACGGACGAGTCGTGGCCCAGCTTCCGCCGCCTGCCCAACGCGCGCTCCCTGCGTCTACCCTCCTCCAAGAACGTGCCCGCCTCTTCCACGGGCTCCATCATCCGCGCCAAGTTCCCCCTCCTCACGGCCGCCGGCAGCGCCCTACTGTCGGCCCTCCTGTCGCTGAACCCGGACACTCGGCCCACGGCCAAGGAGATGCTGCAGCACGAGTATTTCCGCCAGGACCCGAAGCCCAAGCATGAGGCCATGTTCCCCACGTTCCCCAGCAAGGCCGGCCAGGAGCGCAGGAGGCGGCATGACACTCCCAATGCGCCCGGAAGGGGGCAAGCCGCGGCTCTAGGCGCCGTCGATTTCAGTGGCATATTCGCCGGGCGAGATAAGGAAGAACGAGGTGGTGGGTTTTCATTACGCATGGTTTGATGGCTTCGTAAAAGAGCACAAGCCCAATTCTGAATCTCATCGCCCCTGAGTAACTTTGCCGCTTCTTCCACCTTCCTTATTACATCACGCAGTTACGACCTTAATATTGAGCCAAAGTTAAGTGCTTGAGCGTAGGTGTTATTTGTCATTAGGAGCTAATATATGGCTATCTCGTCAAGTTCTTCCGCATGCAAGATTCTCAAGATTGTTGGGTATGTTCAGCAGCTGGGGACCGTGAATCCCAAACCGCCAAGCAATGTAGCATTCACACCTACTACTCCCCCAGATCCCGCAAATTTACGTCTGCGGCACAAGACGTTAAGGATCGACTGTATACAAGTACTATATGTAGTAAAGTGGTCAAAAAATACAGTTAAACAAGCATAGTATGGAACGCCAGACCCTTATCCCGTGTAGTAGTTCTCCAAATCGCCCGAAAATGACTATTAGTATGTTGCGTTACTATGTTCGTAATAACGACGATGCAATTGCTTGCCCCATAAATGCTACCCTATTCTTTTTCAAAAGAGAATGTGCAACCCGTATAGAGCGAAGAAAATCGGCGAGGTCCGCTCATCTGCTTTCGCTTATACTAGAGCCGCAATACCCGTCACGTACCACGTGAAGCTGAGCACCGTCAACAACGTCATAGAGAAAGCAAAGCCAAGAACCTGGCGGTCCAGGGGGCCCCCGGCCGCCGCGCTACATGTGATACAGTTCCATGAGTTGAGATCACTGTAGGGCTTGGCCGTGTATAAGCCGAACTGGAAGCCGGCGTAGGGAGCCAGATATCCTGGGTCGGGCGTGTCGGTAAAGGCTGTCTCGGAGTCGTAGACGAGTAATGTGTATTTCTCGACGGGAAGCTGGTTTCCGATCTGCTCTTGCTGGAATTTGTTAGAGTCCCACGTGAAGGTGGCCGTTGGCGCGAACGTCATGTTCTGTGTCAGCGTCCACGTTGCCGTTGCCTTGGAGCATGAGATGAGTACGTCGATGGCGGACGGTGTTCCTTGTAAGGACGTGTAGTTCCACTTCCATGTGATGGGCTCGGTGTTGTCGATCCGGTACAGCGTCATCGCCGCCGTAATTGGGGGGTCGATCATAGCCACACCACCCGCCGGGTCCAGCGGGTTGAATGTCGTATGCTTCGGGGCGCTGGACTTGGTCGCTGACTTGGTAGCTCCCTTTGATGAGGACCCTGTCATCATCCCGCTGCTACTCTCCGCGGGTGTAGGCGTAGGCGTATTGCTGCCAGTTGGTTTGGGAGCGTTGTTAGAAGGTGAGTCTTGAGGCGTTGGTGTTTGTGTGGGTTGGTTTTCTTGAGCTGAACAAACGTTAATACACAGCTGAGATTAACAAGAATTTTACTCGTCCCAGTAGACTTACACGAGGATCCATCATCCTGCCGTACCACCAGAGAGTCCATGTCAGGAAGCCATTGAGACCATGCTGCTGCCAAAGGCGACAAAGCAAGTGCAATAGTCAGGATTTGCTGAGGGCCCTTCATTTTGGTGTATTAAAGGATGGAATGTGCGAGTAGAAGGATGATTAATCGGCTCGGAAGAAGTGGAAAGCCGTCGATTCCAGGGTTGGCTCGACAAGGAGCTGGCAATCGCCCAGACTCAAGCGTTTATATTGCGATGCGAGCCGGAAAGAAAGGAGCTGCCCGGTATTGTGGCCGGTCGCGTCGGTCGTTGGCTGATCAGGCCCCTTTTTCAAGCTGATGTGACGGTTGGACGCCAAGAGAGGAAAAACAAAACACCAAATGCGGATTAGAACAACAGTCCGGTCTTTGCCAACGAACGGAGCGAGACGCTTGTAAAAAGGATGAGCGAGCGATTTAGATATTGTCTAGAGCGAAGGACGGGATATTAGCGAGTGAAAAGACTACCACAGGGGATGAAAGGCGGATGGTGTCATCAGTTGATTGATGTGTTCGGAGGCGGAGGTGGTGGAAAAGCAGAAAGATGAGATGATATTCGGAGGCAGGCGGGAACAGCACAGCCAAGACACGATTGGCCTGGTGAACACGAGCATTGGGTCGCGGATGCATGGAACCATGGCCAGAAGGGGTTTGGCGGGCATGCTTAATCCTGACAATGGAGATCCGCTGTGGCGGAGGCCTTACTGTAGGTAGGAGAGTAGGAGGTACGTGGGAGAGCCCGCCAGCAAGTCACTCCCCATAACCCACTACATTGTACGGTACGAGCAATGCGCACAGCTGCTGTTCAGCGCCGAAAGTAGACGCGCAGAAAATCAAGACGAGGCGCCAACGGCTGTCCTTTCATGCCTACCTGCCAACTTGGTCATAGATATATAAATTCACGTGAGAATTGTTTTCCAAGGTCAAACTACCTACCTACAGGGCACGACTAGATAGGAAAGATGCAACATGTCTTCTCATACACAAGCATGATTCCTACTGTCATATTGATATCGTGACTTATGAACAAGCTTATTCTTGTAATTGTGGCACATAGCACATAAAGTAAGGTTACTTCCATACTGACATCGGAGTAAACTCAAATATTGCTTTCTAGCCTACTGTAGTACTTAGTGTAAGGTACCGATGTGCACTAAATTGGGTCCAAGATCGTATTCCCGTCAAGACCCACGCATCCCTAAACAACCCTTTCTTACTTACTCACGCCACTTATTAATCCTGCCCTTTAACATAAATAAGAACTACAGTACGTATTTATATTCAATACGCCTCTATGTAATATGTATCTAGTTGCTAATCAGGCTTGTTGCTTGATATATAGTTATGTTGCAGACACATGTGCATGCTTGTGTGCCGTTATTTTAACTGATTACATAGAAAGATGAGGTGGCATAAGCAGCAAGCTGTCAGAACCAACAACCAACTGGACCTTGATAATAATATATATATGCAGTACCTAACTACAGTTTCTTCTACCCCAAAGCACCAAAGGTTCTATCTAAAGCCACATCTTACTTCGTTCCGTCGATTCTGAAAAGCAAGACCAGCCAGAATACAGTGTTATAACTAATGTTCAATACTGTCGACAGGAGCTAAGACATGGTGCGCTCGGCCATCATTCAAACGAGCAAGTCCTGAACCACTGCATCTGATAAAGTGCCTTATATGAGTGGAAATAGACAGCTTGTGGCCTACGCTACTCCAACACGTTGGCGCTTGAGCATGCCTCAGGGACCAGTAGGATCTGCGTAGTCCTATTAATTTAGCATTAAAGGCATTCAAAATCCGGGGTAAGAGCCTACCCAGACTCTCTGTAGCGAATTCTACTGTGGGATGGCAGCAACCTACGAGCATCCGCATGGAATGTTATAGCCTATCAAAAATGTATGGGTCGGAGGCAAGTCTCAGTGGCCTGCAGAAGCAAAATGGTAACGCCACGTCAGTGTTCGCAGATCGATGCCAACCTCTCGCAACCTATCAGCTACACTCAAAGTAGAGTCTATGATCCACGTTTGAGTCAAATTCGTCAAGAAAAAGGGCGTTGATACTGATTCTCCTTCTCCTCACCCTACCTACCTACCTACCGGCCTACCAACGATGGTAGCCTACTACGGTGTACTTCCCCAGCTTAGAAACAAAACTCCTCGAAGGCGTAGTCTAGAAATAGATATTGCAGTAAGTAAATCGATTTTGCATGCTCCTTTCAGGCTTGGCCTGACCCACCAGTGTGGTAATGTTGGTGATATAGGCTGCACTTGGACATAGTCACATCATTTTAACATACTAGCCGGAAGAAGTATTGTGTACAACATGCTGCATGTTTTACCTACCTGCCAGATCAAATACCGCAACCCAGTGGCGTTGGTGTTGAAAGTTCTCAGCTTAATGAGTGAGGCCTTAAGTAGATGCGTACATAGGTATAGCCTGGTGGCCTATATGTAATCTAGATGGGGTCTGGTCTAGGCTGTCTTGCCCAGTCTATATTCATACCTTAGCTAATATTTACGGCGGGTGTTAAAGGCTATTGTGCCTCTGTAGATACGTCGCTAAATATCAGTATATGTTCTGGACAGACAACTCACAGCCAGAGGATTCGCAGTGGTATTCAAACTATCATCTACCAGTACGAGCAGCAGAGTCATAATTTCTATGGCAGCTGGCCCCTTCAAAGTAACCTCGTCTGGCTAGCTGCATCACTGCAGGTGGGAACAACCCAATGAAGCCGATGTTGGTGATATCATTGCATGCAACTTACATGATACTGTGCCCCCCATATGTCCTACTATGAGGAAGGTACAGTCTGCACTCTGTACCCCATAGCAACCCACGTTCACAGGGGTCCGTGCACCCCTGCCACTCCTGATACTTTGAGTCCCCTATATGCTCTACAGAGGGCAATCCAACCCCTTGCCATTCATCACATCTCTTATTCTCGTTATCCTATTTTCTCCTCTCCTCTCCTTCCAGACTCTTCGAGAGTAGAGAGGACGGGAGCTTCTCTTGGCCCGCCATGGCATCTTCAATCTCAGACCTCGTCACTATTGACCGGGCCTATTTCGAAACTCTTCTGCGAAGGTGAGGGCTAGTATATCTGATTATCCCCATCTGAGATATCTATTTTGACCTAAGATTATACACTAACAGTAACATCGCGCTGTAAACCGAAGCTGATATTGCATGCAGGGCCAACTACGTGCGTTTGCATTTCGCGGGCATCCTCTCTATGTTTAGTATCCCCTCACTAAGTAACTTGTCGCCAGAAAAATGATGGCTTAGGTACAATACCATACACTAGCACTGATGAGACAATTGTCCCAGTCCTCAAGGAAGAATACAAAAGGCTTCTATTGCTTTCGCGCCAGTTTGGTAAATGGCCGCTTCATCATAGATCGGGGGCGAGCTAACATTTGCCAGTAAACCTGAAAAGAAGTCTCATGGGAGCTGGTGTCACCGAGGAGAACATTGCTGTGAGTATGCTTTATGGTGCAGTATATCTGCGTCTATTTTAACAATACTGTGCTCCCAACTACAATATGCAATCAATATCTAATATATTGCAATTATTTCCTTAGCTGTATTAACTAGTTTTATCAGACTCTAGTTCAAGATGCTACCAGTGTTCCCCAGATGGAGCCATATGCGGATTTCGCACCTACTTACAGCCACAGCGAAAGCACCAGCCCAGAAACGCGTTTGAAACAGACCGCGTATCTAGCTCAGACCTTTGAGGCGACATCACACACCACATATTGCCCTGTCCCGAACGTTGTTCCCGGGAGCATCTCATACTTCAACAATGGACCCAAGCCCTGTGCTTTCCAAGAGAATCATGGTTGGACCGGCCATGAGCAGATAGGAGGCACTTTTACCTCTTCTTGTTCAGCTGACGGACCGACAGATATACATGCTGACTGTATACATCAAAAGCCCCAACCGCTTTATTCCCGAATGTGCAAACGGACCGTTACAATTTGTGGCCTACCTACCTTTACCACTCTCATGGATGTGACCGGCGTGGTGTGCGGTGGTCAACTGCTAGATGTGTTTCTTCGAAGTGCCGAACGCATTGCATCTGTGTCATTCGTGCGGGAAGACGATGCAGTCCAGTTCTACGAGTACGCGAGAAAGAACGATATCTACATCAAAAACAAGAGAGTGAGTACTGATAATTTCTACGGCAATACAGATAGCACTAACGGTCAAGTAGGTTTTCATTAGATGGGCCGACCGGCATTTCATCCTTCCCGGCCACGTTGCAAACAAGATTGCTTCAGGTGCCACTCGAAACCTAATAATTCGGCGTTGCGGTGCCCACCACACTGAAGACAGCGTTCGCGAAGATCTCGAACATATACATAATTTGATTGTGGTCGGCGTCGAATTCGTTGGTGGAAGTTGCTACATAAAGACCAACTCTGTACACAATGCAATGTTCGCAAGGACATGCATGATGAGCCGCGTGTAAGTTTTTCAAATGTACAAGATATCATGCAAGCACACTAATTAGTTTTGTTTAGTACATACAAGGGCTCTAAGATAGAGTGGGATGTTGACGAGTGCGATAAGCCGATTGTGATTACTCCGAAGACATCGACCAAGCCGCTTCCTCAGCGAGCGCTATCTGCGAAAGCGTTCGCTGCGAACACCCGCAACCGGTTTGATATGCTTCGTCTCGACGACGACGATAACCACGAGAGTGACGATAAGTTCGACACCTCATCCGAGATGCCAAGCACTATCAATGTTGCTGCGTAAACGAGTACCTACCCAGGTATCTATTTTTTGAGATGAGCCTGCCCTATTAGGGGCCAAGATTGATAACCCTATTTTGTTAAGTCTTTCCTGCACCGAACGTCCTCAAAAGGGTCAGTAGCAGAAAATTCTATCTGTGTAACATGGTCAATGACCTAGCAGCGAGATGGGGAGTATTGGAGTTAGGTATACCCAGTTGCGAGATCGTCATCCTGGAACTAAATGAGATATGCCAATGCTTTTATGCTTTACGTTGTCACTTACTGGTCTGTATCCCTCGACGGGACACCCATATAAACCACACACTTTCAGCTCTGCCGGTTCCTCTCCTGATGCAGAAGGCATGATTACATCGTCCACCGTAGCAGTTGGCGAGTTGAACAAGCTGTGTCTCTCAGAATTATCTAATAGCGGCTCAACTTGCCCTTGCTCCCCTGCCAGACCCACTTTAGACCCGTGGCCTTGGAACCGGATCAAAACTACGAGATTTAGTTCCCGGTCTAAAATTAGAAGTTATGGATAGACAGCCGAGACAGCTACACTACAATAATGATGTTGAACCTGGGACCCTTATAAGTATTCCTGAAAAGCACCTCTAGGCAAAGACGGTACCGGTATAGCATATAGTTTGCTTCTCTTGATTCCATTAAGATTACATTTTTGTTCTATCGTAGGAGTCCCCTTGCATTACTCTCTACAGTCACTATCACGAACTCAAAGGTGAAAATCATACGCGCACCATGGTGGTGGAGGAGCCCTTTAATGATTAAGAGATATGAAAACTGCCCTCCTCCACTTTTTTTCTGGCTATGCTTGTGATGTTGCATTTTATACCGAAATTCTTGAAGTTACACTACCTAGGTAGGTACCCTAGCATTATATGTACCTAAGGTACAATAGGGGGTGGGGCTCCATCAAATCGCGTCCTACATGTAGGAGAGGTAAATAGCGTACAATAGAATAGTAATTAATATGAAAATAGTGAGTCAGGGAAGCTTTCAACCAGGTAGGCTTCGGTAAGGGTAGCTTGAATTGACAAGTAGAATTAAGAGATAAGTGGCTTTTGCCATTGAGCGTTTGCTTCAGTTCTTGCTGAGAGTTTGTCACACCTCCAACTCTCAGCCACTCAGTTAGGTTAGGTACCTACGTACTGTAGGTAGGCCTTGTACCCAAACTAATGAACGCCACAACTCGTCGCGATACCAACCGACCTCGGCAGACACCGCGCCACACGCCAAATTAGGTATTGGGCATTGCTTAGGTTTCCGTCCACGTAGTCAACCAACTGCCACCTCAAAGTCCCGCTTCACTATTTACTGTCCTTCTGCCACGCAAGCGATATATCCCCTCCTCTCCTCGCATCTACATCACGATTGAATCAAGCACCTCCATACTCTTTAACATTGCCGAACCTCACGCGAACCTCTATCGCCGGCGACTTCTCATCGAGTAGCTTCTCCCGAACATTCGCCGCCGAGCGCAATCGGCAACTGCCCCGCCCATATCCCATATCTTGACGCGCGCTGGTTCTCGATTCTCCCCAAACACCTGCGTGGATACCAAATCGCCCAATCCCCCCCTCTCCCGCTGGACCTTCCTCTGTCTCGGTCATGCAAGCTAGTCAAGGTCAACATGGCACAAGAAAAAATGACCCTAGAAGATTGTAAGTCGCCATAGTCATGGCCCCTCGCGTGCGAATGTCTTATAGCAATGCAGCCATTGGCATTGTTCTCAAAGCGGACACTCAATTTGACAAATGTCTAACGGCGATTTCTAGGGTTGGACGACCTCTGCGTCCGATTCATCATAAACCTCCCCCGAGAGGACCTTTCGTCGGTAGCGCGTATCTGCTTTCAGATTGAGGAGGCGCAATGGTTTTACGAAGATTTCATCCGACCTCTAGACCCCGCCTTACCATCCATGTCGTTAAGAACCTTCAGCCTCAAGATGTTCCAACATTGTCCTCTTCTCGCGTCCTTCTCCGCCGATATCCACCTCAAGGCATTCGATGAGTTCATGCAATACAAGACGCGGGTCCCTGTTCGAGGAGCCGTTATGCTCAACGATGCTATGGATGCTGCAGTTCTCGTGAGAGGATATAAGAAAGGAGCTAGTTGGAGTTTTCCCCGGGGCAAGATCAACAAAGATGAAGACGACGTTGATTGCGCAATCCGAGAGGCCTACGAGGAGACAGGGTATGATCTCCGCGCAGCTGGTCTGGTTGAGAAGAATGCACCTGTTCACCCCCTCGAGGTCACTATGCATGACCAGCAGGTGCGGCTTTATGTCTTTCGAGGTGTCCCGGAGAACACGGTGTTTGAGACCAGGACAAGGAAAGAGATAGGCGATATTAAATGGTACAAGCTCTCGGACCTGCCCACCTACAAGAAAAAGAAAGGTGCCGGCAAAAACCAAGGACCTGCAACATCTTCTCAGGAGAGGTTCTACATGGTTGCGCCCTTCATGGTACAACTGAGGCAATGGGTTCTGAAGCAGAAGAAGGTGGACGCGCAGAACACGCCAGCCTATACAGGGCATGAGCATCCGCCAGCTCTCTATGATGAGAATCTAACGGATGAAAATATGTTTCACGACCCACCACCGCCCGTTCCCTCAAGCATACATCCAGAGAACATCGACAGCGCAACCAAAGAGCTACACCGGCTACTCCAAATCAAACCCCCCACGCAAGGTCTTCAGCTACTATCCCCGACTTCAAACCAACAGGCAGGCCAGGCGTTGTTGTCCATTTTGCAACCCAAGATAGCCAATACAGGGTTTACATCCGGTCAGGGTCACGGACATTTTCATCTCACCCATGGCCAAGATTTCACAAATGCACCCCAGGAATTGCCACCGAATGATCACTACCGAACTCAGATGGTACCTGTGCCTGACTCTTCGGCGCCGTCGTCATTTTCTGTCAATGCAAATACCGGCCTCGAGCATTCTTACCAGCAACAGTACCCCGATCACAGGCCTAGACCCCGAGTCTTCGTTAGTGATGAAGTTTCTCCGCCAGCGCACAAAACAGAGAAGCCGCCCGTCCAGCTGCTGCATCCGCAACCTTTACCGCCTCAAGTCCAGAAGAACATGCTTCTGCGTGATCTACGCGAGTCGGCTTCGTCGCCCAACATCGCAAGCGCGGTTAATCAACCTGGACCTCCGAGCATAAACCAAGGGTTTCATATACCTCCGAATGTCCATCAAGCGCATGCACACCAGGGCAGAGATAATCATGAAAGAAACCTACCTCAGTTGGCAGCGCATTCTACAAACCTGTTGAATGTGCTGAAGGGAAACAATCCGCCAATTTTGATGCAGCAACAATCTGCCCCGCATCCGTCGCCTTTGACGAATAACGTGCCGACCCGAACAGAGGGTCAACGCCAAGAACAGCGGATTCCCACGTCTGAGGCCGGATTCCCCGGCCAGTACGGCGGCGCGGCTCTACCACCAGCTGCATTCCCTGCCGCCACAATGAAAGCTCCAGCTCCGTTCTCGCGCGGCAGCAACCGTCCTATTGCACCAACAGACCAGCATCGTGCCTCGTTGTTAGGTTTGTTCAAGGCTGGGCAGTCCAGTGTACCTCAAAGTCAGGTCGATGGTCACGGGGCGTCGTTTGCACCGGCTATTCCGCCAGCCAGCCCCCAAACCAATAAAGCCGATTCCCCAAAGCAACAACGACTGAGACAAGGCCCGTCTACTGCTGAATTTTTGAGGGCCGCCGCCCGGGAAAATGGGCAGCCTACTCAATGGAATCCCGAACTCAATTTACCTTATGGCGCGCATTCTATCCTACGTCGTGGGCCTAGCCAAGGATCAGCTCGTAGTCCCACGTTATCCATACGAAATTCAAACGAGGTGGCCGCGACACAGTTGGCTGTGCGATCTCGCCCGAGTCCGGCGTCATCACGTGGTCAGATGTCGCCTCGACGCCAGATGTCGCCTCGCGGTCAAATGTCACCTTACCAGAGTTACTTAAATGCAAGGATGCAGTCTCCAAAGCATGCAGTCACTCAAGTGCAGTCACACGCGGCACCATCCTACTCATATGCCGGTAGTCAAGGTAGCGCGGCGAATCCTCCAACAGAACTCCAGGGGTCCCCGTCTGCCTCGACTCTCCCTACGCCCCACATGATCAAGCCCCGGCAGAACTCGACTGTGGAACACAGAAACACATTATTGTCCATTTTAGGGAAGCCGCAGCCGGAGGCTAACCAAAGCAAGGGAAAGGACTCGGTTGGATCCGAGCGTATGGCTACTAGTCCTAGGCCAATGCCGCGATCTCGATTGGCTTCGTCTTCTCAGGGGTCGAGGCGTGGTAGTGCTACGCCTCTCTCCCCTGCAGATCGGAACTTCTTGCTTGGTTTCTTAGAGAACGCTTCGAATAATTCAAAGAGCTGAGGAACGGAGTCAAGGCGTCTAGGAACGGTAAGCTGCCCATCACATATTGTGGTTGAATTAAATAGCACGGGCAAGAATGGGTGGGTTAGGTGTACGGCGATTCACTCAGCGGGGTTAATTCATTGCATACTTACATCCCAGTATATGGTTCTGATTTGATTTGACATGCTCAATAAGCGAACTGTCTACTTACCTACATATATGTATACATGGAAAATGTGAGTTCTCATGTAGAATAATTGACTGGGTTCGTGCTGTACCTACAGTACCTATACTCCTGATAGCAACAACTGGGCAGATCTAGAAGCAGCCACTTCTAGTTACTATGTACACGCCACACTCCGGAGTACCTCCACCCATGTATCCACCAGCACCCGTGACCCCACCAACGGGCACGACGCAACCAAGTGGACGCGTGCTTGTGCCGTATCGACTTCGGCCATCCTACTCCAATACGTAATACTTCAATCCAGATAGGTAGTTGATTGAGGTCGTGCTTATTGAACACTACCACGCTGCGGTTACAATTACAACCCCAATACCACGTTGTCCGAAACAACTGAATTGCAGGTGATTTGGTTTTTGTTTTTGTCTAACTGTGTTCTTAAGACAAGCACACCTTCATGCTTCATGGCACGACTTACACACGGCCCCGTCACGCCCCGAAGAAGCGTCTCCAATCCGGACTCGCTGACGGACCTGACCCGTCTGCTCGACCGCCTGCAACAAAGCATTCTGCACGCCGATGCCGAGCGCGAGCGGAGACTGCGGGCGAGCGAGCACGAACGCAACAAGGCCGGTATAGTACGTGCTGCATCCTGTGGGATTGAAACACCAAGTGGCCATGCCTTTGCTTACATCACTAGAATCTCGAGTACGCCCGGACCCTCCTCACGAAGTTGGAACAAGATGCGCTTGCTATCAAGGTGCACGTCAGGCGACAGGAGATGCAGGCAGACCTTAACCGGAAACGGGCAATATTCGAACAGCTCACCGAGAGATTGAGAGAGCTCGAGGATATCAGCATAGACAGCGACGAAGACGACAGCGACGATGGTGAGGACTTGCTAGGGGATGTTATCCCAACGCCGAGCCAGAGCTCTGAGTCGAGGTCTAGCGGACACTTTGGCGATGACCTTGGGCACGTGCAAGAGGAAGAAAGTGAAGGGGAGTACGAGGGTGACTCAACCATCCTACCACAATCAACTAGAGCAGAACCCAGGCCAACATCTACCGAACCGCCATCGCAGCCGAGCGCACCAACAATAGCTACCTCATCGGCACAGTCACAATATACGGGCACTGACACATCGTCCGCACTCCGTCCGCGCGGGACTGCAACCGCGACACAACCAGCACCCACCACGGACACGGCGACGGCGACAGGCGCGTTACGATCCCAGCTTCTCGGAGCTGCCGCAACGTCATCCACAACTGCAGTCACAACAAGCGCGACGGCAGAGGCAATACTAGACCACCATCGCGCGGAGCAGGATAAGCTAACCGAGTCCATGGTATCGATGGCGAAGGCGCTGAAGGCGTCCACGCACGCCTTCTCGTCCGCGCTACGGGAAGACCAGGACGTGCTGCAGGGAGCTGGTAAGGGGCTCGACCGCAGCGAGCGCAACCTCGAAGGCGTCGCGGGCCGCATGGGTAACCTGCGCCGCCTGACCGAGGGCAAGGGTTGGTGGGGCCGTATGATGCTGTATGCTTGGATTGCGGGCCTTGCTGTCTTCGCGGTGTTGTTAGTATTCGTGTTACCCAAGCTTAGATTCTGATGGGAAGTCCGGTTAGATCGTGGGGAAAGTTGTCCGAGCAATGGGGGGAAATGGAAGGGAATCAATCCGAAGTCGATATCGGGAAACCCGCGAAGAAAAAAAAATGTTAGCTTAGCGTGTAACATGATAGAACGGTAGTGAGATACGAATTATGAATTGACGAGACGAATGCACGTCAACGTTGTACGATTACATCCAGGCTCTGTCCAGGCTCTCTATTGCATTTTTAGTTTTATTCACTTGGAGCAAGTAAGTCTCTCTCTGTTTAGAATGATCTTCGATAGACACGACGTTACTCATTTTGATATTTCACGGTAGCGGCTGGACGGGGACACGGGGATCAGCCCTCTGATAATCTTCAGTAGATATTCGATGTCATCTGCTAACATATTCAGAGAAGTAGAGAAAGGAGACGCAAAGAGAACTTATAACGCAACGCATAGAACTAGATAACTAATCCAGTGGAAAGTAAACATCATCAGATGTAAAAACAGCAAAGAGGATAGATCCCCTGTCCCCTTTCAAATCCTCTGAGAAATCATCGCAGATGTAAAAAGATAAAAGCGATACGAAGAACTTGAACCCACATAATAGCTCCCTCTCTATCCCAATCCCCCAGAAGCACCCTCAACCCAAACCATACCAAGGCCCTCAAAAGCAGCGTACCTCGCATACCGAGCCTCCTTAGACGAGCTTCCCGCACAATGGATACCGATTAATCCACAGAACCATCCAACCAAAGACCAGCCCTGTGCTCGTCTTCAGCATCCTCAGCATCTTCCCTCTCCTCTCGCTCTTTGATTCTCTTCGCCCGGGCACAAATGTACGCTTCTCGCGCGCACACGGCGTCGATGAGCTCCGCCTGACTGTCTTGGACTAAGCTCACGCCCCGTCTGCGCTCGTAGTAGATGTTCTCCGCCACTGTAGAGATCTCGCGGGCGAGTCTTCTAGCTTGGATAGCCTCGGGGGAGTAATCATCGCTACTACCGTCGCCGTGAGCATAATCTTCGTCGAGCTCGGCGTGTTGGGCCTCGTCGTACATCTTGCTTATATCGTGGGCCTCTTGTTCCGTGTTTTCTCGAGGCGCGTCGCTAATTTCTGCGTCTTCGTCGTCGTCGTCTTCAACGATCTCGTATTCTTCTCTGCTTTCCGAGTCGCCTGCTTCCGAGTTACATGGCGGAACTACTCCGTCGTCATCATCAGCAGCAATAAGCTCTAGCTTATCGGATTCGCCTGCTGAGTCGTGTTCTGACTGATGCTCGTGCTCCGACTCCTGCTCGCTGTAGTCAAAGACAGGCTCTAGAAAACCGTCGTTGATGACGTCGCCAAATTCTAGCAGGTATTGCTCAAAGGCTTCATCAAGATCCTGCGTAACCTCCTCGTTAACCGATTCTCCACATGCCCGAACGCCCTGAATATCCTCCTCGGACTCGGACTTGGATTCGCGTCTGGAGTCAGCATCGCTGGTTTCTCTAGCGGAATCAGCTTCGGCTTCGACGGATAAGCGATTCATCCCTGCTGTCTCAAGCCGGGACTTTTTGACAGGACGCTCCTTATCCTCGCCGTTCGCAACGACATCATCTGCGACTTGCTCTTCTCTGGCACGCTTGCGATACACTGGTCTCTTGTCTTCTACAAGACTACTATTGTGTTGTTCCTTCTTGCTAGTCTGGCCAGGAGCGTTGATGCGGTCATCCTCACCAAAGATGGATGCACGACGTCCCTTTAAGAGACCTACCGGTTTGCCGCCACCCTGTAATTCAATGTTAGAACATTATATATCTCCATAACCGCAAACCTCTCGAAAATTTCAAGTTTGTGTAAAGACTACGTACAGGTGGCTGATACTGGAAATGCTCTGGACCCGTCGTGCCCATCTTTTCGATTCGATCGTTCCACTCGATGCTAGTTCTCTTCCTGAAAAAGTGCTCGAATGTCTTGAGGCCTGTCTTCAGATCAACTGGCGTCTCGTTGATGGCGTACTTGCTCGCCCTGTTCTTGGACTTCTTCGTAAACAGCGTGGTGCAGCGGTAGTTGCAGGGTTTCGCGTTGCTCTCCCAAAGCTAGAATTGAGTTAATAAGTTAGTTAAATATCATAGTATATTGGTCGCGAGTATATTTTGCCAAAAATGTCATACAGTCAACACATGCTTCTCGCCAACGTTACCGCTCTCTTCGTCGTTGCGTTTCAGCTGGATCTGGTACTGGAAATTCGTGCAATCGCGGTAGACATGCCAGTATCCTTTTGAATATACTTGTTAGCACGCCTTGACTTTTACGAGACCTGTCGACTCCCCAAGATGGAACTCACGTTCATCGACGTAATCGACCGCATTCTTCGAACACTCCTGCATCTTTTGAATCCTGCGCTTCTTAGCTTCTTCCTGCCTGGCTTCCTCATCGAGCTGGTACGGTAATGTCTTCAAGCACACTTCCTTGTTAATAGAGTCCTCGAGCCAGTCACGCATAACGATTTTTGTCTCCTTGTTCTTGAGCGCCACCCGGACGTCTGCGATCTTCTTCTTGAAGTTTTCTCTTGTGCATAGAAGGTGGGTAACGTTGCCGTCGACTATGGAGGAGAAAATGCCACCCCCGTATTGGACCCATTGCTTCACCTTTTCCTCTCGCCAGTCGTGGTCGTCAAGATCACCTGCGATCGACACCACGCAGTTCTTGAATACTAGTCTTGAAGGCATTTTGGTAGGTGGTGTTAATCCTTGAGCAGTTAGAATTATGATATAAGGATGACGAATGGCGGGCTGATGGCGTGACTAGTCTGTAAGTTTTCAAGTGTTTAGGAGCTCGGACTTCCATGTAGTGACATGAGGAAAGGGCTTGGGCTACATTTCAAGCTGATCGAAGTGAGTAGAAAGTGTGTGAGCGTATGGATAGTAATCTTGAAGTAATGTCATTAAATGTTATAAGCAATGCTACGTTGAAGCAGGTAGGCAGCAACATAGGATAATGTTAAATGCTGTGCATGGGAGAAAGGTAGAGAAATGCTCTGGATTGGATGGAAGAAACGTGAGATGTAAGTAAGCTAGATGAGTAAGGAAGCGTGTACTGGTTCCCAAATGTTGGAATCTCATTGGCGTCACTTCCTCTTACGTTAGTCCTTGATGATTGACGAGGTGATTTTGTTAGCAGAGCTTCATATAATTCGAATATTCAACCTTGAGTCTTGTGCCGGCAGTATCAGCTATGATGCTGTAGCGGATGGTCGTTTTGAGTCTTGAAAAAGGCTTGAAGTTAGAAAGCAGTGAAGCTGCTAGAAGAGAGCAAAGTTGTGTCAATATAAGGAAGGTGTCACTTATATATTTGAAATTGACCTAACCTGTATGAGGTCGACTGGAGTCCAGAAGACTGATTGTTGAAAGGCAGCAAAGTAGAGGTCGGTGTTTATTGCGTGTATTATTAGCTTGAACGCAGGCTTGAGAATGAATGGAAAGCACACTGATATAGGAGCGTAGTTGCAAGAAGAGGGTAAGATGCGGCCAGTGTGAATGTAGAATACACGATTGACAGAGAGGGCATTATTGTTCCTTCCTTTTTACTAGACACCGGAGCTTTCTGAATATTCGTAAATACCAGTATCAAATCAAATACTAATAAATTGACGTGAGTTGGAATGTGAATTAGCTACGAAGAGATCCGGGTTGCAATCTAACAACCGAAGTGGGTGAGAAAGGCAATAATATTGTATCATGGGTATCGACTGACTATGGATATGACTTTGTGCATGAGTTTCCGAGAAAACAAGCTCATCGAGGGAACATCAATATACTAATCCTCCTATTCATACATATTCCCCAATCTCCTAGAAAAAGGTGCTTTTCTTCTTATGCATCTTGCCGTCTCCACTCCCGCCTCTTCGTCGCCCGGGTTTAACTTGAGGTTGCGTTGGTGGCGGCCCGAAGAACTGCGGCATGCCAGGACCCAGAGTAGCACCAGAGAACCAACTGCTGTGCCCGGCACCAGGCGGTCTTGGTCCAGCGCTCAAGGGTCTCGGCGGCGAAGCTGGAGTTTGCAGATGTAAAGCAGGATGACTCGGACCTGCGTGACTACTGGGAGTTTGACTAGGACGCGGAGGGAGGTCGGGTCTCGGTCCGTAGTCTTGCCCTGCCATGCCAAATTCTTTTCTCAACCTCTCGGTTTCCTTCTCGATCTCGGCCTCGTGCTTTCTTCGCTCTTTCTCTTCGTCCTCCAGCATTTTCTTGATTCTCTTCTGCTCGGCTTTGTCTCTCTTTTCTCTCTCGCGGTCGTCTTGCTGCGCGATAGTGTGTTGTCGCCTTGTCTCAGCATCTTGGGGTGGAGTAGGCTGCTGTGTTATTGGCGAGTTCGCATTCGCAGGTGTGGAAACACCAATACCCGAAGTCATGGTGTAAGCATCGGGTTTGGGGGAGCCCGGGGTGTTAGTCAGTGGTCTAGAATTTTTGCGTTTACTCGGTGGTGCACCATTTGTATTGAAACTGTCTCGATTAGGTGTCAGGTAGATCTCACGGATGACCTCGGCACCTAGGAGGAGAACAATCTCAAGACCTTTGCGGTCTTCTACTTCGACTCTCCTTAGATTAGGCTCGTAAATAGTGACGGACTTTTCCCTGCCGTGCTTGTATAATGCAACAGTGATGTCGGGCTCCTTACTTTTCTTACCGCCCACAGAGCGACCAGTCATGTAGCAGGCCATGTCTCTACTGAATTTGCTCTCGCGCTTCCACTTGAACATGACCTTGGGCGTAACGCTACTTGCGACGGGGTCATTCTGTTGCCGATCGATCTGTGAGGCGGACGGTACCCGGAACGTCTGTTGTGGTATCTCGAACTCGAAGGACTCTTTGCCCATCCACATACTTTTCTCCCCTTTGACAACGACCTGCTGGTCTGGATTGTAGAGCTGGATGGCGAAACTCTCGGGTATTATGGGCACTGGGGCTGGGGGAGCCCCATTATGTGCGCGGATTTCGGCGGCTGAGAGCGTGGGCTGCTGGAACGAGGGCTCGATCAGGACTTCAGCAAAGATGATACCTTGAGCGCTGGCGTCGCCAAGCGCTAAGGCATACTTGTTCTTGGCTTGGGGAAGAGTTGGGTCGAGCCTCTGTAGACTGTATTCGGCAGCCGGTTCAGAGCCATTCTGGGTGAAGTACAAAATCGTCGACAGAGGATTATCGGAAGGCTGCCTGAAGTAGAAAGTTGGTAGGTTTTCGTCGAGCATTTTGGCAGAGAATAATAGCAGGATATGTTGGGATTGGTGATGCTCTTAACTCATTTCCCAACGGAAGGCAAAGCTACCCAACCCGAGGCAAATTGGGTGGTGGAAAAGCGATGGTTATGTACAGTATATATAAGTTCAACGCGCACACAAACGATAGAGAGAGAGAGGGATTGCGATAGCCGTGATGACAACGGTGATTGTTCTTCCTCAAAGATGGCTGTGCATGCTATAGGTACAATCGATAAGGTAGGTTAGGAGGAGTGTTGAGGCGGGATGACGAAGATGCCCCTCCAACAAGGATCACGAGCCCCCAAAATAGCAACACTCGAACTTAATAGTGCAGTGTATAACATTAGGTAGTTAGTTAGTATGTACGCATGAGAACCCACATGAACAAGGGACACAAGACATGTAGATCTCGGACTTGAGAACCGGCCACATTCACGGATATACTACATACAATACTAAATACTTTGGGATAATTTCAACTAAACTTCTTTGTATCACTAGTTTGATAAAGAACTATTGTAAAGGACTTCCGTCAAACTGAAACCAAGAGAATAGTACCTATGTACATCTGTACAGCATACCCACAATAATTAGCTACCAGGTACCTAAGTTCTTCTAAGCCCACTGCATCTAAGCCCGCGGCGTGGAGACAGATCTACCTTAGGTACCTGGCACAGGACTTAGGCAACAATATCGGCTCTGTATCCGTACCTGGAGTCGTACAGTATAGCTTCATTCGTAACACACGCATCTATCCATGGTTGGAGGCTGCATCGTTTCTTCCTCCTCTCCGATCAACGAATTATCGAACGAACTATGTGCTTCTAAGACTCGGGCTTTCTTGACCACATACACATAATAATTTGATGACGTGTGTTGCACACGAATTCACAGCATATCCATACTCAAAAACGTATTCGAGAACTTCCGATATTCCGTCAACCACCGGATGTTGCTTATATACTGTAGGATTAACTTGTTGCGCTACGTTGCTATCATGGAAACAAGCAGCTACGTAGATCAAGTGGCGACAGCTTACAGTATATCTTCTTCGGCCGCGCCAATCTCAAAGCCTGGTTCTCAGCTGTCTGATCAGGCCTGTTCTTTGAACGATATCACTACTGCCTTGCATATTATTGGCGAAGCATATCGGATACATAGCCAGACTTGACGCTTCGACCCCTTTATATAGGGGCATGCTGTTGTACCGTGAGGTTTGCAGCAAGACCAGACACACACTCAAAAGATGAGATGAATTGCACATGCAATGAAGTGACCAGTTCAGGCTAATAGTGAAGAAATATATCATGAGATACATATATTCGCAACAAGGCCAGCTTTTATTGTCCTCGGTAGGAAGATTCCCCTCGAGCTGCGGTTAGGGGGGGCTCCCGGACCCTTTTAATGACGGATCCAACCGCGTGTGTAGTGCTCCCCAGCTGATGCAAGATTGTGACATATGGCGTGCGACACCTTGACCACCCAAAAAGATGAAACATCGACATCGACGCCCCCCAAGGGACAATGTTGAGTTTGGTTTTGTCAGCAGATCCTCTGACCTCACATGGCGCAATCTATCGCCAACAGCTTGCCGACATGGGAGCTGAGGGACACTCTCAAATGTCATCTCATCGCATTTCATCTTACCATGATTGTCTCGATACGAGCACCCCTACGCCTAGCTACACCTCGAGTAACAGTATACGAGTGAAGACGCTTCGGAAAGAGCTACGATTCCACGCGGAACAATAAGCGGATGCTTCGGACTCAAGCCCAGACTCACGAAACGACGTCATAAAAAATGGCCAATACTTCGCTGGACGAGGAGCGGCCTCTCCTCGCCGAATCTCCGCGTCCAACGCCCGATGAGAATGGGCGAACACCGCAGCCGGAGCACGGACGTCTAGAAGACGACGTGTTACCCGAAGAATCGATATTAGGCCGAAACATCGGCTGGCGAAGCGCGTACATCATCGCCATAAGCCGCGTGATCGGGAGCGGCATCTTCGCCGTGCCGGGCGTCATCCTCAAGTCGGCCGGCAGCGTCGGTCTCTCGCTGACGCTCTGGATCGGCGGCGCCGTCATCGTGGCTGCTGGCTTGGCCGTCAGTCTCGAGTACGGATGCATGCTGCCGCGCTCGGGCGGCGATAAAGTCTACCTCGAGTTCACATATACACGCCCGCGCTTCCTGGCGTCGACGCTCGTTGCCGTGCAGGCTGTCTTGCTGGGTTTCACGGCGAGCAATTGCGTCATCTTTAGCCAGTATACTTTCTTCGCCTTCGACTCGGAGCCCGGCGATGCGTGGCGGAAGGGGCTCGCTGTTGCGCTGCTGACTGTCATCACCGTGATACACGGGGTGTGGTACCGAGCCGGTATCCATATCCAGAACTTCCTCGGCTGGGTCAAAGTTGGACTGGTGATTTTCATGGTCTTGTCGGCTCTGTACGTCGTGGTCTTCAGACCGTCGCGGGATGGCCTCGAGGAGCCGACTGCGTCGTTTGGGCCCGATGGATGGGACGGCTTGTGGGAAGGCAGTGATTGGAGCTTTGGGACGATTGCTACCTCGCTCTTCAAGGTCTTTTACTCGTATGCAGGCCTTACTAACCTCAACAATGTGTTGAATGAGGTTAAGGACCCAGTCAGGACGCTGAAATCTGTCTCGTTATCAGCTCTTGTCACGGCTTGCTTCCTCTAGTGAGTAGTTCCTATAGCCATCTTCTTCTTATTTTGCGAATCTCAAAACGGACGAGTACCTTTTGTAACAAGAGTGTGCAAAAGCTTCAGAAACCTTACAAATCACGATCCAAATAGCGATAACTAACACGAAGTGCCGCAGTCTGTTGGCGAACCTTGCCTATTTCGCGGTGGTTCCCGCAGAAGAGATTAAGCAGAGCGGTCAGCTCATCGCTGCGCTCTTCTTCGAGCGTGTATTCGGCCGAAATGTAGGTAGGAGGTTTCTCCCCTTAGCCGTAGCGCTTTCGGCAGCCGGAAACGTCATGGTTGTCACATTCGCATTGGTAAGTCCACCTCTATTATCGCTTTATACGATGGTTTTCTGATTATTATAACATACCAGGCGCGACTTAATCAGGAGATCGCAAGGGCAGGCTTTCTTCCATTCTCGAGGTATCTCTCGTCCTCGAAGCCATTCAACGCACCTATGGGAGGTCTCCTCGTCCACTACATCCCATCCGTCCTCGTCATCGTCCTCCCGCCGACGAACGAGGTATACTCCTTCATCTTGGAAGTGGAGGGGTATCCGGGCCAGATCTACGGTCTCGCTATCACTGTTGGTCTCATCTGGCTACGATACAAGCGGCCTGATCTCAAACGGCCCTTCAAAGCCTGGCTGCCGGCCGTCTTCTTTAGAGCTCTTCTCTGTCTCGCGCTCTTAGCCGCGCCGTTCTTTCCGCCTTCGAACCCAGATCCTGATGGGTTATGGTATGCTACATATGCTGTTGTCGGGGTCGGAGTGTAAGTGCCTTCTTTTTTCTCAGTGCATTCCGATCACCGGGACGATAGTGCCGCTATTCAAGACGCGATGCCCACTAACATCATTTTTATAGTATCGTTTTTGGTGTATTGTATTGGCTGATTTGGACTGTAATCTTACCACGGCTTGGCGGTTATACATTAGAGGAGAAACAAGACGTCTTAGATGATGGCACCACAATCACCGTGTTGGCACGAGTGCCTAAGGCTGAATGAGACTTAAATCATGTTTTGGGCTCTCAAATGCAAGTATATATCAGTGTCCAAGTTGCTAAACGTATGCTTGACACCCTGAACGTAATGTTAATGAGAGGATCGCGGCAATATAGATACATTTCAATGTCGCCTTGTTCATTATTTTGAGTATTTCAGTTGACTTGTTCCTTTCGGCTATGTTCATACCGAGGAAAATAAGACAGAGGTGAATAGTGAGCATAATAATCACTCGCCACTCTACCAAGAAGTTAAGGTGGCCTAAGCTATGTAGACATTGATTCAAATGAAATGGTTTTTTCCATTTAATGAAAGTATAGTTATGCGCTGATGCTAAATCGATTATCATTGAAAATGCTTCATACAAAAGGTATCTCCCCCATCTGAAAACGGTAACAAGACCCAACACCATCGACAAGGAGCGCGTATATACATCACATCACTTATAGCTGATTTGCGGAATGGCGGGCACTTCTTCGCGCGCCCTGGTTCTCGAGTTGGCCCTCTTTATCCGCTCTTTCTGCTGGTCGACCCAGCTATTTATTGAACGGAACCGAGCCGGGTGCTCGCTCATCGTGGTAGACACCGTTTCCCTTTTCTTTTCGGTCCCAGTCCTACTCATCCACGAAAAGGGGCGGTTGTTCATCTCCGTATTATTCGTCACCGGGGCTATCGGTGGCTTAGTAATAATATTAGGGGGTGGCATAATTATGTCGCCGTCTCCGAAACCTGACGACAGAGACGATATTTCACTGGCGCGGTAAACCTGCCGTTGCGCAGGATTATATGCGTCGGACGGCTGGCGAGCGAATTCAGACTGGTTGTAATATGGGTCAGGCATGCGTGAACGCATGGTTGAGCTGACGTCGCTGATATCCATCGTCCGGTCGATGATTCCCGGATACTGGGTTTGAAAGCTCGCTTGTGGATGTAGTGGTTGTAGTGGTTGCAGTGGTTGTTGGACTTCCGGAGTCTGCCACACTACCCTCCCGTTTTGAAGGGTCCCTGTGGATTGGTACGCCATCCCTTCTGGTCCGAAGGGGGGAAACTTCCCTTGATCGTAATAACCAAATGCTTCCATTGAATTGTTATTGCCGAAATTGTAGGCTGGCAACGACTCCTTTGGCCCGTATGAGTTGTCCAAAGCTTTGGTGTTACTTTTTACTGACCTTCCGCGCAAAGGGAACAGTTTGGACAGCCAGCTTTTATCATCATCCTGACGGCCAGGTTGCTTGGATTTCTTCAAAGTCCTATAGACCATCCACCCGACGAAACAGAACACAATGAAAGCACCTTTGAGATTGTGAGCTTCCATGATGCGTGGAGTGCGAGCCAAAACTTACCGATGGAGCCCGCAGCAATGAGTATCCGTTCTGATGTCGGGTTGAGCCCCCCTTCTTTATCATTACCCCTATTATTGTTATTGCCATCCCCACGGTGGTTTCGACCATTGCCTTTACTGTTCCCGGAGATAATGCTAGTTTGAGTTGGCGCCAGCGTCGTAGAATCCGCAACACCGGTAACGGAAGCAGATGTCAAGACCTGAGTGGGCCCCAGGGCCCCGTCCGGTGGTTCCAAGATAGGTGAAGCAATTGAGGTAGGGGCTGTGTCGGCGAGGGCGGGCAACTGTCAACTATCAGTATACACAGAAATCAAAATATGCTCGGGAGGCTGACCGGCGTGAGGATAGGTATAGTGTTAGTCTCTAGTACGGAGGATGTTGTCGTTGTCGTCGTTGTCACTTCAGGGGCAGGAGTAGACGTCGCTACCTCGGATGTAGTTGTGCTAACCTCAGCCGTAGTCGACTCGATAGTTGTTGTTGATGGTGGCGGCGGAGGCGGTGGAGAGGTTGAACTAGAAGAATTGTCATCGGAGCCTGAGTCTGAACCGCCGCGATTGTCTCCTGAACCTCCTCCCCCTCCCCCTCTTCCTCCCTCCCCGCCTCCTCTTCCCCCTCTTCCTCCTCCATTACCATTATCATTCCCGCCTCCTCCGTCCTTGTTATTACCATTGCCGTCCCCACCATCATTTGGCCCTCCTCTATTACCTTTATCTTCCCCGTTGTTGCCATTTCCTCTCCCGTCACCTCCTTGACCGCCGTTACGGCCGCCTCCCTTCCCATCTCCCTTCCCACCTCCGTTTCCGTTTCCATCTCCATTATCGCTGGACCCTTTTCCTCCCCCTCCCCCTCCCCCTCCCCCTCCACCACCGCCACCACCACCACCTCCTCCTCCTCCTCCATCGTTCTCCTCGCGAAGGAAAGGGCGACGGTCATCCCCGCCACCCCGAAAGCGAGAACCCCGGTCATTCGAGTCGCCGTCGCGCCCGCTCCGCCTACCCTGATTATTATCATCGCCGCCGCGATTTCGACCTTCCCTATTACTATCACGATTCTTTCCGCCGTTGTCGTCCTTCCCATCTCTGTCCCGCCTCCTCTGTAGAGTGAAACGGATTTCCGACTTTTCGGCGTCCGGTGATATATTCTCCTCGCTTTCCTCAGCCTTCTCTTCTGCATCGTCCACGTTTTGTCCTATAAGTAACGTCGGCCGGGTGCCCGCTCTTGACACTCTGCTTCGACGGCCAATGTGTCGAGAATATGGCTGCTCGCTGCATGACGGTGGCATATTCTCGTGTGACTTGTTCCCGTATGGAAGTGCGTGCTACGATGCCTCGCACGTAAGAGCTGAGGTATCAATTGATAACATAGCCTCAACCTCGGTTTTCCTCGAGCAGTATCTTTAAGAAAGCAATTAGAGTAGATATATGGGATGTATATAGAAAAAGGGCAGTAATCCAGAGAACGAAACAAGTACCCAGCCTTGAGATTGGTAGAGAATCGAAGAGGACCTGCCCCAAGAAAGTGAAAACAAAAGGTACGTGAAGAAAAGACTAGACTGCGGTAAGCTTGGGGAGAACTGGTTTAGTGTGAGAGAGAAAGTGTATTCGGTGAAAAAGGTCGAATCTGCTAGATTTTCCCGAAGTGCCAAGATCGGCCCGCTAGAGGACATGGTTCCCTCGTAGAATGATAGGGGTTCCTTGACATGAAGGGGGGTTACATCTGTTGATGGCCTGCCGCAGAATCTGGATGTCGAGCGGCCCCTGTTGGACACCAACGATAACTAAGATCTGGAATGTTTTCTTGCTACAATGCTAAGTAGACGATGCAAACGATACTACTATGGTTACTATGGTTGCCGCCTACACTCCAGTACACTGGGGTGCCGGGAACATGGCGCGAAGCCTCAGGATGTTAGCAGTTCATGATGCCCAGCTGGGGTTTCGTATACATTTGTAAGCTGGAACAGCCAATCGTGGGGCCCAACGGTGCCCCCAAGCCGTGGCATTGGATGGTTCGGCGGGAGACATACCGTGACAAGCCGTCTGAGCAAGCTCGCGTTCGAACTTCCCACTATGGGATGACGGACGGGGGAGCCAATGGGGTCCTCACGAAGCTGTTTTGAGTGTAGGTCGACGTAGCCCTTGAGACCGTCAACAAAGGTCAACATGAGTGGGCTGCATTGACTTGAGGCTCCAGCTGTGGCAGACCTGCCCAGGATTGTGGTCAGGACTCCGGGGTAGATTGTCTCAGCAGGGATCAGGGCGACGGGGCCAGGGTTTCAATTCAGGGATCCGTGGTCATGGCCATCAACTTTGTAACAAGTTAGCGCCTTTCCTCAGGTACTGTAGGATTCTACACTATGTGTAGCCTATGGCTGGTACGAGGATAGTCGCGTTTCTTGCTGAATCACGCAGGTAGCCGCAGCAGGCCTTGGTAGAGATTAATCTTGTTAGATAAAATAGTGTGTTCTGTTGTCGCGGACATCAGTTGTGGTTGTGGTGGTGGTTGTTGTGGCGCAGGACAGAGCTGGTTCACAGACACACGTAGGTAGGTAACCCCGATCCTCGGCCCCGATGTACTGTAGGTAGGTACCTAGTAGTTACCCGTGGTGTAACTGTTAACACTTACCTGATATGGAAATTATCAGCCACGATTGGGTGTTACCAGGATTCCTTACCGGCCCCAGAGGGAAAGAAGCTCCAACAACTCATCGTGACATCGCATCGTGGCACTGCTGCAAGTCAACATCTGCCAATTCCGGTTACTTCGGCACCGAGATTTCGCTTAATAGAGACCCCAGTGTATTTTGCCTGTGGAAGGGGGCTCGAAACATGCCAGTCCACGTCTCTCTACTAGCCGAGCGAGATATCCCCGGCGCCGTTGCCGCGATCCAGTAAGTCAAGTCCAGGTCAAGGTCACATTTCCATTTCCAAGCTCTAACGAATAGAGTTCGGCCATGCCGTGTCTCTAAATCTCAATCTCCGAATCCGTCCACCATTTGCCTTTGCGCTTTACCACCAAAGATTTACAGCATGTGACATTTCGGATCTTTTCAGCTCATGCTAATCTCATCCCTTTCGTTTTTAGAGAGGCTTTCGCCGACGATCCCTACAGCAACTGGGTCTTCGATAAATCCACGGTAAGCTATCAGCAACGGTTTCGCGTGTTATTGTCGTCTTTTCGGATCTCGTATCCGATTTAGTGGGACGTCTTGCTAAGCAGGGTTTCACCTTCCTTTCCTCGGTTACTCGGAAGGCTTCGCAGATCAACAAGCAGGAGGGCATGTTGATCGACGACTTACGCGGTTTCGAGTATCTGGCTGAGTCGGTGTACGAGATCCTGCGTAGGATCAGCTAGGGCGCATTGGCTCTGTTGCATGCGCCGCCGGCAGCATACGTATTGCCCCTAAGCAAGTATTCTTCGAGTTACTATACGAATTTTGTTATCCCAAGTTCATACCAGTCAAGCAATGATGAGGCGATTGTTTGCTAATAATGCTACTAGTTTGACTCCAAACGTAATGCTGCGTCGTTAGGTATCCGCTGTAGATGGGGAATGCGTAACGGCATTTTTCACGTTGCCAAAGAAGAGGGCAGCGACGAGGTCCTCGGCGTCGCTTGTTGGCTGCGGCCGCAGCCAGCAGAACAACCTCAAACCTGGCACGACTGGTTCGAGGACTGGCGTTTGTGGTTAAACCAGGTCGGCATGAATCTTTGGTACGGCCGTGGCGGTCTGATTGTCAAGGTACGTTGATCCATCACGAGGATAATTGCCCGAGATTGCTCTGGCGAATTTCGTGCTTCGCTTGTCAGATCATTTTGAGATGAACTTAGCCTTGAATCGGATGGCGATCAAGCAGTAAAACGCTGGTTCAAGATCAACACCATGAGTCTCTGGGCTATATGCTGTTTAGCCGCCGTGATATTGTTTCAGCCAATTTGTTAATTATACGACGTTAAGCCAAACCTCAGCCCAATACTAACATTCTACGCTTTAGCGCTACTGGATATGGAAAGAAGCGCAATCGAAAGTACAATCGGCCGTATGGACCGATCCTCGAGGGTACTATTTTCTAAATGTGGGCCAAGCTTCTATTTCTCGAATTCTATCAACCTCCCACTAACCTCAGCTTTAGATTATGGTCGTCCTACCAAAAGCCCAGGGCCGCGGCATTGGCCGTCTGATGATGGAAGCTGTAACAGACCAGGCTGACGCCGAAAACACGAAATGCTACCTTGAATCCAGCCGTGATGTGCCAAACACACGCATTTATGAAAAGTTCGGCTTCCAGAAAACAGGAGAGCTCGAATGTGATGACACCGGTACGGCCATCAAGCTATTTGCCATGGTTAGGGAATCAAGGAACGATTCTAAGACAGATTAGAGACGTCACGGCATTCCCCTTGTCGCCAATTATTTACGAACTCATTCTTATCATAGAAGACGAGCGAGTCGCATCACCTAGCGTTATATAGAAATGCTACCTCATGGCAAGGTGTGGGATACTTCGAGAACTCTAAAGTACAGGCACCTACATCGATACTCATCAATATACAAAGTATAAATAGAGCCACATATTGAAACACTGCTGAATGGTCAGGATGAGTTGATCGGCGATAGATAAAGACTGAGACTACCTAGTGCTACTACCTCGTAGTTTATGCTACCCAATGCCGCCTTATCAGCCACCTACCTTAAACCCCAGATTTACGGAGGTCGATCATTTGGCCATGAATATGTCTCGTACATTATTGCCACAAGCATATCCTCCTCTGGCCTGTCTTAGTGTGGCAGTCGCAGTACTTGTAACACCATGCTCTCTAGACGCATCTTACTGCATGAAGGTAAGCTGACTCTCAATGCATATGACTGAGTATCAAGTTCAGAAGGCCTATAAGCTTTGATGAGACCTATATGCCGTGTATTCGAGTTTGAAGCTAGAAGCGGGAAGTATTAGAACAAACACAGGATAGCGAAGACAGAAAGAATGCATCTAATTACTATAGCAAATCTGAATCTGACGGCATATCCCGATAAAGCCTCGATTGATATCCTCACAATTATAACGAGAAAGCCATCTCTCTCGACTAGCATGGCGCCGTTTCCGTATTTTATGAACCGTCTGGGTTACTTAGATTACCCAATCATTTTTAAAAGTGGATGATATTTTCGCCCCTGCTTTTAACTCGGCATATTTTCTGCTATTTCTTGATTTACAAACATATTTGTTTCTTTTGATAACTATCGGCTTTCAATGGACTAAGGAATTATAGCTTAAACAAAACGTGTAAAAAGGAATTCACGCTTAAGAGATATATCGAGCGATTCTAGTACACGTCGGCAAGATCGCGGGCTTCTGGGACACTGCTAAGAACATGAAAGTATATATGAAAATAATGAGGTTATAGCGATAACGTTATTGTTAGCTAGGTTGTTGATGTGTAGTATGCAGAAGAGAAGGAGCAATTAAATTGAGTCATGTTTTATAAGGCCAGCGCACGAGCTATAGGCAAGTTCATTGTAGTACAATGTGCGAGTTCATTCTCGTCGGGGACTTGGTATCAAAGTATATTTGTCGTAAAGCATACTTGGGAAGGCATACTTGGAGAAGTAGGTAGACGCCAAAAGGTAGAGATACAAAGATGACATTATAGGAATACAGCGTAAAAAAAAACACGTTATTCGACAGGGGCATTCCTTCAGCCTTGCCATTTGCGCAACCGCCAAGGCAAACCATTTTATACCAAGTCCCCCCTCTATGTCATGATAAGCGCCCATTGCCCTTTCTACCGAATTGTGTACATGTGTACATATTTTATCTAGTTAGACAATCACACCTTGTATCTATGTGTGGAATATGCGCCTGGTTGCGTTCTTTTCCAGACTCCGTTAGCCTTAGATAGGCGTGGCCCTTCGATGGCTTGCTTATGAATGTGTAAGCGAGACTCGCTCTCCTGCTGCTGTTACTTTCCTTAGGGGAGAGTGATCCAGAATGGGGCTTAATAGCCTATTCTCGGGAGACATCACGGCCGTAAAGCTTGGCCTTGACCCAGTCAAGAGCCACAAGAACACGGTTACGCGCTAGAGAGTTGTTAATATGATCCCAAATGGTGTTTGAACGAGTAGACTTACTGCTGAAGCACATGCTCAAGTAGGCGCTTCGCCAGAAGAGGTAGGTCAGCTTGCCGCCTGAAGCGACATTGCCATTCAGCCAGGCAATATCGGCAACAGCCTTCTCGCTACCGATATAAGCCAAGCTACCTTGGTGCGAGTAGTTGAAAGGCTTGATGTCCTTGGTGTGGCGTAGTTGCTTCTCAAGGCTCCCAATCTCTGCTGTGATCTCGGTGACGTTACCAGGCTTCAGGTTCAGGTTTGAGCTGAGCTCGTTGATTCGGCTCTCGAGCGCCTCGGTCTTGGCCATGTTGTTGAATAAGCGCGCGAGGAAGTTGCCTTCCTGCGCGGCGACCTGTGCTGTGGGGGCGTATCCAGCGACAGCGCAATCACCAACGGCCCAGATGTCACGTGCACCCTGAACGACGAGATACTCATTTACAGCCAAACCACGCCTCGAATCCTTCTGAGCTGGTATTTGAGACATAAGATCCTTGATCAACGGGCGGAGCGCATTGCCAGTAGCCCAGACGAGAAGACCGTAGGGAATAGTAATCGTGGATTTGCTGCCGTCAGGATTGGTAGCCACAGCCTCGACTGTCTTGTCTGTGACCTTCTTAACCATCGTCTTCGTCTTGATTTCAATGTGCTCCTCCTTGAACGTGCTTTCGGTGTAGTCGATGAGCTGTTTAGAGAACATGGGCAGGACGGTAGGCAGAGCTTCGATTAGAGTAACCTTGAAACGCGGGGAGATTTCGGGGATCAGCTTCTTGATATCCTCGTCGAAGAAGTCGCGAAGCTCGCCAGCGAACTCAACACCAGTGGGGCCACCACCAACGACAACCATGTGCAGCAGGCGGTCAATCTCAGAGGAATCCTGGTCCTTGAAGGCGGCGGTTTCTACGCAGTCCATGATCTTGGTTCGGATAGCCTGGGCGTCGCGAATCTCCTTTAGAAAACAGCTGTGTTCGCGGACACCGGGAATGCCGAAGGTGGCATTCTCGGCGCCAACACCAACAACCAGCATGTCGTACGGAACCTCGGTCTCGTTGATGGTGCCTTTGATATCGCTATTGTCGGAGATCTTGACGACCTTGCGTTCGTAGTCAATCTTGGTAGCCTCGGCTTCGTAGAACTTGACGGCAGCTTTCTTATGACGTAGGATCTGGCGGACGGGTTCCATAATAGAGCGATGCTCAATGTTTCCGGTAGTACAAGAGGGTAGCAGGGGCGTGAACAAAAAGTAGTTACGGGGAGAGATGACGACGACATTGTAGTTGGCGGTATCGAGCTTCTTCAGAAGGGAGACAGAGCCCCAACCGGTTCCTACAAAGGCATGTCATGTTAGTCATCATTGGGGAGGGGAGGAGTTAGGGAGATTTCGAACTCACCTAGAATTACCAATGTTTTCTTCGCGGGATCGGGAGTGAACTGATCATCGGGGTTTCGATCCAAGTAGCCGTCGTAGATGATGGCGCCAACACCAACAATGAAAGAGAGATAAGATGCGCGCCACAGCCACTTGAAGGTGGTCCGGATCTTGCCGGGTTTCTTCTTGGGAGCCGGCTTCGAAGCATCAGCATAGGTCCTAGCGAATTGGCGGAAAACAGCAGGGCGGGCAGCGTTTGCGATGCCAGCGGGCGATCTGATGACTGGTCGTGTCGCAAAGTTCGCATACGGGCGGACAGCCTCAGCGACGGACAACCGTGTGGCTGCCGCGCCGAAGCGAGTCAGAGCCCTCGAAGACGACGCCATTGAGACACCCGAAGAGGTTCAATGGGCAGCTGCGAGGGGATCAGAGCCGGGAGGCGGGGGGATGTCGAGTTAAGAAGACAAAACGGGCGGCTAAGGAAGAAGAATACAAAGAAAATTGACGGTTAGCATGTGGGTTTTGACGACGGCAAGGTTAGTGGACGTCAGTGGAAAACAGTGGGGGCGACAAGCACCCCCCCGGTCACTATTCCGCTCGTGCGGATGGCGTCGATAAGATCTTTTTGACCAATCACAAGCTCCGTGTAGATTTGACCTCCTGAGGTACAGCATACAGTACTGTACGAAGGGCCGCACCAATCAACTCGCGCCAAGCAACGCCTAGACGAACATGCCGTTACCTTACACTAGGTACTGTAACTTATACCTAGATAGCTAAATCTGTCTTCACATCACAGAGTTGATGTTAGTGCATGCGGTAGGTATACAGTAGATGGGCAAGTTGACAAGCACGAACCACATGATAGAGCGCCGGTCCATGGCTCTTCACATGGAGATTGTACTCATAGTAGACTTCTACCTCGGGAATTCGGGGTTTGCTCGCTATGATCACATCTAGGTATTGCATCGGAATATACCATGCTTATTCTGGCTCAGCTAACAAATTTGATAGTGGCTTGACAGCTATAGTACGCAGTAAGCGATAATCCGTGCCAAGCGACAGATGTCATTTCTCATATATGCTTGAATTGGTATGAAAATATCTCACATATCTCACTCCGGTATTAACTCAGCATTCCACAAAGTAGATACACTAGATCAACACAAGAAATCCCGGGGTCGCGGATAAGCTTAAACCTGATAAGTTTCGTGCAAAGTTGGACTTCCGTCCCACCGAGTTTTACCTTAATCGGTTAAGCCCGTTCTTACTTGCTACCCACGAGGACTAGTTAGAAAATGAGCAAATGTCCTCTCGATATGGATTAAACTAATTCTAGTAAGCCGAGCAAGAAATCAAGCTCGCAACTTGCATGTGGGAATAACTACATACAGGTATATAGCACATGTCATGTCATTCTCTTGATCCACACGCGGCTCTTCGGCATCACAGCTGGTTGCAGGAGTTCTCACATGCCTAAGCCAAAGGTTAAAAATGACATTCATTGCCGGGGTTTCCCGTATCCGAGAATCTTTAGGTTTATCACAGAGACAGCTTCTTACGCGTTTGAATCTTGGAAAGGGAATTGATTGATAAATTTTTCTTTCTTGAAGATGGTTTTATATATATAGCCTACCAAGAATTGAGTTGGGCACTGAGTCTTGTGTGCTTGAATTTTGAACCTGCCCACTATAGAGCGTTCTTACAATTACCTCCTACAAGCGCTCCTCTCACACCCTTTAGTAAGGTATGAGAAACAAAGACACGATATAGTAGAACCGCCACACAGGCATATGACATTCAACTGAGAGCACAGAAGTAAGATGGCTTGCTGCACTTAAACAATGCTACCGATTCACTTACTTACTGCACAATGAAGTCTTAAGACTCTAAAACCCCCTATTCTCCTCCTGGGTTCCCTTCCACTAAGTTTGCCCACTCAACCGTAGAGCATACTCTGTTAGTGAAGAGGGGCCAGATCAAGTTTACGGCAGCGTTTTTCGCCTCGGTGCTAAATCCAGCCGTAGCATCGCTTCTACCGTGACGAAGACGACATGCAGCGGTTAGCGATGCTTGTATCTAGTACTATTGTGCTATTATAGTATTCTAGAACATAACTTTTATACGAAAGAAATAGAAAGTCGAAAACTCACAGCATTGTAATCTCGTAACCCCTACAAGCATAAGGCAGTCAGCGTCTACTGTACCATACCGATAAAGCCAAACCAACTCACAGTTCATACGCGTATCTCGCTGTCGACTCGATGCACGTATTCGCAACGACCCCCGCAAACACGAGCTTAGAGATGCCTCGCTTGCGAAGCTGGTAGTCAAGGTCGGTATTCGCAAACGAACTGGCATAGAGCGAGGTCAGCTGCGTCTACACATAACCTCAGACCTTCTGGCGTTTCTCGTTACCTTGCCTCTTTTACTTTTTCTATTCGCTAAGTACACCGGAGCCTTAAACCGCCACTACCAACATAATCCCCAAGTAAAAGCTTTCCTTGCCGTTCGCGAGTCCTTAACAAGTATCCTAGTAGCCCCTCACTTCTACACACCAAAACCATGAAACCAGATAACAAAACATAGGCACACAACTCAGTTCAGCCCAGCTAAGCGCCCTCACTCACCTACTATTCCAATGCTTCGAAACCAGGACATCGCCAGCGTCGAAATTCGGCTGCAGACCCTCGTAGTAGCGAGCGCCGAACGAGCCCTCCTCAAAGACCATCTGGCCCTGTAATACGCTCTGGGAAGCGTTGAGGTAGTTCCACCCCTGAAAGGTATGCGCGTTCGTCTGCTGATGCATGCAATAGAAAATTGGGATGCCGGCCGTCCGGGCTACCTTCACGGCCTCAAACAGGTGCGTGATGGTATCACTGTCCTTGAGACTTTCGGCTAGTCGATGATACAGCTTTCCATCTGGATGGAGGAAGTCGTTGTACGGATCTACGAGGAGGACGGCGGTCCGGAGCATGATTGAGTACGTAACCTTTTAAATATCTGTATAGAAGGCCCGGGGGAAGATCAGTTTTCGATTGATGGGTTTAGATGGATGAGAATAGCTTGAAAAACTACTATTGGCCATTATATTTATTAGGGGGCGAGAAACACGTCCAAAATAACATATCAAGAGCGCTTATTCATCGCCTCTGCTTCCTACTCATTGTTCAATTTACCCCTCCTCGAACTTACACCTCCACGCCAACTATTACCACTCGGATTGTTGACACGAAGATAAACAGATGCATACATGCACGGATGACGCCAGCTACACGATAGCAAGAAGCGTCACACGGCAGGTATCTAATGCCGGGGGGCGCCCAATCTGAGCTCTCGTTGTAACCCAACTGTGGCGGTTTTGACGCCTCGACGACGTTTATTCATCTTCGCGTAGTACTCGACGAACAGTGTCTGTTCGTACGATTAGATCTAACACAGCCGATAGCGCAAAGACTGGGAAGCCAGAGATAAGAATGATCATATATCAGGTAGTTAGCCACCTGAAATAAATAAATGTGATTTATCGCCTAATTTTTGGTGGCCTTGGATATCGACCATATCATAGATAGTACACCCGGATGTCGTAATCGTAGCACCGGACTCCAGTACATAAAAGTTATACACTCATAACCACCCTATCAAAACAATGACTACCTGCCTTGAGGCGCCGTTGACGCCGGCATCTCTCCGTATCTTCCTCTGCCCCTCGTTGTATCGTAGGCGTTGATAACACGCGTCTGACTCTCGTCGGCCTGCGAGAAGGCGTACCCGCGCTGTTTTCGCATTCGCTGTACCTGGCGAACCTTTCTGATCGCCTTCTGAAATTGTTCCATCCTATTTAATGTTTAGTCAATGAACGCATGTCTTAGGAATATAGATGTGGTTTGACTTACCTTGGACGATAGTCTTGGATATTGTACTTCTGGATCTCCTGGATATGGTGATAGCTCCGTGGGTAGTACATCCTCTTCACATACTTCCAAGCCACATCTCGGATGAGGCAAGCAAGGGGCAAAAATACTGTCTGGATATAGAAATTTGGGCTCGTGAAGAGCACAGGTATGATCCCACGCAACTCGGTGGAAACGTTGACCATCGGAGCAACAGTGCCGTAGGCGGCGATAAAAGCAAACCAGAAAAGCAAGCTACCTGGTATCGCTATTACGTGATACTTCGTCCAGTTGCTCGTAACCAGTGCGGCCTTGCCAAGGACCGTTGTCAGAACAGAAGCGTATAGACCCGTACCCCAGAGCCAGTGACCACCAATGGTGCCGTCACGGAGAATGCCATCACCGTACCAAATAAGCTCAGAGAAAATATATAGAATAAGAGAATGGTAAAATGCATTCGCAATCCAAGCAGCAAACGTCTTGATTTTGAAGAATTCGTTGCGTTGCCCGGCAGTGTATAGCTGCGGGTACCGATCAAGCAAACGAGCCGACACGTACTGGTCTAGAATACCAATCGCAAGAGGCGGCAAAACGGTGAAGAAGACGTTGTAGAAGGAAAGCATCCAGGATTCGTAGATAATTTCACCTGAGAACACATTTTGGAATGCATACTGGGACGTGTTAGCTCTATCCAATATTGATGACATACAACGCCGCGTCACTCCACGAAACTAGACTGAACCTGATATTAACTTACCCAGAATTGTGTCTGATAAAGGGCAATGTTCTTGTAGAACGAAAAGAGAATGGTCTTGCTGATACGATGGTAACTCCAGGCGCCGTGGACCAAGGTGAGTTTGCGGAGAAATCGAAACTGGGCTATTGAAACATCTGCAGACCGAGCAGCCTGGAGACCTTCGACACCTGAAATACCCACACCGATATGTGCAGCTTGGATCATGGATACGTCGTTTGCTCCATCGCCAATAGCGAGGAGGATTTCGTCGGAAAATTTCTTGACCAGCTTGACAACTAAAGCCTTCTGAAGCGGAGACACACGACAGCAAATGACGGCTTTACACATGACAGCCAGGTCAAAGAATAATTTCTCCATCTCGGGCTCAAGAGCGTACGTTAGAGATTTGCCGTCGATAACTAGAGCTAGCGTATCCATCTCGATCGATCCTTCAGCATTGTTTCTGATGGCCTCCAACTTCTTCTGGATATTTTGACGTGTAGCATTCGAGTCCTCCTCATTGACAATGAGAAGCATCATATCCTCGCTTAAGAGCTTAGAACTCATACCAATGTTGATAGCAGTCTCTTGGCGATCTCCAGTCAAGACCCACACCTTGATGTTAGCTTCTTGTAGTGTGTGAATGGTTTCCGGCACGCCATCTTGAAGTCTGTCCTCGATAGCCGTAGCGCCTAGTAAGTATAGGTCGCGCTCAATGATTTCAGCCGCCTTGTCAAGCTCATCGGCTCGGTTCCCACCGACAGTCGTTTGAGCTTTATCGAACATGGCGTACCATTCTTGGAATTCATGGTCGGGGATCTCGCGCATGGCCAGACAGAGGGTCCGCAAGCCTTCGGCTGCATACTCCTCCAAGTGCAGAAGCGTCTGCTCAACATGCGGGTTGTCGTCATTGAGGCGTTCTAGAATAACTGTATCGGCACCTTTGCAGTACAATCGAATCTTCCCATCGGGACAGCGATAAATGGTGGACATCCGCTTTCTCGTCGAGTTGAACTCGCATACGGCCAAGAGTTCATACTCGAACTCTTCACCGGCCACCTCAATTATGACAGTGCGAGGCTTACGAGCAATGAAAGCAAACCCCATTGTCACGGCGCCCTGAACGAGAGCACCTTCATCGGGGGACGCGGCTTGGTACTTGATCTTGCCACCATTCTTTTCGTCCCGTTCCGGAATAACGGTATGGCAAGTGGATAAGAGGGCCAAGAAGTGATGAATGCCTTCAGAAGTGTGGTGTGATTTCAGGTTTTCCGCGAGTTGCTTAAAATCGTGAATTCCTACCTCCACGCCATCCTGAACGGTGGCTCGCCTGTCCTCAGGAACCTCTTCCGCGTACTGTATACCACCAATCGAGCATTGCTTGAACTCCATCATATTACATGTCAGAGTTCCAGTCTTATCGGAAAAGACGAATCCAACCATGCCCAGTTCTTCTACCAGACTTGATGTCCGACAGTTTGCCGGTGTATTTGTTTGATCGTAGTAGATGTCGAGATCATCGTTGATGAGGATGCCGTGCCAGTATTTGACTAGCTCCACTGTCACGAAGAGTGAGATTGGAACCAGAGATGAAAACAGTACCCAATATGTAACAAGGTCCTTGAAGATGGCTGAGACGACTTTTCCAGCACCGTCCAACTGGTCTAACTTGATGTAAGAGACCGAGTCATTCGCTACAGCACGGTATACCAGATCTCCAATGGTACAAATCGAGCTAAGTATCAAGAGCAATCCAATCAAGGCAAGCACAAGCTTGTTGAGCTGTCGCTCAACCTTCGTCCGCTTGATCGGGGTTGCTGTTGCGTTGCGCATCAACTTCGTCTCATGACCTGTGAAGACAACTATACCGTGGATCCATGGGGTATTACGGAGGGTAGCGCCTCGGAGCAATAGCTGTTCTGGATTCAATGGCAGCTCCTTCTCCCCACCACCAGCTTGCATGGTCAATGTCGCCTCGTATGTGTAGAGGCTGCTGTTAGGCTGCTCCGATCGAACCCTGCCCCCTAATCTACTCAACTCAGCAGGACTGACCAAAGCCGATGTCTCGGGGAGGCCCTGCTTGATTTTGAGATTCGTTTCGCCGTCGAGGTTAGCCGTCTCAATGTAACATAAGCCTTCGGGTTCGGAACTCGCGAGGAGCACTAGGTCAGCAGGAAACGGCTCCTCAGATTCGACCCGCACAATATCCCCTACCGCTACGTTGATCCACCTCGTCTCTTCAAAATTCGATCCTCTTAGGACCCTAGCCTTCGAGTTGTTCAGAGCACTATCTGCTTGCTTCCTCCTATAGTCTTCGACGAGTTCCTTGGCCGCAGAAATGAGTAACACCACAATGAGAGGGCCGATGGTGGTGTATTGATTTGTCGGCGATAAACCAGGGATTTGCTGCAACGCCGCGGTGAATAAGAAGAAAACGTTTGCGAATTTGGAGAACTGTTCGATGAGGAACTTGGGTAAGAAGGTGGCAATATTGTATTTGGCGGTAGAGACATGATTGTCGACGTATTTATTGGCCGTATTAGCTGGCGGGTTATTGAGATGTATAATCCGGGGTCCCAATGTTGACGGGTCTGGCTTGCCGCTTCCGAACCCGAACTTAAAGTTCTTCAGCTCAAACTTTTTACTCTGCTTCGCTTGCGGAGGAGTCCCTGACGAGTCTGTCCGTTCGTGCCTTGCCTCGGTCAATGGGAGGTCCATTTCGGAGTAGCCTTGCCCCATCCCCAGCATGCTCTTTGCCCTGCCCAAAAAACCGCCCCCAAGTCCCAATACGCTATTTCGATTCCGGGCAGTCGCACGGCGGGTATCGTCTTGGCCGCTTATAGAGCCCCCGCCATGTTGGTAGTACGACTGATCGTCTTCAGGATAGTCATCAAAGTCGTCTGCATATCTCCGATAGTTGTTTAGGTCGGAGCTCTGACTATATTGTCTGTCGTTTTCGGCTGCGTAAGGGGGTCGAGGAGGACCTGCCGCTCGAGCGCCGGGCGCAGGATTCTTTACACTCGGGTGCGTTGTTTGGCTAACACCACCGATGAAATCATCATAAGAGACGGACTGCCGCGAAGGAAACTCGTTGCCGGGGTTGTTGGCGTTGTAGGAGCGAAGCAGCTCGTCGTCATTCACAGGAGCGCGTTGTCCGCCATAGGCAGGCTGATCGTCTAGATCGAGGAGGAGGTCATTTTTGGAGTTGGAAGAGCCTCCAAAGGGCGTCCTTCCCGCCATATCGCAAAGGGATGCCGAAAGCTTATAAAGGGAGGAGAATCGAAGACATGGGCGACTGAGAAGGGAGCAGCTTGCTTCGAAGGGCTTGAATGGATTTCGGTTCTGGATATCGATTCCACGCGACGGCTCGAGGCAAGATGGTCGATGATAGATGGCTGGGTGATACGATGTGGGTTGTGTCGCAAGAGGAGCCGGCTATGGCTGTGTCGAGAAAAAGACGGTTGCACGCAAATACGAGATGCCCCGGCCCGCAGGCGTACGAGAATCGAAAAGGAATTAAGCGGCCTAAACGGGACTGGGGCGGACTTGATGGTCGGGCGCTCGCAATAAAGGCCAAATATTACACAGCAGAAAGTATTAGAGCAGACTAACCGTCAGGTAGTCAACAAAAAAAAGATAAGGAGTGAGGACTGCGAACTACGAACTGCGAACTGCAAATTGGTGATGCGGAAGGTCGGGTTGAGAGAACAGCTCAGTGTAGGTACAATCAATGCAGTTTTCTGGGTCGCAACAGGCAATGCAGGTGCAGGAGACAGACTGCAGACGGGTCAACGGCCGGTCAACGAGCACGGCCTGGCTGTATCGGTAGGTACCCCAGTTGATAGGTGAGTACCTAGGTAGTCTGATAGGTCAACAGCTGGACGACGCAACGTAGTTTTGTTTCGTCCACCCACACAGCCTCCAAAATGTACCTGCTACGGTACGCACATGCACCTAAACGGTATCCTCCCAGCCCCACGATACACCTACCTAGGTAATCAACTGCCCAGGGGCTAAGGCACCTGCAAAAAGGGGACCATATGTAACAGCGCTGCAGGCATCTGATTGGACAAGGGGACGTATTTGCTGTGGCAAGGGCCCCAACGTTAACATTGCTCTCAATTTGCATGCTGTAGTTAGACACAGGTACATCCTAAACCCCTGGTTGTTTTGTATAGGTACATTCCACAACATCTCTTCTATTACAGAGGTAGGAGGTTAAGCCTACCTTTTGCGCATGTCGCATTTCACCACAAGGCATTGGGGGACGATTGCAACGAAGATATGGCTAGGGGCTCTTGATGTTATTTTATTGTTGGAATTCTGTACTATCCTACCCGATGTATAAGTATATACCCGACTATTATTTCTAGTACTATTGGGTGTATACATGACGCAGCAGCTATACTCAGCCCATTGATAGTAAATACGCGCAATTGCCCAAGTACTTAGGGCCGTGAAACGTCATCTTTGAGGCGCAATTTACGCCGTGTAAAGAACTATGCGCTCATTGCTGGAACCCCACTAATGGTAAAATTCAAGGCGCCAACAGAGTTTTTACATAATTTTCCTTTTATTGTACTAACTTAGATCCCTCTAATGAATTTGATGCCTCCAATTAAAAGAGACTGTGGGATGCGGTGTTGTTTTATCTCTAATACCACCTAGCTGACGTAATGTCGAGGACACGGAATAGGATTATTAGTGAATGTCAAAACGTGTGAATATCATCGAGTGTAATTGAGATCGTGCTCGGCTTCTACATTCACGAGTACGGTATTCGGGAAACCTCGGCCGCTATTTCTCATTTCATAAGGACAAATAGAACACACGTTGCTCCTTGTTAAAACATGATTACATTCATAGTCTTGCTAAGGATAAGTATACTTCGAGCGTTTTTTTTTTCCTTATCATGTTGGGATCCCTGATGCCATCATCCCTGTTCATCATACCCGGGCAGCCACATGAGCTGTCGTAATATTCACTCTTTACAGAGCCGCCTTGAGGTCATCGCCGAGAACGCTCTTGACGAAGTCGCCAATATGTTTATTCACCTCAACAGGCTTCTGAATCATAGCCCAGTGCGAGCAATCCGTCAGTGTCTCCAGCTTGAGACCGTTGGCAAAGTGCTGCTCCTGACCTATTGCCATCCAGGGAGGCAGGGCGGCGTCCTTATCCGCCATGAGCAGCATAGCAGGCATGGGGAACTTGAAGTTGTCGGCAGCCAAGGCCTCCTCGTCGGCCGAGTTGAGCTCGCGGGTCCGGTACCAGTTGCAGGGCCCGTGGAGACCGTGGCGTGAGAACTCCTGCACGTAGAAGTCGCTGACCTCCTTGCTCATGAGCGGGCTCTGGCCGATGCTGTCGATGTTCTCCTCGAGGACACCATGGCTGACAGCGAAGACGGGCTTTCCCTCCGGCGTCGTACCGCCGTACAAGCCATTGAGGAAGCCTCGAAGACGCTCGGGCTTCTTGGATACGATCTCTTCCGCTCCACCACCTGCGAGTTGCAGCTGATATGTGAAGTTAGGGAGTTTCGCGACCAGTTCTGGAAGAGACATCTTGACTGAAGATGGAGGTAGGTACGGCACACAAACCGAGAAGACACAACGGATCAGCTCGGGGTAGTACTGAGCCATACGCCTGTGTTGATTTATGATTAGTTATTGGTTTCTGGGGAATCTGGAAGGTGGACTAGGCAAAAGCACGACTCTAAAGGGGACCGCATGGCTTACCAGACGAAGAGACCACCCCAATCGTGTCCGCCCAAAATGATGGGCTGGTCAGTGACTTGTTTGATGACCTGAACCATGTGTCCCGTCATCTTCTTCATTGAGTACTCTTCATGCGAGTCCGGAGCATCCGTCTGCCCGTAGCCCAACATGTCCGGCACGACAACCTGCAGGTTCAGAGATAGCAAGTATGGCACCTGGTTGCGCCATCCCATTCCGATATCTGGCCTGTACACAACAGTTAGCTTCCGCGCAACGACTTAATAGGACACCATCATACCAGCCGTGAATGAGAAGTACGGTAGCTGCTGGCGTGCCGTTGGGCTTTGCCAGCATGTAGTGGTACTTGAAGCCACCCACTTCAGCGAATTTATGCTCGACCCGCGGGTCGTTGGGAGTGAGGGAATCCACCATCTCGCTCTTCGGAACTGAAGTGCTTTATGAACGAATTAGCATTTAGTTGAAAGACAGCCGTCTAATTGAATGACGATGAAGTGGTGGTGTGAAAAGGATAGAAAGTTGTATGGGAATATGAGGCTTGTTATCATGCTTCAAGTCTCTCGCTCACCTTGGGTCGAATAGATTCATAGTATAGAAGCGGGAAGGTCGAGGAGGGGGAAGGAAAGAAAAGGGGAACTAAAAGGGGAAGAAATTAAGGCACAGCCGCTTTATATATATATATGGCAGGCCGTACTTATATGTCAGCTTAGTAAATTAGACAAGACCGTCTTGCAAAACCGGTCCCTGTGTGGTCGGCTCGATTTTGCACCACGCTGCGGTGTTGCGGGCAAGGAAGACCCTCCGAACTTGGCCTGCATATGAGGCCGACCCGAGGTTCCCACCCATGATCATGGTTGTGGGGAGCTGCCTTTCCCAGACGACCCATTTATTTCCCGTGGAGACGCCGTAGCGGCAGTATCGTCGAGATAGCCTATTATAGTCTTGGCCATATCGGCTTCAAGCTCTTTTGCTAGGGAGCAAGTTGTATTGTAGAGAGTTGCTTAATGTGTTGAGTATCACGAGTAAGATCGTAGACTATGCCTGAATACGATCGGTCGTCTATGCGACGACGTGCTGTTGACGCGCCGAGGATGACAGCAGCAAGGGGGCGGGTTTGTCAAGTGCGCAAAATAGAGTCGGTCATATCAACTACTGCTCTTACTGGCATACCATTTATGGCACTTACTTGGGCACATCATCCTTAATCCCTGACCTTGAACCAACCAGAGGCGCCCGTAACGCCTTTGCAGATGCCATCAAAGTACACGAAAAACCGGCGTTACCCTCATTATCAAAAAGACGGCCCGGTCAGTATATTACAGTATCCTCATCCTCCTCGATCATGACATCGTCTGCTCTATCAGACTCTTTTTCGTGTCCGACCTTATTAGTAGCGCGTGAAGAGGGACGATTAGTAGAATCAGGAGGTTGTAGCTTGTCAGTAGGTGGTTCATGGTTAGGTTTACCCACTATCTCGTCCTTCTCCGATACTGATGGCTTTGGCGCAATACCCAGACTTTGCAGCCGCTGCTCTTTGCGCTCTTTGAATTCTGAAATTGCCTTCTTAATACTACTTTCGATCTGTTGAACCTGGTCCTGAATTCTGTCTTTTTGCGACCTAGTAAGTTCATACGGCCGGTAGAACTGTTATGATCGTTAGTGGCTACCGGCAAAATGATGTGTCCCAAGCCTGCTGCGAGACCTACAATCTTTGGTTTGGCTTCTGTTTGTAGGAACTGGGCCTTAGCTAGCATGTCGGCGTGCTTGGTTTTCATCTGCACATTCTCGTAAGCCACGCGTTCTTCTGGTTGGTCTAAGCGCCTGAAGAGCACGAAACGGGTTGAACCACGTACAACCTGTTCGTCGAATTTGAGCTGCTCAACCTTGCGCACGGCCTCTAGCTTGGAAAGCCTTTGCGCGCGCAAGCGGTCCTCTTCGGCTCGTTGCTGCGTTGATTTTGCCTGCTGTCGTCGCTCAATGTCTTGACGCTTCCTATGTTGCGAGCCGGCACCGGCTTGGTTTAGGGTGTTCATCAAACCGCCTAATAACCGTCTTCCACGCTTCTTCTCTTCCTGACGCGCCATCTCTCGCCGGTCTTTGCGTGGTTCCTCCACAGATTGAGGTCGAGGCTCGCGTCTCTCGTCGTTCTTCTCTCCGTCTACTCTGACTCTTTTGGCCGATTTGGGAGTCGCATCCTCGGGCGAGACGGGCGGGGAAGCTTTGCGCTTCTGTTGCGCATCGGTAGCGAGAGGCCCTTGGCCGTGTCCCTCCATAGACTCATGCCCGGATTCAGTCATCTTGCCATTGGCATCATGATGGTCCGGGGAGCTAGATATTGAATGCGTGGTTAGGAGAGCTACATAAAACATTATATGATACGATGCCAATTGTCTGCTTACCCTTCGTTGGCTGACATGGCGTCAGGGGGCGGAGGCAATGCAAAGGCAAAGGCAGTAGTAGTTCGGACTTGGATAGAAGACTATGTAAGTGAGTTAGAAATTAACAAGTCTCATGTAATACCCCAGGAGCCGTCGACGTTTCCCAGTTCAGAATGGGTTTAGTTCACAGCAATTATCTGTAGTTGTAGAAATGAATATCTCATGCGCAAGTGTGTAAATAATTGTTCAATAGTTAGTCTATCTACCTGGGTCCTAGGTCCTAGGTAGTTGGAGATGGCAGGAATGTCGAGTGCCGGTCGCAAACAAACTTGTAGCTACCTTAGCTACCTGTTAGCCGTAACCTGAAGTGGGATCTTAGCGGCATGAGCCTAGTCCCACTCCCTAACATAACCCCCCACTACAGCTCTGTAACCTTGATTAGGTACTCTACTCTAGAAAAGTCGAGTGGCAAGGCTGAGAAATCCAAAACACCATTTATCATATTTACTATCTACCTATCTACCTATCTTAGGCACTCTAGGGTAGCCTTACGGTTCCTTACTTCCCCTTTAAACATCACACGACGCACGACGCCTCTCCACGTTCACGTCTCATCTCTGATACTTGGCGATAATCCCAAACCTATAAATCATTTCCCGACAAGTAACAGAAGAGAGACACCATGTCGCGCCATCATCCGTGAGTTCCGATCCATAGAAGCTCTCAAGGCCTTAGAGACGTAGCTAATATCCACCTCTCACAGCGATCTCGTCATGTGCCGCAAGCAGTCCGGCATCGCCATCGGCCGCCTATGCGACAAGTGCGACGGGAAATGTCCAGTCTGCGATTCGTACGTGCGCCCTACGACGCTGGTCCGCATCTGCGACGAGTGCAGCTTCGGCAACTACCAGAATAAGTGCGTCGTGTGCGGTGGTGAGGGTATCTCCGATGCCTTCTACTGTTTCGAGTGCACGCGTCTCGAGAAGGACCGCGACGGATGCCCCAAGATTATAAATCTCGGTAGTTCACGGACAGACGTGAGTGCCCCTGTCTCCTTACTCGTTCTCCTTCTTTCACAGCTAGCTGTCTGCCACCCACGAATAGGCCTAGCAGCCGGTAGGTTGGTTGTATCGGTAATATGTGCTAACAACTCCTCTTCTTCATAATAGTTATTCTACCAAAAGAAAACGAATCGGACAGGTTACTAGCCCTTGTGTTGCCCGGGTCTGGGCTGTTGAGGATGAGGAGTATACGAGCAAAAGATTGAGCTGCGTAGCTGAAATGGGGAAGCCATCATGTACTTGTATATTGTATTCATCTCGGCGTTTTGTGGTTACAATTCTCTTTGCGCGGGTTAAGTTGATACCCTAGTTTGCATGTTAGATGGGAAAGACGAAAGATGCATATTACAGGCCATGCTTCTTCACACTGAACGCAGCCAATCTGGTTTTAGGAGCAGTGCCAAATCATAATGCATTCAATCATTCATAATGTACAAGATGCTACCAACGCGCGACGCTGTATTATCTGTGCTATTGTGTTTCGTGGTCGCACCCGCCTCTAACACGATTAGAGATAACTGACTTTGACGCCCATTCCTGCGGTCTGTTTAACCTTGTTCCACCCTGACCCGAGGATACGTTGTATCCGCTCTCTAAGATTTTTCCGACTAAACACTACTATTATACTAACAATAAAAGCAATCAGTCTCATGAGTAGCATGGGGTTTGTTTTGAGCGAGGCCCCTAGCTGCTCTACGATATTCCGAAGATTTGCTATGATCATCGCAGCTCTTGTTCCAAGACCCGGTGTTGTCACAGCCTTCTTTGCTTTCGAGGCAGATGAAGACGACCGAACTGGCTTTGCCAAGGCTGAGCCATTTCTGGGACTTCGGGCCTTGCTAGGAGATGGAGCTTGTGGCGACTGTTCAATACCATAGTCAACCTCACTTGCTTCTCGCTTTGCATGCTCCTCTTCGAGACGACGACGTTCTTTGGCTTCATTTTCTGCTCTTAGTCTCCGGGCCTGTTCGATGTCCCTCCTCAACTCATCCTCCTGTCTCTGTTGCTCATCGCGCTCCCTTTGTTGGGCAGCTTGCTGTTCTTCCTGAAGACTTTGGAGGGCCTGTAGGAAGGCCTCCCGCCTCTCCTCATCGAGTACCGAGCTGACACTGATGAACTCTCTTGCGTAGTCCCATTCGTTGTTTCGCAGTAGGACATGAAGAGTATACAGTTCGAGTATCTTGACTCTTGCATTCAGATCTCTTGGTGTATCAGCACCGTTAGCAGCTCCTTTTGATTGTGACCTGCCGTTCCGCGACGAAGGCCGGTGAGAGCGTGCTGCTTCTAGCTGTCGGGATATATCTAGATTTGGTGTACTTGAAGCAGCTAGGTAGTTTTCTAACCGCTTCTGGTTCACAACCTGAGATTGAGCATGCGAAAGCAGAAGGGTGGCCCTTTGAAAATTAGTCAGTTCGAATTCATGTAGGATATCCAAGGCAACCATCGAATCATTGAGAGTCCCTAGCCACATAGACTTTGCTTTGCGCAAAAAAATGACCAATTGAGAAGCACCCCAAGTCTACGACATAGATCGTAAGAGAACTCACAGATTTATGACCACGTCGGAGTCAACATCTCCCTCAACACCATGGTAGCCGAATTGCACGACCTCCTCCCATACATCACCATTCCGCACCTTCTGGCATAGCGTTCGCCACTCCTGTGTCCCAAAGGCATCTTTGCCCTCTTCTGAATCTAGTTCCAAGATCGCATTGAGTATTGTTAGGTATAAGCTCCACACCTTGATCCTCGTGCCACGCGAGGCCTTTACAACAGGTGCAGGTTCTGTCAGGCCGTTAACATCGCTCCCTTCGGTCGATGGTGTGATCAATGGTAAGAGGGTTGACAGGGCTTCGGGCAGCCGACGCGTGAGGAACAGCTGCGACGCCTGTCTATAGGTCTTGGAGATTTGCGACGGCACCACGCGTGGACTTGTGGACGAAACAAGGGATGATATCGAATTCGAGAGTGCGTGTGATCCAAAAGTCTCTGAAGCCGTCGGGCTCAGGGTGGCTGAGAACGAGCCGTCGAACGCCATCTGTTGCTCGGGGCGGCTCTGTGAGATGGAGTACTGCTGTGCCTCGTCTACGCTGGCATGGACATCACAAGGCGGCGCCACATCAATTGCGACGGGACGGTGTAGGCGAAAGACGAGATGTCAAAAGCGAGGCAAAGTCAGAAATCAAATGCCAGACATAGAGGCTTGGACACGCATGTCATTGGCGTTTTGGGTGTTGTTGTGGCATGTGCATGTGGAACTTGCTTGTCAGTGACCGCAAGTTGGCTCGGTTGAGAAAGTCAATAACAGACAGGTGCAGGTGCAGGTGCATGAGTCCGCGCTGTCCGTAGTTCGTCGGTGATTGCATGCCGCCTTTTGCCTCGGTCCAGCGTTTGCGCAGGCTCCACCTGCCTACCCAGGCGTTGCCAAGGTGGTCTAACATAGCTTAGGTAATCTTCCGCAGCACTGCAACTGCTACAACAAGCTGGTCATCTTTCGCACTACCTATGAAGATCATTAGTCGACTACACGGACGATGCGTTTAGTTGAGGAATAGTCGCCGATTCTAATTTAGTGATATTAATCTATCTATCCCAGTTGGCTCGCCGTTCCTACGTAAGGCTCCAATTGTTGTCGGCTACCGATCTCTCGGATATATTGAAGTTATTCAAGACTTGACATAAATGAGTCCCTAGGATTTTCACTTACTATCAATCAATCTTAGGCACACGTTGTTGCGCGAATGTCTCTAGAACATCTTGGATGTATAAACAAAAAGCAGTTGAGGTTTGTGGTGCTTATCATAAGATGCAGAATTAAGATCTAAGAGCTAACTTAAACCCCAGAATGATTTTCAGTGTGACTATACCTACCTTCAACGACAAGCATATAGCAACACAAAAGCGTTGTAGAATAAACAAGAAGTAAAGAGGAGACCCCATTAGTCTTATTAATTACGAGTGAAGCGGCTCACGGGACGAAAATAGTTTACGATGTTTTAAGCCGTTATGTTTTTCCACTATTGTTTTTACAAGATTTATAAAACTTCCTAACTGTAGGTCATGACGTTTTCATGGGCAATCACGGAATAGAAACAAACTCCTTCCGCAGGTAGGACGTTTGTTACACAGAACCATGCAAAATGATCGGAGCCATGTTTTGCCTCTAACCACAGATAAAATCAACTTACTTACATGGCGCACATTGGTCCATCGCGTATATATGACCCACGGTCGTTGTTCATACATCTCTCTTCCCTTTCGATACACTCCTAAATGCAAGGTTTTCCCACAACATGGAGGTGACTTCTACCACATTCTGGGCTATTTTACCGGAGCTCATGGGTGCATTGGTAGACTCGCGCTGGGTGGCAATCGATGTTGAGATGACAGGAATCTCTACAGACGGCCACACCATTCCGCCGGGCAGCACTCCTCAGGAAGCATATCAGTCGGTCAAAGAGTCGGCTGAATTATACCAAATCCTTCAGATTGGTTTCACGTTCTGCAAGTATAACAACATCAGCTGTACAACCCCCCAGATCGAGATGGCCACACGGCTTGCTGACACTATGCATTAGCTGAGTATGAAACGAAAACAATTGAATGCCCTATCAGTCCGCTTTTCCCTCCTGAGATGGGCTCCAAGACCCTCACAAAAGCTCTCAATCGCAGGTTTACCACGTCTGTATCATCATACACATTTTTACGTGACCACAACTTCTCATTTACCAAGATGCTTGACTCGGGGGTTCCGTATTTAAGCAGGGAAGAAGAGTTAGAAGTGAAGAGAAGAGAAGTCCAGGTCCTAGGCGGTAACTTCATTGACATCTCCAAGCTTAGCGTCCAGGATATGAAGTTCTACTTGTTTTATAAGAGCAAGATCCAACGCGCTGTAGAATGTGAGCGATCTCGGGAGGTAATTGCTGAATCGGCTTTGCTCGAGATCCTGCTACGGGCGAGGAAATCGAAACTAATAAGCTTCTGTAGCAAATATGTGTGCCAATTAGGAGCCCGACTCAACAGCCATTGAACACTCTCGAGATGAAAATTATATATCAGATACTTCAAGACGACTTCCCGTCCCTAGTTGCTAGAGTAGCTCCCGACGGGCACTTCGACGTTGTATGGAAGAGTCCGTCACAGGTTTGTTAACCGACCTATCGCGCTATCTTTCATCCATATATTGATACTAACTATTGCTCCTAACAGGTTGCCCAAAGACGGCGGCACAATACAGAAGTGATAAATAAGTTCATAGGCAAGCCAAAAAAGAACACCAATGTTACTACCTGGAGTATTAACTTGACCTAGGTATTCGACATATATTCGAAGCTCTAACGGGAGGGGAATTCGCACCTAAGATTAAGCAAAGTTGGATTCCCAACGGCGCTCAGAACTGCCACATTGATCCACTCAATAGTAACAACAAGCCAGGGTTCGGCCATGCCACGAACATGTCACAAGTTGAGGTGATTCTCAAAGCTAGAAGCCCTATCATTGTTGGGCACAACATCTTTCACGATCTTGCTTTCATATATAGGACTTTTTTTTGGCCGTCTACCCGAGACTTTGGACGAGTTCCTAACAATCATACACAAGCTATTTCCCCGAATTATAGACACAAAATACATGTTCCTCAGGGGCCAGTCATATCAAGGCCCAGTTATCATAAACAGATCGCTATCGGAACTGTATTCCATATATGGCGCAAGACAACTCCCATTTATTCGATCAACCGACAATTTCATCGAGAAGAGCGAGAACCCCCACCATGCTGGCCACGATAGTAAGTTTCTCATAATATCCGAAACAGTATTACCGAGCGCTGTATGCTGACTTGACACAGGCGCATTGACCATGAAACTACTTCTCAAACAGGCAGTTTATATCAAAAGTTTCTGGACCCAATCCCATTACGTTCCCGAGACACCTCACAGATTTCGAGAGAGCATCTTGGATGTCACACGGACGAAGCCATATCCGCTGCCAAGACCTTGTTGGTACAACCTGCAGATGGAGATATAGACTATTGGTCGGCGATTAGGTCACAAGAACTGTTGTCCTGCAAGGACAACCAACAATAAGGAATTAGTGCCCAACGGGTACAATTAGGTTCTCCGAGAATTAGCATAAATAGCAGGTCAGATTCCCAACTAAAAGAAAGGAAACCATGGACCTTGAGAACCATAAAGAATTATTAGTTGAAATTGACCTAAGTTCCAAGCCCTTGAATCCAAGCCCTTGTCACATTGGATGAGCAAGAAGGATGGGAAAAGGCTTTACAGAATGGTTTAGCCCGCTACATACCTCTACAGCCGGAGAAAGCCGCTTCTCCCACCTGTGATCTCCTTCCAAGATTTGAACCTCCACTTCAAGACTCGCCCTCTCAGCGTTCAGAGAACTATTCTGTGAAGGAAGTGTCCATTATACCACCATGGAGTGATGCAATGTGGCGAGAATTCGGCAACAAAACCCGCATTGGTAATGCTGGTGTTGTGGAGTTTAAGTAGTTACATATCGAGAAACAACAATAACCACATTGCCGTACTGGAAATTAACGTATAAAAGTGTTGTTACGTCGAGGCGATAGTTAACAATGCCGGTATATTCCTTCATTATCCACTACAGAATATCATCGTGTTTGCATTTTGCCATTGTGTGATAGGTAAGAAATGCAGCCAAGTGCCAGGCTGATAACCGAGACTTGTGATTTTGGACAAGCACATATATATAGGTGTGTTCTTGAGCTCCGAACGTTGTGTTCTCGAGCCTGTATAGCTCGTCTGTGTGTGATGATCATAGTACAGTGATAAGATACAATACATAGATACACTAGTGGACATATGTGCCCTGTTAGTTGACTGTTTGCCACTTATTTACTTTTTTCCTTCTACCTGTCCGCCATCATATTTCTGATGGCGTGGAAGTAGTCTCTATCCAGTTTGGCCTTGAGTTCCTCCTTAGTTAACCAGTTAAAGTCCTTAAGCCCCATCTTGTTGCCCTTCAGGTCGGCCTGACCGGCCATAATCCTGCCCTTGTGGAAGAATATCTTCTCACCACGCTGTTTCAGCGATGTGTCTTCGTTGAACTCGGGCTGCTTGACGAGATGCGCTACTGGCACCCGTCCGACCATCCATGTGTTCATGTTAGCTCCTGCTGCTAGTTCTAAGGCTCTCGCAGCGGTCTAGGTAATTATTAGTTGCCAATTTCCTACTTATGGGGTTGTAAGGCGCCGTGTTTGGACTCACTTCATGCAGATGTTCGTCCGTGGGGACGTCCTCAGTTGGAAACTGCCACTCGCCATCGGTTCGCTGGACGATCAGGTATAGTGTACGATCCAACGCGCGGTCTAACCGCCGAATATCTTTTGTCTTGTCCGCCTCAGTTATTCTGTCCATTGGCCGCTCAACCGGCACAATCTCATCTGGGGGCGCCTCCTCGCCGTCCTCCGTCACACGCAACTCGGCGTCTTTCAACAAGATGTCACGCACACGCTCTTCATTGCTTAGCGTACTACCGACTAGTAGCTCATCGTTCCAGGCATTACGGCCCTGTGCGTAATACCGACCTAGCTCCTTAGCAGCGATCTTCCCACGTTCCTCGAACTTGATCCTCCAGTCAAGGTCTGACGCCGTGTCGTTTTTGAAGTAGAAGGTATGTCGGAAGGGGAGCACCAATCGCTCGTTCAGGCGCTTTTGGTAGAAGAAAAATGAATTTTCGAAGGGTGTAAGAGCGCGGGTGATTAACGGGGCTCTTGTGAGAATCACGCCGCTCTTTATTCTATACTCGGCTCGACGCGATGCTGTAACGGGTGGGTGTGGGTGTGATTCGGTTGGTTTGAGATGGTGAGCCTCGGCTATTGTTGCTGCATCGGCACTGGCTGAGTAGGGGCGGAATTGGATATGCCTGCAACTGGCGCATACGTTTGCTTGTCCTGGATGTCGAAAGTGAGCTGCCATTCTTCTCGATCAGCTATCTGGCTCGAAGGGATACACACGTCTTAATAAGGCCGCAGCAACGCTGCTTCCTCTGCCCGACACTGACATGGTCTGTGATGGGACGCTGCGCTTTTCTCCGAGGGTTGAGAGAAAGGGACCACGGCAATGAGGTCGTCGTCCACTTCACACACTGATTGGAAGTCGTCAACTTTTTTTCGGAGCTCTTCCTCTGATCAATCGTGGCTGGTGCTGTATATTCTATCTGTAGGTATGTGGCTGGGTAAAAGTTCTTATCGCTCCTTAACTAGAGGTACCTAGGTATCTAGTGCTTAGGTAAGTTGGCGTATTCGTTAGTTTCAGTGTGGAACCCGTAAATGAATGAGTAGGCGGTTCCTGCATCACACTAAACCAGTCGTCGTCATCTCTAGATACAGTATCGATCGCCCAGTCCTAGCGACATCTTCACCAATGGTCTACTCTCTCTCTCCTCGTCCCATCCGAGCAGCTTCACTCACTCGCTGGCCTCTGCGGCGTCCGCTGCCAATATGCCACAAAGAATCTCCAGATGCATCTGTTAGATAGCCCGTCATAGCTAGACAAGAAGTGTCATTCTCTTCCTCTTCCCCTCCATACTCCACATTGTCTTGCGGGAGAACGGGTGCTCGCTTCCGCGGACACCACCGTTGGACTTCTTTTCCAGATGCGAACCTCAGACTGCGCCGATGGTCTCTGTACAGCGCCGGGCCTCGCCGCCCACTCGGTGCTGTCGACGACGATATCGCTGACTCCCTTCATCCTCACCTTCATCCTCGTCTCTGCCGTCGTGTCGCGCAACATTTTTCCTCAGCTAGCTCGCATCCACAATTCACGCGACGGTGACGACCATTTTCTTCCTTCCGACGCCCCTCTGGCTCTACAGCAAGCTCATGCCGAACATGGTGCTAAATCGTTACGTCGACGTGTTGCGGCTGGCGCCTTTGCGACTACCATCGGATTAGCAGCCGTCCTAGCTGAGCTAATTCTGTGTGAGATATCTGAGCTGGTTAGCCCTCATGCGCGGGCGACCGCGCTGCGCATCACGGTTCCAACACTACTGTTCCTCCTAATTGTCCTGATCCCATTCCTGGAACTTCAGTCGCTCATTGCTGGATCAGGATGGTCCTTCCAGCGAACCGCCCGGGGGCGCCTACCTCGAATTCCGTGGGTCCTCCAATTCAGTCTCTTCAGTGCTTGGCTGTTTCTTTTCTGGAGCCTGGGGAACTTGGTTCCCGTCAAGGATGAGATAATGCACATGAGTGTCCAGGTGGCAACGGCCCGAGCAGGCACTTCCTCGAATGGTCTGGCTCGTGCCTGTCTTGAGCGCATTGGTGTTATTGGTATCTCTCTCATGGCGCTTTTGTCAGGATTTGCCTCTGTTTCTTCACCATGGCATACCTTCGGCAATAAATCCTCGCGGAGGCCCGTTACAGATTCTGATATTTCTCGCAAGCAGGCCGGCCTGGATGCCACCAATGAGATGCTTCTTACCAAGCGACATCGCCTGCAAACTTTGCAACGTAAAGTTGCCGATGCCTCAGCTGGCGACAAATCGGGGTTTGTCACAAAGTTCATTGGTAGTATTCGTGGTGGAGGAGATGCGGCTGAGATTCGTAGCTTGCGCCTGGAGATCTCCGGTTTAGAGACTATGGAAACGAACCTAGCTTCTTCGCTAAGTGCATTGCGCTCCCGACAGGCCGACTCTGAACGCGCATCAACAACAGTTGGAAAACTCCTTCTAATCCCGACTTATGCTTTCAGTATGTATTGTGTCTACCGAATTCTAGCCACTACTCTCACAACACTCCGTCGCCTATATTATCCTACGGCCTCTTTTTCCTCCGCCGACCCAATTAATCGATTCCTCGGGCTCCTAGCCAAACACTGGGATCCCAAACTCGATCAAATTGCCTGGGCAAGGCAGATATCCTTCTTGTTGTCCGGCGTTATCCTAGCGGCCAGCGCAAATAGTGTTCTACAAACCTTTCATCTATTCGCAAAATGGACCCCTGGACTGCTGTATCAGGCTCAGGCGAACCTAGCTTTGCTCATCGGGCAGATCAGCGCCATCTATGTGATTTCTGCAGCATTGCTCCTCCGAAGCAATCTTCCGAAAGAAGTCAGCAGCGCTGTGGGGGATGCGCTTGAAAGTGCTCTTGAACCTAGTTTTGTGGACAGGTGGTTCGAAGGCTGGTTTTTACTAGCGAGCGCGGGTACTGCTGCCGGAATCTGGATAGGGGGCAAGATTGGTGAATGGGGCGAAGATTGGGACGATATAGGAATGGAAGAGATGGGCCAGAAGCGTTCATGAGCACAAGGGCGGCCGATAGTTTGTCAGTTCATTGCAAGGAGTTTTAGGCGTTTGTATGTGGTATGCTCGGAGCACTGACAAGAAATCGTACTACCTAGCTTTCCAATATTAAACAGATATCACAGTAAGCCGTTTGAAGCAATGCCCACTCGATTTGTAGTACTGAACCTCTGATTCACCATTGATATTGGCTTATTCTTGAATGGCGATGCGAAATTCCGGATTGAGCAAACTTGATGTTTCGTCCAGGTTGATCTTGAACATTCACAGCAATCTTATTGTATATGGAAGCGAGCACCTTTCCCTAGAAATACCAAAAGACAGCAGTTGCTTCCCAAATTCCCAGGATCTTAGCTTTGTGTCGTCTCTTTTAGACAGCGTAGTGGCTGAAGCAGCGAAGATGGCCATTATCATTATTGATGAAGCCTCCTGTATAGTACAAAATACGTTAGATGGGATGGCCTCCGAAGCGGATATGTCATGAAGATTGGGAGGTAATGGGACTGGGCGTGGCTTGAACGATCGGAAGACTACGTACCTAGATCGATGACGGACTCCTCTGAATAGCTTCCGTTCTTGCAGAACGCGTATAAGATGGGACGGACCCCGTGGATCAGCATTCGGTCACAGGTCTGTGCAAAGTTGCCGTCGTCGCGGGCCTCCATCTGGCCGAGGTTGTTGGCGATACAGCTTGGGGGCGAACAAGCGTTAGTCTAGGCATCTGGCGATGGGCAAAAGTTGGTTGGGATGGACGTACAGGTTGAGATTGAGTGACGAGTAGGGCTGAGATCCGTCGGGTGCACGACAGGATGCGCCGAGCCAGGCGTCGTGGTTGAACTGGTGCACACTGTATGTCGTGCAGGAGTCGGCGAAAGAGTTGATGGTGCCGTTGGTGTTCGGGTGAGAGACGAGGACACCTCTGGTGGGAACTGCGAGTGCAACGGCGACGATGCTGTTGATAACAGCGAGGAAACGCATGATGAAGAAGAATGGTAGGCAAGTGACTTGTGCAGATGAGGGTGTAGTTTGTTGTTGGCCTAAAGGTTGATGGCAAGTAACCTTGAGAAGAGTGAGCTCAATAGATAGAAGATGAGAACAGGACAGGGAGATGGATTCATACAAGACTTTCTGCGTTGACATGTTTGCTAATAATAAAAATAGGACTTATTGTGCCTATATGCTTATTAGGGGCTCATTGGCTTATTCAATATTGATTAGAAAGGTTGTTGAATGCCTAGTATCATCTAACATCGGCGCATAGAGACTAGTTTAGTCACTAGGTGGCAGTAGGAGAATTGATCTATTCGTAGCTATCTATCTACGGCGACTTGATGTCATTCATCGATGGATAATATGACGGCTCATAATCTGCCCCTGCAGAGGGGGAAAAAGGAAAGGAAATCAACTACCAAGAACTATTACAATAGCTCTCTTGCGGCTCGGTGTATTACACGCAACCCAGAATTGCTGCCAAGCCAATGAAATTGATACAGCATCTAGCTCAATGATATATATGGTTATGTCGACTCACACAGCTCTCAAGGCATCTCGAGTGTCAGGCTATCTTAGTTGATCTGATGTACTATGGGATCATCATATGTCAGATCGACTGGGTCCCACACGCCTCCATTTTGATTCTGGAAAATATCAGTCATGGATGTATCTTCAATCTCTCCATGAGGTTCTTCTGCTCCATATCGCTTGAGTAGTGCTCTGATGCTTTCTCGAATGTCATCGACGTCGCTAGGGCTGCCCTGAACCCAGGATGGTTGGGTGAGAGAACAGATTTCTAGAGTCGTTTGCTGGCCAATCTCCTGCAGAACCAAGACATTTTGATTATTAGAGCCGGTATTATCGAAGGTGGAAGGGATTATGCCGTCTGGCGTGCCAACTTTATTGGCATCGGCACCTTCATCCAGAAGTAACTCGACCCAGTCATACGCCAGCTCAGAAACAGCTAGCTGTAAAGGAGTAAAGGCAAAGCCTATACTCATCGCTTCATGCTCTTCACCTCCAAGAACACTCGGGACGGGATTGGGTTGGACACCAGCGCCGAAGAGAAACTTTAGAGCTTCAAGGGCCTTATCATAATTATCATTAAAGGCTCTCATTGCTGTGTAAAGAGCTTCGGGCTCATCCTGGAACGACGCTCCATAGCGGACAAATACACGGAGAAAATTCAGTTGACGTTGGCGAAGGCAATATCCCAAGAGGGTCTCTATTTTTCCGTCGATCAGACTGAAAGTTTCGGTCCAGATCCGTGTCTTTTGCTCTCTCGATAAATCCTTGAAGTCAGCACTCTCTAGATATTTAACTGCAAGATCCCGCCAATTCAAGGCGGCTAGATTGACGAGAAGACCACTGGTCGAGCCCTCACGAAAAGCAGGATCCCAACTGCAGAGCATGTTCCAATTTGAGAAGTGCTCCCTCATGATTGCTTTGTTCACACGCCTGGGCGTTTCGCTTAGGTGTTTTAAATGCTGAGATCCTGGAGTTAGTGATTTTATAATCACTTCTGTATAGAGAACAGCGTTTAGTATATTGTACTATGGCAGTAATTCGATGAATTGCAATGGGATGATACATACTCCGAACATTTTCATCGTGCATGATGTCGGCACGGCGATTCTTTAGAGATTTTTCCGTCATTGTTAAGCAGTACTCTTCATATCGACTCAACGTACGGCCGACTTGGCCAGTATTGAGAAGCCCCAAATGGCCGAGACCAGCAAATATGACTTTTAAGTCAATATTACTGATGACCTCATCGGATAAGGCAAAAAATTGTGCCGGTCCATTTGCTGCGTTGGGAGAAAACAGATACTCCCTCACTGTGTAATGAGCCAAACTGCAACGGTGAAATGTTTTAGTTCTCTCATCACCGCGGAGAAAAATGGAATGTGGCGCCCTGTTCAAGTTCGTGAGTGAAATTAAGGAGCCGCAACTTTCCTTCAGCGTGGCCACTGTATATCTGTTAATTTCATTGAAAGGAACACTCCATAGAGAAGCTTTTACGAGAACTTCGGCCGACGTAATCTCTGCTGCGCCACTGCAAACTAATGCTAAGGCCGTCTTTGCGAACTCCTGGTCGCCTGGCGGAATTTCCGTAAGAATGCGCTCGTATGTCGCAAAGATGTCTCCCGGTAGTGTTTGAAGTGCTCTTAGGACGCTTTCGCGGTGTCTCGTTCGTTTGAGCACATCCAGTTGGCAGACGGCCCAGCGGAACCTAGCGGTGTTAGACTTTATTAGGGTCAGGTAGTAGAGAATGTTTCTTAAAACTTACATTCCCCTTGCTTGAACTGTCAAACGTTCCTCGACTTCGTCAATCAAGCTGGGCTCATAATATGTACGAAAGAAACGATCTGAGCTTAGTTGAGCGTGGATGTAACGTTTTATATCATCGCGAACGTTTTTGTTTGACATCGAGATGTCAGCGAAGGCGTTTCCTTTTTCCTCGTTGCACTCCTTGATACACTCCAAAATATCGTTCTCCTCACGACTGGTAAACAGCAAAGACACCTTCCAAAACCGTTCTTCAGTCCCAATTTGACGCAGGACTCTGAGGAGACCTTCTCGAGGCTTGCTTTCGTCGACCGCATCAATGATAATGTGCACGCCTTTTTCATGTGCGAGAGATACTTCCTCTAAGCAATTGAGGAGATCTTCCACAGAAAGCGCTTCCTCGCGAGCATGAGCTTCTTGAAGCTTTGGCAGAATCATGTTCTGTTTCTGTTTGCATAGCATCCGCAGAATGTGCTTGAGGAAAGGAATGGTTTCATCCTGTTTCCGGCTGTATAAGCAATACTAGAACGCTCAGAGTCAGTTATTATTATTTCTTATAAACATCATCTTGACCTGACATGAACATCTCGTGATTTTAAAATCGCCAAAGAAGAAAATGGTCCGAGGGTTACTGACATAGTATGCATATCCGCAAGAGTTACAACTGTTCGCTGCTCTTTCGATGATACTTGAAGCTAACACAGTCTTGCCAGCGCCGGGAATACCATGAATCCAGACAAATCGTAAACCGTTAAAACGATTTCGTGGTTGAATCCAGTCTCTGAAACTTCTTTCTCGGGATACCCAATTACACGTCTCGGGTTCCTGCAAGCTCGTTCGATGCTTGTGCAGCTCTGAAATATCTTCATTTAGCGGCAGGCAACGTTTCAAGATTTTAGTCTTCTCCATATCTAAGAACAATTTTAGCAAAATTCCAAGCTTCCAATAGGAGAAATCTAACAATCGAGCTTGTTGTTGAGTTCGATGATGGCTTCCGAGGTGGTTTCTGTATTGCTCGCTTGGGAAGCCCTAAAACAATATGAGTTAGCCTGCCTCAGATGTCATGAACCTTGAGACATACACAATAGCAAGCAGTGCAGTGGTGAGTGATATATTGATGGAAGCCTTCTGACGTTCAATTTCGCAGCGGATTTCTCTCAATTTCTCTCCCATCAGCTGCCACCTGATGTTTTGCCACATCCTTATCGTTCCAGGAAGATGATCTGTGAAATCTCCGCCAAGAAGCTCAAGTAGCTCCTTGATTGCACGCATTGCTGCATCGAACGGACCGGTCGCGAAGTAATCAGCCAACTTCTCGGTGTCCTGAATCAACTTTTGCACACTTTTGAGAAGTGTCAGGAGACTTGAAATGTCGTTCCTGACCATTCGCATGTCCTCTGGGGCATTCTTGAGAGAACAGACAAAGTTTAAAATATAGCCGGCTTTGATGGTCCAGTCGACAAGCTGACCAGTCAGTGCTATGACGGAAAGAGGATCCATTTAGGAACAGTGAACTGCGGGTGCAAGCACCTGAAAATAGGGTTGAGTGGATGTGATGACTGATGAGAACAGGTTGATGAATGACGAGTCTGATGGAGAATGTATAGTAAGAAGGAGAGAGATCGGGTGGGTTGACGGGCAATAAATAGAAATTTGGGAGTGTGCAACTGGGTGTTGTCCGAGATAATATCAGGAATTTTTGTCGCCAGGCTACAGTTACTCATAAGCGGGTCTTTGAAGAGCAACAAATATACAAGTTAGACACGCTTCAGTGACAGCAGGCTATAGCCAATTGTTTCATGCCGCAACGTTGTCCAGGCCTTATGCTAGTGGTCACCCCCAGACTCAACTTAGCCACGTTGTCTTTGATGAGTCTGCAGCCTGATTTAAGTACACAAGGCATTCTTCGCAGATTCTAGCTGCCGGTATTTCTGTGCACGCCCAAAAGACCTTGCAAACCCTAGTTTTAGTATGTAAGGTAGGTGGAAGGTTCATGTTATCTTGCATCACTCAACCGTGAGTCAAGTGAGTGACGCCTGATATAGAATGCACCAAAGTAGATACCTAGTTTGTACCATTCTAGAGTCCTAGTTTTGTTTAGGTTATGGCTTGGCCTAATCGTATTAACACTTGTCTTGACTGGGGCTGCTACTTACCTAAAGGAAGAGTTGTCTGAATAGGTAGGTCTATCACCTGAGAGGCGTAGCATGCATCTATTTACTTCACGCCTAGCTCGTTTAGCGACATGGCGACGCAGAAAGAGGCTATTAACAGGTAGCTAGCTCATGTTGTCTTTCAGTTATCTCTTAGTTGCCATTGTAGCTACGAAATCTTGCAGTCTCGCGGACCAAAAGATAACTTATCTTAACTAGCTTCTTTGAGGCCATGCCTACCTAGACATGCCTGACGCAGTACAAATCTCGCCATAGAGCATGCGATGATTATTGAATCTTACCTATCCTTCTCAATCATCGGGCAAAATTATTCATGTAGCCTTCAGTTTAGTTTCAGGTTTGAGCTACCTACCATTACTAACACCCACAGTCATTTCTACGGTAGATGGCGTGAGAGCTTAATCTAGAGTATAGTGGCTGTACGTCGATATCATCGATCCTAGCGATGGGTTTGTGTACCGGGTGCTGTATGCTTGTCCCTCATCTACTATCAAGTAAGTAAATACGAGCTACCCTATGGTAGTGATAAGTAACATTTCCGCACGTATACAGTTGCAGGGAACCACTTTTAAATTAAAGAGAGATTCAAGAATCAATTTATTTACGTACTAAACCCAAATAATTAATATCTTCCTAGTTGTAGATAGTCTAGATCAAGTTGAGGAGCCAACCTCAGTAAGATGAAATGTTTATGACTTTTTAGCCCGGCCTAGCAATTTATGTGTTGTGTTCTGGAAACATTTAGGTACCTTATGTACCTAGGTAGGTAGGCAAGTCCTGGAGGCAGGTACCTACGTGCCTGCTGATTCTCGCATTCAACCTTCCCCGAGCCTTCCTTAACTTGTGTCTGCCGCTGTCTCGTAACTCCTCATCTTTGAAGTGTGTTACAAACTACCTATCTTCTACTACCTAGGATTAGTGCCTGCCTCTTTTCTCCTGCTCATCCCATCATACCTACCTGTAGGTACTATCTGATCACATAAAAAAGGTACGTACAGCCACAATTCATTCCTCAGCTTGTCCAACACACCAAGAGGTTGAGCCGATACCTTTGGTATCTACCTAATTGAGTCTCATACTATTGGTACCTGTTCCCAATTATATTAATATTCTACATGATGCTTATGCTTGCCTTCCTTAGTCTGAAATAACAACAGAAGAAGCAGATTGGAATCCAGGACACGCCCTATCATCTTCAATTACTTGTCGATTTGTTGTGTGTGCACCTTTTTGCTCACTAGGCGAGACCACCTTCCCCCCTGTGTGTTTGATGCCTTTGCCTATGTGGATAGACTGTGGAGCAAGCTGCTGTAGACAGAGCGCTCTTACTGTTGTCTCTTTGAGAAATGCTCATGCTGACATGAATCCTTAGATTCCACATACTCACTTTAAAAGAGACCAAGTGACTGGATTCCTGCTCCCTGTAAGTACTCATCTCGTACTTCATGACCCGAGTATCCTTTTAGTTGCTTTTCATCCCCCCCGGGTGGTATACAATTTTAGTTGGTGCGGTCAAAAGCAGAGGTGGCCAAGGCGGGATTTGAGCCCAGTTACCCAAGATTTTAAGTTCATTAGCATGGTCAAGAGCTGCACTGGCACAACTCACTGACATATTCGGAAGACGATGTCTGCTACCGCTATCTTTCAGAAGTACCTGGAAGGGATGAATGGACAGCCACTTGAAAAGAAGCCTGAAAGCCAGGGCACCAGTGTCTTACTACCACATCAAAGAACAAGACCTATCAATAAAGCCATCATACAGAGTCCTAACAACACTAGAGATGGAAAGGTTACCCACAATGATGTCCCAGCGCCGGTTTCGGGTACTCCAATGACCACTGTATCGCTGCGTATGAAGGAAAAATCACCTGAACATAATCGAGGGTTAGCGGCAAGCCGTTGGAATGATCAAAGCTTTCAAGATACATCTATGGACGAGGTCGGTTGTTTCGCTACCCCCCCGCATCGCGCCCAAAAGCAACAGCTAGCTGCAGAACCCTCTGGCCAGAGAATCGATCCGAATACGCACCGGAAACCAGTTCAAAACCCTCTCTCCTTGACCTCATATGGAAGGGATGCTCAGAAGTCCGCACTGAATGCCTCTGATAAGCAGAACGGCAGTTTCTGGTCTCCGAGTGGGGATAAGGTGAATAAGGTGCCCGATAATAGATGGAATGAGTCGAAAAATGTGAAACCCCGAATTTGGGATTTGGGCAACCGACCATCGGCAGATCTACCTGTAGCATCGGCCACTACAGCGGACCCGGAAGCTAAGAAAAAGGTTGCTCCATTGTCCTCTCAAATTGGAGTGCAAAGAGCAGAGGATTGGGAGGTCGGCGATACCATCCCTGATCCACGAGGCAGATGGCCGACTGAATTGGGCGTTCAGGATCAAGTCAAGCAAGACATGGCAGACCAAGACCGGGAATCCTTGGATGAGCTGTCGTTGTCTACTGAAGGACAAGATGTCATTACTCAGCACGCGACAAGCTTCATCGAAACTTGGATTCGGGGCGCTCATGACGTAAGTGCAGACTTCCTTTACCAAAATATAGATCATCATGAGGACTGCGACGTGGATACGTTCAACGGTGTTCTTATGAGTCCAATTGAATATACAAGGACAAAAGTCGGTGAGTTTGAACCTTCTTAATGCATCTAGCCACACAATATTACTAACAATACTGGCTAGAGGGAGTAATGTCACGTAACCAAGCCGAAATGACAGCTTCACTCTTAGCGAAACAATTTCTGGATGAAATACGTAAGCGGAAGGCGCAGCGGAAAACAGAGAGACAAGAAAAAGTTACCGCTGAAGCTTTAGAAGCGGAGACCCAATCTATGATAGTGGAACATCCCAATCCCAATGAGGTCCGGATCCCATGCCACCTTCGTCCTGCGACAGAATCAGATATCCAATGCATCACAGCTATCTATAACCGAGAGGTCTCAGAAGGATACAAGGTAATGGATACTAAGCCGATCAGGCCGGACGACTTCCTCACTATTTACAATCGATGTCAGGCAGAGAAGATGCCATTCGTCGTGGCTATCGAAGGTTACCACGAGGCGATAGACACATCACACCAAAGAATCATCGGATTTGCTCTAGTGACCGAAGTGAGCCGTGGGATATCGGGCTCTCATAAGACACTTTCTAGTTGCGGGGGCAAGCTACTAGTCATTGTTGAGCCTAAATACCGTCGCAAGAAAGTCGGTACGGCATTGATTGATCTCGTCGTGACTAATTGTACGGGTTGGTATATTTCGAAGGGCGGCTACCGATTCGTGAATCATACACATGACTGGATATCGCATGAATTCGGAAGCAATCCTCGCAAATGGTGGTACCTTGAGATGGAAGTCATGATCCTTTCGGGTGACAACGAAGAGAAAAACCGCGACGGGGAAGAGTTCAAGTGGATCTGGAACTTTCTCGAGACCGAGTTCGCCATGTTCTTGAAGCATTATGACGAGAAATGCTTCTATGAACCACGCCATATGAATTGGCTTGACAGGCTTACTTTCCGTCGCGTCTGTCGCACTCTTGGAGAGTGACAGCATAAATGAATTATTTACCAAATTACTGCACTGTTTATTTGATTCACTCGCATCTCGTTTGTCACCTCCCCTCGTGTACCTCGGTCCATTCCTTTGTTGCAATGTCAAAGTGAAGACTATCAGATTAGTCTAGGGGATAAGAGCATGTGAAAGGAAAGAACACTCGAGCAACTGGTACAATGTCACTCGTACTTTCGATCTTCATTGTCAGGTTGGTCACGAGATGCAGGCCCACTCATGCTCGCCAGCAGCATATACCAGGAGGCAAATGTTGCATCCTTGCGCACTACTTTCGCGGCTGAGTTTTCTTGTTGAAACGGAAAAGATAGAAACGAGAGAGTCTACAACAAAGGTATTTGTGATTGTGGAGATCACGCCAGTCACACAAGCTTCAATGCTGTAGTGCAGCCAGTTCTTTCATTCATACGTTATTTCGTTTTCGCGTTGAGCATATTGAGACGGAAATTGTGAGAAAATGGAAATGAAGAAGACAAATAACTGAGGGGGTGGAAAGAAATAAGTTTGTAACTTTACGGTTTCCCCCTATATACAGTTAATACAAGGTCTACTCCCCATATAACAAACAATCCGCCATCCGCTGCCGTGACATACAGAGAATGCAGCAGAATGATCTAAGGTTGCCTTATTGACCACTAGCTAAATGTGTTTATATTTTAAACCCCGTAGCATTCTTCGGCAGAGAAGCGTCCCTTCGTAGCACTTTCTCTCCATGTTAAAGTTAGCCTGAAACTTCAACCTAGGCTGGTGTCTGCTGACCAAAAGGAAACTTCAAGTTCTGCTAGAATGTACCAAGGCTCGTGAAAAGGGCTTGAGGGAATATTATTGCCGATGACCTTCTATGGAATCAAGGGAGTATTTGAAGTTCCTAATTACTTATTGCTCCAGGTGAGATATTTACAGCACTTGACGGATTTCTTCGCTTTCCACTTCGCTTTTTTTCAGGTGTCTAGGAAGACCAATGAAAATCGAGTAAGCTAGTACGTAGTTAGGTTTTAGTACTCCTATACGTGTGACAGCCACATGACTTCGATAAAGGTAACTTACCAATTATCGTAAAATCGTAATATGCTCAAGGACAGAAAAGAAGCAAGAAAGAGAATTTTAGAGTCTAGCGAGTACTGTGCATTGGCTGCCATTCAAGTCTTCAATTTGCTCAAAGTTTAAGACAAACAACCACATTTGATTCCTCTCTGCCCTGGATACTAGATTTCGGTACGCCTTGAGCTACTAAATAATAGTTAATTTCATTGAATATTTCACGATACAAAAGCAGAGCCTCAAGACAGTGCGCTTCCACAAGAGTTACTACATCTATATTGGTGCTATAATTGTTGCAGACATTCTCGTCGATCGTGAGGGATATCAACGTACATCGTCAAGAAGATAACCGTATAGCACGATATTAATGATGTGCGCGATGTCTTGAGTCGATGCGAGCGAAGTATGCGGCTAAGTAACACGCGCTTGAGACACATGCACACACAATCTTTTAAAGCGATGCATGCCCAATCGAAGAGACTAACCTGTATAAGGTCCCTGGGGCACTGTCGATGGTCGTATAGTCCCTAGAATCCTTGTATTGGAGAGTGCCTGGTTTCTTGAGTGTCATGCGACGTCTGCCATTTGTTTTCATCGAGGTCAAGGTCGGTAGAGAGATCGCTAAGACGCTATAATCTATCTCAGTTCATACTCGTGACTTATAGCAACATACACTGAGGGCGAGTCGTGTGCATTGTTGGTAGAGGCGGAGATGGACTCTATGGACCTATCAACGAAGTCCTAAGCAGTAACTTACGCCTACCCACGCCAAGATTGCTTCAACTCTGTAAAATGCCCGGCCATGCAGTCTGGGGAGAGTATCCATGGCCCAGGTTCTGATATGCCAACACGCGGTTCCTATTGCATTGCATATCATGACTAATCTATATAGCATGTGGCATTAAATTCTCCAGACCAGAGAAGCTTGAATCTAGATGTAGAATGGTACCAGCTTCATGAGGGTTCCATATCGATTACTTCATCTGGGCTGCTTCTAAGATCATACGGACTAGGTGAAGAAAGAAACCAAGATGCTAGAGACTTGGGATCGTTAGATCGGATGTACTAACTAGTGCTAGGTATGTTTATAGGACGAGGCGATTATCATAGGTATACTTTGTAATTGATTATAATATTGTTTGTCACTCGTACAGATACCAGCTTCCGCGTTAAATATTGGCGCGCGACGGTTACTTCGTCGTCATTAGTGAGATAGATCCTACAGTTGATGTTATTTGTTTCTAGTTTAGTGGGAATCGACTTCGTAGGGAGTCAAGGGGATAAGGATTGACTGGAATACTGAAATTCTCTAGAAAAGAAATACTTGAGTACCCATGAGAGTTGTCGCACATTGGAAACGACAGTGACGACACGGACGAACTTGAAGTGGCAGCTTGGCAGAGGGTAGTTGGAAAGGGTGGGTCAGCTGTCGAAATTTGGCACATTTGGGCGATCATGAGTCGGGTGCTGCAGGTGGCCGTGTGCCATGAGTCAGTTGGGGCATCCATGCGGATGACCGTAGTCAACTATTTAAATGAAGATCTGGAGATATTTGGTGTGTTGCTCTGTTATCTCGATAACATCTCTACGCCGTATATTCTTAAGATAAGAAGTCGATCAGATGGCCAGCTCGTGTAAGTGTGCTCGGTAATGCCTGAGAATCTGCTAATGATCGCCACGGAGTGCCTTTCGAATAAAGTGTGCTTGTAGAAGAAAACCCGGACCCGGCTGGGCAATCCCAAGTAAGTTACAATGTGACTGCTACGTAGGTACTTTGGCTGATCCTAACTGTGGCCAATGAAAGAGCCGAAGAGTGGGCGAGTAGGAGTATGTACGAAGGGCCTTCTCGTCTCTCTCTCTCTCTCTCTCTCTCTCTCTCTTGCAGCAGCAGCAGGATCGAATCGAAAGCGGTAAAGGCGGACTTGTTCGTTTTGTCTCTAGGCAAGACCCAGCGGGTCGGCCCAGAACTGTTCTAGGACCCCTTCTCTACATCTCGACTGTGTAGGTAATCAGCCGTAAGACACGGCGAAATGGGAACTATGTCTCGGCGGCTGAGTGAGATTCTCGAGTATAACTTCCCATCGTAATTGTAATTCCCTCTACGATTTCGGGTGTGCCTGACTGTAATTCGCGAACTCACACGCGCCTGATACGGATAGCCTGTAGGTAGCGATACGCATAACACTTAAACTGCTCCGCCCATGTCGGCATGTTTCTGGTGCCACGAAAATTGATCATCCATTGACCCAATGTGGCATTTGACTGTCGAGGTGGACGTGCAAACAGTCAAAACCGAATCTACCTGGCGGAACTCTTGCTCAAGGTGTGGGTTTACAGGCTGTTGGGCGGGGCAGGGTTGTTGGGGAAGGGCAGTGAGACCAACCCCATAGACTTGATAGATATCCACTGAGGGGTAAAAGCTAGCAGGCTAGCGAGGCTAGTAGCGGGCACTTCAGTGGGCCAGACCCTGAAGACACGGGCAGAACTGGGTCCTGGACCGGGGGCGGCAGCAGTTCCGTGGATCGCTTCTCCACCCCTCCTCAGTCGAGATGGCATGATAAGGATGATAAGACACTTGATCCCTGATAGACAGTGTGGGGTCTTTGGTCTTTGGGGTCTTTGGGTGTGCATTTGGGAGGTGGGAGGGCTCACATGGGCAAGTCAGCTTTACTCTGCTGCCCATCTCTGAGACATTAGCATTCGCCATTTTGGTTCAACGAACCGGTCGTGTGGCCGCCTCTCGTTTGTCGCTCTGCTTAGTTATTCAGACTATTAAGACCATTGACGAGCCAACACGGTGGATTGGCAGAGACAACCGACAACCACGTCTTTACGTCTTCACGTCTTCACGTCTTTCTGTTCAAACCTTATTTACCCGAAGTGCCCGGGAACAGACCTGGCGTTGCCCAAGCTTAGACCGGGATGGTTGCTCGACGCCGAGCTGCTATTATACGAACCCTTTATATTTAGTCTTTGTTGCTGCGCCCCTCCGCGTTTCCTTGACTGCCTCTTGTCTAGTCGCACGAGTCACTCCCAGGTACCAGGCTGGACTCTGTCTCTGTAGGTGCCAACTATATATGCGCTTACTAGAAGGCCAACTAAGTGGCTGCTTGCTTGCACAACCCGTTACGCCGCATCCCCAGCTGACCTGGCACCTCCAATAGGCTGAGAACATTCGAGGCTCCTCGCCCAGCGGGATCAACGGCGACACAACCGCCCGACAGAGTTTGACTAGATTCGAATACCACAAAAGTAGATACTGTCTGGTCTGACCTAATATAATCCATCCGAGGCCAGAGTAAAATCGCTTTGTCTGGTGGTCCCGATCCGTTCGTTGAAACATACATACATTACTACAACACAACACTTCTTCCTCGCGCATTCTTGGCTCTTCTCTTCACTTTGGGTTTTTGATCCAATCCCCACTCTCGCTATCCTCAGACCGGTGTTGAGCCACGGCACAATCACGCACTCGTTACCTCACGTCCATTCTTCTCAACCCCCCCTCCTTTATTGCGAATTATGTTTGAAAGCTATGCCTAGGCAACGTTTCTGGGCCAAACTACCGACTTGAAGATACGGGATACGACTTCTTACGCTTAGGCCTATAACTTCTCTCTCCTTCCCTCCACTGCCTGTCTCTATCATTTTCTTCTAGGGACAACCGTACAAAATGCCTTCTGTAGCCGCGAATGTCTCGATTGAGGCCATTTCTCCTCCAATCATAGACAATGAAAATATACCGCCATCCGAGAACGCGTCTAAAGATAGGCTTCGCCAGAGGTTGCTTCGTGGGATACAACGCATGTCCTCATCGCCATCTCTGTCTCACGTTGGCCGCTCTCGTTCATCCAGTGCACCGTATGGCGCCCGTGCCAACTTATCCTGTGCGAGTCTCGCGCCAACTGCCTCGTTTGCTCCGACTTCCTCGGGCAGCCTCACACCAGGCTACTTCTCCAGTGGCAATGGGTCACTTGCGAGCACGCCAGGCCTCGATATCTTACCAATTGGTGGTGGTGAAGCTCCTTTAGCACCCCGCAAGCCAGCCAATATCTCCGCCACTGCTCTCGCTCCAACTACAGCTTGTCTACCCGCCGACGTCACGGTTTCGCGACCGAAGTCCCGCGCCAGCCCCAGATGTCTCTACGATTTCTGGTCCGCCATGCCAAACGAAGTTCGAATTTTAATATTCTCCCACTTAAGACCAAAAGAACTTGTTCGTGCGTCACGCGTGAGCAAAGAGTTCCATAAATTCTGCTTTGACGGCCAGCTTTGGACTTGTTTCGACGCTTCCGAGTTCTATAGTCAGATACCGGCAGAATCCCTGGCTAACATCATTGCCTCGGCGGGGCCCTTTATTAAAAACCTTAACCTCCGGGGCTGTCTTCAGATCGAGCACTATCAACGTGCCGAGGTTCTTGTCACAGCCTGCAAGAATCTGGTCAATGCTTCATTGGAAGGGTGTCGAAATTTCCAAAGGTCAACTCTTCATGATCTTATCAGGTCGAATAACAAACTGGTCAATTTGAATTTGACAAGTATGTCAGCAGTGACCAATAGCACCTGCAAGATCATATCTCAGCACTGTCGCCAGTTGGAGAGTCTCAATGTGTCGTGGTGCAAGTACATGGATGCAAAAGGCGTCAAGATGATAGTGTTGGGCTGCCCCAAGCTCAAGGACCTGCGGGCTAGTGAAATCAGAGGCTTCGACAATTTTGAAGTCGCCAAAGCCATATTCAAGACTAACAATCTTCAACGCCTAATCCTGAGTGGCTGTGACGATCTCACGGACGATGTCTTTAGAACCATGATTCATGGGTTGCAGCCTGAAATTGATATACTTACTGACAGACCAATTGTCCCACCCAGAAAGCTTCGGCACTTGGACTTGAGCCGCTGCACACAGTTGACAGATCGAGGCATCAAGATACTCGGTCATCTTGTCCCCGATCTAGAAGGTCTACAGCTCAATGGCTGTATTGAGTTGACTGACACAGCTCTTGAATCTATCATCGCCTCTACACCACGCCTTACTCATTTAGAGCTCGAGGATCTCTCGGAGCTCACCAATGATTTCTTCTCTAAACATCTTGCTAAGGCACCGTGTGCCACAAAGCTACAGCATCTTTCCGTGAGCTACTGCGAAAACATTGGCAATGCTGGTTTGTTACCCGTCGTCAAGAATTGTGTCAGCCTCCAAAGCGTGGACATGGATAACACACGAATCGGCGACCTTGTTCTCGCTGAGGCCGCTGCTATGGTCCTTTCTCGAGCAACTCGTACATCGGTTCGTGAGCAGCGCCCTCGTGTTGGGCTCAAGCTCGTGGTCTATGACTGCAACAACGTCACCTGGACAGGAATTCGTGAAGTTATGTCTTGGAATGCCGAGGTTCGTCACGCCTCTGGCCAAGTATCATACCCTACTGAGGCCATTGCACTCAAATGCTATTTCGGTTGGCAGCAGACGGTAGAGCAGCACATGCAACGCGTCTTGAAGGGCGATTTTGTTGCAGCAACAAGGCTGGAAAGAAAGTGGGCGGATTATATGCAAGCGGTAGAAGAGGCAGGTGCTAGAGGCGCCGGTCATCGCCGTCGGAGGCGCCGGGCTAGAGAAGCTCAGTTACTTCACGCAAACGAAGAAGAGGAAGGGATCGGTGGACTCGGACGCCGGAGAGCGAGGACAATGGCAGCGTCCTGCGCTATTATGTGATCTCCGGAAGGTGGCACCTACGCCCCTATATCTATCACCCGCGCTTGCAAGAGGATGGCATTCATTTTTAACGTGTTTTATGACCATGGTATGGCGTTCTAGAATACAGGTGCTGGGGCGTTATTACCATAACGGCTTTTCATATCTAGTCCTCGGGTCTTGTAGGGTCTCTCTTTCGGGTCCGTGTAAGAGCGGAATGGGTTCAGAGTGGATGCATAGACGTTCTGGGATTAGATTGCTCGAATTTCTATACGATGCTGGAATGCATCCTGTATATTGTGTGGTTATGACCCAGCTTTCAGCTCGCTTGGGACAGAAATCGAATCTGTATCTAGCACTTTGTATTTACCCAACTATTTGAACCCAATATCTTAGCAGGTTTTGTGGAAACCTCAGCACGTAAATTTGCTGCATGAGTATATATAACGACTTTATTTCGATTGCCCTTACAGCCTCCTTATAAACAACCTGGACTTGATCATACTCTCCCGTGTCCTATGACTCGATCCACAACTCGCTCGTAATTTATCACAGTTCTAACTGCCAGTAGGTCCAGTATCTAGCCAGCTGGCTCGAGCTCCTATTCTTGTTAACTCCGTCGGTCGCTACCAGCGACCGAAGTTGCGGTTTAAAGTCAGTCCCGTTTACACGTTGCTCATAGACATCGTACATAGGGGACGACCGCCGGCAATACAATGACACCATTGATTAGCTGACAGGTTTTATTTGGGCGGCTGGTTCCATTAAGCCTTTAGGCCACCCTTCAAATAGGTATTGAGGTGAAGAGAGATCTGAAGGGTGGTCAACGTATTCAAAGACGTTGATATCCGTAACCATGTCGCAGACTCGGCCTCCTGACTCTGCGCTTGTGCATCTCCTTCCTGGAATCTTTCCACTGATGGCACTTGACTACCTGATACGCGACAGCAACACTACCAGGGCGAGATAGTACGGGAGGCTTCTGATACTTCTGGGGCTTGACGAATCCCTGATTGTCAACCACCTGCTGTTGTGCTTTCTTACGCATAGTAGCCAGCTCCTGTCGATGTTGCAGATCCATCTGCTCCATCTCATACTGATGCTCACGGGCTTCTTTATCCTTCCAATAAGGGTTTAACAACGTTGCTACGTTCTTATACGGCCTATATCTTGTGCTACTAGCAATTGTAAGTCGGCTTTATCCAATTGCCCCCCGGCTAGCTTTAGGTTGTGCTAACTCCCTATTGCAGCATCTCGCACTGCCGTTACCATGGCTTTCGGTGCTTCGCAGGCAAAAGCTTCCGGCGCCGCGGAGCCAAAGAAGGCGAAGGAACCGAAGCAATCTAGCGCTACATAGGCAGAGAAAAAGAAGAATTATTCCAGCTGCAAATCCTTTGCTATTATCCTAATGGAGATAATCCGAACGAAAAGGTCGAAGGCCCTTGGCAGTGGTATGGCCGCGCGATGCGATAGCAACTCTGTAGATATAGGTAGTTGGAAGGACGATAAATGAAATCAAAGTCTGGTGAGTTAAACCCCTAATAAGATCGATGAACAGCAGAGGGGCAAATAGCCCAGGGCTCCTTAGCTTTCTGTTGCTTCCGCTTTGTTTGCTATGAAAGCAGTCCTACAGTTGAAGGAGAGGTAGGGAGGTAATAGGGCTTGTCCAGTGTAACAAGTGTGGGCGATATCGAGTTTGCAGGGTCGTAGGCCCTTAGGAGCAATGTAGGTAGGAGGGCGGAGAGGAACTCGTCAAGAAGTTACGAGGGCAGCGCGTTGTACAAACTGCTGTCGTAGCCGTAATTCTTCTCTCGTCCGCGGCTGTTAGCCCCTTATTAATCGCTCGTTGCTTATCGTTGGGTTAGAATGCAGTTAGCGAAAGGTGCAGCCCGAGTTAGAATGGTAAGAGGCTGTAGGAAGAAAATGCTCTATTAGTACTTACATATATATAAGAGTATCTGTGCTACCTATTTCAATATTCGGCCTTAACTATATGCTTTATTCTTTTCGGCCCCTTTGCACCTTTGCCGTTTTGAGACACTGCGTACACTTGTACGCCGTCAGCTTTGGGACCTGCGCACGTCTTCTTCCTCGTTTCGGCTACTTATGCGATTGGTAAGCCTACTTGCCGGGGTACCCTAGAAAATGAATCTCTATCTCGACATCGATAACTATCACATGGCTGGGGTTACTGCTTAGAGAGCTTGTTTGACCCCGGGATCTCTGTCAAATAAGGGTTTCTCTACGTCCAGAGTGAGATGTGCTTTGGTAACTAAGTGGAACCAAGCGAATCAAGATAGTTTAAAAACTACAAGGTAACGAAACCAGGAAGTAATGACGTTCACTGATAGAAACTTTTTACCTGAGAAGTAGCGCTGATCGGATTCGACGTATGTCTGCTTAACGGCTCTACATGTCATAGTAGACCCATCCGATACCAATCATTGAAAAATTAAGTGGGCAAGGGCTATCCTTCCCACCACCATCACTTAGTTGGATTGTTCCTTTGGCTAAAAGCGGGAGCTTGAACGGGAGACGAGCGGGAAGCGGACGGGAGAGGCTCTTCTGATGGAACGCATTAGTGTAGATGTCCCCGCAGTAATTGACGTTGGCGACTTGCGGTCGTAACTTGTAGTGGCTTGAAACGTGCAGCCCCTCTCACTGACTGATAAGCATTCAATATACAATAAAATTCAATGGAGGCAAAGGAACTTTGGAATCCCCAAGTAAAATGTTAGTGATACTTGGTGATCGAAAAAAATAAAAATAAAAATAAAAATAAAGCACGGTGATTGCAAAACGACTAATCTTAATCTCCGGTATGAAGCTTAGACCCCGCGTTTTCTCCATCCTAATGGTCGTATCATATATATTGATATTATCTATTATGTAGACCAATAGAGAATGAAGTGACACGTGATTAGCTTATCGTCCTCGACCTGGGAACTTACCTGGTATATGTAAGACGAGTTACCTAACTAACGCACGCTGGCTTTCGCACTTGAGGTTTTAGGGCTTGTTAGCTCGGGCAGCACCTTTAAGCTTAATTTCACTGCGCTTACGGAACCAATCAGTTTAGCAGGAAAATTGTGCTTTTATTTACTCTATAATATTTGAATGAATCTACTGCTAACCACCCTTCTTCAGCTCCCTAATGGAAGGACTGTTCTAACAGAAAACGGCATGGTATCTCTCTTTAGACTAATTAAGCTCTTGCGCCGAAAATGACGGTGGCAGCTTAAAGCATGGCGGCAGCACCGAGAACACCGCCCACAGCAGCCGCGCCCAACAAGGCGCCGGTAGGCCTGGCAGCGGCGGCGGTGGGGATCAAGCTAGTAGTAGAGCCGTTGAAGTGGCTCGAAACCGATGGGGTGACAGTCGGGTAGGTGCCGTTGGACGCGCCGCCGGGGGTGGGCGTAGCCGTGATCGTGGCCGTGGCCGAGGCCGTCTCCGTGCAGATGTTGCCAGTGGCTCCGAAGACGTAGCTGAGGTAGCTGCTTGAGCTCGCGACCTCGTCGGCCGGGGCACAGTTGGTGGCGTAGGCTATGAAGTCGCTGCTGTGGGTCTTGCCAAATTCAAGAAGTCCGCCGGCGAGTGTTGCGAACTCGGGCAGAAGCGAGGACGGCAGCGCGGTGGCGAGCGCGCAGAGCTGGGACTGATGTTGTTCGGGGTCGATGGTGGTTGGAGCCGCGGGGAGCTCAGTGTGTGCGGCGATAAAGGACAAGATCGCAGCAGGTGTCGTGGGAGCATCTGCCCCGATCAGGGAGAAAAGATCAGCCGCCTCCTGAGAGCAGAATTGGCTGTCCGATTTCTGGGCTAGCGAAGTGCCCGCGAGAGCGGCTATGGCGAGGAGGACTTTGCTGTTATACATTTTGCTTGTTGTTTCGAAGATTGTAAGGTGCTAAGTTTGTGGTATGGTAGGAAGGATTGGTAGAAGTGAGGTCAAAAAGGCATGTCCAAAGCATCGGTAGGCCAAGATGGATAGTTTTATATTCAATACGTTTGTGTTGACGATCGAACAAAGATCCTACGGGAGGCCTAGCAAGGGTAGCTAGACGATACCATGCAGAGTCATCATCGCCTGGGTCTAGCTACTGCAATGCCCAGGGTTGACGGAATATCTCAAGATCGTCTTTTTCCGCGTCAATTTCGGAGATAAGCCAGCAACACGTCCTTACATAGTAATCTTCAACCATCTTCTTACTCTTCCGTATACTTGTAATACAACATTCAAGTGATTAATAACATTTAAAGCCATAAAAGTATTTTCCGCCCCCAGGGGGTGTTAGTCATCGACTGTCCTGGCCTTAAAGCTGTGCTGACCATTTCGGCGTCGGGTGGGATACAGTAGAAGGTGATTTACTCTGGTTACCAGCATACCAGGTCTGTACCTTGGACTCGGAGACGCGATACCGATCTAGTCCCGGCCGGATACTCCCTCGTCGCGAGCCCGGGAGAGTAATTTAACTTCTAGTGTATGCCTACGCGGCATTCATCAATTACCTATTTGGGCAATCCTTAGCTCCGGCTCAAACTTTTCATGCTGACTACACTATATACAACTTGGGAAATCGTCGTTATCTCTTACCCGTTAAGTAATAGTTCCTCGTCGGAATTAAGGAGTGACGAACGCCGGGAGCGAATGGGTAAGAAATTAGCTACTATTCTAACCCTCATAGTGCGGTATGATTCCACAACGGTGTGTGATCTGAAGACTTGCTTGATTCTGAGACGGAAAACATGTGGCAGGTGTACGTTGAGGAAAACAGCTGTCTGCCTGGAATGGATCTAGTGCGGCGAATTAGTGTAAGTAGTACCCGATGTAGAGTGAACTGTAGCTATCTCCAACATAGGCGTCTATGAACTAGCTACTGTTCTGTTAAACTTGCATGCCGGCGGTCGAATATGGGCATATCACACAGAGATCCGATAGACTTCTAAGTTCTTGAGAGCAGAGTCGTGGTAAAACGCCGATAACAAGACTGGCGAACATCATGGCTTGGCATTACAAATACTACATAGTATTAGGTCGGCGAATTGCATCTTGGCTAGAATCGCGATTCTAGTTTTTAGCTTACATTTTTTCGGGCGATCGGCCGAACAGTTCTTTTCCCCTCTTTACCACCGTCATATTTGACAAAGCCACTCCTTCGTCTTATCGAGGTACAATGGTTATCTTGAATCCTAACCTGCTTCTCGTGAGCTCGCTTGCTAGCTTGGCCTTCTCCCAGACCATCCGGAAGGATGAGCAGATTGTCCGTACGTAAAGTCCTATGAATCGCCAATTGGACTGCATATAATGGTCATCGTACAGCCGCCGATGAGAGCACGGTGCCTGTCGCTGCTAAAGAGATCAACAAGGAGCTCGTCCTCACGGATGACATCCTTGCTCAACTAGCCAACCAGGAGCTGAGCAATGTTTCGCTGTTTGACTTTCCAGAAAATGTCGAAACAACGGAAAATGGTAAACAATCGTTCTCGGCTAGGTGCAAGACGTTCCCCGGTGACGTCCTCTGGCCCCTGCAGCCTGTCTGGAAGGTCTTCAACCTCCTGACAGGTGGTGCCCTTATCAAGACCGTTCCAATTGGTGCTGTATGCTTTACAAACAGCGAGCACTACGACGCAGAGGAGTGCCAGGAGATCCTCGCGCATTGGAATGAATCCCCAACTCAGTGGGCGTATTCCGGTTATGATGCTGTATGACCCTTACTAATTCTAACAGCGCTGACGATCCGACTTCCATCATGTCTCCCCTCTACCAGGGCAAGACCTGTATGCCTCAAAATGGTAACCATAGTACGTGCGATATCGGTGGCTTCCCAAGCTATGCTGTGAATATCTCTACTGTCGCCCAGATTCAACTGGCCATTAACTTCGCGCGTAATACGAACATTCGTCTTATCGTCAAGAACACGGGACACGATTTCCTCGGTAAGAGTGTAGGTGCTGGTGCTCTTTCAGTCTGGACTCATAACCTTAAGTCTATCGATTATATCGAACACTATACTGGATATAACTACACTGGTCCGGCCATGAAGCTCGGCGCCGGTGTCGAGGTTGGGGAGTTGTATGCATCGGCTGACAAGTACGGTGTCAGCGCGGTCGCTGGTGAATGTAAAGGCGTCGGTGTGGTCGGTGGATACATTCAAGGTGGCGGTCACTCACCGCTCAGCTCCCTTTACGGCTTGGGCGCCGACCAGGTCTTGAGCATCGATATCGTCTTACCCAGCGGTCGCTTTATCACTGCTGATGTGAATCACAATCCGGATATCTTCTGGGCGGTTCGTGGAGGTGGTGGGAGCACATTCGGTGTTGTGACCAGCATGACTGTTAAGGTGTACCCCAAGATGGTCTACTCTGGATTGACCTTCTTTGCCACGACCGGCAACGACTCGCTGGCCAACGTTACTACGGAGGTTTTCACCGCCGCTCTCGAGGCTTATTGGCGTAAATTCCCTGATTATGCAGCAGCAGAAGGCCATTACGGTTATTCCAAGGTGTTTCCTCGTTCTGACGGCGTACCAGGCTATACTTGGGACTTCCTCCCCTGGCTCGCGCCTGGTACAAAGCTCACCGACTTCAAGAAGACTGTCGCGCCCCTTTTGAATGAGTGGCAAGCGATGGGCTTTGATGTCGAACCGGTTTTCTTCGAGTACGACAACTTCTACCAGCCGTGGTCATCGCACTTCCCTACTGAATTTGTTGCCAAAGCCAACATACGTCAGGGCTCACGACTCCTCCCAGCCAAAAACTGGGAGGACGCAGCAACACTCAACCAGACCATCACAACTCTGAAAGACATCTTGAAGACGAGCGCGCTGATCATGTACAACATAGTCGGTAAGAAGCAACCGGGCGTCGACAACGCCGTCAACCCTGCATGGCGCGAAAACCTCTTTTTCGTCATCGCCGCCACTAGCTGGACGGATACCAGCACGCCGGCCGAAATCGAAGCCGCCAATAAGGCCATCACGTGGGACGTAGGTGCAAAATTACATTCCATTTCCCCTGGAGCCGGCTCTTATCTCAATGAGGCCAACGTCGCCGAACCTGACTTCCAGCAGTCTTTCTGGGGCACTAACTACGATCGTCTGCTTGCGATTAAGAAGAGCGTCGATCCCTGGGACACTTTCTGGGCTCCCACGGCCGTCGGCAGCGAAAATTGGTACGTCACAGGCCAAGAATCGTGGCTGCCAGCCCAGACTGGTCGTCTTTGCCGCAAGTAAATTTGAAACCGACAAGACACCCATGTCATATTACATTACTGGCAAGTATTCGTTAGGTGCTTGGCATTTTGCATTTTGTCCTACTGGCATACTCTTCTAGTAATAGGGGATGCGAAATGAAATGCAACTGACTCGGGATTTCTTGGCCATGCTCTCGTTCTAGTTGGAGGCTTTCTTTACGCACCCATCCCATAATCGCTATACAGTTACATGGCATTGATAGCTGGTCCCTTTCTGCTTCAAGTTAGTTAATATGGCTCCTTTTGGATGCCAGGAGACAATCTTGAGAGCGATTTGATGAATGACAAAGCGAGTATACGAGTCACTGCCGAGACAAATATAGGAATTACGGCAGAGTGTTTGTCGCAAGGCTGTAGCAACAAGTCATCCAATGCGACTCTGTGCGTACTTATGTGACTTGCCCTGCCCGCTTTGCCGGGACTTCGCAGTCATTTGTAGCGCCATGTTTTGATGACAATCCAACAGATTCATTCTACTTAAGACTCGCCTCTTATGACCCAGGATCAAGACCATCCACTCTCGTGAGAGGCTCTTCATGTGACAAAGATAGCTTTGACGAGCAAATCCTTCCCAGAACAGCTATATGATGAGCGCTTCTACTCAATCAGGGTAGGTGAGGGATGATGTAACTATCAAGCATAATGTTGTACGGCTTGAGCCTACATTTCCCGCTGTTGACGTGATGTAGCACCGTCAAAAGCGACTACTACCATTTTCTTTCATCGTCACTCCAACAGCCCCTCGTAGGATTGTCAATTTCGGCAAAAGACGGGAGTGATGTTCGGTTAAGCTGCTGGCAATACTATGGAACCAAACAACGTATCATCGCTTGACTGCTGATCAACCAAAACGGGTTGAAGTCAAGATCGGAGAGCGAGATGGCCAGCGATCTCTTGGGTGGGCTACCATCATGCCGAGAAGCTCGGGTTCAGCCGAACAGGGATTCACAAAAGAAAGTCAGTGGGATTCAACGGCATCGTCCAGACAGACGGGACGACGCCCAGACACCCGAGTGCTGTCAAGTTATCTCTCGTGACACCTGCCGTTTGCGTCCAAGTCTCCGTCTTCGCGTTACCGTATCTCAGTGAAACCGTTATAAGAGTTCCATAAGAGGGCGATATTGATGCTGCAACAGTGATGGCCTGAGTCTGTGACAGCAACTGTTGAGAGTGAGTACCCTGCATGACGAGCCGATCCATAAGTCCATTACAGGCATGAGCCGAAGTTCATGGTCGTCCTACATAGCCGCAACACGCGCACATGCGCATAGACATGGCAGTCTACCACCTACATGTCCAAGAAGGCAACGCCGTTAGGATTAGCCTCACTGTACCAACAATATGGCAGGGCCATAAAGGCCTCCGGGTATAGCAAGTACTGGTACAAATTAACAGCCACCCAGTCATTTAGTTGTTCGTTTATCTTGATGCCTGCCTGACTCTCGTTAGGTGGTTCAAATAAAGATGAGAACTCGATGAAATAACCGTTGATATCCGAGCCCCGTAGCCTCGCGACAAGCTCACGGGGACTTTGCCAACAATAACAGGCCTAATCCAGCATGTTGTGACACACGGAAACAGGTGGGCCCGTCCCGAACCAAACCCCCTATCACCAACAAACCGGGGATTAGTACGGGGCAAGTCCCAGTGGCTCGGTACCCTTGGGCTTAGCGCAAGATAGAGACCCAGCCCACTGAACCAATCAAGTCAACGGAGCAAGGGCGCGGTTCAGGCCGAATTCTAGGTAAACCTTGATCTGACCTTGACATCAAAAATGCACTTTTTACTACCTTAACATACAACAACACCTGATGAGGCGCAGATATGCATATGCCTTCAAGAAGAGAGGCCACCCTGGAGTTATTATCAATATACATTATGCATATCGTCTATAGTGTTTCATTAGGCCGCAGCCCACTTACTTAGGCGGCTATGTCACTGAGTTACTTTATTATCTAACAATTTGCCTCCCGTAAGGTGACCAATAGGCGGGGCCGCTGTAAGGAAACCGCGCCTCCTTTTCCGCTGTAACATCGACAGTAGCATGCATTGTGCATACCTACCTTAGCGTATCATGGATGTTGTGCACATGTACACTATATTTACGTTATAATAGTACCGTACGTACATCAATTGCAGGCATGAGCATCTTGGAAATTTGTTTCGTGATCGTCGGGATCACCCCTTCTCTGCTCAGGGGTGGGTAGATGTTTTCGTTTACTACCAAATCGAATACTGTAGACTACTACTGCATCTAATTTAGACGGCCACCGAGATGGTGAACCTCTTAGGCCGATTTTAGATTCAAATGCGAGAATGCGAGGGATTGGAGCGAAGGCATCAACTTTGTACACGAGTGATATTTAAAGGGACAACGGCTGACACATGCATGCGTCTCTACGTCTTATTATACTTGTAGTTAGTGTATATGGTAGGCAGCCACAACGTCTATCGAAACAACTCCTAATCGCACGTAAGCCCCCTCCCCCCCTCTTCCATCTCCTCCCTGCACGTGCATCGGGTGGAACTCGCCGAACTCGCCGGCCGTAGGGCTGTAACAGCCAGGGAATACCTCCCATCCTTCGTTACCCCGATACTTCTTATCAGCATGAATATTAGACTACTTAGAAGGCATCACTTGGGGGTGACGTTAGGCGCGCAAAGTTCGCACTGCCGATAATTCTTGTCCTAGGTTTCAAGATGTTAACAGTAGACGCGAAACGGGGAATGCCTACCGCCAACGACAGTTGAAAGACCACTTTTCGCCAAGATAGCTCGTTGCCCGTTCTGATTAGTTCTCAGATAGCTTGGCGATGGTGAGAGAGTTAAGTGCATGATGTCTGTTCGCGCTTATCTATTTGGACATGGGGTAGGCTATACTATACTAGTTACTAACTAATAGTTGGTGAGCAACAAACTTAGTTCCCATCTCCTAACATTTATTGGCATGTATTTCCATATGCGACTGTGATGTACTATTGCAAACCAACATGACGAGGCTCTAGGCACCAATTTTCTTCCTTCTCATGAATACCACAAGCAGTCTAGAAAGGCTGAGGGCCAGTTCATCTGACCTCGGCCGCGCGGCAAAGAAGCTAATAATGCTACGCATAGTATCATCATTCTCAGATCATACAGTAGCAAAATGACACAGTAAGCTGACAGTGCGCTTCAATCTATGTAGCTTTGTGGGCCGTGCTCATTACTGTAACCTGGTAGATCTCTGGGCCTCTCGCACCTCTGAGGCGCAATCATGGTAGAATCACGCGGATTGACGAGGCTATCTCACCATACTACTTGTTCACACTGACAATGTACTGGTACTCGATTCGGTGGGAGATGGCGATACTAACCATTCAAAAAAGCGAAATCAAATCACGACTTTTACCCAAAACAGTCAAGGCTCGGTTGTATTTTGAAGGTCCTTTTTTTTGTATTTCACTTAGATTAACTACTACTACGTGACGAGGAAACACGACGAAGCAGGGATTGAGTATGGGGGTAATAGCGACAGAAACCCCAGCCAGCGCCTCCAGGGCGGATCCCAGCTAGGGCCGACACTATCAAAGACCAGCATCTCATGTCAACGCAACATCATCGTACGACGATGTTTCCCCAATTTTGGAAGGAATGGGAAAGGCCCGCGCAGCAGACCGTCCATTTCCTTGCCTGGGGGTGACTATTCTTCACTCCTCATCCCTAGCCGCAAATATTTCGTCCCCGGGATGAGGAAGATCCGAGTGCAGTGAGATGATGCTGCGGTTTGCCATCCACCATTCCTAGCCCAACACCGCGCGAGCATACTGGCTTGCACGTATAGACGCCTACAATATCCTGTCTTCCGAAGCGGAGTCCGTTGGTCGACAAAGTAAGGACTATTGATATCGAACTCGGCGCGGCGCTTCGTTGGGACCCCAAAACTGGGAGTCGTGGAGCCAGGATGGTGGCGACATTAACGGCGAGTAAATGGCTCTACGTGTCCGTCCAGCGGATAATCACATATTGATACTCGACTTCTTTTTTTTGTTTTTGATCGTGAGATCCGTCCCCGCTCGCTTGCAAGTCCCGCGATTGCACCAGGAACGATCAGCTCGCCGATCTTGCCACGGCTTGCATGACGAACCTGGGTCAATCTACCTTGGTGAGAGGACAGACAACCAGTGCTATCCTTGGACAGCAGTATCACAGATACTGTAATTAGCCTGTCGTTGCTCTGAAATGATGAAAATAATCGACCTTAGATATGGACGTCATCCGGATCCAGTCCGTGCATTGTCCACTGAATTGTCCGTCATCGCTTATTCGACTTTGATCGTACGAATGAAAAGTCCAACTTCAAGTTGAGTACTATTCGTTCTTGGCGTAAAAATCTTCATTAAGCTTGTGGCGGCATTCGTCATTAGGTCGTTCAGTCATTCGTTAATTATTAAACCAAGGGTTGGGTTTGGCTTGAATTGGAGAAAACAGCCAAATACTTGAAGCGAGTGTGCCAGCCGGCTTAGAACACCCAGAGTTTGTTCGTGTCCGGTTGGTGAGTCGGGGACCATGTATATGTAAGCCACTTTATGCCGTGAGATGAACGGGAAATTTTTTAGGGAAACCCTGAGATTCCGAAATAGCCTGTCCCGGTTTTGATCGGGAGATATGTGGTGCATCGCTGCGTGTATCTCTTTCTTTGAACGTATGGAAAACCCAGCCTCACATAATGCTGTTGAGGCCTGCCCTGAGTGTAAATGCAATCAATTGACCCTCCCGGTTCCTGCCATGACGAGATAAAAAGGAAAAATAAGAAAATATAAAAAAAAAAAGAAAAGGCTTTGACCGGGCTTGCGGTTACGATAAAATATGAGTGTTCTCGGGTAAAACAGACGCTCGCTCGCTCGAAAAAGATTGTCGAATCAAAAGAAAGCCGAAATTAGTGTTGCCTGGAAGATTGGTCGTGAAGTCACACCCTGGTCGAAACAGAACGCACCAAATGCTCTGGGATGCGATGAGATATACGCCGTGCTTGTTCTGCCCAAGTCGAGGGATAAAGCACCAGACCGCTAAAAGAATGAAGTGTGACACTATGAGGTCGTCACTACGGGGTAGTGGTCCCTCGGCTTGGGCGGTGATTGTCACATAGTCGTAGCGTACTCTTGATATCGATCCCAGCCAAAGCCACCGTAGCCCATGTTCACACCGCAATGAGAGGCCAGCATGCTCGGGAGTGGTAGTGCAGGGATGGGGGCAGTGACCATCGGTGAGCTGTAAAATAGTCCTGCAGAAGAGTATGGCTGACTGAAAGACGGAGCGGGTGATGGCAGGTCTAACTCGTGCAGAGACATGTTTGTCCAGATTGGCGTAGAGTCCGTTGAGGTCGAAGTAACGGCCGGGCTTGAGGGAAGAACTCGCCACGAGTCAACTGGAGCTGGCACAGCTGGTGAGTGATTCGTCTGCGACCAGATAGCGGCGCCAACGGGAGAGCTGGGCAATAGCGGCGGCTGGCGGATTACGTCGACGATCTTGGGTGGCGGCGGGAGCAGGGGCTTGTTCAATATCGCCATGATGCTGTTCTTGACCTCCTCACTCTTCCCACAAAGCAACTCTCCAGCGCCCTCCTCTTCCAGGCCTTCCAGGGCGGAGACGTGCGTCCTGAAGACATATTTGTTGATTGCTTGAACAAATTCCTCGTGAAGTTTCTTGGCATGTTGCTCCTTTTCGGGCCATTCATACGAGTTGGCCTTGGCATCAACACAGAATACGTCCTTGTGATGCTCGGTGAGGGCCTCTATCGTATCGGGAGTTAACTTGAACGCAACCTCGTTTCGCAAGACCATGTCGACATGAACTATGTATGCTTCGATATAGATGAAATCGTAGTTATGAATGGCTTCGACGAGCGGGTTAGAATCCTTGCGTAACTCGGTATCTGGATGTTTAGGGAGCATCAAGGAAGCCAGTGTCCATATGGCGTTTGAAGAGGACAGAGTTTCCGTGAGACATCGCTGGTGTTGAGGCACACTATTAAGGGGCCGCTTCACCCGGTTGATGCGCTTGAGAGTCTGAGTTAACCAAGGTTCTATCTTGGAGCCGAGAACAACATTGACGGACGAGGCCCGAGGCGCGAAGGCGGCAGCGGAGGCAGGTAGCAGTTGCGGAGGCATGATTGCATGCACTGTCTTTGAAAATCCAGAGACAGAGACAGCAAGAGGGATAACAGAAGACAGGCCGTGAGGACTAATATCTAGCTAAGGGGTAGTAGAGGAGAGGATTCGAGGGAACGAGCGGGAGGACAAAGTAATAATACGAGCAAAATGGAAAAGGGCGGCAACGGAATGAGGCGGTTCCCCAGACAGGGTTATTAGCTAAGACGCCTACAGCCGCGACGAGCAAGAAGAGAACGTGGACGATAATCTCGTGAAGAAGGAAAGAGGAGGGTAAGACAAGCCGCGGGTGGTGTGGGTGGTGGGGTTGAGTTATAGACAAGTCCTATCCTAGCAGTACGTATAGGTATAGGTATATGTATATAGGTATGTATAGCGCTTCTAGACGGAGGAGGTAGGTGGTGGTCAGTCGTAGTAGCAAGCCTTTTAGTCGCCATAGCTCGGATCGCCTTTTAATATGGCGCGTCAATTAATATGGTTTTTTGCTCGATTAGGCCGCTTGTCGACTAGTATAGGGAGGACGACGAGGATTTCCAAGGTGGCCCGCTCTCGTGCATGAGTAGACGGTCGAAAAAGTTGGCATGTTGCATTCTCATCCCATCAGTCGCATCGGAGTCTGCGAATGGCGAGGTACTTCGCCGGTAGCCCACTGCGGGTGCGCTCTGCACGCTGCAACTTGCGTCGTGCTGCGCTGTGAGGCCGCTGCGAGGCCGCTGCCGCTAGCATAACTAGGTACCTAATGGCAGGGCGTTTTGGGCCGTGGGCCGTTGGGCCGGGTCAGAGTAGCAGGATCAGGACATTCCCCCGCCTGCGCGACCGATCTGCCGCGGACTTGGCGCTGGGTACAGTCGCACACTAACTTCGCAGGTCATGCGCAGCGGAGTGGGCTGTGTATCGGCCTGCAGAATGTCGACCCAGACGCAGCAAATAGCAGTCCTGGATGCTGACAACCCAAGCTGAAAGCTGCATGTGTGGCCAGTGGCACCACTGCACAGCACAGCGCCACCTTTCGCCTCGTACAGCTGTACTGAAGTCCTCCAAGTACCGGTACAACCAACTCCGTATCCCCATATTCATATTCATATTGGTTATGTGGGGGAGCAGCCAGCTTCACACCTCGGTGCGTTGTCCTAAGGTCAGATATAATATTGTATTGTAATATGTAATAACGGATTCACTTCTACGGAGAGAAAGAAAAGGCCACATGCGTGTTGCAGGCGGGAGATTTTCTGTGGCCGGCCATGCCATTCGGTTATCCTAGGATAATTAGACACTGCTGGGTGTCTTACTTAGTTGATAACCAAAAAGCATAAGCCGATATTGGCCGAAATGCACATAGTCTTTTATATGTTATCAAGCTTGACTTATACCTCCTGTAGGCGGTTATTCTGGAATATGATGGCCATGTACAGGAAAGATCCGAGCGCTTGCCCGCCAAAGCATATTAAACAGGAACGAGAGGTCATGCCACTTCCTGGATCGTTGCCAATGGTGTCGTTACTAGACCCGCGGCCTCGACCTGGAGTGGCTAGCCACACAGTTTACGTTTACAATAGCTGCATACGATCTTGGGGCCTAGTTATCATACTCCTTGTGCGGACCTTCTGAGCCTACGTCTCTCCTACGTAATGGACTGAGGTCGATAACACGTCTTCCCACGACAATCGTGTTAATATACAGTCCAAATTGCCCAAGATGATTTACAATTCAGATCTTGGAGGTATAAGCTTAGAGATTTTACCTTTTCTCGAACTCCGGATAGTCTGAGACCCCCAAAGAATCAATGTTTATCTACTTGTTCTATAAAACTACACAGTAGGTCAGCACTTTCGTTCTATAGTGAAACTGGAATAGTTGAGAGTTCCGTAGTGATGGGTATATGAGCTGAAGCCATATCTCCTTATGGCATCACATGCCTTGGGGCTGACTCGAAGCGCCCCCAATCATCAAGGGTTATCGAAGAGTACCGTTGCCTCGAAGAGCCGTCGAATGTTTCCCCAGTCTCAAGCTAATTCGTCTGTATCTTGCATCGTGCAGATCGCGAAACATAACACGTCCATTATAGGGTTGTCCTTGAAGCGTCAATGGACGCGGTTACTCGGTTCTTCATAAGAGAGCAATGCAACTTGTTTAAGCAATATGCAGGGTGCCTGGCCGAGTAAACCAGAAGATTACTGAGGATTGGTCTTCACCTAGGTCCCTGGCTGGCTATCAACTCCCGTTGAGGCATAGCGATTTCGAGAACAGCGACGCGTCGTATCTTTCAAGAAGTACATCCAACCTTCAGGAGCAACTAGTTACGCTAAGGAAGATGGCTCAGGAGAGGAAGCTCTAGATGTACGGAATGACCCAAGAATATGCAGCTGTTGCCGAAATTGGGAGTAGGAAACCCAGGGTGACCTTGCCTGGTAGAAGGAAGAGAAAGGCCGAGCAGCCTTGGGATTCAACGACAGCCTGTAGACGGCATATTTCCAGGTTGAGACCCTAGCTAGCGGCGGATGATAAAGTGTGGTGTGTCGAGGAGATTCGGCACTTCTCCAACTCTATTGGTTGCTTGTTGTCGAGCCGAAGGGTGGTTCGAAGTGGGACAGAGACAACCTCCGATTTCGATTGGCCCAAAATTCAAAGGGGCCAGGAAGGTCTAAAATGGATGGAACCCGGGCTTCAGCACCTAGAATACTTACTTAGACGGGAGATGAATAAACAGAGTGCATACGGCGAATAGAAATAGTGAAAGGGAGCATTTAAACTCATATAAGGTCCTATAAGGCCCGTCCCCAGCAGGGTCAGGGGCCTCTGGAAGATGAAGACTCCCAAAAAAGGGATATAACCGTAACACTAGACTACTGGTAGCTTTGCGTATGATCTCCTATGTGGAGAGATCAACAACTTTAGCTCCCGTGGAGTGGTCCGGTAACATGGTGAGCCGTCGCGACAATGGACTAGCGAGCATCGAAGCCGGCTCAGTGAGATGCGCGTGGGCGTGTAAGCAGGCCAGACAGAAAACCCCCTAGGCGCATTTCGATACGATGTGATGCGCATTCAGACAAATAGAGCTGAACCAAGCCATATGAGTATAGAAGAGGGTTTGCAGTAGTTGCCGAAGCCAAAAGTGAAGGATCCATCCACGGAGTGATGAGTGATGAGTGATGAGTGATTGAGCTGGAGTAGGATTTACTGTGATGTACCGTAGGTATGGCGATGAAGATGGGGAGACGCTAGTCTAGTCGAGCCAAATAACCGGGTTACGGACACAGATAGGTACCTGAGTACTTGCGTGTAAGGTGTAAGTAGGTAAGCGCAATCTACCTTCGGTAAGAGCTTTACAACGTTGAAGTGAGAAGGAAACCTCCAAAGTTGGTTCTGTTCAAACGCGCTTGATCTGTGCACGATAAGCTTCTGTACACAGGACATGTACAGTGACAAGTGGCTGCACAAGTGGGGTGGACAGAGAGAAAGATACCTGGGTACCTACTTCGATTCGATTGGGAATCTATCAAACCCCATCTCGGCAGGCTAGCAACGGCCTCTCCGTCTTGTGCACTTCCACCGAGGCAATGTATCGCGCCCGCTCCTTGCCGTGTCCTCTCACCGCGTGTTACATGACGACGTTGTCCCAGGCCGGCATGAATTACACTCTACTCTACTGCATCGTCATCGGCTGGACAATTGGGTTTTCCTGCTTGCGGGCCGAACGTCCTCAGGCCCTTGACCCTTGACCCTTGGTCTCGTGATCGCCCGACCTTCGTCACATGCCAACTGCCTCTCGCAACCCGCTGACCTCGACAGCCAACGGAACCGCGCACAAGCGCGACAGAGCTTGAATCTCATGACAATCCAGAATCAAATCTGCGTATGCGCTAACTAGGTCGCTGTTAAGCATTGGAGAGCGATGACCTGCATCGTGGGCGCAATGACAGATTCGCATAGTCAACGACGTATGGTCGTGTAAGAGTAGCCGCTTTCAGGAAATGCAGGGTCTATTTGGTGTGAAATCGATACCAACGGTATCCTATTTACACGGATAGCAAGCGACAAGCGGACGTACCCTGATCCTGGCTCCCGCCCGTCTGAACCCCCCATATTTCATCACAAGAGGTGAATGTATAATTTTCGATACTATCGAGTCGAACACGGGTGTGTCCTCATCCGTTGAAACAATATACATCAAATGAATTCACAAAAACTCATAAGCATGGCGATGAGATGAATCAACGGCGCCGAATGGTGCTTTAGCGCCCAGTTCATCCCACACGGTACGCAATTTCAGGCATCTCGCAAGCGTGAAGTTGCTATAAACGATGGTGGCTTTACCTACCCACAATAGTTGGTTGAGATACAGGCCTCAAAAGGTAACACAAGTGAATGATGAGGCGCAAACTTCGGCAGTTCCACAGACCCCTGCCGTTTCAAACCCCGCGCTACAAGTATCTAGCATAGAGCGAGACCGGCGTATCTCTTGTCCCAACTTCGGCGACGTACTAACTAACGGCCTTACCGGTGAACTTCCTAACCAATTGGTATGGACGATGCCCCTCTGATTCCTTGTTTCTCGTCAAGCGTGTAAATGGTACAGTCAAAATAGTTGCATGAGTCAACATACACCACGGGGCTTTCCACTCTGTTAGCGTAGACTATGGCTTCGGTTGGGTTCACATAGGCCCTTGCAGGGAAGTACTATGTTATTTTTATTCGTTGATTTTTGTTTTATTTTATTTCTTTGACGCAAGACATATAGGCCGTCGACAGCGGTTTATTCGAAGCCACATCCCTGAACAGCTGAGAACTGATGTGACAAAATCGCGGGGTGGCAAGGCGAGGTGAGGCGAGCCTTCAGTGGCTCGAGTGGCTTGTGAGCGGCCTCCCACCGCCTGCGCCACTATGCCAGCTCATCAACCCCATATTAGCCACAGAAGTTAATTCTATCCAAGTCAACTATGACTTCATAGGTATCGCAAACCTTCTCAAAGCTCCGAGATTTTTAACGCCAGCAATTGGGCACGACAAAAACTTTTCACAAAGTACCTTAAAGATTGCCTAGTTTAGGTATTCAACAGTCTGAGGCGGCTAGTTTTTGCTGTCCCGGCGGATCACTGCTTGCGCAAAGGCCAACTCACCCTGACTCACACTCACAACACGTCAATCACGCCTCACCTCGACACCTCGTCTCGCAACGAATCTTCCCATTCGCCTCTTCGCCTCAATGACATTTGAGATGCAGGCTTTTCCGGAGCCGTTCTAATAATGATACCTCGCCTCTTTGGACAGTTTCGTGTATGCGCCATAGTCAATCTCCATAGCCGAGTATTGGGTTTTGTTGGGCAGTGAAAGCCCAAGCCGAACTGTCCGGCCCCGATGTTCAGGTACTCATAGATTTCCCCTTCGTCGAAACCCATGCTCAAATGTCACGCTCTACTGGTCATCTGATATCGAGTGCCTTGTGCCGACATACCCTGCGTAACAGGCGTGCCGACATGGCGGTGAACAAACGGATTGGAAGCTAATCCTTCAAGCGGTAAAAATTATTGCCGATTATTCTGCCACTTGGACATGGTTTTTTTTACAATGTAATCGATTTCCTTGATTTCATGAGAAGCGCATGTTGCATTTTGCTCGTAAATTCAGAATCCAAACCCGATTACTAAACCTCGTGCTGAATGCTCTGATTGACACAACTGCTACCTTGGTCACATGCGACTCGATTATTCGTAAAACGCTGTATTCAAACATAGTTGTAGCTGTTATTGAGCAATTAAGTGATGATATTAGTAGTTGGCATCTCTAAGCAGAAGAAGCATCTCAAAGACTAATCGTAAATGAAAGAATTGCGTCCATTCTACGCCGATTATCTTTCAATGGAGACACATGTATCCCTAGACTTCTGCCCAGACTAATCCCCTGGAGATCATCATGTATAGATTCCTATGCCAAAGCATGAGCTTCCTTCAATACGGAGGGAATACGGGTATTCTCCCCATTCTAGGCTGACATCATTTCATTGCTCCATTTTTAGGAGGATGACGAGGAATAAGGTCTCATTTACAGAGATTCAACCAGGAAAGACAGACGACAACCGAAGCGATTCTTCTACAAACAGCAAGATAAATTCGTGGGAATTATTGATGTGACTTCGCTATGCTCGCGAATATGAAGCCTCTATTCTTGAAAGTAGCTACGTTATTCTTGATCGCAGCACGCCCCAGTGCCCAACGTGTAGGCAAAAGCCTGCAGTGTGTAAGTGAAAACATGCTCATCGGTATCGTTTCAGTAGCATCCTGAGTCTGTGTTAGGAGAAAGTTAACACCAATGGTGACAGTGTAATGCGCTTTCGGCCAGTCCGGCCCTTCACGATAAAGTCTACTACCCCAATTCCACCGCATACACCCAGCGTATTGACGACTATTGGTCTGCAAATGCTGCTCTGGAGCCTTGGTGTATGGTTTTGCCGCTGACTACCAATGAAACATCGAAAGTAATGCAAGTTGTCGTTGAGAATCAGTGCCCGTTCGGTATCCGAAGCGGCGGACACGCCGTTTTTGCGGGCTCAAGTAGCACTGATAAAGGTGTTACCATAGATTTAGGTACCTGCTGTGCTACAATACAAAGAAGATATCTAACAGGGGCTTAGGTTTTATCAATGACACAACGTACGACCCGGACACCCAGCTTGCCTCCCTGGGTCCCGGTGGTACCTGGGGTTCCGTGTACGAGGCCCTGGCACCGTACGGAGTAGCCGTGACTGGCGGTCGCAGCGCCCAAGTCGGGGTCGGAGGTTTCCTTCTCGGGGGCGGTAACTCGTTCTTCGCACATTCTTACGGCCTAGCATGTAGTAACGTAGAGAATTTCAAGGTTGTGTTGGCGGATGGATCGATCGTCAATGCTAACGCGAAGGAGAACGCGGACCTCTGGCTCGGACTCCGTGGTGGTTCGGGAAATCTAGGGCTCATTACAAAGTTCGACATGCGCACGATCGAGTACGCTGATCGATCGAATCCTGTCATCTGGGGCGGGGGGCTCTTCTGGCCACGAAACGCGACAGATGCTGTAGTTGATACTCTCGTGCGCTTTGCGGATCATATTCCTGATGACCCGGCATCAGGATCTTATTGTCTCTTTTCGTGGATACCTGGCTTCCCCTTTCCGGAAAATATTGCGATTTCTTGTGCATTAGACAATATTTTAAATAAGGTCGCTCCCGCAGCTTACGATGGATATTTTGCCATTGAGGGTGCACTAATGAACACGTTGGGGTCACGAACTCTCTTAAACCGGACCATTGAAGGCAATGCCGCAGAAGGCTACCAGTAAGCGACTAACTCCAGCCTTCATGAAGTATCTTAATAACAAGTATCTTCAGGAACGTTTGGGTCACAGGCTCGTACTGCAACGACGCACGTGTCCTACATTTCGCTTTACAAAAACGGCAAACAGTCGTTCAGCAGATCAAGGACGAGATCGGCAAAAGTAACGACGAGGGACTTAGCGCGACGCTGCAGTTACACCCGCTCACGAAACCGATGGCATGCAACGGCGACGGGCCCAACCTCCTCGGGCTTGAGAAGCACGTTGCGAACGGAGATAGCGGAATGCAGACACTGCTTGTTCTAACGGCGAAGAACCCTGAAAATTGGCCTGCACTGGAACGTTTCGCACAACAATTTCAAGCCGATCTCGATGAATGCGCAACTGAGTTCGGGGCGAACTGGGGTTGGAAGTACTTGAACTACGCGGATGCGTCGGTCGATCCGTTGCAGACCTATGGCGAGGATACTGTAGAGGAGTTGAGGCGAATCTCCCAGAAGTATGATCCTCGTGGGGTATTTCAAAAGCTGCGAAAAACGGGATTTAAAATCCCTTGAGACCTTGGAAAGAACCTAAATCGTATGCGTTGTCCTTGCGTGTGCATCCGAAATACATAATCGACTAACTAGTCTACCCTTCCAGCATAGAGATCCGTTTTCTTGCCGCAAGTCTCATGTTGAATCCACTATTCACGAACTCTTCCTACCTAAGTTGACCCAGAGTCTCAACCATTATCAGATGTAAGATTGTGGGTGACATTCGGTGCTTGCGATCATTCTAGAAAAGGTATGAACCTGCTCTGTTTCGGCCTCGATAGGTTGACTATGAAAAGTATAAATTACTTATATTAGGAAAGAAAAACTTCTAGAGTGATACTAATCTAATAATAGCAATGGCGGTCACTGATTTCTATTCTTTAATTGTTTGGCATCCATATGTTCCGTCTTTATTAATTTTTAAATTTTCATATAAATTTTCATATACACACAGTCAGTGAGAATAATATGGAGTTGGGCGATTTGACGAAGTGAAATGCAAGAAAATTATTTGCAAACCAAAAAAGTCTATGTGAGGAGAGACCTGATTGGCCAGCATCTCACCTACACTACTGAAATAAAATGCCTTGCCTTGTCCACAGATTGTTGTCCGGTGTCTGTATCGACGCTGTGATTCTCTTTAGGGGGCTCGTCCTATTAGAGGCAATGCATTGAGGCGATCTGGGCGTCGAAGGTTGCCTGAACTGGAGCAACCACGCCAGTGAAAAACTGTTTTCGAAAGCCAGAGTGCAAGAAATTCTGCCTGGATTCGCTACCTAGGAAGTGGCACTGAATGCACCGCTGCACAGCGTTGGCATATGAATCGCCTAGTTCAAGTTCCAGCTCTTCACTATCGATAACCTGCTTCGCAATACTGTAGTCGTCTTGGAGTGATGTTTCATGTTTTGCACCTCCAGTGTTTGCATCGACATAGGGTTGGCGAAACGGTTTATTAAGCCCCAACTCAATCAGCAAGACGCCCAACGCAAATAGAGTCTTGTGACGTATCTGGAAGTGCTGATAGTTGTCGGGGCAATGGCTTTCCTGTAGTTTGCTTGAGGTTTTTGTGATGTGAAGGTGTATGAAAGACTGGGATAGGTCTTGGGTCGGGCCTCAACTAGGAGAATAATGTCTTCCCTTCTGAGCCAGCGCTCCTCAAGCCACTGGTAATATTGATTTAGTACAGTATGTTCAGTCAAGGCTTTCGAGGGGTTTCATACTGGTGTACCACATAGTATGCAGCAGCTACTCCTAGCCTCTCTTTCCTAGAGAGGCGTACGCTGGTAGCTTGCTTGCCTTTTGAACCACTATAGCCAGGAATCGAGAAGACAACTTCCAGTGAAAGACTCGAGAACCTAGAGCAAGGGGACAAAACTCTTTTCATACGGATGACCTTTTCGTTGATTGTGTATGGAGCAGATGGCCGTTCCAGTCCTTCTGTTTTATCAAGTTGCAGAGCTCTGTAATCAACTGACTATCTGGTGCCCTTTTCTGGCTAGATCCGATGCTTTTTAATTGTAAAGGTGCGGCCTGCTGTAGGGATTCAACTTAGAAGTGTCAGCATCTCTGTTAGGTTTGATAAGTGGAATAAACAGACCTAACGGCTTGCTAGACTTGAAACGAGGGCGAAGCAAGCCACTAAGTCCTCCTGATGATGACAATTTGTGTTTTTTAGACGCTACTAACTTATGAACCGGCGCCAACTGTTTTGTTGATAACAAGCTCGGGACCGTATTACAACCAGATGTGGAATACATTCGTTTTAGATCGATACTAATGAAGGTTTTCTGCCAATGCTTTCCCATTTTCTCCAAGCTTTGGAACTGACAGTTGTAGTTTATCAGTCTCCTTGACACTCACCTGTTGCCAAATCAGTTCCATTTTGCTTGGGTACTGAGGATCAGTGCAGTTGCTCCAGGCTACTTCTAGGGCTTCGTAGACAATCCGGGCATTTTCGCGAGTCTAGATTTAAGGTTAAACGTCTTACTAGTTCTGCTGTCATGGGATCGGCGTAGTCGGAGGGTATCTCTCGCTTTGGTTCTGAGCAGTTCCTGAGAGCAGTGTTCTAGCGTTGGAGTGCGTCGAATGGCTCTTTCCGCTCCGTGTCCCTGAAGCTACCTACGCTTGACTTTCCTCCATTCCCATTAAACTATTCCGGGCGTCTCGTCAGTCCATTTTGGCTACAGATAAGAACAATAGCTTGTCTGCTATTCACCATCTGTTGAGAATGTGTCCAATGATAATATAGCTGTGCCTTTACATTGGCGTCGATTTCAAGCTTACCCATGAGATATGGAGTGATGCTGCCCATTTGCTTTAGAATGTCGAAAATTTTATCAGAACAGTCAGTGTGATTTCACTTAGTCTTTGCTGTACATCTTTCAGGGTCGGGTTCAGCAAGCCAATGCTCTCGAGGGCTTGAACTGCTGTTCTTGTACAAGAAGATTTCGACGAATTTTTTCAAGGTTTGTGAATAGTTTTTATAGCACTTAATCGGCTTGAGCCCCTTAAAATATTTCTTAAATACGAGGATTGCAATAGGCAAAGCCCCTAATACCAAGACAGCGCCCTCCAAGCAGGCTTCCCGTGGGAGACCGGCGCCAGGCAACGTCTCTTTAGAAAATAGTAGATATGCCTAGAGTAAGCGATCTGGCCTTTACCTCCCGAGAGTCAACAGCCAATGAGGCATGGCTCTTCTAATCGCTTGGCTACTTGGAATATGTAAAGATAAGCTGTGTCAAGTCTCCTACATCTTAATACCAATCTGATAGGTATGCAGGCTGGAGCCAATGAGCTTTTCGCGACCCCGCACGCATTTCGGTTGCTTATCTCGTTCGTTTTGTAAGAAATTTCATCTAACGTGTTCGTAATCCTTTAGGGATCGCGAATTGACCTCTTCACTATATGAGTGAACGGCCAATCGACGAAGCTCAGGTTGATAATTGTCTTTTTTGCTATACCTTCACGAGCACGAAGAAAATGTTGCACCATATGGCGAGTCACGTTGAAGAGTTGGCTTTATTCTCGCTGCCACAAAGCCAGGAGGATGCTGAACATCATACGCCACACATTATTTCATCACAACCTGACTGCCTCCCGGGCCCCAAAGTACTAGGCATCAGTCCTCTAACACTTCCCAAATATAGATACATTACCGTCCTCCACTGTGTAAGTTTCTCCTCGCTCCATCGTACTCAATAGTCGGGCTCACACACCAAAGTGCAATTGTGGTCACGGGCCCTATAATCCTAGTGTTACCGCTCATTGTCAAGACTGCCAGCATTTATTGTGCGGCAATTGTCGCCCCGAACGGGAAAAGATAAAAACGTCACAGCTAGCTTTGCCCGACGTATGACTACTGTGTATCATAGCGATATTGCCATCACTAAACATTATAAAGTATTCTACGTCTTAGAACTTGACTACTATAAGTTAGGTTGTATGCTTCGAAAACGTGAACATGTTTAACTAAACTATCAGTATGTACGTTACGGTATCTCCCTTAGGACAAAGAATATATATATAGCCATGGACTAGCCCATGGACATATTTAGGCCTTCGAGTAGCAACACGAGTCTATGCATACCCCTGCACTTACGAGATCCTGCCATTCTTACAGCGAAGCCCGCAACCTACTGCTCTGCAATTCGTTTATCACTCCTCTGGAGATGTAGTCCGCAATGGCCATATTGGTGACCATAGGATTAACGCCGCTCGCCGAAGGGAAGACGCTTGCATCCGCTATAAATAAGTTTTGCGTATTCCAAACCTTACCCTTAGGGTCAACAACGCCATCCTGGGGTTTCGCGCTCATCCTACAAGAGCCCATCTGATGCGCACACGCGAATGTAGCAAGAGGCGAGTCGAGCCCAGTTTTCTCAATCAGCTTGATCCAAGCTGAAAAGTCAGGGTCGTTGACTCCTTGATCGAATTTCTTTTCATCGTACACAATAGCGCCGGCATCAACGGCCGCAGGTACGGGCTTCGTGCGTTTGAAAGACGGGATACCCGGAACCGTTGGCCAAATCTCTGTCGCACCCCTGAAAGAAAATCCAACGTTAGACATCATAGCTCATCGCAAACGCCAACTCGATTGGAAAGCGGCACATGGGGGCTAAGTTTTCGCCAGATTGGGAGGTAAAGGGGTAGAAATACGTACTGGACGTAGCATAGCTTTGCAAGGGCGACAAGACCGACAAGTATGTTAGATCGGTCAAACGCCGATGTTGTATATGCGACGCGCGGTCTGCCATCATCTGGATCCGGATACACTCGTCCTGTGTCCCTGTCACGCACAATGGAAATAAAGTTGTACATCTGGCGAGCCCGCAGGGCATCGAGTTTCCACTGCAGGCCGCTCTCATAGGGATGGTTATAGAGAAGAACATAGGGCTGTGCCAACAGTCAATTCGCCATACACAATTGGTTAAACACTTGAAATAGGAGTGGTCGGAAGAGGGATACGCACAAGCATGTTGTTGGTCTCAAGCTTGGCACCGTGCCCTTTGCCATCTAGATTCTCAAAGGTCGTGCAGACCGAGGTTACTGCAACATTCGGAGTCAGTTATAGCCATTTAAAGCATAGTTTGTAAGGGATTCAGAAGTTTCTAGACACTTCTTTGTCTCAAAATGAAAGTCGCGTGCTCTAAAAGTTGCCAAAGCAAAAAGAAAATGGTTCCGAGAATTACGCACTGATGCTTCCTTCCCAACCCTTGACATCCTCGTCAAATGTGGCACGAACACCACCGACGGGATGAAGATGAAGATTCTTGCCGATTTGATGATTCTAGCCAGATTGCGAATGAGGTCAGCAACATGCTCTGGCCTGCGGGCAGCATGGACTCTATTGCCTTACCTTCAACCCACTCCTCATCAATAACAACGGACTCTGAAGTGTGCCACATGAGACGATGACTTTCTTCGCCTTAACCTTGACAATCCGCTGTATCCTTTCAGATTCGGGTCTCTGAAGACCACCATCCTCATCTCTTGATGTCCATTTGCCAACAATACCAACCGCCGTATTTGAACCCTTCTTCCTGTCAAACAGGACCTTGGAGACCTCCATTCCTTCGATGAACCGGGCCCCTGCTCGCGAGGCAGCAGGCAGCCAACACACTGCTGGGCCTTGTTTCTCAGCGGCACCGCAGCCATGATGACATCTACCGCAGTAGTGCTCCGTCCCATTCGTGTTTTGCGGGCAAGGCTTTGCATGCCACCCAAGTTTACGCGCCCCGTCGAGAATTACACGAGCGCCGTGGTTATGTCGGACGTGCTGATCGCTTACGCCCATTGTGCTATAAACGCGATCCAAGCAGTTCTGGAACTCCTGTGTCGTGAAGAAATCGAGTCCCGCAGCTGCCCACTCTTCGCGAACGTACCCTTGGGGCTGCAGGGACACGCTCCAATTGATGGTGCCACCACCACCCCAGCTGCTACCAGCGAGGATAGGCATGCAGCGGTCATCCGTCTGTATGGGCACACTTCCCTCGAAAAGGAACTCATTTGCTGCTTCGGCAGTCATGGGTAGCTGAGAGGGAGGGAAGTAATACCCCTTGTCGACCACCAAAACGTCGTAGCCAGCTTCAGCGAGTACCTAAAAAAAATATTATTGATATCCGAAACAGTTATGACGATATGGAGACCTAATTGGCAACCGAATAAAGAAAAGAAAAGTATCTTCCGACTGTTTATAAGAAAGATCAAATAAACGATGTAAGATGATAAGAGACACCTACTTTAGCACAAACTCCTCCCCCGCAACCGGAGCCAACAATGACCACATCTACATCAACCGTGGCTGGCTCATCGCCGGCTGGGAATTGCATGAATTTGTAATCGAACGTAGGACCAGGCTTGTAGTCTTTTATAGAGTCCGTATAATCGTTGAGTTCACAGAATAGGGGATCGAGTTGCGTGAAAGCCATCTTTCCCATTACTAGAAAACTATCTGCCAGTCGAGGGAACATCTTCGTCCACGAACTTTGCCATGATTGAAAAATAGCTTCTCGGACGCGGAGAGGCTGATCCTTGAGCGGCAGACGGTACCCCGTTGCCAGAAGGCTGCCTAGTTGAGTGCTTCACCGGGAGTATCAGAAACTGGTTGCAAGTGTAACAATAGTTGGAGATTTTTATACGTACTTTAGAAGCGTCAGAAGACGCCCTAGATCCCTCTGGGCCGATTTGGGAAGATGTCCAATGAAACGTTTCGTGTGCTCAATATACTCGGGCGAGCTCACGGGCCGGGAGCGGAGATACTCCTTGAACTTGTCGTAGTCTGGTGCGTTCTTCACATTCTTCCTTGTGCGCTCATAGGCTTCTCGACATTGCGATTCGGTGATCTGTAACTGGTTCTTGGCATCCGTAGTCTCGGAATCGATGACAATTGACGGCGTGACCGCGTCGAGCAATGCGAATAGTGTCTGCCAATGCTCCTCGGTATAACCTTCTATCTTACGAGGGAAAGGAAGTTTAACTGGAGTAGGGCCTGCGACGTGGATCGGTTCATCAGACATCGCGTAAAGTTAAGGTTGGTTATCCAGTGCAAGTTGATTGTGCTTGGCAGTCCGAGTGAGGGACCTTTGCAGTCGCGTCCAGTGTTGGGCGGATTTCCTGGTAGTCAATTAGACGGCTGTGTATGAAATAAGCATCTCTATGTTGACAGCTAATGCCACCTTCTCACCAACGCCACGCTACACGATGGGCAGAGTAGAATCCGGGGTAGTCTGTAGTCTGTAGTCTCGGTGGCAATCTAGCATCTTCAATACCTACACTACGTAGTAAATACAACCCCAGACGCACTGGAAATATGCCGAGGCAGAAATACTTGGCGACGTTACTCCAGCTTGTACGCTAACCAAATCTCGTTATAGTCAAGCTCTTTAGATTGTCTCATTGGACAATAACATATTGTTAGTTCCAAGCATGCTACCTGCCAAGACTCAGATTAAGCCCCAAAATAAGCTCTTGATTGTTAACTAACAAATAAGGTTCATTTTGTGTTTAGAGACTTAACAGTTTTCTATCTTCTGAACATCTAATTAACCAACTTGTCCCAAAAGACCTAACTAGCTCCTCTACGTTATACATCAAAGCTTCACTACTGCAGATATCTCCGTACGCATCTGGGCGCGTCGGATCTCAGGCCTCATTGGCACGACATAACACATGTTATTTTTCTGACTTTAGCTACACTGCTTTTTGTGAGGTTGTTGACTAAGACAGCCTCGTGCCACCCGGCACGGTGACCTGATTCTCCGAGAGAGGAATTTCTAGTTTCAGTGTCAGCTTTACGCAGGCTAGAGTTGACTAGATAGTCACTATATTGACTGTCTTAAAGTAATAGTTTTAAATAAGCATGTGATCACTTCTACCCCTTGGACTTATTTGTTTAAGATATTAGCTAACAATCAATAAGCTAGCAAGGGTGAAATCGATCACTGATAGAGGGGCTATCTCGTAGTGAACAGTCTATCTGGAATCCTCCTATAAATAAAATGGTTCCGCTACAGTTGTATATACCCTGAGGTTACTTCGCGGATCTAATGTTTGGACATCCTGAGCTGTCCTGGTGTTTGAACAACTGCAGAACACGGCAACTGGGGACCTAGGAACAGGCAGTTCCTATATTATGGAGAACTGTTCCAGCTGTTTCGGACTCTCCCCTGACGTGGATGTTCTCTCAAAGCGGCTTATTATGTTAACGATACCAGCGCGATAGTCAGCTCGTCCCGCCTCCACGCCGGCAGCACCTGATCTGGTCCATAGAGTTGAGTTACTGTAGGCATATAACGTATCTGACACGAAGAGTTGATAATCGTAGGCGGCCGAGGTAGGCAAGTAGGGAGGCAGATAATTAACTACTAAAGTGGTTAGTTTGCGAGATCCCTGATGTAGATCTCTTACGAGATGCCGATTGATCGATAAGATGAATACAGTTTATATAATATATGCACTGTACAGTATTTACTGTAGATCATCAAGATACGAAGTGTTTCTCTCTCCAGTTTTGGCTTTGTTGGGAATCACTCCCTGTTAAGCTTTGCCACTGAAACAGTATGTACGTACGCTTCATTGCATCTTTTGTGAAGCTTTAGTTGTCGCAAAGGGACTTCTAAATCATGTACATGTATTTACTGTTCCAAATCGTAAATGATTGCTGTACTGATTGTGACAACGGCTTTATCATACATTGAATGAGCCCTCGATAGACGTTGTAGATTACCGACAACCCGGGTTCTCGATTTTTGGATGCATACAATTTGCCAGTCCGGACTACTTAATGCATGAAGTTGCACTACAGCTGTGTGGAGGTGGTGTTCCCAACAAAACTTCCCTACCGTCTCGACTGTCTCGACTGTCAACTAAAATTTTATTCAGTGTTTGCCTTCTTCACCGCTAAAGTAGTCTAGTGTCTAGTTAAAAATGCCCGTAAGGGATGAACAGCATACAGTACTTACCTAGGTAGGTAGATTGTTAGTTGCCGACTCCGCATCTATTCCTAAATGGTTCATTCTACACTACCTACCTACCCGTTCGCCTGGCGCTATGTTACCTATACGTACTGTAATCGCGCGAGCCTCGGGTACCGAGTTTCCTATCAACGGTGCCTCGGAAATGGTTTTTGGGTCTGTTACCTGCAATGCTTCAATGTTTTAGATTATTGGCAGATATCAACACTGGGTAAGGTTATTGTAGTCACCTGCCTACAGGCCGAAGACTTTGGGGCATGGTATGTGCTTGGGTAGCTTAAGAGCCGCATGAGTATCCTATGAACGAAATATACCGTAGTCATTTGAGCACATAGGAGTCGAGGGAGTAGGCTGGCTCACATAATCATCAATCGACCATTTAGGGAACCTGTTCGCCTGATCACATGCAAGCAGAAGCCTCCCAATTGCGAAAACTAATTACATAGCGCATTGATTCTCGTTTTGATAAGGCGGGCGACAGACAGCTTCCCCATCAGTGCATTACAATACGTTAGGGTCCAGCGAGTCTAGCTTCGTTTGGTAAGGGACCGAAATGTTGGGACTCTCGGCATTGATCTGGAAACATGCGAATACATAGTATGTACTATGTAGTACTGCACTAAGTACTTGATTCAAACGATTGGGTTTGCTGCTTACAGTAGGTAGGGTCACGAGAACGATAACGGAGCCACCGAGGTCACAATCTCGAATAATACCTAGGGAGACGGACAACTCGGAAATTGAGTGAAGGTCACAAAACACCGCTATCAACACATAATAATGTCGAGGTCCGAGGTGTTACAGAGTGGTGTCTCACAAACAGCACAAGATTCGCAACCCGCGGAGGCCCGGCCAATTTGGGATGCAGGCAAAAAGTTTTTATTGGAACAGAAGCAGTGTAAGTACTAATACGTAACTGGTGTAGCGAAACCCCTGAAACTGCCCTGGCCGGACCCTGGTCCACGCAACTGCACAGTTCTGGCGGACCTGCGTGCTGCACGCTATGGTCCCGACGCCCAATGATATCACAGCCTCGCCGGCCCAGTCTGCTCAAGTTCAACTGTTGAGTCCTGTGCAACCTATGCAACCTGTTACTGTACTCGGCGCCAACCCACAATAACACTGTGATGGCATCACGAAACGGCGAAACGATGTGCACAATTCGTAAATTCGTAGGCCCGACGATCGAAACGGCCAGCCGAGCCGCGGCTTCTCCTAGTCCCGGTGTCCCCATCGCAGCTGTAGTGCAGCTTCCGGGTACATGATGCCGAGGACAGGTTTAACTTGACTAACTAACTGTCGATCAGATTGGCGGGATGCTAGGGATCTAAAAGCTCCATTTTCTTGTTGACTTTTTTTTTTTTTTAAATATATTATTTGTTTTACATATTCTTATTAAGATATCTACTACCAAGATACAGCTCCCTGTTCAGTCCCAAAGTCTTAATTTCTTCTACTTCGCCAGCACTTTGGAACATTCTGTTCCTCCCTCCCCTCCTCCCCTCCCCCTCTTCCCAACAGTCAACCAGTCTTTCGTGGTTTAATAGGGTGTCTGCATCGTGTCTTCTCAACCTCGATCATTGCTCTTTTCTCGAAAACTGAGCAAGCTGAACCTACGAAGAGGGGCTGTTAGAAAGGCGACTTCGTACGAGTGCAGGTCTTCAACAGGGCGTATAGAGTCGTATAAGCTATAAACCCCGTTGTTGGAAAGATGGCTGCTCCCATCGTCTTTGCGTCGTATCCTGCGGCCAGTCTCTTCAAGTTCCCTCCGCACTCGGATCCGCAACCGATTCCTCCCCCTCAGACCAATTTCCTCTTTACTATACCGGAAGACTGGTACACGGCGGCCTTGGACCCCAAAGTTCCCATCACCATTGCCACCGTGTATGCGGTCACAGCAAAGGCCTTGAACGCTTATAATAGATCCACCGGCAAGAAACCATGGGCAATCAGCAAAACTAAGGCCTTCCATGCCTTTGTTGTCCTGCACAACATATTCCTTGCCGTGTACTCGGCCTGGACATGGTATGGCATGTTGCGGGCACTTCAAAACACAATTGTCAGTCCAAACGGCCCTGACGGCTGGGCCGGGACCGTCGATAGCTTCTGCAAGATGAATGGACCTGCCGGCTTGAGGAATGCACAAACATACGATCTGGCATCCGGCACCTGGAGCTCACTTTCAGGTATGGTGGGTTCTCCGAGCCGAGAGCAGACAGGGCGACTCTGGAACAACGGTCTTGCTTTCTATGGATGGCTATTCTACATCAGCAAATTCTACGAGGTTTTCGATACCCTCATCATCCTCGCCAAGGGCAAGTTCAGTTCGACCCTCCAGACCTACCATCATGCCGGTGCTATGATGGCCATGTGGGCGGGTATGCGTTACATGTCTGTGCCTATCTGGATTTTCGTATTCTTCAACTCCGCCATCCACTCGCTCATGGTAAGCCCCGTGCACGAATCTTCCGCTGTTGAATGGTATCTAACGGGTTTACAGTACACCTACTACACAGCAACCGCATTCAATATCCGCGTACCAACAGTGATCAAGCGCACCCTCACCTCGCTGCAGATTTCGCAGTTCGTCATTGGTGCTTCGGTGGCCATGGCTCATTCGTTCATATCATATCTTGTACCTGTACAGGTTGCCGGTTCTGGGACGAAGTACCAGAAGGTGGACTGTATTGATACAAGTGGCCAAACGTTTGCCATCTGGCTCAACGTAACCTATCTCGCTCCTCTCACTTATCTTTTCGTGTCGTTCTTCATCGCAAGCTACCTCCGCCGTAGCAAGGCCGAGGTTGTGCGCGGAAAGACTGATCGCCGCCGTAGCAACGTTGTATTGGCTGAGAAGGCGAGCTGGGATGCTGCCCGTGGACTCGAGCGTGAAATGTACGGCGAGAGTAACGAGGGCGTCATTATCGAGGATAGTGACGAAGCGGCCAGCCCCACCGAGGTTCAGTTTCAGACGAACGGCATCAAGGCCAATGGGAAGAAGCACTAGTGGCCCAGCTCCCGACGAAGCATCTGATTGGACAGGGGGGGTTATGGCTTTTATCACACATAATTACAACCAACTACTGCATTAGAGGGGGTTTACAAGGCTAAGGAGTTCAGGAGTAGGAAAATGTCATTTCAAAATCAAGTGGAGAGCCACTAGGTAACGTCAAGAGTTATGAGGTCAAATGAGGATTTCGCAGCTAAATCCAGTGTACTGTATGCCATGCCCAAGCCCAATCTGGATACTCGTCCATCTGCGTTATGAGGATTAGGAGTGTTTTTGTAGGTGACGGGGAATCAAGGTGTGTTCAAGGACCACTTTGCTGTAGGCGCTGGGCGCGCAACTCTATAATCAATATAAATATCTGATATACGTCATCTCTAATGTATTGTTTGGTGTCTGCGTTGCCTGAAATTGGTGCCTCTGAACCAAAACTTAAGAAAACGTATCTCTATGTAACGAATCTGAGGATTAGGTCTAACGCTGATGATCAATCGATGGCTTTGATGTTTATAGTGCACATATTGTTACATATGCTCACACATCTTAGCACAATTCAACGAACACATGCAAAAAAACTTTTAGAAAACTCAAGCCAGTACACGTTCTAGAACGTATTAGTGAGTTTTTATCTCCCTTAAGGAAGAGAAAAAGAAGCACGAGAGCTTCGCTTTTCTCTATTCTCTTAACTACAGCCCAGCTATCTACGGCCACATAACGGAGTAGGAATTTGTTTTCAAGGTAGGGGCATCACTCCTTGACTGAGCAGCCTCGTGAGCGGGGCTTGCTGTATTCTTTCGTCCGGCATCTCCTATTTTAACCCGCAAGGTTCCGTCAAATGTTACACTTTAACTGTTGAATATAAGAAATAGATAGAGTCCAGGGGCATCTAATATAGATGTGGGACGATCGCTAGATGAAGGGAACAAGCTAGAGAAGAAGTCATGCATAGCTATGTTATGAAAGATGGGCAGAATATGTACTGCTCAATCTTATACTGTTCTGCTATAGAGACGTGTCAGAAAGGCCAGAGAGGATGTTCAAAATCTGTGTCTGTACGAAAAGGTGACCCTATAGTGGCTCATGCGCAAGGTCGTTGTTCATCTTGTCTCTCAAAAACAGAGCCGTCATTGGACAAGAGCCAGCAGTGGCTTCTTCAGGCTGTGCAGAGCGCAGAGGAGATAACGAATGAAGCATGCCGAGTGACGTTGATAGTGACAGTGGTGCCAGCAACAGGAGTGGTGGGCTGCACTTTAGCCCTGGCCCTCGGAGTCACTACCGCAGCAGCAACTAAGGCGGCAATAGTGGGCGCAAAAGTCTCGTTTCCTAAGCCCTGGTTTTTTAATCACGTCGAGGATAAAATCAGAGTAGCATAGGTTCCGACTATGACAGATGGATATCAGCTGCAGCCCTTGAGACTGTCTACAGCACGTTGCCGTGGAGGCTGTGGGGTGGAAAGCAAATCGACGGACAACCGCTATCTCTCACGGGACGACATGATTGAGAGGAAACCAACACTGAGAGTTGAGAGAGGAAAGAGTTGTTCAGTTGATAGAGAGAGAGAGACGCAAATCTAATAGTACACATTTACTTGCGTGAACAGCAACTACAAACTGAAACCTGGAACATATATCTTTTGTATATTTATTGTACGAGTTTTTCGGTTCATAATAGGACGCTGTTTCGGGGAAACTTAAATAATTAATCTTGTTTGCAACAGTTAACAACCCCTTACCAACTTACGTATGTTGTCTGCCTCCCTATTAACGAATATCTAGAGAGTACTTCATTTATTTGCGCTCTTTCACAGATTAGATGGCAATCCCCCTGTAGTACTATTTATGAACTCGATCTTCGAATAACCTCAATCCTTCTTTTATTGTAATATTTAATCACGGCCCACCCACCTAGCGGTCTCTCCATGTATAAAGTCACGAATGAGAGATAAAAGATAGATGGGGTCCATCCCCTAAAGTCATTTTGTGGTAAGGGTTATTGCCTCAAGAGTACTGGCAAGTACTGGGGGATGAATAGATGATCGATTCACACTAGTCACGTATCAGGCAAGCCTAGGTTGGATAGATTCAGTCAGATTATATTATTACAGTATGTCATCTAGAATAGTAGATCTGTTCATTCCTTAATGCTACCCTCAAAATCCAAGCCGAGCCCATGCATAACTAGTAGACCACCATGTCTTATAAGCATTTGCCCAATGATATATCCTAAACTCCAAAACTCCAACCATGTCCCCTGGCCATCTATAATGGACCGGTGCAAAACAGACTCGTCCCAACTATGCAGCAAGACAGTCTCTATAACTCGCTCTCCATGACCAATCCGTGAGTTGCCATTACATTGGGTATCATAATGCAGAAAGGAAATCCAACAAAGCTCCTGTACCCTAATGCTGTGCAATTACCTAGTCCATGATCGCCATCTATGCCCGCGTATTCGTATGTATTGGGAATCGTCGATTTCGTGCGTGACAGAGGATGTCGTTGTGATCGAGCGTTGCGTCGTAAATATTGTGAGACTAAACTGGCTGGATCCTTAACGAGAACCGAACTCGGTACGACGATGACCGCCTGGAAAGATGCTCGTACTCCAACCCGATAGTAATTGAAATGTCTATGTATTGTCCATGTTCAGGTATGTAATTTAAAAGGTAGACCAATGCCAGTCTCGTGGTACACTCATCGCGATCTCGGCTGGATGTGGAGCTTGGGGATTTACCCCGGTTGGAGTTGTAACGATAGGGCTCGCGGGTGCCGTCTGAGAAACTTGTCTGTCAGACGAGTCATCGCTGGATGCCTGACTATTTGTTCTGCTACGCCAAGCCTGGAATTCGGAGTAACAATGTGCACATGCTCGGCTTATGGTTCCCCTGGGGTTATAGTTTGCGTCCTGATCGAGCGGGATCCCAAAGGTAGAGTGTAGATCGCAGAAGATGTTCCCACATCTTCGGCAATGATGCCGCCTTGTCCAGTAGTTGAAGTGGCGTAAGCATGAAGGTTCGTCGCAGATGGTGGCCTCGGGATCGGGCTAAGTCCTTGTATTAGCTGCCGGCTCAAAAAGTGTCATAGCAAACGTATGGCGTTGAACATCATATGTAATACTTGGGATGTAGAACATACCTTCCAGTGGTGCCGCGTGGGTGGTGCTGTCGGCTTGGGGAACAGATCTAGGTTCCACTCGCTTTCCACGTACTTTCCGTCGTCATCGGCAAATCGTCTGCCTAGTCGCCCCCAAGATCCTATGCTGGACAAGCCTATGAAACTATTGGCAGAAGACATAGGTCTATCGTCACCCTGGCCTGGTGATTGAGGTTCTCCTTCGTTCTTGTTACCATGACCTTTTTTGGAAGGGTGCTCGTTCGGCCGCAAAACCGCAGGCATATATAATGGACGTAATCGCTGGCGGTGGAATGGCTTGGGAGAGGTGGGGGAGCCGTTGTTGGAGGTGCTCAGCGGAGACACCTGCCGGGATTGATAGCCTTGGGCGGCCTGCTGCGGCATATAGTCCGTTGTTGGTTGTGCATGCGCATATGCGTGCGGCTGTGGCTGGTGTTGGAAGTAGTGCGACGGCTGCGTGTCGGCCAGCCTGGGCATGATAAAATCCGCCGCCATCCCGGGGAACCTCGAAATCAATACTGTGCGGTTGAAGCCAGGTCCACTACGTGTAATGTTGTAAATTGCAACAAGAAGGTTGGTTGCCTGGCCCCCCGGAAAAGAGCCTTGGTGGTGGCGGTTTATGTTTTGTTGCTACTGACGAATGACGTCGCGAGGGTTGCGCGGGATGCGATTTGACCGACCCGGGGAGGAAAAGTGCCACAACCACAGCAAGAGCACTTTACAGCATGCAGAGAGAGTGTAGGTTTGACTTGTCCTCTCTCGAGCTTAACCAGACAGACACGACCCGAACCGCCCCCAAGCGAGCGAACAAAGCCGGGCAGACGAAACCTTGGGTTGCTTGGATAGTGTCTGGCCAGTCGGTCCGGACCTTGAGCGTTGTGATTATCGACGGGGATGTTGTTGAACCGGTTGCCTCGCTCCGTCTAGCTCGAACGTGCCAAACAAAGTGTCAATGCGTGTGAACCTTGAACAAGTGAGCCGGGTCGGCGCTGTTTCGGTCGGTAGGGCGAATAACAAGTGATTCCTCAACAACTTTCTTTGGGCGGTGCAGCCACTTAGGTTTCTAGTGGCTGAGAATTGGCTGCAAGATGTTAGAGAGCAGATGTCGGTCTCTGTTGGTTACAGGTAGAGGAAGATGGGAAGCGGTTCAGGCCAACGGAACAAAGAAGATCGAGTGCCCCCTTTTGTCGGGATGATAGGTATGGTTGCGCCAAATGAACGAACAAGGCAACAGATGCTTGAATCGAAGAACCGAAAAAGTAGCAAGCACACGACACTACACAGACAGGTTCACGATGTGCCTGAGGGAGGCTCCCCTACTGATAAGGTGTTAGTTATTGCTGCGGTGCCTCCGCAACAGCCTCCGTCCTTGCCAGCCCGTGCCAGCCCATGTGGGCAAAGACCCTAGATAGTCTAGAGAATATGTAGTAACGATTGTCAAATATGATTTAGTATGCTGTACCATGGACCCTGAAGAGCACGCACTCATTGGCCCAGCCCGATCTAAGGAACCTCTTCCGAACCACTTTCGTCTCTTGGCACTCCTTTCAGTAGGCAAGTGCTCGATTCCCGGGGCGTCACACTGTGTTACTGTACTCGCATCCTACACACACCGTGTCATGCGTACTGTATGCCGTATGGCCTCGAGGTTGCGATCCGCGAACAAGCACCGACCGGAAAGCTTGGAGGGGCATAACTCGTTACGTGTGTTGTGTAAGTGCTAAGGGCGGTCAACCTCACCATCGTCATCTCCTTCCCTCACTTGTCCTTTGCTGGTATAGATGAACAACCCCTCCGAATTCTAGCTACATACGCAGCCTAAAACCATGACTACCACCACGACAACACACGAGCATCATCTCGATCATCGTGTTCCCTAAAGAATGCTGCCAAATACAGTTGTCATTAGGGCAGGTATGAACAGTACTTGCGATAGCCCTAATACGATGCGGCATTACTGGGTACTAACTTGAATCATCTAGGTTAACTAGTCAGCCGAGGTAGGCCTCTTGAGCGGTTGACTGGTGCCGAGTTGCTTGTGGCAAAGTGGTAGGGACAAGTTGTCCTCTCTCACATGGCTTGCGTCGGTAGCGCCGACACCGGGACTCTTACCACTAACTGGACCACATGCCTGGGTGGTAATACATAATACACTACAAAACGGAGGACGCCACTCAACAGCTTCGAATATGTAACTCGTACAACTCTACTGGATTTAAGGGTTGGCTTGTCTAGTTGACATGTGAATTCTATGGTGAGAGCTGGTTTTTGTTCCTTCAGAGTTAGTTATCGTGATCCTTAACTACCTCTGGGCAATCTAATAACGAGCACATGCTTCTCAAAACCTACCATCCTGGTTAGATTCATACAGTAACTAGATGATATTCTCTTTCCCTTCAAGGCTAGACACAATGTACTATCTATCTAGATACGCAGGTATGACAAGCAGTATTCGAAATACTATTTAGTACACGCATAATCGTCGTATCTCAGAAGACCACACTTGGGGGAGCTAATACAGTTGGCAAAGCCCTAGATACTATGTGAGCATCAATAAAGCGTCAAATTTGGTTACAACATCTCCGAACATGTTTTTATTTACCTAATAGAAGCCCACCTGGGGCAGTCGGCAACGTCGCGTGCGACAGTCCAAACGGCATAGAAGCACTGTCCCCTCACAGTGTTTCGGCTGCTGCAGGTTTATCTTTAGGCCTGCGCTGATTGGATACCTAACGTCACTAATACGAGTAAGGGTTGGGCACTACCCAGCCAAGGCTCCACGAAACTACCGTACGCTAAAACTACTTGACCGCCGCCAAGCCACGAGTTGTACCCGGGCGTTCTTTGGGCGAGCGATTCGGTCCGCCTCTGTACGTGAGCTCTTCTTGAGTCGAGAACGAGGTGACGGGTGAGCGTGTTATACTCATGTTCTGGTGTATCCTGGATGGGTTGGCAAGGTGAATTTCTTTCGAAAAAAAAAAAAAAAAAATTTGGACTGCACAATCTCAGCAACATTATAAGCCATCCAAGTACTACTGTACGTACATATGTATTACATATTCGCTTCGTTAGCGCCGCCGACGTTGCGCTGCAGACGACGTAATTCGGACCCTGACAAGCCCAAGTGGGCCCGGCATCCGCGCTGTTATCGCTCAACTTTAACTGGTTCACTGACTAGATTCCACCCTGAACAGGAAGTGCTAAGCAACGTTGGCGCTTTCATATTTATGCTGATTGAGAGGCGGAAGAAAGACTCTATATGTAGGTACATCATCTTTATCTTGAGCCTGAAATCGTTTACTCAAGTTCATAGCTTCATCGTCGACGTATCGATTCTACCTCATGAAAACTTTAAGAAACTAGGCAGGTCTCAAGTCCTTGCCTAGTCTATACTTATCAAATGATATTAAAATCCTAGATAGTGAATTTTATATCAAAACTCGCGTAGTCAAACAGTTACTTATTGCTTTTCATCCTGATATTTACATTGCCATATCATAGCCTTGCTTCTAATCTAGCCAACAGCCACATGCCGATGTGGTCTGATTCTGATGTCAGTAAGACGCAAATGCTTATGATCTTGATAAGATAAGCCTGAAATGCCATCGTGGTGCGCTTGGTGCAGGTAAGGCATATCATCGCAATCCTTAGTAGTAGAATAGGTAGCCAACGACAACATGGTATCAGTTCGCTAGAGTCGGTGTGCCATCCTGCATCCCGTCGACCCATCGTCCGCTCTTACCGCCTTCCTTCAAGACAACTTTCAGACCTTCAATGGTCATTCGCTTATCTACCGCCTTGCACATGTCGTAGATAGTCAAGGCAGCCGTAGAAGCCGCGGTCAATGCCTCCATTTCGACACCCGTCTTGCCTTCGCAAGTAACGGTGGCCTCTATATCCACGCGGCCGGCATCATCTTGACCCTGTACAACTTGGAGGTCCAGTGTCACTTTGGACAATGCAATAGGATGGCATAATGGTATGAGGTCCGATGTTCTCTTCGCAGCCATGATCCCAGCTACGCGAGCCACACCTAGAACATCGCCTTTCTGGATTTGGTTTTCCCGTATAAGCCGGCAGGCGGTGTCGTCCGTGAATCGAACGCTACATATAGCCTTGGCCAATCTTTTACTCGGAGTTTTGTCCGAGATGGAGACCATGTGAGCGGCACCCGACTCCGAGACATGCGTCAACCTGTTTTTGTCGGTTTGACGTCCGAGCTGCCGGCGCGTGGTGGAGAGACACCGTAGCTGCTGTAGGCGCACATGACTTCCTAACGAGACAAGCGGGGGTGTTATGCAGCTAAATGGGGACGAACTACGGCTAATGGCATGAACTGGGGGCGTCAAGTGCGGTATTTGATGATGGCTGTCAAATCTTGGGTTCTGTGAATCTGCCAGAACCGTTCAGCTTGGGCCAACAGGGAGAGCCTATGCCAACCCATTTCGTGCTTGCAGATTTTACTCGTCTTTACCGACAGTCGGGGAATTCACCCACCTATCAGGATCATTGGCCTGTTTTTCATATGTTCCAATTCGCCGATGCCAGCGTGTTTCGCCTTCTTTCTCTTCACTGCCAAGCCGATCACGTTCAACAGCTCTTGCTCATTCGACGCCAGACCAAGTGGTGTGGAACCGTCTCTTAGCCCTGACTTTGTGTCCATCTCAATCTGTTTCATGGCTTCAAAAGCCGCCTCATCAATCGGCTCCCCATTGTTGGATTGCCTCAGAATATCTCGCAGTGAAACCTCAGCGTTACCGAAGAGGCAAACCTTGAGGTTTCCGTCGCTCGTGATGCGAAGCCGGTTGCATGTTCCGCAGAAGTTGTGTGTCATGCTAGTGATGAAACCGAGACTGCCTGCAAACCCTGGGATTTTGTAGGACTTGCTCGTGTCGTTTTTGTGGCCCTTGAGCTTCTCGAGCTGCGGATAATTTTCTCTGATGAGATCCAGCATCTCAGAATAGCTAAACATCTTGCCTTTGTTCCACTTGTTGCCATCAAAGGGCATGTATTCGATGAATCTCACTTCAATCTCCTTTTCGCGTGTCATCTCAACAAATGGGATGATCTCCCTATCGTTAACCCCCCTCATCACAACAGAGTTGATCTTCAACTTGATGCCCGCACCGAGTTTGTTAAGCTCCAAAACCTTCTCTATACTCTTCATGACGGCATCAAAGCCTTTCCGTCTGGTCATTATTTGAAACTGCCACGGATCGAGCGTGTCAAGACTCAGATTGACGCCAGTCAAGCCTGCTTCAACCATTCCGTCTAATTTGCGATGCAAGGCCAGCCCATTAGTTGTCAGGCACAACTCCCGAAGTCCATTGGATCGAAGATCACCAATTTGCCTCATCAATGGTAAGATGTCTTTCCTGACCGTTGGTTCCCCACCCGTGAGGCGAATCTTAGTGACGCCCTGAGAGACGAAGAGGGACGAAAGCATGATAATTTCGGGAGTCGTCAGAAGCTCCCTCTGCGGTGATAGAGGAACGCCCTCCTCGGGCATGCAGTAAACGCATCGAAGGTTGCATCTCTCCGTGAGCGAGATGCGCAGATAATCATGCTGTCGGTGGAAATTGTCGACAAGAAAGTCAGAAAAGGGCTTCACATCGTTTAACAGTGCCCGACGCGATGTGTGGCGGGTGAACGATGGATCTGTGGTGGTCCTTGACGAAGCGTGGCCATCCGTAGTGGCTGTTGTTGTTGTTGTAGCATGTCTCACGAGCATCAGACATTGCCGGGCCTTAGACTTCGGTATCGGCGGCAACCTCGGCGCCGAAGACCTGATCGACCGGGCCGCCGAGAGCAGCAACGGCATGACTGCTAAGGGACAGCAATGGAAACGAAAATGTGTCAACTCAGTAGTCTACACATACATAGTATTCATTCTTCTGCCAAGACAGTTTTCGTAGAGCACATGAAAGTGCTTTCATGTCCATGCGGTGATGTGGTAAAGAGGGAACTTTTAGTCGCCACTGTTATTTTGGGCCCCGATGATACAACCTTGTACGCAATAAATCGGCTTATGTACGGGGACGGAGTTATCGGTCGGCCCAACGTGTGATTGGACGTGTGTAGACAGGCGGGTCCTGACACGATACTTCGGTACCTACCGGGTAGGCTTCTGTGAAGAGTTGATTGGATAGGCAGATGTCTAGGTTAAGCAGGTTAAGCCAACTACATAGTTGATAGTGGGCACGATCATGATTCCCATCTTTGCTTGAGGCTTCACCATATCCCAAATAGGCGACAGGTTCCGTCACTTCGGTACCCAATCAGCGTGCTCCTCCCAATATCTCGATTTACATAGTACCTACACCAAGCAGCAGTCACATAACATAACTAGCTAGCTGTTCATGACGCGACCATCGTCGCATCCTGACTGGTCTCATTGACTGAAACCGGAGTATCAGATGAAGTCCCGACACTAGATCTAGCCACTTGCTCGATACGGTCATATCTCATCGTGCGCATACATCGACACGAGGCCCATAGTCGCGTCTGCCGCATATCCAAGCAGCAGCACGCAACACTATGCATTTCACCAAGTCTTTTAAATGTATTGCCCCGCCCTACCGTCCCGGTTCTTTCTTACACTTCTCCAGCCACTTACTGGTTATTCTTCATATTCTTCATGTCTTTCATGTTGTTCATGTTTTTTTCATGGGATACTGATCATTCGACATAAACAGCGTCACCCTACAGCATCCCAAGTCCGGATGGGAAATATGTGGCCACTTTATTGCCCAACAGCATCATTGTCCGGTCCGTTGCATCATTACATGTTCTTCGGACTATCAAATTAGCTTCAGATGTCTCTTGTGGTGTGTCCAGCTTTGTGTGGTCGCCGTCCTCTACAAGAATCTTGGTTGCTGTCGCCGACCGATTCCATGTTTTTTCTGCGCCGACCGGCGATTTTCATGGTCGTGTGCAGATTCCGCAGCCACTCGCCACCAAGCCGGGATTTATTAGCTTTGGTGCCACTGACAACGAGGTCTGCGTCTTCTCATCCTTTGGCATCAAGCTGACTATAGTCAATCTTGTGTCATCCAAGGTAGTGGAGATCAACAACCCGAAATTCTTCGGCGCCGCGTCTGCATCGAGAGGGTATTCATTTCGACCAGGTACTCATCATCTGGCGCTACTTACAAGGACTGCGGGCAAAGATATGGTCAGTATCCATTCCGCGGATACACGCGAGATCCAGCGATCTTGGTATCCGGAGACCGTCGATGCTCAGGGCTTAGCGTGGACGCCAGATGGGAGGTGGTTGGTAGTGTGGGATTCCCCAGCTCATGGCACCAGGGTTCTGTTCTGCACTCACGATGGCCACAGCTTCAAAATCTGGCGTGGCGACCTTCCACACCCCGCATTGGACGACATGGATCAATATGGACCCGGTGTCAAGACTCTAACATTCAGCCCGAATGGGCGGTACACAGCCGTAGCCGACGGGTCTAATCGCATCTCTATACTCAACGATCGATTGGTGGAAGAGGTGCGGCTCTATCATGCCCCGATCGTTGAGCCTAAGGAAACATTGCAGGTAGGTAATAGCTGACCCCGTCAATATTATGGCGTGCGGTATTACTAATTAGAAGCAAGATCTGGCAGGAACAGATTGATCCACACGCTGGGCAACGGGCTGTTCCGTCCTTCATTAAAGCCACGCAGGCCGTGAGCCCTCCTGGCCTATCGCCAAACAGTGTCTCGGACGCACGACATGGTTGCAATCTTGCCAAATTCGACTGTTCATCGTCTCTCTTAGCATCGCGGCTCGAAGACGCTCCTAGCACAGTCTGGATCTGGGATGTGCCCACGTCTGAGCTTCGAGCGGTGTTAATGTACCACGCGAGTGTCACAAAAGTGGAGTGGCATCCTTCAAAGCCAGAGCTATTGCTCGTGAGGTGTGAAGGTGAGGGAAGCGGCCTCGTATTTGTCTGGGACCCCCTCAGCAACGGCCCGCGTCCCATCGAATTTTTGCGCCACTTACCAAGCGCGAAAGTGACTGGCCGGACTGATGCCACTTGGCTGGAGGCTATTACTGAATCTGCAGCTTTATTTTTCACCGATCATGCGAAATACATCCTTCTCTCTCTCGCGGAAGCTGATGCAGATGCAGATGCAACTCTACCCTGGGCAATACAGGTTGCAATCAATCCGCATGTAAATGCGGCCATGCCAACCAATTTCAATATCTCAGAAATTGATCCAGATGACAATAACAGCACTGACATGGATGAGGGAATAACCGAGCTTGACGATACGTTCCATTTCAAGAAGTCCCCTGTGCCATGAGATTCGGGCTGGCTGGCTTTCTTGGGCTCGTGTTGGAATTCTGTCACATTTCAAAGTGAGATGTCAACTTTCGTTCTATGGACGCCACTCGACCACCAATCGCGGTCGCACCTCGCCATATTCTAAGTAGTGGCGATATCTCTTTGCTGTCAATCATGCCTATCTCAATAGCCCCCGGAGTAACATCTCCTCGAACTCAGGCCGTATATAGCAATACTGACTTCTAGAACTGAAGTGGACAGCTCGTACTAGTTGAAGAGGCAATGGGTTATTATGATAGGTAACTATCTGGGATGGGGATCATGGGTCAGGTTGAAATTGCAAGGATCTGACCCAATCGGTACGGCAAGGGAGGAGACGCGGCTTACCAACCAATACAACATTGTCACCCTTCAGCAGCCACCCGGACGAAAAAGTACATGATCTTCAAAAAGTAGCCATCCAGGAAGACATCTTTGAGAGCACCAATAGGTGTTAGGGTGTGCACTTTAGAAGACAGTCACTCATCACGTCCTCCATGTTGTACCACCAGGATGCTTGTAGAGGGACTCCTCCCCAGATGTGTCCGGAACGGGCCAGAGGAGTATTGTTTTATGCAGAAGCATGTGTTTTTGACAAAAGTGATATGTACCAATGGTGGGGAGAGACTTGTGAATCGAGAACACAATCGACTCTGCCACGCCCCCACGAGTCTTTCGGCAACACTCGCAAGAGAACTTTCAGAAATCCCCCAAGCAAGAACCGGGTTCCCGGGTTGGAACATGGGTCTACATGGGTGTGTAGTGAAAACTACGTAGCTTAACCCAGACACCAACCTTTTGTTTCCAGGGATCACCTAAACACGCTTGCAGCTTCGTCTGGCCTGAAGTCTGGTTCGTTGAGCGAGGCACATCTTCGTTCGTTAACGCTACCGCTCGTTCTTGCAGGACTGATGGTTTGATTTGTGTTTCTAGACTCAAATCAACTCTCAACAAGTCAGTGATGTCCTGCTGCAATACTCCGTTGAGGATTGGCAATATAATGCCAAGTATAGCTGCACAGTTCGCTATCTACCAGGCCCGCTCAGTGGCCACATGCAGCATTGAAGAGAACCTTATGAGGGAGCAAAGTGTTCAGCTTTGTCACGAATACTTCCATGGATCTATACGTATCTATTGTTGTCTCCGTCCTCACCACTCGTCGAATATCCCTCCATGTCCTACACCGATACTACGCCAACCTAGCTTTATACGTCTTCTTGCATGGTTTCTGCTTGTATCCTCCTCTAAGCCTTCACCAGTCCAACCTTTGCATGCTAGCAATGATGATTGCCCTTAATGGCATACCGCGTCTCCCCAGTAACCTTACCCGTCATCCTTTGTAGTGCAACATATATATACGCATCGGGTCAATTCCATCAGAGTTATCGTCCCACCCGCTCGCTCACCAAGTCACTTTCTGCTAGTAAGTTGTCGTGTTCTGCAGCAACCCGCACATCATGTCTTCAGAACTAGCATATCAACACCAGCAACAAACACCCATCAACGGGACGATTTCGCGCATGGCACCACCAGGAAATGAGACCGGTTATTACTATATCCCTATTGCAAATGTAAGCCATTGTATCACGGACGTGACTCGCCGCATCTCCCTCTTCAGCAATCATATTGTTTCTAACATCACGCCTATATTCTCAGCTACCATGGCAGACATCGTGGCAAGAGCTCAAGGACCACGTCCGAACTGTCTGCTCGGTTGAGCACGTTGAAATCAACGACAACAATGGCGGTCATGTAATCCTGAAAGGCCGGGCTAACTTCGATGCAGCGTTCCGTATGGTTGTGCAACGGACTTTTTTCCCAAAAAAATAGTACGCTAAATCGACCTTAGGACTTCTAAATGGCGGTATTTTCCATGATCGAGCGCTCATCGCCGACGGAAGAAATGCAGACAACTGGGTACTGGTGAAACATCATGTAGATGGGTCGACATGCTCGCCTCAAGTATCGATGTCGTCTAGATGTACAACAATTCCCACCGAGCAAGCATCGTTGCTGATGGCGCAGTCTGCTCCTGGCTACGGCGAAGTAGGTGGAAAATTCCGTTTAACGCTGTTACACAATTTCGTTTCCTACTAACAGCGTATAGTGGCCAGCTACGGCCAGTCCATCCTACATGATGAGTCCAGTGATGGACACTTCGCCCTACTTCGCACCCTATACAATGCCTGAGTATACCGACTCGACTATATTGTCCGCTCTCGAGCATTCATTCGTTTCAGCAGTACCGTTCCAAGCTGGCCCAGTCTACACACAACAGGTTGCACCAAGTGAATACTACGAAAATAGCTATACTATATCTCGAGAAAGAGAGAGAAACCACGTCGATGCCGTCCTCACAAAGAGGCGAAAGATTATTATCCGACAGCTTCAGTCCTGGGCCAACGAGTCTCAAGTTCGAGAGCTTATTTTCCATAAAGCTGGGATTGACCCCGGAAAGCTTCAAAAGCTTGATATGCCTCTAGCAGACGGCCAGCAGGGAGTAAACCGCGGCTATGTAATCGTAACATTTGAGTCCGAGGAAGCAGCCGAGAAGGCCATCAAGAGGCTTAATAATTGCCAGTATGATGGACGCGTTCTAGAAGTCAAGCATACGAAGGAAGGCGTGTCTGATAACCAGCCATCACACGGTTCCCGTTCCAGCCACCGACGTCACTCCCATCATCCACGCCGTGAACGTCATGAAGACAAGGATAGAAAGGGGAAAGAAAAAGAAAACTACCACAAGGCAGCGAGCTCTAGTCAAAAGGAAAGCAAGTTATCTTCATCCGAGTCGGACGTTATAATTGCCCACGGGTCATCACTAGCATATGTTTGACAAGACAAACGCGGAATGCATTTCGTGCTTTAATTGACCTACATTATCCACATTGACGTGAATTGGGGGTCACCATTTATGCGTGTCTTGTTGCGTGCTTACCTCACGCACGTCTTCACATTCAATCTATGTATTGTATCTAATTCAGAAGCTGTTCTTGAACACCAAACCAAACCTATGCGAATTCCATCACCGATTACCTCGTGTCGACTGGAAAATATTTTTTGGCGCCTTAGGGCCCTAAAGACTTTTCTTACCGCTATTCATCAGCAAAATCAGCGCTACGGTCTACAGGACTTCGGTCACCCTGAGCAAGAAATGTTTGTACTCCACCTACAAGAGACCATTTATCGTGACCCTTCACCATATGGCAACATCACAAGGTAGACGTGCTGTCGTCATCACCCTTGATGTATAAGCTTCCTGCTTCATGCATGTGATGGTAACGCAAATAAGACCTGCATGCATACCCAGGTAGCTGCCGATACCCGACAGAAATGCAACTCAGGCAGATGCAGAGAACCCTGACTATGGCCCGTGTGGTTCGTCCCTTTTTTCACTACCGTACTTCGTTGTATCCCTATGGTTACATTTTCGGGCATCATGTTGTGACTACATCTTCGCGTTTACCTACTTACCAGCTAGTAACGGAAGTATAATAATAGTACACGGAAGAGATGCTCCTCAGGCTCGAGTATTATGATGGTCTCAACGGGCACATTCCAGCCATTATAAACTGTCACTCTTCGGCTAGTAAAGATCCCCGGTACTCGGATCCTGATGCAAGATAGCCCCTTGCCAGTCTTCTATACATTCTGCCACACCTAGGAGCTGAGCCTATCCTGGCTTCTGGCTATAATTTCCATCTTGGGCGTATGAATCCTGGCTCTGGTTCCGGTCCCTGTTGCCCCCCTGCCCCCCCCCTTTACCCCCCACCTAACGCAGCAGCCCGTACGAGTCAACAAGCAAACAGTCCGCTGCTTGCAGGACCAAGCACATTGCAGGTACGGTAGGGCTCGGGGCCGAGGCGGGGTTCGGTTGACCATGTTTGCGGAGAGAGCGGATCATGACCCTGACGCCAACGGGCCCCCTGGATTCACCTGATATTAGCATAATGGTTATAAGCCATTTCACACCCTAGCACGGCAGTTTCGTCAATTTTAGAGGCTCTTGCATATGTAGGATCGCGAGACATGTATATGTATGTCAATACATCACCAGTTAAGCTTCGAGTTCTTTTTAATTGCACCTCGGGTACGCGAAACCTATAAGAACCTAGCTGACGGCTCAATTGTGCTACCCCCCCACCTAGTTCAACAGTTTTACGATGTGATCACCCTTTAATAGTCCTATATGTGGTTGGATTCCATGCCGAGGTTGGCTCTTACACGTGTTCGGCGTTTGGTGCCCTGTTGTGTGCTGGACCGCGGAACCCATCCGAGATTCCAGGCTAGTACCCGTTGACCCGAGACCATTTTAATAGAATATAGCCGCTTTGATATTACAAATCACGCCTGTTGAGTATACGAAGACGAACAACCGACCTGCATGTTCCAGAGAGTCTTCTCTTAGGTTTAGAACGCGTTGATGGCAATGTATACCTAGTTAAATGGAATAACCACCTCGTCTGTAGCAAGGTCCTATATTTTCTGAATTATCGATTTAGCGGTTTTTTAGGTTTCATTCTAAAAGGATGAAGAATTGAATAACCAAACGGGGCAATATATGTCCTCGAGAAAAGCAATGTTCCTAAGCAAAGCAATGTGACCAGCCTTGCTGCATTATATGCATGACTTCTTGTTTAGAATTACTATTGGTAATAAATACTTCCGAAGTAGTCATGGTAGCCTTAACTAAACATTCCTCTTCTCCTTCCCAGAAGAAATAAAAAAAAGAGAAATAAGGTAAAATTACACAATAAAATTACCATATTCTACCCATTATTCTACCCCCGATGAAGGTTTGTTACTCCGAGTCAAACTGTGTGATATGTATCACAACTTAGGCTAATGACTCCGAACATGCGCGGATTTAAATTAGAATTGCTCCATGGAACCGAGACATCTCTTGGAGAACTCCTGTGGTTATCCGTTGGCAAGGACCCGGCATCTACCGGCGCAATGCAAACACATGAAGCATTGGAAATGGAGGTAGGTCCTCGACATTGGTTCCTTGTCTTGATCTGAAGATATTGTGACAACAAATAAGTCCAATGAAAGAAGAACATTCATGAGGGGCAAAGATCATCTAACTAAATTAAGTTTACGGGATCAGTGGTGAAGTGTGAGCACATCGTTGCCTCTCGATCTCCCACTGTGATACACAATGCGATTCGTTCACATGACTCTTGATAATTTTCTAAAATATCTTGTCATAGATTTTATGTTTGTACACCAACGTTTGTGAACTCTCTTTTGTTATGATGCATTGAAAAGGGGTGTGCTTATCAGAAAACCTAAACGGATTTGAGGTAAGACTAGTTTGAGGCGAATAGATATTATGGTCAATGCGGTTTTGTGTTTACTTGGAAATCTGTGTGCGCGGATCCAAATTTACTAGGTATATTCACCAAACAGATGGCAATAGCAGAGATCATCTACCTATAACTCGCTATTGAAATAAAAAGTGGCCTACTTCATACCTTTACAAACTCCGTACCTGCCATGATAGGATAACTATCTGGTTCCACGTCGATCATACCGCGCTCATACATAAACAACCAAACAGCATCAGCATCAACAGCCTCAAGCGCAGCGCGGGCCCCAGAATCCTGAGATTCCAGAGCGTCCGCGAGCAGTTCCAGGAGCTGATCGAAGATGTCATCGTCGATATGCACGTAGGTTACAATCGCGACGAGCAGATTTTGTACCGCATCCCAGACTTGCGCCGCCTGTGCAAAGCGGCCCAGCCCTGTCCCAGTAATACCAGTTCCACCACTGATAGACCTCGTAACCCCTTTCCCGGTATCTCTAATCTCGAGCTGCCCCTCAGAGGTACGAGTTGGTATAAGTATCTCTTTGTTTTCTTCTAGGGAGCTATCGCCAAAAGGAAGCTTCGCGGTAGTCGCTCCCAACTTCCCTCTTCCTTTACCTTTATCTCGTTCCCGCAAACTAAGCGCCTCGGCTCTGGCTTTGCGACACCACTTTCCGAGGCCATTATCCCACCATTCAGTCTTGAAACGGGTAGTCAAGAAATCGCCGGCGGCGGCACAGAGCGCGATCAGCGCCTCGGAAGCTGCGATAACTACGAAGGTCTCCGGGTCATATAGTCGCTCCATTAACACAGGCCATACGGCGTTGACGAGAGGTAAGAATTCATCTTGGTCGGGGGCGAGAGCCGGACACACTGTTGCAAGAAGGTTCAATAGGGATTTCCGGAGTGTCGGCGTGGGAGAGGTGAGGTAATGCTGAGTTAAGCTTGTAATGCGCGAGAGGAGCTGAAAAGTACGCGTCTTTGGCGGTGGAGCCTTCTCAACCTCGGCACTAGTTGCCTCTTCATCATCTGCGACTCCTTCGTCTGCGGTCTTTGTAGTGCCGGATGCTGTGGAGGGACGTTTCGAATCGCTTTCTAGTTGTTCCCACTCAAGCTGCTCTCGATGCCGTTTCTTTTGGCGTTTGTGGCGCCCGTCCAATATTTCGTTCAAATCCCCAGTGGTGACCGCCACCAGGGCAGTTTTCCTGTGGTTGATCGATTTCGGAGTATCTTCAAGTAGAAGGTTACTTGATCTAGTACCTTGTTGTACAACCTCTGCAAGCACGCTGAATAGGCTCTCCACAAACAGGGTATAGCCGTGATAGTTATCAAGCGCTGCAAATATTGACGCCACAACGTCGTCAAGATATGGTATGAGCCGCGGGCCGGTAATCTTGATCATCATCCGTAGGACTTGCGTTGATGCCGGGGAAATATCAAAAGCATTGAGGCGCAAAGACACCGAATTCACCATATAATCGACATTTTCAATAATCATGTCTGTAACGGTAGGATAGCCGCATGCCGCTGCGATGGTGTTGAGGCTAATAATTGCGTGCTGCCTCAATTGGGGGATATTTGAACCGAGGAAAGTCGCAACAGGGTATAGCACATCGATCAGTTCCGGTCGAAACCCGTCTTGCATCCTCGACGCCACAAAGGTCGCGATCTCTAGTGCTAGGGCCTGCATTCTCCAGTCTACGTCTTCTGCTTCAGCTTGCGAGTCCAAAATTGCAACTGAGAAGGTATAAAGTTCTTGTAACGTAGACTCGCTGCCATTTTCCGTCTCATCTGCTGCAGAGAAATCTAGAAAAGCATCTAGTTCGGATGACTCAACAAGAGTTGACTTGGCCAGCTCGAATGCTAACCAGTAAGAAGTGACTTGGCTGATTCCGTCAGATTCGCGCACATAATTCAGCATATCGTTGGCTAGTCTGATGCGTTGAGACTGTGACCCGATCCTTGAAATGAGATCAACAAATGCTACATGCGTTCGGCGCTCAGTCTCAGCGGCGAATAACACTGGTTGAAAAGGTGCCATCTCGCTATTCGGGGTCAGACTCATGCTGCCCAGTTCCGGGATATTCGAAGGGAGTTCAGACAGGACATTTCCCGACTTGGATCCAATGACAAGTGCTGTTGCGCTGTCTCTTAGAGAGGCGGCTAATGAATCATCCAAAATAGGGGAGTCGATTTGAAGATTAGCGATGAATTGTTGTCCCTCTAGGAGATTTCGCATGGCCTGCTGCTTGATCTGCTCTTCACTGGATTGTACTATACGCGGAAGGCTTGTGACCCAGTTATAGACTGTAGTTTTGATAGCATCTCCGAGTTCTGGATATATCCGAGCCAGATCATCGAGGCTCGTTTCACCTATTGAATCTCTGTCATTGTCACTGCCTAAGATCATTGCCGTCTCGACTAGTATAGAGGAGGCATCGGAAAGAGAGCGATGACACTCGTCTAACAACGTGATGCACAGCTTTTTCAGAGCAGTCTGCACGTCTTCAGATGCATGACTCCGTAACTTCAAGACACTTGCTAGTGCAAGCTTTACCTTGGCTACAGTCGCCATTAGCCATGAGTTCGTCAATACTTTCCCGATATCCTTGTCGATTTTATCATCAGTCGGCTTGTTCAATATGCCTCTCACGTTGATGTCTCCAAGCACCTTTGTGAGAATGTCTCTCAAGGTGCCGATGCCTTGCACAAGAACCTTCCTTTGGGTCTTCAACGCCGCAGGCGGTGTTAAGAGTCCGCTCAGCGAGGATGTGATCCCAGGCAAAAATGTGGCTAGAGCTGCCTGATCTTTAATCGCGATCACCAATGCGTTGAGCGCTTCTAGCGCTTCGAGTTGGATTACGGAAGTCCGACCGTCACTGACCCCGTCTAGTACGACGGTGATGGCATGGCCAAGAGCGGGTATCGCATCTGCCTCAGTCAAGGCCGCGGCCCCGATAGGCGACGACCCCGAAGCTTTGAGAAGAGAAGTCAAAGCTTTGAATGACTCCAGCTCAGTTTCTTCGGGTATGCGTTCTCGTCTCTCCTGACCAGGCACGCCGGCGATGATGAAGGTCAGAAGCAAGAGCAACTGTTGGGCAAGCTCTTTGGGTAGTTTGCTTTTCCAGCCATAGTCAACGAGAGTTCTGAAGCACTTGATGGAGACCTCGGTCAGTCGAATGGGATACTGCTGCTGATTTCGTAGAATATTAGAGAGCGGGAAGAAGATGTAATCGGCCAACTTTTCATCCATGACAGAGGCATCCTGGGATACTTGACGGTCTAGAAGCGCCGATAAATCTTCCGTCACCTTAAGAAGGTCCTTTGCGCTCGCCTTCGGGTCCGATGAGCGCACGGCCAAATCATTTATAGATACACATCGTGGCTTGAGCTGCACACTAGGCTTTTAACAGACTGCCATCGTCATCATATACAAGGGCTTGGCACGGTATCATACCTCTTTGAAGAATTGATTCCGAGCAGCCGAAGAGCTACTCGCCATTCTGCAAATTGGTTCACTCTCCTCTGAGAGGTCTCTTGTGTGAACCGAAAACCTGTCAATGGGCCATATTTGCCAAAGTTGGATTCAGGGTGTTGGTAGCTCGATGAAGAGAAAACCGAGGGACCTAGCTAGGTATGTACTCGGAGGGTAAGGTTAGGTAAGGTTGGGTGAAGCCCACAATTTAGCCGGCATCTCTAAGTATAGTGGTCCCGTTCAGTGGTCTTTCAACGTCATCCATAGTACAATTTATTTCATTACCGCGCGTTTACTTCTGTTCACAACCTGATGTATTTATTCAGTTAAAGAAGCTGGCTTACTAATCTATAATTATGCCTTCAAATACGTTCACCACGACCGTGCACCCGTTCCCTTCGCCGACATCGAATGCCTGTGCTTACGAGATTGGCCTACAAAATGCGAAGAACTCACTCGTCTTCATTGGGGGACTGGGTGATGGTCCTCACACCGTTCCCTACCCTCGCGCGATAGCCAAGCGACTGGAGGAAGACCCATCTCTCAGTTATTCGGTGTTTGAATTTAGATTAAAGAGTTCCTTTTCAGCGTTCGGCTTCGCGCGGCTCGCTGATGACGTTGCCGATATTTCAGCGCTAGTCAGGTATCTCCGAAGCATCGGCAAGCAGCGAGTTGTCTGTGCGTAACTCTCAGGGCCATTTTCTTCTTGTATTTGGCAATTGTCAAAGCGCCAGAGTTCCTTTTTGGGACAAGAGACTATTCAGAAGCTTCTGAACCCCTCACACATCACCCTCCCAATGGCGATAACTAACGCCGAAGTGTTGCAGTGATGGGCCATTCCACCGGCTGTCAGGTAAAGATGCGCATTTTGTAGATTCGCCAGCCCTTTGGCTAACATAGCCAGGATTGCTTGGAGTTCGCCGCGCCTGCCCACGACGCGCCTCCTGTGGATGGCTACATTCTTCAAGGCCCAGTCTGTGATCGAGACGCGATGGCGCTTGGCGATGGCTACGTCCAGTTGGAAGAGAGTATAACGGCCGCCAAGCAGCTCATTGACGCCGGACGGGGCCACGAGCGCGTGTCAGTGACCCTATTACCGGAATCCATGCAGGATACGCCAATGTCAGCGTGGCGGTGGTACGCTCTCGTAGCAGCAGAGTATGTCTGACAATGCAAACTATCCTCAATATGCTGTTTCCATCCTAACACAAGCTCATTTGAATAGCGGCGAGGATAACTATTTCTCGCCTGAGTTAAAGGACGAGGTGGCTGCTTCGTACTGGACGAGGATCGACAAGCCTCTGCTGATACTTCATTCTGGCAATGACGAGCACGTCCCAAATTCACTAGACAAGGAGAGTCTAGTCAAGCACTGGCGAGAATTATGTAAGCCAGGCATTGCTAGCGAATTATCGGGTACAATACCGGGTGCCAATCACAGAGTCGAGGAGCCGGAAGCTGAAGAATGGCTTTGCCACACAGTGACCGAGTTCCTGCGTGGCATAAAGTGATGATTAAACGGTTCGGATGCCAGCGCTGCTTAAGTGCCTATTCCAAATAGTAAATGATAGCATCGAGTTGTCTTCGAAGCAGCTAGTTCCGTTATAAGCTCCGGACTCAGATGTAAGCCAGCTTAGCTAACTGATAATCTCACTCAATGCACTAGGGACATTAAAGAGAACCTATTCTTTACGCCAGTTTGGCTTTGGTAATATTTACGTGCCGGAATCAAGAGCAGGCTACTCGACAGCCTATATAACTCCCTTCTTGGGTAAGTTTTGTTTAGCTAAATATATGCAATAAAACAATGGTTCCGAGGTCGGGCCTAAGGTTCAAAAGGTGGCACAAGTAGGTTCCGCTACCGTGACACTCGCGGGGCCGAGTGGTCATGAACATAAACGGACCGTTATCTGGTCCTCTTACTTTCTTCAGTCTATCTATCCACCTATACTACTGTGCACCAGGTGGAGCCGAGTGGTGCAGTTGGGTTCCATTAAGTACATGTCCCCTAGACCTAAAACGAAGATCAGTACAAAGCAACCCCGGCTTATGTTCCTTATCGAGGGTATTTGTACAGTACTTTCGAGATATTAGACTCAAACAAAATCGCCAAAAAAGCTGTTGTAACAGAATGATTATTTTCAGCGATCAGTTCTTAGCAGTCGCCGGCTTGCTCCTCGGCGGGTGGTATATATGGAAATGCGTCTCATCTCCGCTTCGGATCTTACCTGGCCCCAAGATCTCACTCTTCACCTCGCTTGTGCTTAAGGTGCATGAATTCCGTGCCCTACGTACCAGATATATTCACGAACTTCATTTGCGCTATGGGCCGGTCGTCCGAATCGCCCCCAATGAGGTCTCATTCGCCTCGCTTGAGGGCATCAAGGAGATATATGGATCAGGAGGAAGTGGATATGATAAGACAGAGTTCTATGATCTATTCCAGGTGTACGGGAGGAGGTATGTTATTGCGATGAGACTCTGAACTGACTTACAGTTACGATAAACGCTCATCGCACGTATGTACAGGACTATGTTTACCACATTAGACAAGGAGGGTGTATGTACTTCAGATACGGAGATTCAATTCTGAAGCTGACTTCTGTAGCACGCCAAGAGGAAGAGGGTTCTCGCTGATCGATATGCCAATTCGAACATTATGAAGCCACAATCGCTCGATGGGATCGCGGACCGATCCAAAAGATTCATCGAGAGATGCTCTCAGTCCGTTGGCCGAAGTATCGATCTATTTGTATGTTCTACTCAAGCACTGGTAGGATATGCGCTAACTATCGCAGATTTGTAGGATGGAGCTGAAGCCGATCAAGGTAATAATGTATGCTAATGAGTGAAAAGGCCTGCACGACTACGCTTTCGACGGTGTCACCCATCAATTGTTTCATCCCTATGGGTCCGACTCACTTCGTAACCCACAAGATGAGGATATCATGAAGCAAGTAGCATTTGACGATAGTCTTCAGAGTAAGTTGTCGTCGCGTTACAGCGTATTTGCAGTTACTGAGCGACTGTAGATCGTCTTGTGCAGTATTATAGCCCGTTCTTCCACAAGATTATAGGTCACGTCCTTTCTATTCTCGCGAAACCACGGCAGACTCCGCTAGCGGACGAGCTGGTCTTATCCGCGACTAAGGAGACAGATCCTGCGCGGTTTACGTTATTGAGTCGCATGCAAGACAAGACGTATGAAATGAACCACATAGACATGGCAGCCGAATGTTTAGACCACATGGCTGCTGGCATCGATACAACAGGGGATGGCCTATGCTTTCTTATGTGGGAGATCTCGCAGCCTCGATCGTTCCACGTCCAACGCCGGCTCCAGGAAGAGCTCTTGGCAAATCCTGATGTTTCATTTGATAGATTACCATACCTCGATGCGGTCGTATTAGAAGGTCTAAGGTGTTTCCCGGCAATACCTATGTCTTTGCCGCGCTACGTCCCCCAAGGTGGGCGTACAATTGATGGTTATTTTATCCCCGAGAATACAATTGTGAGCAGTCAAGCCTATTCTGCACATCGCATCGACCAGGAAGTGTTCCCACAACCCGACTTATTCAAACCTGAGAGATGGCTTGACAAAAAAGGAGAGCTTGATCGAAAGCGGCTATTCTTCGCCTTCGCTAGCGGGGGGAGGGGCTGCATTGGAAGACAGTATGTACACCCTCATGGTGACAGTGATCAGTGTCTAACTAATAATAATTCACAGTCTGGCTCTGGCTGAGATGAAAATTCTGTTGAGGGATATGTACTCGCGCTTCACAACCTCCCCTGACGGCTCTATGGTCGATGAGGATATGGAAATGTCGGATCAACTCATTTCGTCGCAACCGCGGAGTAAGAAGTGTCTATTGAGGCTTGAGCCAATCGAAACGAGTCCTCACAACCTGAAAATTGGATAACGGTATCTCGGTAGCCTATACAAGACAGCTACAGCAATCTTAGAAGACTTTAATTCATGCAGAACTAGTGCATTGGAAAAGAACTGGCTATCTGTTGAATGAAAAATATATCTCTTGTATTTAAGAGGAACTCATTTGTATTTGTCCAAAAGTAAGCCGCAGTATAATCTTCGACTGCAAAGTAACAGGTTCCTGCAGCACAAACCAACTATCTTGAGGAATATCATGTTTGACACTTTACTGTAGTTCTCTTGATGTTATGCCACCATAATGGATAATTTTCGGACCAGGGGTTTATGTATCATTTTATTACAACTCCAGCTTGAATATCGTTATATAGCGTCTTGTGGTCCTCAAATATGTACAAGGATTTCGGTCTGACATAACTCCATATCATATCATTGTGCAAGCGATGTTATGCATATCGGGTGTTCCTCTAAGAGGCTGATATGAAGTAATCATTAATTATTTGGATATTTATCCATTGCATATCAAGTCTTAGGTCATTCTAAACTGTTTTTCTATCACACGGGAAACCCTATAATCTAATTAATTTGTCAATACACTTATATCCGCGTTTGCCCGACGCTCTTACTGGACACCATGGTACAAAAGAAATAGGACGTTAAGAGTTGAACTATGATAGAGAGAAAGGTCTCACAGGTATGGGCGTTTATGGTTTTCTCAGGCTCTGACCATAATTACCATAAGCAGTAGCCCGTTGTAAAGATAGGGGGTGGTTCGACCTACATGAGGTATAAAATCGAGATATCCGTGAAAGAGACGCCCCGAGCTCGTTCAATATCTGGGTCGAAGGGGCTAGGATCGTCAAGATGCAGTTTGACAGCTTCATTGTGTTTGCATGTAACCCTTCGGCTGCATCTCGATAACCGTGAAGATTTGGTGTGACCAACTCCCCTCGACGTGGCCTGCCGCCAGAAGCACACCATCCGCTTCATAATTTTGGTATCAAGATACATGCATGTTATGTGTACGTTGTACTGCACTGTGTATGCGCCATTCCCCAACAGCGTTCGGGTGTGCTATGGGTAGGGACCTGCAGATGTCAAGCACGAGTTCGAGGCAAACGGAACGGTAGCCCGCCTTCGCCTCTCTTCGTCGTAACGGCCTATGCCGCATCAAGTTGGGCCCGCATTCCGGTCATGCCGGTGAGTGAAAGATCCCCCGGTTACTCGACAATGCAACGTGATGTATAGGTTGCCTTTATCGCCGCGTGGACGTATTATATCGAACCACCGCCGCATGACCGCAAGCAATCATTGATGGCCATCATGCGGGATAAAGTAGTCTTACCAAGGGTTGTGGTCTACAGGATATGGCCGCTGCACTAAATTAGCTTCATGTGAATGATCTTTCATGGTAACCGAACATAGTTTCCTCACAACGCGAGGATGAAGATGGCAATAAACCTAGTGGCTTAGCTCGATGGTTATAGGTTATACAACCGCATGAGGTTAGGACTTGATTCGACGACCAGTTGGTCCCTCTACAGTGTTTAGGCATCACGAAGAGAGCTAGGGCCCGGTGTCTCATACAAAGCACAGAGGAAGTAAAGGAACGCCACCTATAATCAAAGCGCCTAGGATCCTGGGGGGTACGAGCGGTACAGTGCAGTCTCAGTATGAGATTTGAAGGATAGTGACACCTTGAATCAATCGTAGAATTGGAATCTTCGATGCTCATTGTCCTTGGCTATATACGTACAACCACTGTAGGTGTCTGAGCGGGGATACACCAAGAGAACGGCATTCCATACGGCGGCGAACGAACCACTCCCTCACATGGCTGGCGAGATAAGTACACACTGTACCAAGTAGCTAGGCCATTGGACTAAATTCGCCTCGTCATCTCACCCACCGCAATTATATATCCAACTAAACTTCCAGAACCTGGTTACCGGAACTCCAAAATTGTGCCACCCACCTACACCCAAATGACATGGTCCCATCCGTGTTGCATGCGGGGAGTCGAAAGATGGAGCATCATCAAGAGATGTGGATGGAGGAAATTGTAAGTCATCCAACTTGCTGAAGTTCTCTTCGCTGTTTGCGTGTCTCAATTTAGCCTGGGAACCCTTCTTATTGCCGCTTCTGCCCAGTTGGTAGTCGTTGCAACATACTACTTTTGCTATTAACGTCGTATATACTGTATTTACAATAACACAAGCAATGGCCTTGCAGTCCAGAGCCGTTCAACCACAGGGACGACACCCAGCCCTTAGTATTGAAGATGATTCGTGATTGGATCTGCCACAGCACGCTGTCGAAAACGTAAAGGCCCATGTTGCCTTCCCCATGTAGCGTTCATAGGTAGTCATGGAGAAGCAACAACTGCATACTGTATTCCCCCATCCGGTTCGCCCAGCCCCCCCTCATACGGATGTGTTGATGTCGACATCCGGCTGCCATGATGCGACGCGACATGGTGACTTGCGTTCCCTTTTATTTTCTTTTTCTTGATTCCCGTTGTCTTTACAGCTAACAATAGCACCGGATGTGCACAAGAGCTAGGGAGGGGAGAGAGGGCGCACCAACGCTCGTACATCATCACGTCTTGCGGCAGACAGCATGGCCGTGGTCGAGACTCCAGGATACCGACCCCAGCTGGAGGAACGAGACACGCGGAAGCTACCTGCAGCTTACCATCCGCGGCACTTCAGGCGGATTTCCCGGGCTTTCTTTGTTTCAATTCGTTTCTCTGCCCTTTTCTGCCGCATCGTTCTTTGAATTGGGATGTTCCGTGTGAATGTATTGAAGGCGGGTTCTTTTGAGTCTGACGACCGAGTTTTCACAATCGCTGGTCACGCGTTCTTGAGAGCGCGCCGGATTCACCATTGACCCCATGGATGCCGTACACAGGGCTGGTATAGCGGTGTGCCGCTCTTCCCTGACACTCAGCTGCTCGCCTGTATCGTCTACCTAGACACGCAGTCTCATCATAAAATCGATCTCTGACGCGTAAGACTTGCAGCAGGCCACGACTCACCCTGGTAATCCATGCTTGCCTGCCGATGATGATCAAGGAAGCCTTAAGCCTCACTCCTAGGGTATTGTGGCCAAGGAAAGAGACTCCCGTGGCATTCCATGCCCTGGAGCACGGATCACGATTCCTCTACTGCTTAGCTCTAGACGATCCGGGGTAATAATGGCTTCCTTCTCCTACCCCAGATAACTATCATTTTGAAAGATTCACAAGTGCGTGCTGGATACCACCCAAGCACAAGCCGAGACCGGGAAAATAGAAGGGGACATGTTAATTGACGTTCATGGCTCGTAATAAGTCACTGTGATATCAAGTACGCAATATCAAACTACGTATGAATTACGTACAATCTCTCGACAAGTAACTATGGTACTTTGATGTTGTTTTGCCGACGTTGAAGACGAATAGCTATTTTACGTCACGGGCGCCGCCTCAGATGCACCCTGATCTCTGGGACTGCATCTGTTGGAGAGATCGATTGGTTCTAGATGACGGTGTGACATGACCTATCACATTTACACCATGAATGCTCCAAGCGACCCTAGTAACGCCAATGCGGAACAAGTTGGATAAGTAAGGACTACAAGGGGGAACATCTTGTGTATGTGAAAATCAATTGATACTGAGAATAATTCGAGGTTGGTCGTTCGACTCCCAGAATTCGTCGATAGGGGTAGACAAACTGACACAAAACCGCCTATAATATCTTGAACTACCTTGGTTATATGAGGGCGGCTTTTAAGCTTCGAGGCTCATGCATTTCGAATGAGGAAAAGCATCCAAGGTTTAGTGAATGCGGAGACGAAAAGGGGGTTGCTGAGAATATCTAACTCGATTTAATATAGAAATTAGAGGATCCGATAATTGAGAATCTCTGCTGGGTGTTATTGAAGTTTAGGCGGCATGATCCTCTGTGAATTGGCTACGCACATTTCTATCCATTAAACTTGGCTTCTACACCGTGCCATACCCACGGCGAAAAGCCACCAGATCCAAACTGCTCGCATACATGTGTTTGCGCTGTTTTTTTTTGTTCCAGAACCCGATTGACTATCCAATAACAAACCTCTCTAGTTCGCTATAACCCAAAGCAGCAGACATAACATACCAACTCCTCCTATCCGCAGAACCAGCACAGGCCGTAGGGGTGCACACACGAAAATGATCAGACCAAAGAATACTCCAACAAAGGAAATTCTCGTGAGGGCATAAATCTGACTTTGGTGATCCCATACATTGAAGCAAAGAGCCAACCACTCGTGCCATTAGAGACACGTATGCTTTGTCTAACTCGCCTAGAACTGTGAAAAGAGGTAGAGTCAAAAAGGGACGGAGAGCATGCATGGTATGACTAGTATCGAGATGGAAACTTTTGGGGGGGGGTTATGCATTTCAATCCAAAAACTGACGTTGTGACATTGTTTAATTTTCCTTTGAACGCACGACACCGCCATCCCAGAATCCGTTGACGCCCGTCGCCTTGAAATGGCATACATTGGTCGCGTAATTTTATTTCACGAACCAAGTGGTCAACTGTCGTGCCCACTTTCATCTTGAGAGGGCAAGGCATGTGACGAGGGAAGTTACACTAAGAAGAAGATAAAAAGGGCAGAGCAAAATGAGAGAGAGCAGTGGTAATGATCAGTGACATGTGGACTTTTGATTTCTCATTGTCAGAAGTCGGTTGATATCTTGACAGTTGCCTAAACTATTGGGGGAGCGAAGGAGGATGTACTCCTTCGGTCTTCACGTTCGTTCCCACCAACGGCGCGCCATCCGTCACATAGTTGGGATAACCCGATTGGTGATGGATCACACTTTGGCCGACACCCCGGGAGGCGAATAAATCTCCGTGGTGCGCCTCGGCACCCGGTCGTGATAGACCATCCATGGACGAGGCCGTGAATGAGGAGCCCGGGGTCATCTGTCCGGCAAAGGTCTGAACACCATGCGGCTGTGATGGGAAGCCGTAGATGGGCGCGTTACCGGAAGGGTTCGAACCTGACCAGTGGGAGTACACTGCCGGGGTCGCGGGGCTCCCGAATTCTGTAGGAGAATTAAACATCGAAGACCGTCTGCTGGATTCCTGAGGACTTGGATACATTTCAGAGACCCCAATATGGCCATGACCATAGTTAGGTGCGTGCGGGCCCATACCTGGCGCCTCCATGTATTCATGGCGCTCTGGCAACTCGGGCTCGAATCCAGGATTCGAATAATGTGGACGCATGGGAATGTTGTCGGAAAAGCCGGCAGCTGCGAAATGACCCTCGCCATGCTCGTTGACCTGGACTTGAGACATCAGTGTATCGAGTCCGCTCGGTTCCGCCGATGAGTCCGGCGTAAAGTTATGATCCAAACATCCTTCGTCGTCGGAGTCTGACACGGCCTCTCTACAGGCCTCATCGGATGAGACGGCCATGACAAAAACTTCAGTGTTGCCATCTGTGCTTGGTAAGCCTCAATTTGTCGACCGAGAAAATGGAAGTGTATCGAAACGTACCGAGCTCACCGTCCCTAAAGCGCGCTTCCTGCTTCGCGATCTTGAAAACCTCCTTTAACAACGACTTCTTCTCCGCGTTGGCTGGGCTGCTCTTGTCGTTGAACCAAGAGGATAACGCTTCATAGGTCTTATCCTCTAATTTTTTCAGGTTGAGGTTGACCTTGCGTATTGCTTCATGTTGTTTATGTTCTGGCTCTACCAACATGCGCAGGATGTGGCAGAGGAGGAAGACCCGCTCTGAAACGAATTCAGCAGTGGAACAAGTATATATAGACAGCTTCGATAACTCACCTTCCTTCCCTAGATGATCAGGCTCCTTATGACGTATCTCGTGATAATCATCCTCCTTCGATCGGTAATACACCTTTGGCCACCAATCCGGCCGTGTCTCATCTCCACGTGTGTAGGGGTGTGTGGACTGTTTTTTGGGGGCAACAGCCTTGACCCACGCCTTGGCAATTAGCTTGCAGGCGTTCTGTTGACAACACTTGAGGCGGTGGTCGTAGAAAGCGTAGACTGCGTCGCTATCACCAATCCGAATGCCCTTTTTGGGTTGCATGGCAGCCACGGACATCCTGTCTTGTCTCATGCTACCCATCCCACGAGGCTTACTACTAGCTCTTGGCCTCTTCTTGGGCCTACGAGTTGTATCGTTGGCGGGGCTGTTCGCGGGGCTTCTTGAATTGTGGTAGTTCCGGTCTCGGACTCTCGTCCTGCTCACCTCTGGGACACCTATACCTGTGCTGTAGCCCGGTTCTGGCTCGTCGAAGGACTGGCCGGCTGGGGCTTGGAAGAGGTTAGCGTAGTCCAGGCCAGCTGTCTCTTCTGGGTACAAGTCTGAATATACCTTGCCGGACACGATTCAATTCTCTAACGAACGCCTCTCCATTAAAGAAAGCATCGTGATCCAGTTGAGATGTGCCAATGGGAGTGGAGAGGCAGATGACCTTCCCATTGTCTTCGGCCGCAACGAAAAACGTCTTGCCCGGGATACCACAAATTTCCGTTAATCCCTTGTTGATTGTCTAGTCTCTCCATTAGTATGCGGAATTGTTGTAGGTATAGAGATAGTTACCCATGGCCGGCCTCTCATTTCCGGAGATTCCGCCAAGCGGCCATCCTCTGAGGGGTATTCTGGCCCCATTCTGCCAGAGAGCCAAAACATTGGCCGCGGGTACTGGCTCCTTGGTTGGGTATTGTTAACCATGGTGGAATGAGGTAGACGATGTATACTTGGTGGAATTCAATAGAGTAGTGCTGCTCCTCTTGGCCCAGGGAGCAAGTCGAAAAAGGGTGACAGTGGCTAAAGTTACCCTCTGAACGTCTTTCAGAAAACAGCAAGGTCCTTGGTCCTCGATTCACGGGTTATGTCGTCATGAATAGTTGATATGATATAAATCAGAGGCACTCCTATCTGTGGACGAGTGGTTGCGATGCCAGTAGATCGGATGATCAAATAGTTGAAGAGGATGCTGTGGATGCCTGATAGCGGTATACTATGAAACTGTTTATAGAAATAGCCAAAAGATGCTTTAAATCAATTGGGGTGAGAGAGTAATGGAGGCGAATATATGTACTATAAGTATGGTCGACGAGTGGAGGGAGGGGATAATACTTGGTGGGAATTTCCGCAATGGTCCCTGAAAATCCCGGTCAAGAGGTATCGAGGTGGAGATAGCTATAATCAGGAGCTAGTGCTTCTCAGATGGAACACAGTCCTCCTTTGTTCGAGCAGATTATTGGAGCTTCCTTGCTGGGGAGAAGGTTGTTCGGGAGGTTATGCAAAATGTGCTGATCCAACGGGCGTTGACAAAGATTAGCGTGAAAAGGGATCGAGCTGAAGATGGGTCCGCGGCTGGGGACAAAGAGAGTCCAATATTTTTAGTCGTTAGACACTCTGCAGGTGAAATTATCGTGAGGCTCCTTGGCTGAACTTAAGCAAGGTCAATGGCGAGCCGGGGACGCGAGATACAGGTAAGGGACAATGAACACGCTTCCAATCCCCAAGGACAGTGAGACATTCAGGATAGAAAACTCCACTTGCTCTTATGGTAGTGTGGGCTTTCCTTACACCTCCGGATCATAAGTGGATTAGGATGAATCTACGGTCCTGAACGGCGGAGCGTTGGTGTGGTTCTTGAATTACAATGAGACCGCTCCAATCTCGGAAGAAGGTTCAGATGCCAGCAGTGATGGTTGAAATGCAAGGGTTTATGGCCTGTATGTGAAAATGAGGATAAGCGCTCGGTAGCTGCGCAGTTGGGAGATTGATGCTAGTTCGTACGTGAAGAGGAGCAGAGACACTCAAGACCAAGTGACATAACAAAATGAATCTAGGGCACACAGACTAAGAAGAAACATGGCGATACTCGCCCCTTTCAATCATCAACAAACCACCATACTTTTGCTTCCACTTATAGCCAGCGAAAGGGAAAAAAGAAAAGAGGCATGCAAAACGAAGGTACCTACCTCACTATGCAGAGAAGTAGTAAGGGACACTGTGCTCGACGGAGGCCTTTTTGGCAGGGGTCTTCTCCCAGACAGCTTCTTGTCCCCCCTGCCTACAAAATAATAACCCCAAGGCGCGCGGAGAGGCGAGCAGCATGCTAAACCTCCTCCGGCTGCAAGCAAGGTAACAGCAGCGTCAAATCGACTCACCCACCCACCTACGCACACGGGGTGGGTGGGCACATGGAAACGCCTTGCTTGATTCTTTTGGATCAGGACATACGTAATCCCTGAAGGAAACTAGCGATTTACCGTACTGGAAGTTTGTTGGCTGGAACGGACAGCTACATCGAGCCGTTGTTGTGATGCATTGGCGAAGACAAAGTGGCACTTGCCTGTTTTTCCATAGCTTATAGGATCGATCGTGTTGATTTTTTTTTTCTGTAAATGACTGTCTTGAGCATATTATCCTCGAGCAGTTTGCACGTAACGATGGCCTTTGCTCAACGATGACTTTGTCATGGACGAGAGGTAGTGTGTCCCCTCCTTTCCTATATGTAGATAGAATGAGTGAGTGATTGTGCATGCTTTTACTTATAGGTAAAGCTCTTGACGGATGCAACAACGTAGGTGTAGCCAAGGGACCCCGGGTGTGTGTCGTGTGAGATGGTAAGCAACGTGGCATAAACGAGTTCCTCGTGGAGGCCCAAACCCAAAAAAAAAAAAAAGAGAGAAAAGTGCGAGCCCAGGACATTGGAAGGCGTCCAAGGTACCTACACCTACCTAATCTCATGTACATGTAGGCAGCAAGTTATGCATGTATCTTTGCGTTGTCTGATCAGCAATGCAAGGTATGTTGCTACGTGCGCATAACATACATTACCTCTGCTTATACATACGTTAGGAGTGGCATTAGCGGCGGCGGCAATTCAGCGGGCGGGCGGGCTTGGTTCTTATGTATGTACCTCGGTACTTACTATCAGGTACCTAGATACCATAGGATCTAAGATCCTAACATAGGCACCTTGAATGATCTTTGGAGGCATACGGAATAGCAAAGTGTCATAGAGCATCAAGCATTTACTCATCGAACCCGCCTCTATCTCAAGGAAAGCCAAGAAGACTTGGGTCCAGGGACCGGAGGGGTGGGGTATGGCTAGTAAAGATATGTTATGCACCAACCACCCGGGACCTTAGTTAGGTAGTATAAGTAGAAGAAGTAGCGAAACTAGGTCCGATTTGGTACATATACGCCGTTCAAGGACTACATGCTTCATTTCCATGGACACACCAAATATGAGATTGGGTGGGGGATTTGGCCTTTTGATTCAACCTACAGCATACCGTAGGGAAGACCATACCAAGGTAGGCAATTATAGTCTATATGGCCTACGTAGTACGTTTGTAGGAATGCGAAGGATACTGGTTGGGTTTGTGTTCTTCTACCTGGCACAAAGCTATCCTCGCCGTCTATTATCTAATTTGCCGGTTTTCAAACCCTAGCATTCGAAGATTTCCCATACGCAGATGCCATGATAGGTGGAAGCTATAGCACGTGGAAAGCCTCCAGCTGTAAAGAGAGATAACCTTGCTTATCCCGCAGTAATCGATAAGTATATTCGTAAAGGTCGGCGCTGGCAATACTATTTGGGAAATAAGTACTGCCCATTCGATGTAAGATGTTAAATAAGCAGGTTAAACACAACCCGGCAAAGTCCACATAGCACCAAGTACAGTTGCATATAGCTCGCTTCCCTGTCTTCAGGGCTTCTGGGGCGTTTCTCCCCGCCCAACTTTCTTATTCCGACGAACCTTGTACCACGGCCCCAAAATCTTCGCCTTCTAGTCTTCAGTCCAGCGAGACAGTATGGGGGCTTGTTCAAAGACAAAAAACAACACAATCCGTATTCTATTATTGGACGCGGCGACCAGAGCGGATAGAGAGCACTAACCGTGCAGCATTTACCGCAATCAGACACGAACAAAACCAGTAATTTCGGGCCATTATTAGAGAACCGGCTACTGGCATATAATCTCCAACTAACCTGGTTCATGTCGTTGTGACATCTCAAAGACTCGTGCCTAGCCAGCCATATTCGAGTGGCCCAAAAACCATTGGTTCGTGATAGTGCTATAGTTACCTTTTTTTTTTTTTTTTTGGTTTCTTTCTCTATCTACCAATGTTACTACTACTACCGTGGCATTGGGAGGTCGATCAGACGTCTCTGTACCACACGGCGAGAACTCTGAATATTGCCGCATCTGTCACGGCATTACCGTACAACACGCCCCGGGCTCTTCGACCAAGCTTTTACCAGTGGTCTCCATAGTGGGTACAGTAGTACAATGAATCGAAAAATAAAAGTGGAAGAATAATATCATCAAGGGCCTGCCACGTTTTCTCCGTTCCTCCATCAAGGGATGAGCAGGCTGGATCTCCCTACCGCCCCACATCCCATCTCACCAGTGGTTTGGTTTCTGTCAGCCATGAACAAAGAACGTTTGTCAGTGAATCCTGGCGCAACGGGGAAGACGTGAGAACTATACCTCCTGGATCCCAGTAATGTTATTTGTAAGGCGGACTCCCCCCGGTCTGGGGTTTCTGGATTCCGACTGGAGTTAATACCTCATCCAGGTATTAACTTGGCAGCCTCCTTTTCTTATCTATAGTCCTCTTTCTCTGTCAAAACACGGTGTAGGTAGCAGTACATAGTAACCGCCTGTGTTATTCTATCATATTTGTGACGCCGCTTGTTCGAGATGATACTAAATTGCAAAAGCTAGGCCTGTACGCAGCCCTCAATTGATTAGCTACAATTGATGACCCCTTTCATAGTTGATTCAAATTCATAATTCTCTTTATAAAAATTGGGAGCCATTGCTCTTGTATTAATCATTGCATATTGTGTGGCGTTATGTATGTCTCACCTCCTCGAAACTAATACAGCATCCCTACAGAAGCACCAAAGCTAAGCAGGCAAAAGGGTGTGTACCAGCATATGCGGCATTGTCCGCTGGCTGGCGCTCGCTGCTCTGGCCCGCGCCCAGTACCGAATTGGGCCACTTTGTACTTCGAATTTATCTGCCTAGGCATTATCTGTCGGGCAAATGAACAGTAATCATGTGGCCCGGGACTGGATGGAACTAGACAGACATGCAGGATCCGATATGGTAGGAGATGAATAGCAATAGCAAACCCGTGGCTGGGAATACGAATTCAGGCCTGCTGCTGCTGTTACACAGCAACGACCAGGGCGTTCTGTCTGTCCACCGTCCAAAGACACCAAACAAAGCCTCATTGACAGCAACACCAAGGCGGCTACGCTCGCCTAGCAAGCGTGCATGAGATGGCTACCCCCCTCTCGCCCAAGCCTCTTAGTATCATGGGTTTGACTAGATAATAGTATACTGTATTACTGTAGCCTGTGTTGCAAGACAAGGGCGTCCTTCCCAATCACTGCTTCGGAATGGGAGAAAGTGCACCAAGGAGGAAAAGTTCCACACAGGCGACCCAACGATCTGGGAACTGGTCTAGAACAAACCCCGGAAAAGCCTCTCATGACTAGTAGCGACATGCTCGTCCAACCGGACAACTCCCCTTCTTTTCCAGAATGGCTAATACCAGCTCGACCAACTCGGGCCTTGACGAGGTCAGGTGCGAAATGAGGAAAAGATCAACAGCAACTGCAGCCTTAGATGCCTTACTTGATTGGGGGATAGACTGCCACATCTGAGTTCTCCTCTCTTCTATTCCTGTCCATTGATGTACGGACAACGCGGATAAGAAGAAACTTGGTATATAGATATAGATATATATTTTATGTACATCATAGCCGGCAGTCACGACGAGCATTAATTAGATAGTTGTCGCTGAGAGCATTTCGTCGTGTCTCCTGCTCTGCTGGCGTGATGTCACACAGCATCGTTGACTGCATACAAGGCGTCTGTCTGTCTCTTCGGCCGAGATTCGAGATCTATCCCGTTTCGACCACCACGTGCATGATGGATGCTCGATGTCCCTCATCGTGGATACTCTGGTTCGATGCGAACCCATGAACCGGAAAACTGTGTTTTGACGTGCCTTCCTGCCGCCCTGACTGGAGGCTCCCCTATGCACAAGATGCACGTCGTGGCAGCTTTCATGCAGAGACGTAAAACTCGCCTTTGCTAGTAAATAGTCGCACGCAGTCGCATGCGGTGAGCAGCCTATACAGTGTCTGTCCAAGGAAGAATGTACCAGCCCAGTCTCACCGCCGCGCGTGCAGCCACGGATCGTGCTTCTTCTCGATCGCCCCGGTCCTCGTTCTAGGCTCTGCAGAATCCCTGGTTCTGGCTCCATCCCCATATATGCCCTCTACATGTGGTAACATGTAAATTGTGCGGTTTGTTCATCATGTTCTGTTGGTATGGATTTGTCCCGGACCCTGGACCGGGCCCTGGAGGGTAGAGAACTGCAAGTCGTAGGCTGTTTGGTCCCTTTCAGGAAACCCGAGCAACCGGTAACTTTGCTCTCACCGCTGCTGTCGTCGCCTATGAAGAACAATCGAGAAGTATCTCTGATAGCACGACCCAAGACCCCGTATTGGTCACCCAATGTATCGCTTCTGCATGATACCACCTAGCAACGGCGCGACGACTGGCTGACTGAACCGAATCAGTGATGAGCGACATAACTTCCTATTCGTCCCCGCAATGCAATGGGCGTTCCGTTACCTGCCTCTCTGTGGAGCCGGCATTCAGGTCATGAACCTTACGAGACAAAATGGCCGGCCATTTTGCACAATCGAGATCAAGAACCGGGCCTGTAAAAGATGCGGCGCTCCAGCCCGCACTACAGCGACTTCATCAGGTAGCCACGAGCTCCGATAGAACAGCGCGATCGACGCAAAGCAGGTCGACAGATTAGGAAATACGAAAAGCCCCTTTGGAGCGAATTGCAACCTCCCAACAACATAAAAACAGCCCGCGCAAATACCGAGATTTCTACACCGCGTATCCTTTTACACGTAAACGCGCCACCGAATGCGATCACGTTCACTGCACCGTGACGTATCGGGCCATTTCCATCTCACTCTATAGCCAAAAGAGCCATTTTTCTACCCAATTTATCTTGTCCCATTAACAACTCATGTCAGATGATCTTATGATTTCTCCGGCAGGCACGTGAAGGCTCGGACAAGGCATGCAAAACGATCAGGCATTGCGGGATAGTGTCTGCACCCCAAAAACTATGTACATAAATAATATTTACAATGAGTAGACATTGAACAGGAAGGTGACTGGATTTGAGTTGAGGGATGAGGCTATTAAGGCGAGAACCTCAATTTGGAAATATTCAGCCCAGCAAAGCAAAGCACAGCGTACAATGACGTCAATTACAACATAACAATACGTGAAATTACTCTGGAGGATTTTCAGTCCGCATGTAGGTCAAGATGCGCCGATAAGGGCCATCGGTGCACCACATTGAACAATTCGTCCGACATTCACGGGCGTAACTCGAGACCAAGTTTTGAGTGATTAAAACTCTCTTGAATAAATACTATGTACTTTTCAATCAACGCCGTTGCTATCTATCTATGCTACTTTTCGTCAGAGCTACCTAGCGACGCGTCACCAGTAGTCCTTTTTGGTTTTTGTTGTTTTTACGCCCAGGGTAAATATACACAGTAGGTGCCTGATAACTATGCACGCTGTGTTCCATCGGTGAACGGGTCGATATGGAATAGGTTTTCGTCAACCAAACGCCGATCTAGGGCTCTGGAGGCCTATTCCGACTCGAGACCAGACTGCTTCACTAAACTGTAGAATATGCCCTTCTTTTTGATCAGGGCTTGAGGGGTATCAAACTCCACTACCTCACCCTTGTCCAGGACAACCACCCTGTCACTGTCCAGGATGGTGTTGATGCGATGAGCAACGGTTATGATTGTGCGATGAGAGAAGATGTCGGACCGCAACGTAGCTTGGAGCATGGCGTCTGTTTCCACGTCGACGGCGGCTGTCGCTTCATCCAAAACGAGAATGTTAGATGGTGTAAGCATAGCACGGGCCAGGGAGATTAATTGCCGCTGGCCAGCCGATAAATTCGAGCCTAGAGAAAAGAGCAGATCGTCAGCGGGCATGTGCGGCAAAAGTAATCTTGATCGGTGAATTCGTCTGAACGTCTGGAGTGGATCCTTGCTACGTTGGGGTAGGGCGGTTGGTTTGATGCAGTGGACCCTGTGTCGCATCGGAAGTAGGTAAAAATGGCAAAGCATGGGCCGTCGCTTGGTCCGTCGTTGTTCGGGTGAGACTCATGTACTGCCGTGCACCCTCACTCCGAACTGCAAGGAGCCGAATGTGTCATGAAGATGGCAATAAAAGCCGAAAGAAACCGAACGCCCGTCGCTTGTCACTCACCTCCTTCGTGGATTCTTGCCTCGAGGCCCCCTTCCATGCTTGTCACATGTTCTTTCAGTCGCGCATGATCTAGGGTGAGCGAAGTAATTAGCATCTGGCTCATCGAGAAAGGGGTGAAAATAGTCATTATAGTGTCTGCCATATGAGCCGGTGTGTAGCTCGCGCTCAAGTCGGCTACAGTCGGAAAGCACAAAATAAGCCTGGGACGTACCTAATACGCTCCACAATTCCGTGTCATCGTGAACGTTGGCGGGATCGAGATTATCACGGATTGTGCCTTCGAAGAGCGCGGCATCCTGGGGGATGATGGCAAGGCGTCGTCGCAAATCCAGTAGGCCGATTGTAGATGTATCTAGATTGTCAATGCTGATATGGCCAGTGTCAGCCTCGATGAGCCGGAATAGTGACAGCGTCAGTGATGATTTTCCGGCGCCGGTCCGTCCGACTACACCAATCTTCTCATGTGATTTGATGTCTAGGTTGATGTTCTTCAACACCAAATCCAAGCCCTCGCGATAGCGAGCGCTATAATTACGGAATTCCACTGCGCCATGGGCAGGCCAGGCGACGGGGGGACGGCGACGGGGGATGATCTCAGGGGCCTCGCTCGGCAAACGTGCGTATTCGAGAATGCGTTCCACGGATACGATGTTGGTCTCGACTTCCACCGTCTGACGAACGATCCAGTTCAACGATGTAGTGATCTGGAGAGCGTAAGACATTGCTAGACCTACCATGCCTGGACTCAGACCGCTATGATTTGTGACCGAGACGATGGCAAATCCCGCAGCTCCCAGGATAATGATAGCACCGAGGAATTCAAGACGCACCGCCAGCCATCGATTTGCACTGATGGATGGAAAGTAGGCTCGTAGATTAGAATCCACTCGATATTCGTTTTCCTGCTCAAACCTCCCTTGCTGGCGATACGCCCTGATGGTGCCGATGCCACCAAGCGATTCCTGGAAGTGAGCGTATATAGGACTTCGACTGACGCTGTCCAGTCGCTTCAATTCCCGCGACGAGCGGAGGTAGTAACGCTGAACCCAGTAATACACTGCGCTTAGTGGGATGATCAAGGCAACGAAAGCCGGAGTCCCGACTGAAATGACGATCAGAGTAAAGCCGGAGCGGGCGAAGTTGACAAAGAGCATGTTAAAAGTTCGCGCCAAGACTTCATCTAACCGGTAGACATCGCTTGAGAATCGATTCAGAATCCGTCCCGCGGGGGTTGTGTCGAAGAAAGACATGGGCGCCCGGAAGATGGCTGTCGCCATTCGCTCGTGCAGCTTCCTCGACGCCTCGATAGAGCAGAAGATCCATAGGATCAGAGTTTGCACGACCGTCAATGCGGCGGATCCCACGCCGAAAGCGAAATAGATACCCAGATACTTCGCAACGTCAGGGTTACCGCCAGCGGCGCCATTGCGTTCTGCCCAGTTCTTGAGCCAAACGCTACCACCGATCTGACCGGTTTGAGCCGCAATGAGGGTAAACAAGTAGATGCCGACGGCCACTAGGTTGCTCGTTTTGGCATACTCGAGGTACACGTCCCACTTGACCTTTCCCTGTTCCAGGTGTTCTTTGGTCTGCCTGGTCTTGGAGCTCGGGTCCTCTTCGTCACCGAGTTTGCCCCTGGGGCCCCTAAAGCTGGCCGCACTGGCTCGCCTCAACGTCGCCATGCTGCCCCTGCGATTCTGGATGGCCGAAGAGGTCCCGGTCTTGATGGGCGCCAGTTCGGCGAGGCCTTCCTGGGCTTCCTCAATCTCCTCTTTATCCTGCTGATTATCGGGCTCAATATACGTAGATGTCTCACTCGCAAACCGATCAGGGCCAGAGCCCGAAGAGCTAGCAACCGACGAAGACGGGCCGGAATCTTGTCCAGAACTTTTAATCAGTTCCGCGATGCCCCCTTTCATGGCAACCAGTTGACGGAACGTCCCGCTCTCGACAATCTCCCCTTCTTTCAGTTGGCATATGAAATCGGCGTCGCTCAGGACGGCAATGGCGTTTGTGGCAAGGATGCGGCACTTGGAGCTGAGAAGACCTCTTGGCCCCAGAACGTTCTCTACTATATGGCGGGCCACGTGAGAATCGACAGCAGAAAGACAGTCATCGAGCAGGTAGACATCAGCTCGAGCGTAGACGGCGCGAGCAAGGGCGACTCGCGCCTTTTGACCACCACTCAGAGAGATGCCGCGTTCACCAACGACCGTTTCATCTCCGTCGGGGAGTTGCGCAAAATCGTCCAGTAACGCACATGCCTTCACGGTCTTCTCGTAGAAGTTCGAGTCATATCGATGCCCGAAGATGATGTTCTCTTTGACTGTAGCGTTCATGATCCATGGCTGTTGAGCAACGTATGCCACCGCCCCATTGATACGCACCTCGCCCTCAATCTTCCACAAGTCACCGAGAATGCTTTGTAAGAGTGATGATTTTCCTTGGCCAACTCTACCAACTACGCAGGTAAGATCGCCTTTGTGAGCTGTGAAATCGATTCCTCGTAGGACGGTCTTTGCCTCATGACGATTCCAAGAGAACGTGCCATTCCGGATGACCACGGCCTCATCCCCTCGGTCCTCTGCAGCGGGGCCGATCGTAACAGCGTCGGGCTGAATTTCTTCGGCAGTGAGGTATTCGCTTAAACGCTGAGCAGCAACGGTGGCCTCGATGATCGAAGTGATGACCATGGGCAACACGGCGAGCGGGAAGGTAAGCAGATTGAACAGAGCGAGGGCGGGGAAGACAATGTCAGTGCTCAGGGGAATATCATGGGTCCAGACAAATATCGCAAAGGTGGAGCAGGAGACGAGAAATGGCGTGGTGGACCAGGTGAAGTTGGCGAATGCTTGCCCGGCGCCAATTTTACGAAGGTTTTTGAGCTCCATGTCGTTTCTGACAAAATTGAGTTTGTTCATGAAAGCGGTACTCCATGCGTAAAGCTTGATGCTCTTCATGTTGTTCACAATCTCGGCAATCAACCGACTCCGAGAATCTTTGTTCTTCATCTGCTGCTTCTGCAGACGTTTCATGAACCGAGCAATGAAGCCGTTGATGGGAATCATGATGAGCATAACACCAACCCCGGACAACATAGACCAGCCCACGAGCTGATACAGCGAGAGCATGCAAATCGTGATTTGGAAGGGAGCGGACCACGCTTGCTGTGCGAACTGGGTCAAGTCCTGCAGCCGCTGAGCGTCGACAGCCATGTAATTGACAATGTCGCCAGTGGTCTTCGAAGACCGGCCCTCATTCGAAAGCTTGAGTGACTTCTTGTAAATCGCCGAGGTCAGGCCAGACTTGATTCGCATCCCAGTGAGGAATGCCAACTGGAAATATTGGTGCTTGTATTTTTGTCAGTACAGATCCGCGGTAGCATAGAGAGACTGCACTTACAATCATAGTGGTCTGCAGCGTTGCGACAAAGAACATGGCAATTGCGATGGCGGCACCTTTGATAGGCGGTTGCGGGACTTTGCCCTCGCCATACGAGTCTACGAAGCTGATGAGGTACCGCAATAGTTGAGGCTGGGCAAAGGCAGAGAGATCATTGACGAGTTTAAAGATGGTTGCGCCCGAGTACGGGCCACCGTAGGCCTTGAACAGGGCTATCCAGAGACTCGGCTTCTTCCGGTGCGCCAACTCGTATTGCCAAGCGCTATCGAAGCGATCTCCTGTTGAGCGGGTTGTACTGTCTCGAGACAGGCCCCATAGGTCTTCCTCGGTAAGGAACTGCTTGTACCCGAACTTCATCATGGGAGTCATCCAAGAGAACGTGAGACGCGAGAATACCGTCGCATATTCAACCGGACATTCTACGCCATCCTCGTCGATTAAAACCTCGTATGAGCTAGCTCGTTTTGGCCACAGCCATTCAAACAAGAATTCGAATACGGACAGACCAAACCCAACAGTATATGCTACGAAATATGGCAGGTTCTTTTCATACAGTTGTTGAGAAATCAATGATCGGAGCTTAACGGCAAACGCAATCAACAGGAGCAGCCAGTAGAACAACACCACCCCATTGGCATTTCTCAACCGGTCGTGCTCCAGCCATTGAACCGTAAATATGACGCCGAGCGATAGTAGGGTCGCTAGCGTTGTGAGGAATCGGAAGTCTCTGGGCCATATGCCTGGAAAATTGATAATTTGGATGGCGAGCTGGACGGCGATATCGGCGACGATAAGCACGAGCAAAGACTATATGGCGTAGTATCAGCATTTTTCTGGCCCGATGTCTCCTCAAAACAAAAACGCAGGAGGTCCTTAAGAAATAAAGCAGAAACGTACTTGCTTTGTCCAGAAGTGCCAGTCCTTGCTAACAGCAACAGCCTTCTGCTTCCGCAGCACGTACCAGAGCGCCAGAGGCCCGCAGACGAGGCCGAAGGCGGCGACAACAAAGACCCAGACATCGACAAAACATGGAGTGAAGTCATATCGAAAGGGGCTGAGAGGGCCCCAACCCTCCTCGTTACCGCATAACGGCTGTCTGAAAGAGTCTGATGCACTGAGGTAGTGGTTCCCAAGATCGAAGATGGGCCGGTAGCCGGTGAAGGATCCGGTCAATTGGAGGACCTCCTGGGATGGGTGGCCGAATCGCATGACCTTGTTACGCTGAGACGCTGGGGGAATCTCGAAACATAATACTGGTAGAATGGCGCGATTGTGAGCTTGAGTGACGGAAGTTAAATGGTTTGCTTGAGCGGAGGTTTTTACCACTGCCACTGAGACAAATTCAATTAGTCATCCATCCACCCGGACATAAGATCGAGAAAGCCATCGACATGGTGATGATGCTGCCGGCGGGATGAGGCGGCGTACACTTTGGGTAATAAGCGGGTTTGGCTGACCGGGTTAGCTCGAACTGGAGCCGACCAGCTCCACAATAACTTTTATGGTAAGCTGGATTTCTCAGCCTCCAGGCAGGAACATGACGCATGTTCACAACATACTATTATTTATTATAGCCTAACTTCACGCTGAGAAGTATTGTCAATTCGGAAAAGGCCTTTTTTTGGTAGCCTTCTGGCACGGGACTCACGGGCGTGGTGCCACGGCATACCTAGCGCCGGCAAGACGTGGGGTTTAACATGTGGCTTGAGGATTTCACGTCTATGGCCAGGGTCAAAGGTTGAAGAAGATACTACCTACTCACCGCCAGACATTAAGTAATTCGTACTCTTACACATATTCTATGCCAGGACTTCCATCATCCCACACCGAGCCGAGCCCGGGTAGATCAGCCGCCAGACAATTATTTAGTAGATCGGCCCATGAGGCGTCTTTCGTCAGTACAGGAAAGTGTTTGTCGGTCGTGACGAGATCAATGCGGAAGTATTTGTGGCCAAAGAGTAAACAATGCGAGCCGAGCCTGATGGCAAAGTTCGCAACCTCTGCGGTGCCGTAGTTGATATAGCAAAATGTGTAGTACTTCCTACCTAGTGTTCAAATTCTACCTACCACGCATACGTACTAGGTAGTAAGTAATTCGTGCAATACCTACCTGCCGCGGCTTGGCGCATGGGCATCTAGGCGGTCTACTTACAACATGTTTTGTACGGTACCGATCAAAAAAGGGCGTACTGTGTGGTACCCGGATTTAACGTTGAAGCCCCGCCATAACCACGCAACTAGGTAGGTACCCACCCAACCCGCGAATTGATGATGTGGAAGTATCATAGGTAACGGCGATAACACTCAGAAGGACCTATACAGAGTATCCTACCTGTCTAACAATCAATTGATTTGAACTACAAAGCAGCTCTACGCCTTGACATTTGCAGACAGAGGTTCTCGTTGTATCGTTGGATCCTCGCATACGCTAACCCAGCACTATACATACACACATACATTCCACCATCGAGGAGGTTCGTGACTTTTCCGTTGCAGGACCTCGCCAGGTCCAATCCATGCCTCCGACCTCCCACTCATCATCCGACGGCTCGGCTCATTCTGCTGCTATCCCGTCTAAGCGGCCCCTGCCCGAGATCGAGGGCCCCGTTCCGCACCGGCAGTCTGACGCCCGCTCCAGGGTATCCGAGAACAAGAGGTATAAAGCCGGTGGCTTGGGTGCGCCGGGAGCCTCCACTATGAGTAAGGCCCTCGGGAAGAGGCCAGCCGTCGTCAACCTGACGAGTCCTGCTCGGTCAGCTTTTGAGCCAAACAAGGGCGCAAAGAAGCTCACCGTCCTGAAGCTTCGCACGACATCGCCGCGCGACGACCTCGAACGCTATTATGAGAGGAGGAGAAATGAACTAGCGGACGCTCTCGTGGCCATCTTCAAACAGCAACAGCCACGGCAGCCGCTTGAGACGCTATACAGAGGCGTCGAGGATATCTGTCGTCATGGAGCCGCTCGTGAATTGTATGATACCCTGCGAACCGAGTGCGAGTCTTACTTGAACGGTCCCCTTCTGCGACTCATCGTGGCAGATAGCGGCTCATCTAACATCGACATGCTCAAGGCCGTTCACAAATACTGGGTCATCTGGAACGCCCAGTCGGTAGGCAATCTCCCTCGTCCTGCCAAGTTTTCTATATTAACAACGTGTCGAGACCACAATCCGCTCTATTTTCAGCTTTCTCGACCGTTCGTTTCTCTTGAATCAGAAGGATTTTCAACAAATCAACGATATGGCAATAGCGCTTTTCAGAAAAATGGCATTTGTTTCCGTACAGTCGTCTATGGGGCCGGGCGCGAGGTCCTTGGCCGGCATGTGCGAACTGATTGATTATGACCGAAGAGGCGACTCACAATTTGATCCTCCCTTGCTACGCGATTCTATCTCTATGTTGCACGTCCTGAACATATATGGCAAGTCGTTTGAGCCCCGATTCCTAAAGGCGTCCAGTGCCTATCTGCACGCGTTTGCCGAAGAGCTCAGCGCCGCCTCACTCAAGTCCTATATATCGGCTTGCGAGAAGCTTCTGGCTCGTGAAGACTACCGCTGTAATGCGTTTAACTTCGATAGTACTACAAAACGGCAACTCATGGATGAGGCACATCTCGTTTTGATCGACAACTACTCCGAGAAGCTGCTGGACAGTGGCAGTATAAGCAAAATACTGGATGAAAACTCAGTAGAATCGATGAAGGCCCTGTACGACCTGTTGCGTCTGAGTAATCTCCAAAAGAGACTCAGGGGGCCGTGGGAGGATTATATCAAGAATGCAGGCTCGGCCATCGTCAACGACACCTCTAGAGGAGACGAAATGGTAGTACGATTGCTCGAGTTCAGGAAAGCTCTAGACGTGATGGTGCGAGACGCTTTCAACAAGGATGATGATTTTGCGCATGGCTTGAGACAAGCGTTTGACAGCTTCATTAACGACAAGAAGATCATGGCGTCACGGAACGCGGGCACCTCGCCAGTCGGCGAGATGATCGCCAAGTACATTGATATGCTTCTCCGTGGTGGTCTAAAAACTCTCCCGGCATCACTGATTTCCGATGTTCAAGATCGCGTGGATGCGGAGAAAAGCGGTCAGGCCAGCACGGGCGACGAGGATGCCGAACTAGACCGCCAACTAGACAAAGCCCTCGAGCTGTTCCGGTTTATCGAAGGCAAAGGCGTGTTCGAAGCTTTCTATAAACAGGATCTCGCGCGACGGCTCTTGATGGGCCGCAGCGCAAGCGCAGATGCAGAAAGGAGCATGCTCGCCAAACTGAAAAGCGAATGTGGCTCTGACTTCACCCGCAATCTCGAGCAAATGTTCAAGGACCAGCAAATGGCTCGTGATGAGATGGCCTCGTACAAAGCTTGGCGCGAGGGCAACGGCCATATCAAGAGCAAGCTTGATTTGAACGTCAACATTCTATCGGCTGCCGCGTGGCCCACGTACCCTGACACTCAACTTATACTACCTGATGAGGTTGCGTCTCAGATAGAACAGTTTGATGCGTACTACATCAACAAGCACACGGGGCGGCGGCTCACCTGGAAACACTCCCTCGCTCACTGCGTTGTGAAGGCCTCGTTCAACAAGGGACCCAAAGAGTTACTTGTCAGCGCGTATCAAGCCGTCGTCTTGACTCTTTTCAACCAAACCGACGAGCCCTTGACATATCAGCAGATTCAAGAGCGCTCTGGTCTCAGCGGTCAGGATCTAGACCGGACATTGCAGTCGTTAGCTTGTGGTAGGGTCCGCGTCGTCACCAAAACCCCGAAGGGCAAGGACATCAATCCGACGGATACTTTTGTAGTGAACAAGACTTTCTCGGACCCGAAATTCCGCATCAAAATCAACCAGATCCAACTCAAAGAGACCAAAGAGGAGAATAAAGAAACACATGAGAGAGTTGCCCGGGACAGGCAATTCGAGACGCAGGCTGCGATTGTCCGCATTATGAAAAGCCGCAAGACTATGTCCCATGCCAATCTAGTCGCTGAGGTCATCAATCAGACTAAGAAACGTGGAGCGGTAGATACCTCTGAGATCAAGCAAAACATCGAAAAGTACGTTTCCGCCCCGTTCAGTATCGACCCATAAACGAGCCGCTAATCTGAAATAGGTTGATCGAGAAAGACTACCTCGAAAGGGAGGGATCCTCCTATACATATCTTGCATGAGCCCTCCCCCTTCCCTAGACCAAATATCCAATGCATCGTGAATCGCAGCCTAGGACAATACTAGTAACGGCTACGTCTTCACTACGGGGGTACCCGAGTCCCTAATCGCCGGATATCGACCAGCAGAAATACGAATCGGGCCTCCGATATTCGCAGCATTAGTAACGGACGCGAATTGAAACTAGGTGCCTCTTAACTGCTCGCAGGGTTCGCGTAAGTCTACAAACGTTCCCTCTACGATGACTACGAAGTCAACGCCCAGCACTTTGCCCCGAAACCGGGCGGTGACTTGACTGTATTGCCTAAATATATTCGTCAAGCTTATAAGAGCGGGTGTGGTAGCTAGACTAGAAGTCACAAATAAGTCCGGCATAAACTGGAAAAGGACGAGACACGACCATAGCTATCGAACACGCGATGAAGGCACGTTTAACTGTAACAGTCTACATTTCAACTGCAAATACTTGTTACCTGTGGCTAGTATCAGACATGATAGGCGTGTTTGAAAGCTGAGGTTCCTCTTGTAAGTAACGGAAGGGAAGTGCTAGAATATACCAATCTTAGCCCTTTAAACGCACACTCATGCCCGTGGCTGTCAATACATGTCTCGCGAATGCATTCACATACATATATCCGGACTTGTATTCGATCTTCTTTCTCCACTGTCCCTTATAAAATTGCCGTGATTTTGTGTATTGGATGTTATATACACGCGAGTGCCCCATTCGCCGACCGTTTTTTTTTTTGCAGCTCCAAACTAGGATGCACATATATCTAGGTACCCAACTGTATTATAGATTTTATGTTCATCCTTACCCTCTCCATTTCAATCGTCATAAAACCCCGTCTCCCACACCACCAAACGCCCGCTCTTCCGCTCATCGTCGGTGAAAAGACCATTCCACGCGCTCCAGGCTTCCCGGAGCTGGATTCTGTGACGGGCGCCGGGGCCATCCGAATCAAAGTACATGCGCAGGGGTGTCTCTATGCCCTCGAAACCGACAATGTAACGAGCCATGTGCTCACCAGGCGCGTTGCGCGGCCATATATTTCTGGCCAGGTAGTTAGTGGGGTCCGCGTAGAACTGCCGCGTCTCGTCCTGGTACGCGACTCGCTCGGGCGAGTTAGGCGCCGTATCGAGGGGTGGCTCGCACGTTAGGGCACGCGCGCTCAATGCCGGGTAGACGAGGTGAGATCTCCATGGCGTCGAGTGACAGGGCATCAGGAAAAGTGCGAAAAGTTCTTGCGGCTGGTCGAGACCGTCTTCAGCGGAAAGAGTTGTGTTTGCGGAGGCGCGTCCGAACCTCAAATGATCAGGGTGGATGCGCTCGAACTCCCCCCGCAGGAACGACATCACTTGGACTGGCGCCGCGGCATGGAACCAAGACAGATAGCCCCCGATTACTATGTTGATGATCAGGGCGATAGCGAGTAGGGGTTTTCTCCTCCAGCCCAGCGCTGGGCGTGGACAGGTCGAGGCACCGGAGGTCGAGAGCGTCGTGAAGAACGACGTTAGGTACGGCGCTGCGAGGATGTGAAGAGCAGGCAGAAGAGGTTGGATGAATCGGACCTCCTTATGAGATACTAATGACAGAGTGGATATGGTGGTGATGACGATAAACGTTAAAGCTTTGAGTGTATTGGATGTAGTTACTGAATAGCTGGATTCGGCGTCCAGTGATCGAACAAGGGCCTGAAGAACGAAGGGCGTCATGGTAGTGCAGAGGAGCGGAATACCTTGAAACAGATAATAATGCCAGTCGTTTTGCCCATAGAAAATTGCGAGATCCTTAGTCACGTTGAAGTGCAGCCACGCAAAAGGAGGGAACTTCCAATCTCCAAAGTACTGGCGATCGCACGCTAACGAAACGCCCAGGGCGATACATCTATAGAAGTTAAGCAAGCATTCATATACCAATATTGTAGCACTTACCCGCAAAAGACGACTTCCCGAAATAAGATGAACAGTACCTTTTGATTCAGGGGTGACTGTCCAGTGAGCGTAAAACGGGTGAGAGCAAGAGTGCCTACCGCTATCCATACAAAGATATTTGTAGGCCTCAAGAGCACAGCAAAGGCCGCCAACAGAAGTGACATTCGTAATCTGGTGTGCTGTTAGACAAATTCCTATCCTTAATGGACATGCCTGCTTACCTGTTGACTTGGCCAGGGGTATTGAAGAGAACAGCCGAGTTCTGAGACTCGCCTTCCTCGTCAGCCTCTGTACCAAGAAGCTCCCACGGCCAATAGTACAGTGCCATAGCGGTCAATGTAGTTTCGAGGCAGTTCGAGAACGTCCTCGTAGCTGTATACCATTGCCATGGATTAAGTAGCGCCATCAGCAGCTGTGACCTATATCAGTCCTGTTCCGAGCAGCCACTCAAAGAAAGAAAACATAAACTCACGACAGACCAGGCAGCAGCGCTACTTGGCCCATACAGCTTCTCGGCAAGCTTCCAGGTATACCAGTCACTTGAGGCAGCAAAAACGGTCTGCAGGACCTTAGGGGCCATCAGAAGCCACTTAGCCTTGACCGTTGGCACGTTGTACGCGGCCCAGAAGCTGTCCACGACAAAGTACCCAAACGCGAATATCGTAGGGTGTATTGATGAACGTAGCGCATGGCGCCATTCCTTTCGGACTGTCAGCGAGTTTTTGATCATGAACGGCTTTTGGGGTGTCGCTAATCCCATAACCCACGCACCCATGTTAACCAGGCTCCGCTGTTGTCTCCGTACAACAGCTCCCATGCTGGCTCAAGCACCTGGAAGTATTCGTCTGGCTGGAAGAATGTACGAACACAGAGAGAGTTGACGAGGCGAACAGCAAAGATCACAGAAAGGGCCTCTCGCGCCTGTTCTGCAATGAGACCATTTACGGCTTTGTCTTGTCTATTCCGTGTCTCTTCCTCCTTTTCCTTAGCACCGAGGGCCTTCTGGCCGAGTGCTTTCTTGGGACTCATTTTGCGAACATGACAGATCTTGTTGTTCTTTCCGACGTTTCTGAGAAAGTGCGTCTGAGGACAGATCTGGTCAATTATAAGCCACGAGGTAGCGGTTGAGGCTACCTGGCAACCTGGCTGAGAACTAGCAATTCATCCAATATCAGGGCAATTTACCGAATTATCCCAATTGATCTGGGCTTGGCCCACATGCCCGATTCGGGTTGACTTTTATCGTCCGATACAATATCTACCCTGGTTTGGATGGTTTCCGATGTATCAGTCGTGCGGCCGGGCTAAGTTCATGTAGGTACTTCCATGGTTATCTAGCCGATTTCAGTTAGTGGCATTATTCTTATCGTGCGCCCCAGTGAACAACTGATAACTAGCTGGGAACGCCAGCTTGTGATGGAAACAGAAAACGTTCCAGAACCACCCCCCCTTTAACTAGCCCTACTACGTAGAAGTCTGACTGACTAGAGCGCTTGCCCCCATGTCATATGTCATCCTCCGTCATCGTCCCAAGTTGCCGTTCTACAAATGTGTAACATCTGATTGGCCTGCCTTTGGCGTTTGTCTGGTTGCTGCCAAGGCTGCATCTTTATCTTCCGTCTCGTGAGTGGCACTTCCGTCCCGCTACCGGCCTGTTGTGACCCGCTACTACGAGGTTCGATGACACCGGCTGCCGCCTTTTCCACTCTAAGTCCGAACTGTCTTGATTGTCTTTACCTACTATGTACCTGGCATCTCACCTACTTTCCTCCTAGCGGGCCTTGTCATCAATCGAATCAATGATCCCCGTAAGCACTCAAACTCAAAAGTCGCATACGGAATTGCTCTTGTCACCATGACATGACAACACGGCGACATGAACAGAAAACAACAGCGATGGTTTGCCGCTTTGCTTCGGCATCATGTGGAAACACTAGATGTTCATGTGACCCCTTTGTTCTGTAGTCTGACCAGCGGTGCTGTGTCGCGGCTGGATGAGCCGCATCGACTTGCACTTAGGGGTATAGTGCCTGGTACAGCGTCTAGGATGTGTCTCTGACATTACGTACGATTCAATACTTCGAGTCGGCCCCGCCTTTTCCACGGTCCCTTCTTCTTGTCTTCCTTCTTTTTCTATTACGCTTTTATTCCTTGAACCTTGCCTGCTTGCCTGCTATTGTGGTCCGATCCCCAGACCTCTTGAGTAGTTATAGACCTGCTCTCTTCCTCTGCTGTGCTGCTATGTTCATTCTGTTTCTGTATTGACTTACCATATCCCATCTCAAGATAACACTCCCACGACATGGCTCCCCACGCTGAAGACCGAACCGAAACTGGGCGATCCGCCAATGGTTCAATTGGTTCCAAGTATCGCGCGTCCTCAACAAAGAGTGCGATTGCCGCCGAGCATAAATATGCCGCTCACAACTACCACCCGCTTCCTATTGTGTTCTCCCGCGCACAAGGTATCGACGTCTGGGACCCTGAAGGCAGACACTACCTAGATTTCTTATCTGCATACAGCGCTGTCAACCAGGGCCATTGTCATCCAGAGCTTGTCAAGGCTCTGACCGAACAGGCCGGTCGTTTGACCCTGAGTTCGAGGGCTTTCCACAATGACGTGTTCCCCAAGTGGGCCGAGAAGGTCCAGCAGATGTTCGGCTACGATATGGTTCTGCCGATGAATACCGGAGCAGAGGCCGTCGAGACAGCCATCAAGATCGCCAGAAAATGGGCATACAAGGTCAAGGGTGTACCCCAAGGCAAGGCTTTGGTTTTCGGCGTCGGCGAAAACTTCCACGGTCGAACGGTGCGTTGAGCAAAACGAAGATTGCTGCGGGGCTAACACATAGACAGATGATAGCCGTTTCGCTCTCTACCGACCCCGAATCCAAGGACAATTATGGGCCGTATATACCAAACATCAGCGCCACCTCTCCTTCCACTGGAAAGCCTATTCGGTACAACAACGTCGCTGACTTGGAAGCGTTGCTCGAGGCACATGGCAAAGAGACGGCGGCATTTATCGTCGAGCCAATCCAGGGAGAGGCAGGTGTCGTTGTTCCTGATGATGACTACCTCAGAAAGGTTCAGGATCTTTGCAGGAAGCATAACGTGTTGTTGATTTGTGATGAGATCCAGACCGGCATTGGTAGGACTGGGCGGATGCTCTGCTCGGAGTGGGCTGGGATCAAGCCGGACATGGTGACGCTTGGCAAGGCCATTTCAGGTGGCATGTACCCAGTTAGCTGTGTTCTCAGCAGTAAAGAGATCATGCTGGTCGTCGAGCCTGGCACACACGGCTCCACCTATGGTGGAAATCCTCTTGGCTGTGCTGTCTCCATCCGTGCACTTGAGCTCATGGAAGAAGAACAGCTTACTCAGAAGGCTGAGAAGCTAGGAAACGTATTCCGAGAGAGTCTAGCCTCGTTGAAATCGCCAATCGTCAAGACGATACGCGGTAAGGGATTGTTGAATGCGGTCGTGGTAGATGAATCACAGACGAATGGACATTCTGCTTGGGATCTATGCCTTCTTCTCAAGGAGAAAGGTCTTTTGGTAAGTTTTTGGGTAATAATCACACAATGTGTGACTGTAGACGATTGGTTGTATTAGTGCTCACTTTGACATAGGCCAAACCAACACATGGGGACATCATTCGATTTGCACCCCCATTGGTAATAACCGACGCACAGATGCAGAAGGCTATAGCTATAATCGGAGACGCACTGCGAGAACTGCCCAAGATGAAGCGACACGAGAACGTTCAAGTAGGACTGGAGAATTGAAAATGGTGTAAAAAGGCACATCACTTGTCACCATTGTTTCGCGCCGGGGCTGTGCAATGCCTCTAGCGTATGACAGCTTTCTACACTACCCAGGCGGGCCGTCGTGCATGCGAAAGTGGAAAAACGGTGGAAACAGTATGCGAGACTCGGGTCCCCGGACCAAGATAGAGGGTAGCACTCCTGCTCTGCAACCCCGCAGCGTGTTGTGCGTATTAAGGGAATAAGGCGCTTTTCCTGCTTCTATAGGTAGCGAATTGAGAAAGGAACTGATCAATAATACCCGCATAGTTGATGTTGATGTCTCAGAGAACTCGAATTGCAATGTGGGGAGCGAGCCATCATGCATAATGCATAATGGTACCGACACGATCTACGAAGTATACCAAGGCATACGCGATCACGGAGACCTGCAGGAATCCTCTTTCACATATACTAGAGAAACAATTTGGTGTTGGTGTACATTCTGCTATAAAACAGCTCTGGGCCCACAGATCATCTCTCTACTAGTTAGCTATAGCACGTTATGCATGTCTCTGTCTATCTGTGATGTGCATAACACAATGTAACTAAAGGTTCAAATCTTTGCCTCTCGCGCCATGACGTACGATCGTGGGAAAAGCTCAACTCAGATAGAGAAACCACTAGTATTCGGCTACAGAAGCCGACATATCCGTCTGTTTGCGGTATTCATCAGGCATCAAACTTAAATGCGAGCTCTGTCGAAAATGTGTACCTAGTATAAGACCCTTGTCCCTTGGCTTACCTAAGAATATTGATATTCTACGGCTCAATCGAATCGATTTGGATTGTCCAGAGGATCTCAAGACACGTACATTGTGCATGCAGCATGCGTTCCGGAGTACGCCCCTCAAAACCCCACTCTCTGTGACGGATGAACATCTATGGCTGCCCCAGATGACCAACGGCCAGTGGAATATTCGATATCGTAGTGCGGGTGTGTGCTGTGAGCCGTGATAGGACAGCCCGTCCCATGAGTTACCTCGTGCCTATGAAGCAGGGCTGCGTCGTCTCAAGCTACTATCAATTCATGCAACCGTCAGCGAATGGGAGTCCGCCAGCTGCACGATACTTGTGCGCCCTCTCCCAGACCAAATCATTTCCTCTCGTATTGGAGAGTCAGTACTAATTAATAGGCAGGTACATCCAACGAGAAGAAGTTGGCGTATCACCGAACCAAGATTGATGGTCCACTTGATGGCTGATCGTGGAGAGAGATAAGAGACAAGAGGGACGACCCCAGTTTCTCAACGTGCTACCTCTCTTCTTATCCACTCGACGATGGGCCTTTCAGACAGAGATATCAGGGGTCCTGCTAGCTTCTTTTGGTGACATATGCTACGCAACCTTCCCCATTACTGTTGTGGAAATACTCCCCAGTCTACGGAACAAGCGCTCGCAGGTACGCGGGTGCTAGCTCGTCAAACGGCCTGTTCCAGTAGCGTGACTAGTTAGCCTACATAGATAAAGGCGACCTCGTGACCGGCACTGGGCGCTTGCTGCTTGCCACCTCGCCTTCGAACCATATAAGTCCCCCGTTATTCAATCTATTCGTAGGTTTTATCACTTTCCCACTCCTCATAGTATCTGATCAGCAGTCGGGAGCATGTTTTTAAAGGATGTATGCGCATTATTTGATATTTCCTATTGATAATGGAGTGATGGCCAGAGCGGATTGGGCGTGGTCTTGCATCGTTCTCCCCGAGTAATCAGGCGAAGAAAGAGGGTGGATCATTCACCTACCTTTCCTTTTCGACCAGTCACATAATACGGGGTCATTCAGTCATTAACGAAGTCGTAAACGAGTGTGCCCAGCATCATAGCCCGTGATTTGTTATATAGGCGAAGTAACACTACTCAGTTTTGTCTAAAACAAGAGGACGGTGTGAGACTCGTCAGAATACATGAACTCACGATCATAATGACCGGGAGGAACCTGTTGGTGTCGATCTATAGACATTTATGTTACCATAGCTACTGGCTCAACTTCGCGGTCAAATGCCGTCTTCAGGATAGGTAGCCCTTACAATCAAGACAATCAGGGTCCTGGGGAAGATCTACGGTCGGAGATGGATGAGTCAACACCTGAAGGATCAACACAAACGAGCGCATGGTGCGTCGCAGCAACCCGTCCGCATCAGGTAGCCCGACTCGACTTATTGCCTGTTCTGGTAGGCCACGAGGTATTGCACTGGACAAAGGGGTACTATCAGCGATCAGCTATATGTACCATCAGCCTGACTGTGGAGAAAGATTTAGGTAGAACAGTGCATGCGTGTAGGCCTTGGACGAGGCAACAAGCAAACGTCTTCCAGGTTAGCCGCAATAATTAGCGATCGGTTATAATACATCTCAATGATTTATACTCCCTCCCAACAACTCGCTGCAACGTAGTCAGGTATGGGAGTAGGTTTCCGCAGTAACTCGAAGCAAACGATACCTGGTAAGACTTTACAGAGAGCAGGGGTATAGGCGTGATGCCATTTTGTGCTGGTAACTTACTTAATAGCATCAGGTGCCAAGTTATCTTATAGAACATTTCAATAGGTAGTCCTAATTCTACTTCCAGACTTGCAGGGCCGACATATGGCTTCTTTACCTACATTGTTCCGTCTCTTCATGATTACTAGCAATTATGCCACTATATGTATCTTTGATACCAGCATTGCCCATCAGCAGTATTGTCGCAATCATCGTGCAGGTTGTATTCTACTCAAACTCGCATGGGAAATCCATGGGACCACCTCGATGCTAGAGTCTTAGCGGCTGGGTCGGTCTAGCACTACCTAGGTAACTTCTTATCAGTCATTATCACGCTGGAGAAGTCACGGGTTGCGGACAGACAGACAAGTCCTTGATCTTCATAGTAATATGTAAGTTAGCTCTGGATGCCTCGCCACTAGTACTCGTAACGGTCCTTTGTCCAATGACAATGTAGGTAGGCACGAGGTTTTTGTCTTGCTCGTGGGCTTCCCGTCCCCTTTGTTGTCCGAATCCCCATTGCGCCTTTCTGGTGGGTTATTGTATGGCGTTGTATGGCGTAGCATGTAATCCGCTGCCCATATCTCGTGATACCGATTCCGTTGCGGCTTTGGGTGACTTTTCTTCGCTATCTTGGTCATCCACCTTCCACTTCTCCCTATTTTCTACCACTTCGTTCCATTCTACCCCGGTTGGCTTTCTTCCCTCTCATTCTTCGCCTGTGTGTCGCCACCTTTTCTTCCCCAGGGGCGACGTCCACTCTCGGTTTCCAAAAACAAGCCGTCTCAGCCTTCTAATCAAGCGCCCTTCACCATTGAGGTAGTATAGCTTCCAAGACGTCTAACGAGGACCTGCACGGCACTGTGCGAATTGCCCGAACCCTGCAACAGGTTGCATAGCGTCCAGGCATACACTACTATCTCTCTACAGTACACTACAGCCTGGAGTAGATCAGTAGGTAATCACTACATAGTACATACACTAGGCACAGACAAGTCCCAGCTAATATGCCAGGGCAAGACTTATCATAGACCGAGTCATTCGCTTGATCATCGGCCAACCACCACCCACCACACCCTCCCATTCTTCACGCACACGACATTAGGTAGGTAACAGGCAGGACAAAGCTACCCTACTCGAGCTTACACGTACTACCCTGAGTAGATACCTCTGCACCCGGACCCTCGCGCTCCTGCAGCTCCGGATCGCTAGTCGAGGTAGCCACCTGCAGCGTGCCAGCAAAGCTCAGCTTATTCTGCCTGCTCATCGTTGAAACAAGTCAATTAGCAATTAGCAGGACAAGTCACAACCGGTACAGTACCAGCAGCAAACGGCAGCGCCCCCCTGTCTTTCCTGCAGTTGGCACTGACCCAATACATACACCACAGGTACCTAGGTGCCCACTGCCGGCAGTGTAGGCAGGACAGTGTACTCCGTTTGTATAGTACCCACATTGTCTAATCGCTTCGACTAGTTAGGTGTCGTAGGTATCCACACCCACCTGGCCTGTCTTGATATCTAACTATAGTAGGCCGAGATAGGTATCCAGCATTCATTATCGGCAACTTCCCCATCCTACTTCCCTATCCACTTCAACGACCGTCGGTATGTATATGTATCTCTGCTACTGCTAGAATCAACGTCCGCCAACTCTCTACCCCCTCTCAGAGGAGACGCACGTCGATGAATGTCATGGATGGCGCCGGCTAACTCACCAAGCCTGCTACAGTCGGGTCCGGTTTCTCGGTTTCTCGGTTCTTTGCGTTGCTCACAGTGACACAAGCATCTCCAGATCGCTCCCCGCTTGACAAGGTTCCAATCCTCGATTGTGTCCCAGGTCCACCTCCGACCTATCGGATTCAGTCCCTACTACATCATTCCCACTTTGACGTTCTGTTCCGTGCATCCCAACCTGAGACGCGCAGCTCACCTTAAGCTTTCGAGCTTCTTTCCTCCTGACTATATTTCATCCGATTTGTGCATATTGCCCTCCATCTACCTGTCCCTATCCATCAACTAAATAGGTCCAGCCTCAACGCCGGCCATCTTCTACGCATGTATATGAAGACGATCACGCGAGTCCCAGTTCCGCTTCCCATTCCCTTATAGGCCCTGGCCTGCGACGAACTTCCTGTCATCGCCAACTTACGCAGGGAGCCATGGCTGAAGCGCGAGTTTCTTCGCGTCGGGCGAAAACCGGTGACGATGTCGTTGGCCAGTTCCTTATCGGCTCCGAGATAGGAAAAGGCAGCTTTGCGCAGGTCTACATGGGCAAGCACAAGGTTCGTACCCCTTCGTTCTCTCACATCGACCTATGTTTGCGGTCTTTTGTGTTTCCAACAACTCATGGTCCCTATTGCATGTTCATAAGATCGGGATGGCTTTCTTTGGTGATTGTATACAGGGGCATACTTGTTCCCGAGCGTCGAGTCTTGCTTGGAAGACTGTGAAGCTGGCTAATATGAAATATAAAGGTATCCGGTGCTGCGGTCGCCATCAAATCCGTCGAGCTCGCCCGATTAAACAAGAAATTAAAGGACAACCTTTTTAGCGAAATCAAGATTCTTAAGAAGCTCCGACATCCACACATCGTAGCCCTTCACGACTGCGTCGAGTCAACAACTCACATCAATCTCATTATGGAGTACTGTGAGCTTGGAGACCTTTCTCTATTTATCAAGAAGAGGGATAAGCTCATAACGCATCCTGCCACTTGCGACCTGGCGCGGAAATACCCCAGTATCCCGGGATCAGGATTGAACGAAGTTGTGATTCGGCATTTCTTAAAACAACTTGCCAGTGCCCTACAATTCTTGCGAGAAGGCAACTTCGTTCATCGAGATATAAAGCCGCAGAACCTCCTACTTCTTCCATCCGTCATATATAGAGAATCGAATCAGGATAGTCGACCAATCCTCAGCGCCAGTCAAGACTCATTGATACCCGCAGTCGGATTACAGTCCTTACCGATGTTAAAGCTGGCAGATTTTGGGTTTGCTCGAGTTCTACCATCTACTTCACTCGCAGAAACTCTGTGCGGATCGCCTCTATACATGGCACCCGAGATACTTCGTTACGAGCGGTACGATGCCAAAGCCGATCTTTGGTCCGTTGGAACGGTAGCCTACGAAATGATAAGCGGAAAACCTCCGTTTCGAGCCAGCAATCATGTCGAGCTGCTGCGAAAAATTGAGGGTAACAATGATAACATCAAGTTTCCCAGGGAAGTTCAGGTTACATCAGATCTCAAAGCTTTGATTCGTGCTTTGCTTAAGCGTAAACCTGTCGAAAGAATGAGTTTCGAGGACTTCTTCAATCACGATGTCATTTCGGACCCAATTCCTGGCCTGGTGGAGGATGACCTTCCAAGATTGCACCGACTATCTTCTAGAGACTCGCGGCTTCTCTCCAAAACAGACGAGCCTCGGTTGGAAGGACGACGTTTGTCGACGCATCATCGTTACCGAACTGACATAGACATGGCACACCGAGAGACGGATCAATTATCGCCTCGAGAAAAGCCACTGAAATCTTCGCCTTTAGCTACCACGCCAGAGCTTGGAAATCAACACGACACAGTCCCGTATGCAGCTCAAGTAGGCCATTCAGAACAACATGATGTTGCACCTGGTCTTGGGATCCAACGTCCTCCGCCGGTTCAATCGTATTCAAAACCGGTGCTCACAGAAGAGCGGAGGAATCGAGGTAACTCTAATGCCTCGTTAAACACGTTTCCGCGTGATGATAAATCATCTCCTTCAAATGTCGATAACAGCACGGGAAAGGAAAAGGCTAAATATTACACTTCGACAACAGATGAACGAGAAAGGGCCGCTCATGATATCGCTTTCGAGAGAGACTACGTTGTCGTGGAAAAGAAACACGTTGAAGTGAATGCATTTGCGGATGAGCTTGCCGCCAAAGGCACACAAGCACATGCTCTGCCTCACCGATCAGGACAGGTAGTCAGACGTGCTACGCAACAAGGCGATCCAAGATCGACCACAGGGGCTGTCCCAGCTCAACCGTCCAATGCCTTACAGATAGCACAAGGAAGACAACGACCAGATAGCCACCATCGAGGTTCTTATGAAAAGAACATGTCAGGGAGTCCCAGTTCAACTACCTCAGTTATCTCTAAAGCTATTCAAGATGCCAGCTTAAGGCTCTTCGGCATCAGATACCCCTCGCATATGCTTGGCAAGGGTGCGTCTCCTCCGCATATGTACAGCCCTTTTCCATCGTATCCTACACCAAACACGTCCATGGGCCTGATCACCGACGGTCGCCAAGGGGGCCCCATTGATGAGGATCTCCGTGTTGCCCAGTGTATTGAAGATTTTGCTACACGCAGCGATGTTGTCTGGGGCTTTGCGGAAGTCAAGTACAAGCAGCTTGTACCACTCGCCCCCTCCATCGATGAAGGTCTTGGGGGGATACTTGCTGATAAGATGGGCTCAGATGAAGAGGAAGGTCTTACAGTTGAGGCCATTGTTGTCCTCTCAGAAGAAGCACTTGTGTTGTACGTCAAGGCGCTTTCTCTCCTCGCCAAATCTATGGACATTGCAAGTATTTGGTGGACACGCAAAGCTAAGAGCGAATCTACTACCGCCATACAACATGTCATTGGCCGCGATGCGGTCGGCGCCCAAACCCTTGTATCAAGGGTAAACTCTGCTGTCCAATGGGTTCGCAAACGTTTCAACGAAACATTAGAAAAGGCTGAAATTGTCAAGCTCAAATTGACTGAAGCTCAGAAACAACTCCCTCAGGATCACGTGCGCCATCCAAGTAACAATCAAGTCGAAGCCGTCGTGCCTGGGACTTCGAGTGCTGAAGGTATAGTGTTAACACCCGGTCTAAGTGCCGAGAAGTTGATGTACGACCGAGCCATCGATATGAGTCGGGCGGCTGCGATAAATGAGATTGCAAACGAAGACCTAAGCGGATGCGAGCTCTCTTACGTTACGGCCATTCGAATGCTTGAGGCCGTACTTGATAATGACGAGGATATTTCAAGCAAACGACGGTCGTCAGGGTTCTCAAAGACGGAGCGTGAAATTCAAGAAGCCGTATCAGATATCAACCCGGATGATCAACAAGCAGTTCATAAGAGCAAGTTTCACCCTAACTCAGCAGTACTAAAAACTAAGCTAACCAACCGTCACAGTGATTCACATGATCTCTGGGAGGCTCACTACGCTTCGAAAGAAGATGCAGATGATCGCGAATGCTTCGAAAGCTCAGCCACATAGCCTCCCCCGCAAGCGAAGCGACGAAGCTACGCCGCGGAGCGTTCCTACCCACACCTCGTGAAAGTCGAGGATGAAATCTCACGATTGATGACGACACGTATAAGATTGCGATACAAATCCTGTTTATGCCCCGCGGCTCTTGGAATCTACCTTCACAACTTGCTATGGTAGCTAGTTAATGTTTTTTCCCTCTTGTTTTGCTCATCCAGTGGCGTTATGGACAGGATCCTCCAACATCGCGGGAGAAATTCCTTCCGCTTAGGCGTTCGATACATTTCTGTGGTCCAGTCTCTTCATTTAATTCATCCTCTTCAAACATTACCGGTCCCATTCGCTGTTTCTGGAACCAAGCGCGAGATCGCTTGCGTCGTCTATGTAAGTGTACGTTGGAACCCTCGGGTTCGATCTCAGATGTCCAGCAATACATAGGCTCGATAGGCCGGCGACTCTCGGACGCATGGTTATAGCCCGTTTTGCTGCTCAAACGGACGGCTTGTCATTCTATTTCTTTGGGCCACATCTCGTGGTGCAGACATTAGACCCTTTTTTACATACGAAGTTTATATTACTTTTCCACTCTTCCTGTTTTACTAGTGTCTACGGCTACTCTCTTGTGTCGTCGGCCCATCACACCGCTGTGGTTTTTCCCGATTATGGTATTATTGTATATTCTCACCCTTTCAAGCTTCATACCAGTTTCTAGCCTGTTTTTTTCTTATCTTCCTTCGGCATTGAGGGTTGCATTGGTTTAGATTGATTGGATACAACTCAGGATGAACTTATCAAAACCCGATTGTCGGGCATGGTCCTGGCGCCATTGGAAAGCCCAACAAGATCGGTATAGTCAGCGACTAGTCATTCAGTATGAATAAAATAAGGCATTGCAGCTACCTTCGAATTTCAACTCATATCCGCAACCATAACTCTATTTGTCATTTTTCAAAAACAGACAAAGCCATTGTTTACTTGTTTAAAACAGACATAAAGAATCGTGAACAACGCCCGTCACTATGTCGACTACAAAAAGAGCGTGCCCGTAGATGCTCGATTCCAATAATGAGGTTTTTCATTTTACAATACCGTGAACATAAGACAACATTATCAGTGTCCATCAACATATAAGAGCCCTGAACTGAGCACCACGAATCTTTACTTCTCTATCGTCGATCTACGCTATTTGGCATTTTATTCTTCTTACGAGGAACCTCTGCCTAGAAACGATTAGGCATACTCTTCTAAGATGTGCTACGAGTATGTTTATAGATACCGATGCTGCGGCTGCCACTGGCGACCCAGTGAAATTATCCACGTAGACATTCCCTATCCGTGTTCGCCACCATATCCTATCAGACACACATGGAAGGAGGGGAGTTGCGAGATGCATTCCAAGGAACAACAAATGAAAGAAGGCATGCCTAAATCAACTACTTCCAATGCTTCGACTTCCTCCCGGCACAAAGGTACGTAGAATAGTTATGAAATAGTAGAGATAAGATCCAGGAAGTAGTAATCTACAGTGCTCTCTTTTAAACTCTTGTTCCGAATATCATATGTGATGACTATAACGCCTCGCCCCTACATTCTACTGCCCGTTTGCTAGGTATCCCCAGTTAATAATATCGTTGCTTGGCGGATCCGAGTAAAAGATGAGGCTCAAAAGAAGGGTTGACCCGGCATAGCTCCAGCGGCTATTGTCGAGTCAAGTTAGGTTGGGTAGTAGTAATGGCGTATTAGACAGATATCAAACTTGAAATGCAGGTATGACGACAACTTTGGACCCCAAATTATTCAGGCCCTGGGCCAAGCTCTTTTGTCGCCACCTGCGGGGACACCCTATACCGGTACGATTCATGCTATACTACCTAGGTGCCTATAGAGGGGAGTGGAAATATACTTCTCGAGACTGCGGCAGCACGACGAAAGGCTCCCCCGAGTAACTCTATTTAGGTGTTGCTAAATATAGAAAAGCGAGGTCGCAGCAAACGACTTGGACAGTGATGGCCTACATACTGTAATAGATATAGAACAATTAAGATACACGCGAGGTAGCCATATTGGCAATTTACTTTACAATCCGTGATCGATTGTGCGTTGTAGGCTTGCCATAGAAGAGTCCATAGACCCTGTAAGTCGACCAGTACGTCGTCCCTAGCCAATACCCCCTCCCCCCCAGGCCATTCCGTGTGGTCAGAGTGAATTCAATGGTCTGTAATGTTAAATCTATAAACCTAGTAGTGCTTCTCTTCTCTCGGCCTAGGTATACGTAACGACATCGAGCAATGACAGTGCTTGAGTTGCGAGGGATCGATGATGTGGTGGCGGCAGATGATGCACGACATGCTACCCATTTGGTACATGAAGCCCAAGGTATCAATATTGTGCTACTACTGGGCGCTGCAGGACTTTATATAGCTAACTGCCTTAGTTGCAATATACTGAGGCTACACTGGTATGCCGGAATGTAACCGGCCTACCTAGGCTGCAGGACCTACCTAACGTCATTATTGGTTGTTAGCCAGTCGAATTTGAATAAGCTGATGCAGCTGCTTCGAAGTTTCGAATGAGGTACAGCCAAAGTCAATCAAGTCCAGTTGTTAGTCCGGGAATACTAACGATAACCACCCGCTTGCACTATTCATCGTTGAATTCAAGGACGATCGTGTGCAGTAGGCTTCACCGGCCATTATGAATGCTGAGCATTGGTTGTGTAATATAAAATAGGTTAGTCTCACCGAAACAACCCGATCGTAAATGTAGCCAACGCCGCAGTATGAGCAGCCTTATCCCAACCTGGAACTTAAAAGCTGGGCAAATCCTAGGTCTGCAGACACCCAACATGCTATGCTGTTTGCTTGACACATCAGGGTTTATGTATTCAGCTTCTCTATACCGAACACAGCTTCCCCAAGGTTATAGTCGGGTCGCCGAACTAACAACTGCACTGTAGAAACGAAACAACGACACAAACGCGCCCCCTTCACCCTTTCGAGCAAGTGGCCAACCGTATTATTGCCTTGGTTTTGTAGGGTATTGACACAGCCAGGACAGGGCTGTGTTGAGAGTAGACTCTCTTTCCACCGAAGCCGTCTAACCACCCTGAGATAATGAGAAAATTATAAGAAAAGAGTGGAATGCTCAGCCATGTCCGCACAACGTAATAGGCAGGCCACGATGCCGGGGTTATGTATAGCAACATGCATGTTGAGAGCAACAGCCACAATTCATCGAATAACGAGAACCAAAAAGACGCAGATATATAACGATGTAAGCTCATGGTATTCACATCGTTATTGTCACTGCCATCGCCATCGCCATCGCAATAAGAAAAGCTATAGCATCGTCATAGATTAGTGTTGCATCTTACAAGCAATACAATGTATATAGATAACAATAGTACCGGGATGCATGTGTGTCTAGCTAGCTGCTGGCTACTAGCCACATGGGGTATTCGTTTACCTAACTTAAGTACCTTGAGTAGGTTAGGTCTGCCTGCTGGGGTCCGCCTGGGGCACTTGAGACGCCTCCCCCGCCGCACCGTTGTTCCTTGACCCGCCAGCTTTGCGGCATAATACAAAGGGTACCTGACAGTCATAGCTGTACCCTGGCCTTCGCTCACGAGGGCAGATCACCACCTCCCTCCCGCCTCCCACCACTACCTTACTTACCATTTACCATTACATATACCAATACCACCACCACTACCACTAGCGGCAGCACCACCCCGTGTGTGTCGCCCAGTTCTGCACGTTCCGTCGGTTGATTAGACGATTCTCTTCTCAACTCTGCATTCCACAACATATGTAAATATCATCATCGCCAAAACATCTCTGCTAACCACGGGCCCGCCACCATCAACGCTATTTACTAGCACCACTAGCACGTACTGCCGACTGCTGCGACAACATCAGCGATTTGCCGCCCACTTGCATCTGAAACAGTCGGACTCGGTGCCACGCCCATTCAGCTCGTGCCGACGCGAGCCCTGGACTCGACTCCTTGTAAGACACAGACACAAAACCGAATCCCATCGTCTCCAGCGCTCCTCGCTCCTCGCTCAACGTACGTCGCTGTCGTATACGTCGGCAATCGATTGATCAAGCTGGTCTACGAGTCTACGCTTACTTGTTGACGAACAACTACACAAAGGCGGGGTGTGACCCAGATACCAACCGCGTCCGTCCATACACACATCCACTGCGCCGCTCTGGCCGACCAATCCACCGCCGTTACGCCCGCCCTTACTTGCGCCCTCGGTACCCGCCACGTTTATGTCTCCTTCACACGCGCATACTCCCAAGCCCGTTCAACCTGCCGTGATTGACTAGACAGCCTAATCCCTCGCTGTTGACGAAGTTGAGTAGGAGGAGTACATGCGCTGTCCATTACCAAGCCGCATTTCCTCCGTCTCTTCAACGTCTGCGGTCACTCGCGCGTCATCAACACAATGACGTCCGCTGTCACCCCATCCAAGCAACTCCAGATGAGCCAAGCACCATCGCAACCACAAATTCCGCCTCAAAGCCCCGTGACGCCTGCGTCGCCGCCAAGTAAGCGAGCCGACCTCAAGTCGTGGTGGAAGAAGTTTCAGGTCCAGCCCACCAGACATCACGAGACGCGAGGTAAGCCAACGCCCTATTATTCGCTCACTCTTCCGATCTACGTTCCATTGTCTCCCTTATCATATGAGGCGGTCATGGTCATTCTTGGGTTCTTTGTAACCGCTCTTCTATCACTACCGTCTCTTTCTTCCTCCTTGGGACTATCGAACGCACCGCACTCTGACGCGACGTGTTCCGGAGCTTACGCGCCAGCTTTAAAGTGCGCGCTAAACACGTGCATTGCTATCCCTGCTACCGATGAGTCTACATATCCTAACACTGAAATACCCAGCCGTATCATGAGGCTCGCTAGATCAGCTGACCAATTCCTAAACAGACACTCAAACGGACACGCGGCACCCAGGCATCTTTGGTGTCCCCCTTCGACAAAGCATCACTTACGCAAATGTCGCCATCTCGCTCATCGACGAGCACGGCCAGAGCTACATATATGGATACGTGCCTATTGTGGTGGCTAAATGCGGCGTGTATCTCAAAGAGAAAGGTGTGACTTCAGTCTTCAGGGATGGAAGGTGTGGCTGCTAACGGTTCTGATAGCCACAAGTGTGGAGGGTATCTTTCGTCTCAATGGCTCGGAGAAGCGTATCAAAGAACTGAAGATTCAATTCGACTCGCCAGACCGGTACGGCAAAGGTCTTGTCTGGGATGGATACACAGTCCATGATGCTGCTAATGTTCTTCGGCGGTACTTGAACGACCTCCCCGAACCAGTTGTCCCATTGGAATTATACAGGCGTTTCCGAGAACCGCTACGAGGCCATACAAAGCAAGCCGTAGGCGATACGGAAGGCACCCAGCTACTTGAGAACTTCGACCAGCAGGACGCCGTTGAGAAGTACCAGGAGCTGATTAAGGAGCTGCCTCCTTTGAACCGCCAGTTACTGCTCTATATATTAGATCTGCTTGCTGTATTCGCCGCAAAATCGGATGAAAATCTCATGACAGCTCAGAACTTAGCTGCAATTTTCCAGCCTGGTATGCTGTCTCATCCACAGCATGCTATGGCCCCTGAGGAATATCGTCTCAACCAATGCGTTCTCATCTTCTTGATCGAGCACCAAGACCATTTCTTGATTGGCATGCAGGGCACCGGCACTGATGAACAAACAAAGCAAGAAATTGAGAAAGGAACGCCCAGGATTGTTACCCCAAGCACACCCAACCGCCAGACTGGCGTAATGCGATCCGCATCTAATGCTAGCGCCGGAGCCGAAAGCGTTACAAGGGATGGCACAATACGACGAAACCGCTCAACTTCTTCACGTCATTCACGCTACTCGAACGGCGCCTCAACCCCCAATAGTCCTTCAATTACAACGCCAGGTAGTGGGTTGGGAAGGAGTAATACCCTCCCATCTAAAAGATCCCCGCTCCTACAAACTGGACGATTCTCATCGCGACAACGTTCGCCGGTAGTAGCAGCAGCGCCTGCCACCCCCTCCCCCACCCCTGCCACCAATGCTCCCTTGGTGGTAACCGAAGAGACATCTAACTCTCCCGACAAATCTTCAGCAACTTCAGCTTCCATGACTGTAGCAGCAGCCTCGGGCCAATCCACAGGACATTTTGTAGCGGGTAGAAGCCAAGAAAGACTACTGGGCCCCCCAAATAATAACGTGACACCGTCGAAGGAAAAAAATCTGCAGAGTCTTTTTCAACGGTCGCCGAATTCAGACAGTGAGAGGAGGCAACCCAATAAGCTACGTAAAAAACGGATACCAAGCAGCACAAATCCAAGTGCGCAGAGTTCAACTGCTTCTCTCGCACATTCTGCTATTAATTCGCCGACCGTTGAGGCCTCCGACCCCCTTGAAAAAGTCGCACACCTAGAACCCGCATTACCCGAGAATAATGCCACTATCGAAACGCCGTCTGAGCCTACTCCAAGAGCGTCTCAAGTACCACCAGTAGCCATCCTTCCAGGTAATGCCGACCATCGTGTTGGTTCACTCAAGCCCAAGACATCGCATCCCGCGTCGTTACACTCCTCCTTTAACGAGGGCTCCGACGTGGATCAACATGAGGAAATAGCTCATCCTTCATCGACCGAACTCGCCGAGAAGGAAAAGAAGCGTCGTTGGCGCATATCTCGGCGTAAAGAGGATATGATGGGCCCATTAGGCAATAACGTTCATGCGGAAATCAGTAGTTCAACTGTTGGCAGCAGCCATCGTCCGCGAAAGAGCTGGACTGGCGACTCGTCAGATGTTGCCGCAGTGTGGGCGGAAAATGAGGTTGGGGCGAGGGAGAAAGAGGATACCAGAGGGCCACTTGGATGGATTAAACACAAATATCGAGAAGCCAAAGAGAACGTTGATAAACGCGCCAAATCTCCTCCAGAACACAATCACGGGTTTCTACCCACAAGAAGCAAAAGCATTGACATAAAGAGGAGTATGGATGAGAAGAGGCCTGTCATGGGTCAATCACCAACTCGAGAGTCAGATGAATCACATCCACTGCCACCCAAGGAAGTACCATTTCCGAGTCCCCCACCATCTGTACAAACAACCCACAGCGAAAAGCCGCCCAACCCTCAGTAGGGCCACAATGCGAGTCACGACTGATGCTTGTCTGAGATACGATACTATAGAGATTGAACGTGAAATGCTGGTTTATGGTCAATATGGTTCGATTTCCATCTAGGGCATATTGACTTGGTTTAGAACCACACGCGTCTAATCTTGAGAGTCGGTTTTCCAAGTCGGTAGGCGTTTTTGGCAGTCTTCGAAGAAAAGGAAGGTGGTTATTACTTCATTTCGTGGTTGGATGGAGCCGATACAGTCTCCGCAGGGAAGCGCCTGCTTCAGCGGGACGAACGTACAAATACACCTGACAGCCAACTCTTTTTCTCTCTGGATACCCCCCAAATAACATGAATAAAATACACCCCTTGTAATGTCGAATCTTTATTATGGGTTTCTTCCTTTTTTTGTAGTTTTTGTTATATTCTTATATCGGCCAGATATCCGTTTTAGATGCAGTAGAATGCATAGGTCGGGACGTCTAGGTAGATATATATATATATATTATATAGTTGAACGATGGGGATTCTAAGTTCTTCTACCTTCACTAAGTTTGATACGCCGTCCAAATATGAGCCTGGGTATTCTGTGAGCGCGTCGTTGTCCTCTCTGTCTTGTGCTATCGTTTAGAGGCTCTGCGTGTTCGAGACAATTTTAGCAAGCATGACGTATGAGATTATCTGTCCATGAACATGACATTATCAGAGCTACTACAGCCTTTCCCTCTCGTGTTATAATATTGGGACGGTTTAGATCCAACATTGACACGGGAAGGGGAACGCCTTCGTGTTTTTACTCACTGGTGATGAGTTGCAAAAGGTAGCATGGTCACATTTGGCTATTGTTAGCTGCCATCAATTTGTGTAGAACTGTAATTGCCCATGTATTAAGTTTTGGAAGGCTAAAATTCTAGTTACCTACATGTTTATAATCATCGTGTTCGTAGATGGCCGGGGGTTGGTTGTTTGTGCGACGTAGATTCATACCATACCGTCTTGAAGGCGACCTTAGAGATCCGTCCTTATTCATTCTCTGAAAGGCGTGCTGTATAAGGTCGGGAACTAGATAGAGTGTCAATCTTCTTGAAGCTAATAGTTACTTAGCTTCGATATAAATCGTAGGACCAGCAAGTCAAGCATGTGTGTACTTATCTTTAAGGGGCTACCGGTATGAGTTGTAGGAAAAAAAGTTTTTTTTTATCCCTGAAAGATTAGTATCTGCGGTGAGAATTCGTAGTTTAGTCGATAAAATTTCCAACCCTAGGCCGCGGGTCCGGAAGGCTGTTTCTTCCTCTGGGGACGGGAGTGTAGATCTTCGGATAAGTAGAGGTCAAATAGCCGTAGAAAATGCATCTGCTAGATGCCGTGCGAACTTCATGCAAAGGGAACCACGACGAGCGCGTCCTTCATGCCCTGCATTACTATACTGAGCTGTTCATGTGTATTCCCCTGTTCATGTGTCCTTCCATCCCTCGCGGCTAGATCAGCTGATCTTCAAGTCAAACCGTCCGATGTATATATGTCAATCCTTCCATAGATGAAGCACCACGAACCTAAAAAAGAGTCCAACATTTCACCCATGTTCCATGGGATCCCTTGTCCTGGGTATCTTAAGAGCAATGAACTTGTATGATCACATAACCAAAGAAGAAGAAAAAAAGACTCCTTTTCAAATTCCGTTACTCGCACAGGAGAATGGTCGGCCCACCGTTCCTGCCTCATATTCGTCTATAATGCCTTGAATAGTGGCATACGTTCCCGCACTCAGGAAGAAGATGCCAGTTAGGATGATGATGATATTCAGGATACCCTCAAACCAGCCTCGGAAAGTTCGGTCCTTGATGAGGGAAACGGCGCCGTCCGCCTTTCTCATACGGAAGTAAGCCACTCCCCAGAAGATGAATCCAAAGAAGGAGTCAAATAGAGAAGACAAGAGGGAGAGGACTGTAGATACATCAGCAGCTGCGTCTGTGCTACTCGGAGAAAGATGTGCGTAGGTCTATATACTTACGCGAGCTGAAGAATGGAATAGAGTTCGCAATAACGAAGGCCAAAATCCAAGTCGCAACTAGAAAAACAATTAGTAAGAGTGCCACGGCTCCGTATATGATGACATGACCATACATAAAATAGCAGCCCAAGAAGCCCAGCCAACCACAGTGTTCTCGTTCTTGTGTCGCGAGTTGTGGAAAATGCGGAGGAATACAAAACGAGCTGAAACCGAGGCGTAAAGGACGCCAAGGAAGATGATTGTGGGAATCATGAAGGAGAAGGCGATCTTCTTGTACAAGGGTTGCAGAGACCCAAAAGCGGGGCTCGTCATGTACTGATTACCGGTATAAGCATATACAGCCGCACCGACGATGCTAAACACGATGATTTCGAGAATGGTGCACGCCCACAGGGCCTTAGGGAAGTCCCTAGGCTCCTTCATTTCTGCAATAAAGCTAGGCAGTGTGATCTGACCAATTAGTGTGTAACTGATGTTTAAAAAGGCGTTGAGACCGTTGACGAAAGTGGTCGAAGCCAAAGGTATCAAGGTCACGATCGGTACACCTGACGGCAAGGCTTTTCCTGTGAGAGGATCGGTGGTCGGGACTGGGGTGTACCCGGCGGGATGGCTCTCGATCCCAGCAAAAATGACAGCCAGAATGACGGAGATGAAGGTAAAGACTGCCGACCCAGTCCCCAAGTGGGAGAGTACACCGAAAGTACGGGGTAGCGAAGCGATCCATGAAATAAGGGCGACGATTAAACCAATCGTTACGGTCTGGCAAGTTATGGCATCGGTCTGACCCCCAATTAGGGTGTTCACATACTTGGCTCCGGTGAGGACATGAAGAGCCTAGGAAAACGAGGTTAGATCTCACGATATTGGATTTCAGTGATGCGGCCCACCGACCTGAATAAATGTGTTGTTCAAGACGAACATGACGGCAGTAAACCACCACGCCCACTTCTTGTTCCAGAACAGCATCTGCCCAATGTCACAAACATCTCGAACTTCGGGATGCCGCAGACAGAACTGCCACAGGATGAGGGAACTGCGAAATGAATCTATCAGCATGGATGCGCGCGGGCGCGGTGAGGAGAATTGACACTTACGTATAGAGAACAAGAAGAGCTTGAACGACGGTAAGGATGATGCTATCTCAGAGGTTTAGTATGCATAGCCTTTGCTAGTGCTGCCAGCCGAGGCAAGCTTACCCAGGTACTAATCCAAGTATACTATAAGACCAAGGAAAGCTCATAATAGCCTATCAAAATCATTAGCCTCGTTATCTTGACCATGACGGCAATGCAGCTATTTTAATGCAAGGACGAGAAAATGTCAGGCAGTGTATTATCTACCTATGATTATTCTATCGAGAACCTAGGTATCACCCATAAGGAAACGGAGAGGGGCAGAAGCGTGAAGGGAAATGCTTTGAGGCATGTGACATTATGAGTGCTAAAACCAATTCTCACCAGGCAAATATATTCGGAAAAAAGCAAAGCAGCGGTCTTTTGCCAACTGCAAGTGCGGTATTGAATGGCACTCCCGGCCTCTTGGGCTAGCTGCTTTTCGAGGATAGCATCGCTACTAAGGCCGCTATCAGAGTCGTCGGGGCTGTCGCCGGCCACGGGCGCGATGCGTGGTGCAATGCGATGACCGATGGCCGTGTTCGGGCCACCGAACCAAGCGGACCAACCACGAGGCACGGTGTCCACGGCATCGGCCCCGTAGGGCGCTGGGGATGCGAAGTCCGAGCCAGATTCTGTCTTCATGGTGCTGTACATTTTCCTTGGGCCGCAGACGGTGTACGCGGATGGGCAGATGCCGTCAAGCAGGTCCGGCGTCAAGAAATCGAGGAACAGATAGATGGCATACAGCGCACGCGGAAACGACAGCTGAAAAAGTAGATCACGGGAGTATGATACTTGGCGGGCGTCCAATCGTTGCGGCGTATCAACCAAGGTACAAGTAGAGAAAAGTTCAATCAATAATGGAACCCTAGTTCCAGCGAGATATAAGAGTATAACAACATACACACCCTAAAGCACATCATCTCGGAGGCCCCGTCGACACTAACTGGATGAAGTGAAGTAGATGGGAAGTAGAAAGACGGGCAGGGGACAACCCAGTAACTCGGCACTCCATAAACCAGCCACGGCGGAAGAGTTGGTCCTCGAGTCCTTTGTGTGACAAGAGATGTTGTGTGTAAGATACCCGGTTCTTATCGATCCAGCCTCTCAAATGACGTGATGGCTGCAGCCAGCGAGGCAAGTTGCCTGCGGGTAGGTAGCGTGGGCGAGCAGCCAAGCCCCCAAGGAGCTGCCTAGCCGGGTTAGCATAGCCAAGAAAAGCTTAGAGCTTAGTGTAGTTTCTTTCGTGCCCCCCGCTGGATATACGCTACCTGCACTAAGCCAAGGCTCAAGACAAGTAGTATACTGGTAGTTGAGGTATTAAGTGATCATCAATATTTTCAAATAGCATCTAAGGTCCATGACTTAGTACTCGCGAGTTCCACCAACTGCCGACCTTCCGTTATACTGGGCTTGGCTTGGGCCTAAGCATATTCTGCAGTCCTCAAACATACACATAATAGTACTATGTAGTATGATCTGCAACTGTGGAAATATGGTGGTCTCGCTTTGTCAACATCCTTGAAACGAACAAGAACTTGGATAGGTCCTAATTGGCTTCTGCTGAGGTCAAAGCTCGCAAACTCCTGGGGTCCCCTTGCTGGCTATGCGTGTGGGATTTATCACCTGACACGGCTTGAGGGGAGTGAGGCACTTCGCACGAGGCCACTTCGCTTACCATCTCACGATTCGCCCCGTTTAATAGCAACGACAAGCAGACTAGAAAAGACCATATCCATCTTCCACACTTGGGGATCGAATATAGGCACGATTTAGGAGTGGAAGTGATATAGTTGGAGCATGCTATACTATCTAGACCTGAGGCTGGCCATTGTTCTGACTAGCCAGGCTAGACCAATTATATTTATCGTGATACTATGCTTAATTTGCCAACCACGTGTTTACTATACTTAAAAGAACCGCAGGGTTAAATGTTACTTTTCAGCTCAACGTAAATGATATCACGAATGAGAAGAAGGGGTCACCGACAACCGTAATTATTGCGAAGCGTATGGCGCAATCGCGGCAATCCACCTGGTGGAGTGGGCTACACGCCGATCACCTTTTCATATATATACATACATTGAGATGTCCAGTATTTTACTGTAGGATACCTTTCCTGATCTCTAGAATGTCTGAGATGAAATCTATTCACTACGTCTCAGTTCCTTTGGGCCCCAATGATTATGCGTTCCTCCAACGCCTCAGACAGTATGCCTATCAACTCTGCCGGTCTCTTCAACTCGCTACATGTAAAATCATGTAGTCATTGCAATATCATTGCAATGTCATAAATGCGATAGATGTCTGGTTTGGTTATGTCCTCCTTATACTGAGTTTCCTTTGTAAAACATAGCTCTTCTTCCTTTCCTATCATTTGTCATCACGCTCCATTTGCACACCTTGTTTCCTCTTGTGGGGGAAGCGAAGGGGAAGAGGGAGCAGATATAATTATCGTTTTATTAATATTCTCTCTTATTTTGAAATAGAGAGCTAATTGACTATTTATTGATTGAGCCAAGTGAGCTACTGGTCTATATACGAAGCCTGGCAATTTCTCTAGCAGCTCAACGTGTATACCGAAATTCAGAACCGCAAATGGAACACTTGGGGTCTAGTCATAGGCCTACGGCCACACGTGCGACGCATTACCAAGTCTCGTTTATCAGCTTACCTTAAACCTTCTCAGTTTGTTATCCGGATCTTTGGAGCGTAAGCTTGAGGTCGCACAAGGACTCTTCAACGCGACAAGTGGCCCTGCTCCAGACCCCGGTGTAAGGTTAGCAATCTAGATCCACATGGGCCCTAGATGATGCGACAATGTAGGTATCACGGCTTTGTACGTGTCGAGAGGTGGTTGATCGTAATACCGTGCCATCAAGATAAGTCGACACAGCATCACACCCGTGTTGAGCCGATTGGACTCGCCCCTGGTTGCTAGAACGCAAATCTGCAATCGTAGTGCAACGCCGCACAATCTTAGGCCCTTTGACCGCATTTTCGAGATTGTATATCGAGAAATTCCCATGACCCGACAATGTGGCACCGATTTTGAGCTACAGGAACATGCCGCGGATTCGCAAACCAACAGAGCAATGCGACTATGATTCACCGGCAGGGACCGTCTCACAACGACAAGAAACAAAACATGCCGCTATCAGCACTCCCTGGGTGCCGGTGATCTTCGAGGTTGGGTGGTCGATATTGCCAAATAATTTAAGAACGCAACGCAAATCTCAGGATCACTCGACACCATAACACAGTAAATCTCATATCGCGTAACAAGGATGGTTCATTCGGCGGCCCAGTACCAAAGAACATGGCTTCTGAGACGCGGGGGGGCGGGCGGAACGGGCGGATTTAAGTAACTTCCTGAGGCTCGGCTAGCCAAGGTGCGGAGAAGTAACAGGGCAAAAACGAGGAGCCGAGGAGGCGGCCCTTAGCAGCATCAGCGCGCGCCACGTGAGCTTCTCCCCCCCCATGTTGATGACGAGGAAAGAATTCTAGGCTTCCGAAAACAGTCTAGAACGCACGAGTCGTCTTGGAAAGACTCACGAACAACAAGAAGAATAGAAAATACTGCTTGCTGTTTGCTATCGTTGGATACCTCGTAAAAAAATATGGAGAAAATCTGGGGCTGTTCCACGGTCGTCGTGGGGAAGTTTTGGTAGTGCCCGATGTTCGGACCGCTGTTGGCTGGTCGACTTGTAATTCACCTCACATTGTGAAGCCAAGAGAACAAAGAGGATATTGAAAGGATGGGTTAAAGAAGTAATACACTTCGATTGAAGTTTGTCTAGCGCCTCGTAGATACCCCATCTACACACGAATTGATCAGCGACATCGGGACTTGGGTCCTCAATATGCTTATACCGTGGGTAATACCAAGCTGACCAAGCAAGGATGCTCATTGGGATATCGAGTGCTCCGTGGGCAGGCAATATTGTGTTCAAATAATTTTCCTAGACAGGTGATACATTCATACACTACAGAAAGCTAGCCCGGTTGAACACAACCTCTTGAATTCGTTACCAGTCAATTGGAACCCTCTAGCGCGTGGTCTGTGGTTCACAAAACTGAACTATTACCCCAACATTGAAGATCAGCGTCGTCAAGAGCCAACTAACTGGGTTTAGCTTGGACTGGGGACGACCGGAAAGGTCTAAGTACCGGAGTTCGCGTTTACGTTGGACATTTCATAAGACCCCCTTTCGCTCTTCGCAATCTACAATTTTGGGCATCGTGGCGGTTCGTTATCCTCTTTGGTTGTCGGCGTAGCGTGTCTGCGCTTACACACTTGTCAAGATGACCGTTCTCAAGAACGCCAGTATGTTAGACACGATTCCCTTACATCCGTCTGCTTGCCTCTTCGGAGATCATGTCATCACCTTCTCATCGTGAGGCGCTGGAAGCAGACATCTTAACTCGCAGAGATGACTAAAGCTTCAAAGAGGTTTGAGGACATGAGTATTGGCTAATCAACATCACAGCGAGCACGAGTCTCGACAATGAGAAAGGAGAAGGGATGGTCCCGGGCAACAACGCATATCATCCGGGCCTTACCGACTCTGACTATGACGACTCTAACATTCGGTGCCCACCGCACACCACCGAGCGAAAGCGTGAGTGGTTCTTGATTCGGCCATGCAGGGACATGGAGGCTCTTTTCGGGTCACGCCCAAACGGTAATTACTGACTCTCGGTGGTGCAGTGATGACCCGGATCGACTGGTATATCCTCCCATTTGTCAGCATCATGTACCTCCTGGCCTTCTTGGACCGGGTGAACATAGCAAACGCGAGATCCTTCAATCTGGAAGCGGACCTTCATCTGGAGAAGAACCAGTACAACACATGTAGGACATCCTGCTTGGGAAACTTCCGCCTGACCTGTTCCCGGTAGCTGATTCCTTACCAATTACCAGCTCTGACTATCTTCTTCATCCCCTATATTGTTTTCGAAATTCCTAGCAACATTCTTCTGAAGCGTTTCTCGCCCCGTGTATGGCTATCCGGGTGCATGTTCTTTTTCGGGCTTGTCTCTATCTTTCAAGGGCTGACTCAGAACTATTCTGGTTTGGTACGTGGAACGATGTAGACTATGCGAACATAGTGGCATATAATCTTCTACTCTTACGATCGTACCGTGCGCTTACGTCTGATGCAGCTTGTCACTCGATTTTTCCTCGGCTTGTTCGAGACCGGAATGTTTCCAGGTTGTTTCTACCTCATTAGTATGTATTGTATATTCCGAGTTGCTTCATGTTGTTCCGTGGGCGGCCTACATATCGAATTACTAGCTAATTAGTTCTCTTCGCGAAGGTATGTGGTACAAGAGAAGTGAAGCTCAGAAGCGGTATTCGTTGTTCTTCTCCTCCACATCACTTGCGGGCGCCTTTGGAGGCCTTCTTGCATCGGCAATCGGAAAACGTAGGTGGCTGAAACTAATGTGCCAGCCGCGTGGACGAGCGACAACTAATGATATGACTAGTGGACGGAGTCCGAGGCTATTCGGGATGGCGGTGGATTTTCATCCTTGAGGGTGTCCTCACAGCAGCCATCGCAATCTTTTTTTTCTTCGTCTTTCCCCTCTTGTAAGAATCAATTCCATTAACGTTTATCGAGGCTGTTTTTTCCAACTTTGCTAATCAATTTATGACCTAGTCCTGAGGAGGCCAAGTGGTTAACTGAAGAGGAGCGAACGTACGTCAAGGCGCGCCTGAAGGCCGACCAGGGCAACAATGCCGCCGAGCGCAAGATCACGTTCCACGACGTCGTCACAGTCATGAAAGACCACCGCGTCTGGCTGGGCGGGTTCATGTACCTTGGCTTGATTGTGCCGGCTTACAGCTATGCCTTCTTCGCTCCGACGATTATCAAGACATACAACTACAACGCCATCCAGACACAGCTGCACTCTGTTCCTCCATGGGCGGCCTCCTTTGCCTTCTCATTGATCGTAGCGGCGTTTTCCGACTGGACGCGCCACCGTGCGTTCTTTGCCATCGCTCCATTGGCCATTACCATCGCAGGCTTCGGCGTTTTATTAACAGTTCATAAGAACACAACGGTTGAGTATGCTGTGTTGCACCTCGTCACTATTGGCACGTACGGCGTTCTGCCCATCATCGTCTGTTGGTTTCAGATGAACTTGGGTGGCCATCACCGCCGGTCTATCGGTTCAGCATGGCAAATAGGATTCGGAAACCTCGGTGGGATCATCGCTACCTACCTGTTTCTAGATAGCGACGCGCCTTACTTCACAAAGGGTTTCGCCGTTTGTCTAGCCTTTGTTGTCTTAAGCGTATTGGCCTCGACGCTCTACCTAATCTCCATCCACATCGAGAACAGAAAGCGAGCCAAGACGGTCACCAATATTGGCCTCACCGAGCATGAGAAGACCGAGATGGGTGACTTGAATCCCGAGTTTAGGTACATGTACTAAAAACAGATAGTTGAGGGCAAAGAGTCCTGAGCATATCTTCAACTTTTCACTCTTTGCTTCATATTCCCTTTTATGTTAGAGGAACTGGCTTGCGTTGATTGTGTACGTAGTATTGAGGGTGTATCTACTATCTGGGCGGTGATAGATAGTAGTTTGGGTTATTAGATCTTGATGCAAAACCTATATATCATCTGACACCCTGAGCTGGATGAGTGTAATCCAGTCTCTGTATCAAGCGTCTTGCGGGGTAAATTAGGACAGGAGATAGTAAACCGTGTATCGAACGGGTGCACTATGTTTTGGCTGACAAGGTGGTCGAGTACAGCAGCTTCTTTGTACGGTACGGCAGGCTGTGAAAGCATAAGATGAAGTGCAATCAAAATATTGTATTATCCAAAAACCCTCTTGAAACGCCGTTTCCACATCCTAACGTTGCGCGGCTATGCCTGAATCGCAACTGACATCTTGAAACTCCTATATCGGCGAGAGAATCGGCCAAGGAATGATAGGCAGCATAATGATCAAAGCCTCGCTCTTGGAAAAAAAGAAAAACGCCCAACAAACGCATGCTTCTCATGTTACTTATTTTATCTAACGTGCGCCTTTTCGACCCATTTCAGCATCTATGTCCCTTTCGACCATTTCTATAGAACTGAGGCTTGGAAACCGTTTACTGAAATCTTTGATATAATCCTCCTTCTCTTGGAAAGTCATGTCCAACGCGGGTTGTCCAGGTAGACCGACGGCCACGAGTTGGTTCGAACTTGCTCGAAAAGCATGTTGTTTAGTTGGCGATCGACGACCACTCGTTGGGAGATTGTTCAAGTGGGTGGGTTTCGGGGCAGGATTCGGTTTGGCAGGTGGGACCGGCCGGCTACCCGAGCCAGGACCTTGACCACCAGACCGTACTCGCGCCAGGGCCTCGGATGAACTGGTGGGAGGTTTTGGTGGAGGTCCATGACTAGCACCGGTGGGCCGGGACGGGAGCTCCGGCAGCTCTTTCTCCTCACGGCTTCTAGCTAATGCTTCGTCCGAGAACTTGCCATATCCCGACGCAGTACGTTGGACCTGCTGAGATGATTTCTGGGATTCCTCTAGCAAGTTCTGTACCCGGTTCTGTATACTCGTGGCGCGTGACACACCGCCTATGCTTCTTGGAAGTGTGGGGGAAGCTGTGTCTCCACTATCGCGAGTTGCCATTTTTTGCTTGTATTCGGCTGCTGCCGCTTCTACTCTTCGCTCCTCATCGGCAAGACTCCGCGCTTCAAGTTCTCGTCTCATTTCTGGGCTTAACTCTGTTTCAGTCGGGAAATGACCATCATCACTGCGTCCATCGGTGGCCTCAGATCCAGCAATAGGCGTTAGGCTATGCTTTTCCCCTTCTTTCAGAGGGGATGGCGTGCGTACAGAAGAGCCCGTAGGATTTCCTTCAAAACGCTTAAAAGCGTCCCCGAATTTACCTGCTAGGATGTTCTTGGTGCCCGATAATGAAGTTAGGCTCGAACGTTTGCTATGCTGCTTAGCGCTTCGATCCTTCTTCTTGTTATCGTAATCCTCCATAGTTCGCAGGAATTCAACATTAGACTCAATAGTACTTTCGTCTTGGGGCTCGATCCTGGGGGAGCCTGTATTGGGAGACAATTTGGGCGAGGAGTGACCCGGTGTACGTAACGGTCTGATCGCGGCCTCTCGCTCACGAAGATAGTCCATGCTAGACTCGAGATACATGCTGGCTGGCCTGGATCGACTCGTGCTTGATGAGGCTTTTGCTAGTGGCTCCAAATATTCGAGACTCGGTCGCCCAACTTCCAGCGATGGTCGTGATGAAGATGCGTTTCCCGTTAGAGCAGCCGGTGATTGCCCCGACGGGATCCGAGGGCTGGGGGAATGTCCAGGTGTCTGGCTTGGATCTAACCGTGCCTGGCTTGTACTAGGCGTATCTTGCTGTCTAGGTAAGCTTGTTGAGCGGTGTTGATCTGCTGGCGGAAATCGGTGAATTGGAGGATAGTCGCGAGTCTGCACTTCGGGAGCAGGGCCTGTCATGGTTCCAACAGAAACCATCTTCGGCCGGTTTGTGGTCTCCGGCTTGGATTGAGGCAGACTAGATGATATAGCTTGGAGTTCAGGGTTATTAGATATGATAGTAGAGGCTTTACTTTTCTCAGCTACCGGCCTTGGTGGAGCGGGAGTAGGTTTGTGAAGTGGCTCATTCGACACAGTGGCGGACTGTACGCGACCCTGATCAGCAGTTTGCCTGTGGTTCTCTGGGGTCGGACCAGACTTCGCCGGCGGCCTAGCAAATGCATCATCGGCGAGGTGTTCTGCCACTCGTTGATTAAGTTGTGCTGTTGGCCCATTAGACGGAACCTGCGGTGAAGTTGGGCTATCAAAATCAAAATTTGCTCCATGGTCGTGTAGAAGAGAGAATTGATCGAGAGTCGGGAATCTAGTGGACAGCTCGTCACTATCTGTCTTAGCTCCTGACCTGACGTCAAGAGCAGCGAAAGGATCGCCAGCAGTCACTTTCGTATGAGCTTGCGGAGGCGCGACTGGGTTGGAAGTAGCCGGCCTCCCCCGACGCATGGGTGTTATGTCTGGAATTACTTGGGCTTGTTGCTGTGGGGGTGGGGAGTACACGGCACCCACAGTTGGCGTACCGCCGGTTTTACGCTCTGCAGGAAGAGGCTTTTCTTTTCCTTGGGGTTCCAACGACTGTGAGCGATTTGAGTAGATCTGCCATGGGGGGTTAGCCGATGCCTCTGAGCAGTGAGAGAGCGACAAACATCACGAATAGGCACTTCACGGCCTTGCATTACGCAACTTTCTCGGAGCACTTGATATATATTAGGTCTAGATGTCTGGTTTTCTCGTAGCATGGAGGCTGGGACTCTATCAGCGCGAGTTTGTAGTGATCGGCGTTGGACCACTTACCAATCAACTGTTTTAGTCTATCAGAGAATACGGGGTAGCTAGGGAAACGATAGCTCGCGTTCAAAATGGCAAGTTGGCCCTGGTCTTCAAAGGGGGTTGTATAGTAGCAGAGTTTGTAGAGGAGCACACCCAGAGCCCATATGTCCGACTTCTCATCTATCGGCTGTTTCCTGTACACATCGACCATCTCAGGGCTTCTATATTGCATCGTGGTGTGCTTCTGGATATCTTCGTCTATTAATCTGCATTCCACAACCGTCTGAGGGGCCGGTTTGGGCGGTGCCGCGGAACCGAAATCGCAGAGCTTAAACATCCTCTTCGGGCCCTGCATGGTAATCAAAACGTTCTCCACCTTGAGATCCCGGTGTAGCAATGGCGGTTTGAGATAATGCATGCAGGCAACGCCTTCGGCGATGTCAGAGAAAATGTTTAAAATTTCGGGCTCGGTCAGACGGTGTTGTAAACGCGTATTCATGAAGTCGATCAACCCAGCTCCGTCACAGTACTCCATCAACAGGAAGACCTCGTAGCCCCCGCCGTTCAGCTCAGAGGCATGCGAATCTAGGTAGGTCACGATGTGGCGGTGTCCCTTCAATCGTTTCATCGTCTCGACCTCGGTCCGCATCGCACGCAACGTCTCCTTATCTGGTACGGCGACTCTCTTCAGGACCGCCTGATCGGTACCGTCGACGGGGCGAGGCAGCTTGACGAGGTAGACGTGCGCGAATCCACCCTCGGACAGGTACCTCTGTATAACGACTCTGTGTTCGCCGACCTGGATCTTAGTCCCTGGGACGAAGGTGCCGGCGGGGATGGCGGGGTTTTGCATGGGCATGTGCATCTGTGACGGCTGCCCTTGGTGGGCCATGGCCATGGAGCCGTTGTAGGAGGCCATGGCTACAGTGTCGAATCGTTGCAGTCGTTATGAAATCGTGATACGCTGGTATGGAGGGCGGGTGGTTTTGGCGACGGCGAGAGACGGGAACGGGGGCGGAGACGGTGACGGTGACGGTAACGGTGGAGCGAGGATGGGACGGGGACGGGATGGGATGTGCAGGTGGTTTCACGATTGTAACATGGGAGCGATGAGAATGTGGGCACCAGGTCTATATACGGTGCATTTCTTCTGCTTCTGCAGGTCGGTCTGGCCAAAGCAAAGGAGTGTAAGAGTGGTGTCGTGACAACTAATGGACTAATGGGACAGACCGATCGAGCTATCCACGTCAAGAAGCGAAGAAGCGACACCTTGGCGCCTGGGTTTTTGTGTCGCTGGTGTCTGCCTCAGGCACTCGAGCCACTGTCTCCTTAGGGGTGTTTAGGGGCTTAGGGGTTTGTTCATGCGTGACGATAATTGAGTCGGACTAAAGAGCACGAGCTGCCACACGGCTGATTGACACCTGGTCGATTTTATGCCTTGTGACCGGGACCCGCAGGTTTATTCAAGTGACGTCTTAGGTAATGCCACATTGTATCGCGCTTAAGCATCACGAAGCGAATCCTTTTAACCTCATCTTAAGTACTTGGGCTTTCAAGCCATTTGCTTGGCTATAAAAGTATTGCAACTTTAGACGCTTAAGGTCAAAGCGCCTCCACTTTTCATGGGATGTCTAATATAGATACTCACCAGGATACCAAGGAGCTCAATCCCCATCGTACTTAAAGAAATATTTACTTATACATTGAGATAAGGATGTGATCTGTAGAGTCAATTCTCCAACTCTCTAAGGCTAATCCTTACCGGCTAGACATCAGCCCGACATACCGAGTCTTGTTTAACGAGGATTGACTTCAGTCAAAAGCGCCTAGGAGATACCTACAGAAGGAGATTCCATACTAAGGTACGCAGTGCTGATGCATGAACCCGGATGCTGTATAAAGTAGGCGAAATTGATATCACACCCTCTGGCAGGGTAGCGTGGTAAAAGGGAGAGAAGGTAGCCGCAGGCATAAGTCGAAAATAGCTACGCACGTGCAAAATACCTCAGAGGAACCTAAACTCCAGATGAATGATACAGAGATCTACCTATGTTATCCCACGTATGTACTGCATACGTCTAAGACAGATCAATGAAAGTCTATATTCCTTATTCCTGATCTTGATATACACTTAACTCGACCCAGAACCACCCTCGTTATGACCCCTACCACCGCCACTGCTGGACCCTCCTCCAGAGTTATTGCCATCCAGTAAAAGTGTTGGTTTAATGTAATCCTCGTCAAGCTGTCGGAATAATGCTTGAGGGTCCTGTGTAGTGAACAGTTGCTTAATTGCTGATCTAGTAGACAGAGGGGCAGGGGGTTTCTGCCCTGATGTTGGGTATGAAAATACACCCTCCTCATCGGGTGTACCACTCGGGGTCAATTGAGGGCTCGACTTTCTTCTTGGTGATTTGCGTGCTGGAGGGGGAAGATCAGAGGTGTCTATATCACTGCCAATGTCCGAGTCCGTTAAACTGGCCGATTGTCCAAGGAGATCTGACCTTTCTAAGTCGTCGCCTAGTGTTGGACGCGAATTCTTTCGGCTTAAGCTAGTAGCACGAGAGTTCGGCATTGGTGAACGGTGGCCTGACACATAACTACCTCGTTCGGGTCCCGTATTGCGTCTACCATTAGTAGAATCCATTCTCTCCATCCGTACCGATCCATTCCTTGGCCGTGGGTTAAATCCGAAGCCGGTGCCAGACCTTTTGTAGTAAGACCCTCCGGGGGTTGCCTCGATATCGAATTCATCATCACTGTCTGCCTCTTCAACGACGCCAGTCCTAATGCCTAGAATCTCCAGCATTCGAGCTGTAGTTCCACCAAAAATGATCACCGTGAGCACTACTACAACCAAAACTGTAGCCTTCAGAGCGTAAGAATTGTCACCGGACAGCAGTGCTGCTAAGGCCACACCGACAGCTCCACGGAGACCGGCCCAGAAAAGCATGGCTTGGTAACTATATGGTAGCTCGTCGCTGACCTCCCTTCCCTGGCGACGGGCACGATAGTGATGGTACCAATTGATGGCCTTGGATAAGGGGAAGACTGCGACCCACCGTGCTGCGCACACCGAGACAACAGTAACAATGATAAGTAGTGGTTGAAATTGCAGCTCGTTGTCCGTGAAGAGTGACAGGCCGAGATAAATAAAGATAAAGTTCTCGGACAATTGCGCCATAATCTGGAAGAAATATTTTGTACTGAGCTGCGTTCGACGAGACATGTTGAAGTAAGCGTAATGCTTCAAAGTAATGCCACAAAACAGCAAAGAGACAATGCCTGATCAAGACTTAGCAATTTTCGTTTCCATGGACAGACTGTAGAGTTGAATTACCTGACATTCTTACGGCTTGCGAAAAGAAGTAACTCGCATAGGTGATCAACACAATCAAGCACGTCTCGATATGTGGATACCTCCTTACGTAGGTGAATTTAAGAACGAGGGCTGTGCCTACACCGACCACAACGCCGATACCCAGGCTGCCAAAGAAGCTCAGTAGGAAAGTACCTATGCCCTTGATAAAGCTCAGGAAACCATAAGCACCGGCATCCTCGCCCCTATATTGTTGCGCAGTCTCGAAGATAACGATCGCAATGGCGTCGTTGAGGATAGATTCACCAAAGATAACTGTATATAGCTTCGGATCAACCTTGTACGTGTTAAAAATGGCTAGAATGGTTACAGGGTCAGTGGCGGACAACGTGGCGCCAACCGAAATAGCGTCGTTGAAGGACATGTCGAATCCTTGGGGTATCCGTGTATAAAGCCATAACAGAAGTCCGATGACGACGGCAGATAGAAATGTACCGGCGAAAGCAAAGACCAGTATGGTACCGATATTCCGAAAGAAGTTGGCCTGGTGTAGCTCGTATCCCGAGTTGAGGATGATGGGTGGAAGAAGGAGATTGAAGAAGATTTGGTAATCGAAACTGATGAGGGTCGGGATACCAGACTCGGAGCTCACTCGGAGGATTAGGCCAACGGTCATTCCTGGCACACACAGTCAGACCTTTTTGTCGTCTTTGCTTCAAAGAGGGCAGCAACGAACCGGCGAAGATGGAGATGACGGTTTCATGCACAGCCTGGACCTTCTTCTGCTGCAGGGTGTAGCTTGTGAAGAAGGCGATGATCAGGAGCACGATGGAAATGAAGAGCGCCCATGACGAAGTTATTTCCTTTTCGCCCGAGTCCTTCTCTGTGGCTATTGTTAGATGGGTTCGAAGCAGACATGTGGATGCGAAAGAGGGCGGCTCGTACCACCGGGGTCCTGCTCTTCTTCGGCACGTCCTAAAAGACACGGGAGTCAGTTTAGTCTCGGCGTACAATTCGGGGTGGGAGACAGGTCGCATTGTTGAGACGTACGGGCAAGCTCCAGGCCAAAGCTGGCGAGTTGCGACAACATGTTTGCGACGCCGGTCGGGATGCGCAGGTAATTCGTCTTCTGCTCTGACAGGAGCACTAGACAGCGGCTCGCCACGGCATCAAATACAAGCGGGGGAGGGGATCATCTGAATAACAAGGCGTCGCTGACGAGCACCGAGGTGACTGGGCTTGAGAATGGTTCAAGAGTTGACTCAACGAGGCTACTTTGTAGCTTTCATCTTTGTACGGAGTAACTTCTCTATCGCTACCTACTAAGCTAAGGTAGTTGTCATGTTGTGCTGATAGTAAGCCTACCGATTACCTATAGTGAGTAGCACGTATAGGTACCAGTAGGTTGGAGCAGACCCTGAGCATTGTGCCTGGCTAGGTACCTAAGGTACCTACTAAGATATTCCCCCCCACACGTCAAACAATGTGTGCATGCTAACTAACTTCTTATTACCACGACTTGGAGAAGATCTAGACTCTAGGTTCCATTCTTATTTTCCTTTACATACACTATATCTCGACATGAAGACTTGTATATATTGTTGCTCCAACCGTTATTCGTAGTAGTCAGATGCGCCGCAATACAAACACCTAGCCAAGGTAGGTAGGTTACTTAGGCACCTATCCATCTGACATATCGGAAACGGGCGAGTGACGTCGTCACGTTATCGACTAGCTTAGCCTAGAGGCTGCCACCTATCGTTAAAGGGAGCAAGCACCTAAGCCTCGTCGTAGTCAATCACATTCAACCATCTTCATTTATTTACCTTGACTTCCCCATCTTACAATCATCGTTCGTTCGTTCGTTCGTTCGTTCTTCGCTTCCTGTCCTTGTCGAAGCGGGCATATTATACATACAACGTATGCCAAACCCCTGCAGTAGAGGCTGCTGTCGTCTAGTTGATTCCCATATCCCACGAAGCTGGCTCCATCATCGGTTCCTGATCCGAATGCGAACAATCCTTCCGCCGTGACTATATAGATCATTTCGAAGTGTCTCGGAAAAAACGAGAACGTTTCCCGAAATCCATTAGTTGCTCGTTCCAAACTCTTCCATGAGCTCGTCATTGTCGAGTTCCTCGAATAGCGTGTCTTCGCTCAGTCGCAAGACGGACGGACCGACTCATAGAAAACCCGATGACGAATCTATCCTACAAAGATCAATACAAGAGCGTATTGATACGGACGTGGACAGAGATGGAGTAAATGAGCAATCCCCCCTCTTGTCCCCTCGCAGAGAGGAGCAAGCGCCTTTTGTAGGACCGATTGCCGACGGTCAGCATGACGACGAACTCCACGAGACCAAGAGTATCTGGTATCTCATCGCATTGACGATATGTCTGGGAGGACTCCAAGTTGCCTGGGCGGTCGAGCTATCCAATGGCACACCCTATCTCCTGTCGCTCGGGTTGAGCAAGTCACTCATGGCGCTTGTCTGGATAGCTGGTCCTATCACGGGCACACTTGTCCAACCCTACGTCGGCATGCTGAGTGACAATTGTCGTGTTTCCTGGGGAAAGCGCAAGCCATTTGTCCTGGGCGGCGCTGCTGCTACATCGCTTGCGTACATGTTTCTCGCCTGGATTAAAGAGATTGTTGGAGGCTTTCTTGGCCTATTCGGTGCCGATCCTCAATCTGAAGGCGTGAAGACGGTTATCATTGTCGTCGCCGTGATTTGGATATATGTGCTTGATGTCGCGGTCAATACAGGTTTGTCGCCGAGCGCTTTTCTCTCTATTCTCATAGAAGCCTAACACGGGACCAGTCCAAGCCTCGATTCGAGCTTTCATCGTAGACTGTGCGCCGCCGCACCAGCAAGGTCAGTGTTCTAAGCATGAAACAAATCACACAAACTAATACCAGAGCAGAAGCTGCAAACTCGATGGCTAGCAGAGTAGTTGGGCTTGGTAACATCATCGGTTATATTGCTGGAGGCATAAACTTGCCGAATTATGTCTGGTACTTCGGATCTACCCAATTCAAGGACCTCTGCGCTATCGCCAGCATAGCTCTATGCTCTACCGTGTTGTTTAGTACGACGGTAATCAAGGAGCGAAATCCGCAACTCGACGGACGCCCGGCGGAGGATCGACCTGGCTTGGTCTCTTTCTTTGTGAAGATCTTTGCTGCGATTAAGAGGCTGCCGCCCCAGATCTCCAAAGTGTGCATCGTGCAGTTCTTCGCATGGGTTGGCTTCTTCCCAATGCTTTTTTATACATCGTCATATATTGGCGACATCTACGTTCAGCCCTTTCTCGAAGAGAATCCCCATATGACTCCAGAAGAGTTGGATGAGTTGTACGAAAGAGCGACGCGTATGGGCACGCATGCTCTTTTGATATTTGCCATTACCAGTCTCGTAACCAATGTCGTGCTTCCATTCTTCATCGATCCGACTTACGACAACCACCCTGCTGCCGGCCGACCGCCAGGCCACGACCGTGATATACATGAGGACGATACTTCAGGCATTAGAAAGATTCTCAAACGTTTGGTTATTCCTGGATTCACGCTTCGGCGTGCGTGGATGCTCTCACACATTCTATTCTTTGTATCAATGACCTCGACGCTCTTTGCCCGAACGATCGAAGCCGCAACAGCATTAATTGGCCTCATTGGTATTACATGGGCCCTGACACTCTGGGCTCCATGGGCAATAATCAGTGCTGAGATTAGTCGACGTGATGTTATGTATCGTGCCAAGAAACAGCAATTGAGGCATATTGCACAAGTCTCCGATCCCTTAATTGATGCAGAGGGGCAATCACAAGACCGTGAGCAGGAGCCCGACCAGGCAGGTGTCATCCTTGGGATTCATAATATGGCTATTGCATCACCGCAGATGATTGCGACTCTGGGCTCAAGTGTCATCTTCCGTTTCTTTCAGAAACCAAGAGGCGTTCCTGGGGATCACAGCTATTCTATTGTTTTAGCCAGTGGTGGCTTGTTCGTACTATTTGCAGCATATTTGGTCCACAAGATTGAAGACGACATGTCTCTTCCCCCAGAAGCCGCCGCTATATACGCAGCAGAAGAAGGCGAGGTCGACACAGATACGCACTCGCCTACCGGAAAACGCAGCATCGATGCGCCGCGTGCCAGTCAAGAACAAGCAACGATAGCAAGGAACAGTAGCTTTGGTGCAGGATTGGAATATTAAGGTTCTTGAGATATACAGTTTAAAGATTTACAGCAGTAGATTCCTACTTCAATCATACTCTATTTAAGCCATGGCATCAAGACGTCTTGCTTGACATGAAATAGCCGGGTCGTGTAAAGGTTATGTGATGTTCATTCAATACAACCATTGTATCATTCAAACGGTCTAGAACCCCAAGCAGCTCGAAAATAACATCCATCTCACTCTAAAATAGGTACAGTGAGTTTTTGATAGTCTGGCCTCTTACGTGGAGGATCGCAAAGCACTCCAGTTACTTCAAAAAGGATCAGATTCGCTACTATCTGATCCTATTTAGGGCTCAAGATAACATACTGATTCATTTTAACACCACGTGCGATTTAGCTATAGCACATGCGCCATAATTACGGCAGCCCCCATGCGTCCCCTTTTCTAGGCTAAACTCAAGAGCCGTCGTGATCCAAGGGCAATATGAATAGTCGCGCGCTCGGAGGGCGGTCTGCCGGTCTCTCGTCATGCAAAAAGATAATCAATGTCGTCTTTCTAGCGGTAGCGGCCCCGTCTGATATTAGTTCTGGGCCTTGCTCGAATTAACTGCGCAATCAACGGTAAGTAGCTACAATAAAACCTGCAGCTGCCTGGCTTGCTGATAGGGCGATGAAGCGCCCGTATCTCTCGTTGCGTGTGAGGCATTTCGATTAGGACCGACCATAAAATACGAGTGTGCCCTGAGCATTTAGGATGTTTCCCAAGGCGCTCACTTCTCTGTCCTTCTCCTCGGCCATTTCGACCGCATCCCTCTACACGTAGCTCCCCCTCTCCTTCGCAGCTCAGAACACGATGAAGGCTTCACTTCTCTCCACGACGCTAGCGCAGCTCGCTACCGCGGCTGTCATCTGGGACGGGAGATTCAATGACTTCACCTCGTCTGCAGACTTGAACAAGTGGTCCTGGTCCAACCAAGTCGGTCCATATCAATACTACATTCACGGTTCCGCTAGTGTAGATAAATATGTCAACCTGTCCCCGGACTACAAGAACCCGGCGGATACCGTGTCCAAGCAGGGCGCCAAGTTTACCCTCGACAGCACGGCCTTCTGGAATGGCCAAAACATGCGGCGCACTGAGTGCGGCGAAATCTCTCTCTTTTAATAGCCCGCTGGATAGAGTTCTAATGCCCAATTCTTCACATAGGCTCATCCCGCAGACCAAGGCGGCGATCAACAGCGGCAAGGTGTACTACCACTTTTCTATGATGCGCAAGGACACCAACGCGCCGAGTGTAAATCGCGAGCATCAAATAAATTTCTTCGAAAGCCACTTCGTCGAGATGAAGTCCGGCTGGATCTCAGGCGAGCAGGGTACCTCTAATCCCAACCTGCAGTTCAGTGAGTAATTCTCGGAACCAATTTCTTCCTATGATAGCAGCTTTCAAAGCACAAATTTCCTTCGGGGGACAAGAGATTCTCTGGAAGCTTCTGAACCCGTGCAAAGACGACTCTCAAATAGCAATAACTGACTCTGATGGCTGTAGTGGTTTCCCAGAACTCGAAGTGGAAGACGGAGTGGAAGGCGAACGTGTGGCACAACGTTGCCTACGAGATCGTAAGTCCATCATCGACAGGTTCTCTGAGCTTCCGCCCATTTCCGCTTACTTTACGAGAATGGATGAGGCCCAAGACAGCTAAGGCAATACATGATTAGGACTTTAGTAAGAATACTGTCGGCTTCTGGCATTCGGAGGGAGGGTAAGTCCGCCAGAGTTCTTTATTCCTCCTTTTGGCATGTCTCAGAAACATCATTTTCTATCCCCGCGAGCTTACCATGAGTGAACACTGACTCCCGTGCTATAACAGTGATCCGTTGAAGCAGGTGGTGGCGCCCGTATCGGCATCGACCTCCTCGAATGGTGCCGACTGGCACCTGGGCGTCCTTGAGCTACCGCGATCGGGATACTCAGATACCACCGAAGACTTTTATTTCTCAGGCGTCTACGTCGAGTCTGGTTCCATCACCACAGCTATCGGTGGTCCCGGTAAGTAATATGCCACCCGTAATTTGAAGGCCCTGCTGCATATTTGATTGTAAATATCATGATAAGGCACGTACTTGAACTGACGTCGTAAGTTTAGCTGCTTGAAATCTCCCGTCTGAAGTCTCGGCGGCCAGTGACTACGGTGCTTGATCCGAGAACTCCGTGCAGCATCCCTCGCAACACGAAAATCAGGCCCATTATTCATCGGTCTTATTTCGCGTACTATGTATATACCTCAAGCCTCGATGTTCACAAATAGCAACGCAATATAGGCGCAATTCCAGATTCTTGACTGATACTATCTACCTACTCAGCATGACCACACGCCTAGATTGACAGAGTTGATTGACATAGTATAAAATCAACTGTAACCCCAATTTCTCTCGATCAAGATAGCAGTCGAGTGTCAGCCCCGTCTCCCTAAAATTTCCGTGTTCTGACCGGTCTGCTGTGTTCTGTTGATATCTTCCGTTTGAGATGCTGATATTCATGCCATCTTTTTATTTGCCATCTTCCCTAACGCAAATGATCCGGATCCGTTTGTCTGCTAACAGGTGCCAATGATAGTTGGTTGCTCGCCAGGAATGGGTCCGAGTGAGATGTCCCAGGACGTCATACCACCCCAATAGATGCAAATTCTGTTGCCTTCTGTATTGCAAAATATGTCATCACAGATGGCGTCGTCAAAGGTAGAAGTAGGAGAGGGCCCTGTGTCTGTGATCTGAAGTATTGACGACGTTGAACCGGCGTTTTGGAGTGGGTTTATTGTCAGAGGCGCCATGTAGGTTACGGTGCCGGAGACAACCGTGGTAGTAGTTCTACTATCAAGAATATCGGGGACTGCGATGCTGTCGACAGCGGTTGTCTCAATGGTGGTTACAGTTATGACGACCATAGCCGGCTCGGCGGCCGCCGCACTTGTAATGGACGTTCCTCGTTTGGAGCTCAAGGATACTGGCTCTTTGAAGTTATCACTCACGATGATACCATTTTCTGAGTTGGCGATGTAGTCTCGTCCCGGTGCGGCGAGGACACCCGTTAGAGAAATCTGGGTGGCGAGCAAGAGGCTCAGAATATATGTAATTTGCTTCTCCATCTTGCATTACCGGCGAGCGACCTGTGCGGTTTGCTTGGAATGTTGAATAGGGCGGCAGGATCTCCTAGCTTGCCTCGATATGAGGCGCTGTACTGGCACCACAATTCCTATCGGAAGAGACGCATATATCAATGGACGCTAATCCCATATCATTGATGGCCGCAAGAGAGTTTAAGTTGAACCAGTTCAGAGGCCAAAACTTATGGGAATAGGCAGGCGAGCAGATACCATTGATGCTTCAGCAACTGTCAACTGGGTAGGCAGTTACCAGATGATCCTGCCTCTCGACGTCCCCGTAGGCGGCATATTACCTACTTAGTCATTGGTCAATTCTGGGTGGGAATTGCCAATAAAAAAGGAGAAGTTGTAGAAAGAGCTCCCTTCCATCCGATGAACAGGCAACAATACCCAGGTAGCTGCATGGCGCAACTTCCCATGAAGTGCATGAGCAGCGGACAACTTTCTGTAAAAGCCTCCTTCTAAATCATCTACCTACCTTAGGTAGAGGCAAGTACCCACATGCAGGTAGTGTCTCTCGCTCTGGTGTCTCCTACCTGTATCTACTGCACGTGGATAGATATATAAGCTGCCTGGTAAGTGCGTAGATCCCCATACCCAACTACTATGTAGCTAGCTAAGCCAAGTAGCATATCACCCACATACTTAAATACCTACTACATACGTAGCTACATGCCGGCAGACGAGATTATTACTGTTTCAGAACCCCATGATGAGGTAACATATAGACGCAGACGATTATGAGGAGGAACGGGAAGCTGCTCATCGGAGCCGGTTCGGCGCTTCAGATAGATTCACTTGAAAATCATTCCCTTACTCTATAACTTCAACCAATAACCATCACAGGCCTTAACATTTCACCTTTGGTGTATAGGTATGTGGGCAGAAGGTCATCGTCAGGATCAGGGCTTCGTTTTATTGATCAACTATGGTCTCGTCATCCTTTCCTCAAACGAACCTCATGCTAGAAGTTAGCGAATACCAATTCGACATACCTCCACCAGGATCTAAGTCGGTCGAGTCCATTGCCATCGATCAAAAGAGACTTGGGCCGTTGAACTCTACAGGCGGTTACCAGCCTTAATGAACAATGTCATCCAAGAACCAACACCGACCATCCACACGAGGCTTCGTAACGGTGCGAAGTTGCGGTTCTCTTGGAGGAAGATGTATGTAAAGTTGTAGACCACCCGACTACCGAGGTATAAGGCGGCGAAGGTGTTGAGGGTGTCTACGGGCACGCTAGCGTAGTTGGCCGCGAGGACTGCAGATACGAACAAACCGAGCGTCTCCTGTCCGTTGGCGGCCGCGGCCTCGCAGCGGAAGATCTTGTTCTTAGTCTATGTCCATGACAAGATAGCAGGTTAGCTTATCAGGCGGGCTTCCATACATTCCGCTACCAAGATGATGCCTTGAAGCAGACTAATATCGGATCGACGCAACAGGATGTCTGTCACGGAAACATGCGGGCCGATGCGGCCGTCATACTAGGTAAGAAAACAGGTGAACTAACCGGCTTGTCGAGCTTCTCGTCTTTTTCAACATTCTCGGCAAATCTACGAGGAGTGGCGATGTCGTAGTTGGTTCCTCCCAAAGACTTGGACATCATTCCACTGAAACAATTGGAGTCAGGTCCTCTCGTCCCAAATAAGGAGCTTCCTGCTCTGCAAGTCGCCAATCCAAGTAGAAAACGGCTTCGAGATTACTCACGGCACAGCGGCAATGAACCACGCCAGTGGGATCTGAAGCACAACGAAGTAAGTATGAGTCACGCCGTCCCATTCGAAATGCCATCGTGAAACCGAGACTATGACCGGCGGGGTGAACATACGGCATAGAACGAGTAGTTCCCAGACATCGTGATTGACGCGTTAAGTTAGTTATTCAGCAAAGTATGCAATTGACTTGAATAATGCGGAGTATAGCAATAGTGTTGTCCGATGAAGATGAATCTTATCAATATTATAGTAGAGAACAAAGAGCAAAGCAGGTGGGAGAGCTGCGTACTAGTTAGAAACAGTAAGATTGATTGATAGATAACAAATAGTTTAGATGCAGGTTAAGGATTCCCCGTCGGACTTAGTCGTCCGGAGTCCTAGCGACTACTGCAGTCAGTCTCTCGGCAGCTTATTTTCTATTTTAACTGAACACGTTTTATTTGTTGACGTTGTGGATTAAGTTCGTATGTACTAGGTAACCAAACTCGTCTAAATAATTTGACAACATGTTGATATCGTATCGGACACAATAATTACTTTTACGTGATATAGATAGCCACCGAGAATGTACGTAACCGTAGGCGGATACTCCATTTTTCCACTCATCATACATTATTCGACAAAGATAATATTGTTGTTGTGCTCCTCTCCACTTAGGCCTTAATCTGGGTGATCGAGACCGGCTCGCAAGTCGGGTTGTGCGGGGCACCAACCTGCTTCCACCCCACAGACTGGTAGTAGTATCCGGTGAAGTATTGCCAGCACACCTCCCAATCATCTATGAAAGCGGTTAGCAATTGAGTGAAATCGAACCCGCAACGTACTCTGTCAAAGAGAGAGGAAGATAGGGGTCGGCTCGACTGGATCGCAGCGCACTTTTGCCGCCGATGTGCTAATCGGGGGGAATTTGGCGGGAAGAATATGATAGATAAAAAATGTTTACTCACAATAAGGCGTGGGAGTTAGGTCAGTTGGTGCTTGGGCGGCAGTGAACTTGGAGTCGTCGACATAGTTGACGCCAAAAAGTTGTCCCAGGCTGTTGAATCCGACAAGGAAAATGGACTGCGAGAAACCGAACATAGGTGCCGCGATGTTGCTGTTGGACTGGTAAACCAGACCCATTGCCTGTGATTCCGAGACGGTCTGGCCGTCCGAGCCCGACACCGGCAGGTTCCAAACCAAGGTACCAGCCTGGTCGTCGCCGACCTTGTTCTCGCCCGTGGAGTTGAAGTAATACTTGTTAGAGTCTGCGGCATCTGGCTGGTTGCTCGCTCCTAGGCATATCGCCGAGATTCCTGCCCCCGTATGACAGCTGTAACCAAATCCTGATAATCCGAAGTCAGTGTTCAACTCTTCCGAAAACTGGTATTTTTGTTCCGTTTGAACTTTACCATTGATCTTGCTGGCCTCGCTGGTGCCCTTGATTTGTAGAGTAAAGGGGCCAGTCTGCGTGTCTTGAGCTGATACGGCCGTGGCGGCAAGGCCCATAAGAGCAGCTGATACTTGGAACTTCATCGTGATGTTGGTGCGATTGGTTCAAAAACACAAAATGTGATGTTGTCGTGTTGATAGCGAGTAGAATCGGCCTTTCTTATGTCGTCTGTGTCTTGGAATGATCAAAAACGACGACAGAAAAGAAGGGAACGGCGCATCATTTATACAGTCACGAGTTCAAGCTATCATTCAAAACTTGGTGAAAATACTCGTTCGGCAGTGATCACCACGAACTAATCTAGACCATCGTCTAAGACGAGGGACGGGAGGGACGGCAATTCGTGGAGATCTACTTACCGGTCTGTTACCGGTCTGTTACCGGTGTATTGCGGATGGTGATGATCGAGGCCCAGCACAATGGCAGTAGCTCTACTATTGCTCTAATCAGCAGCAGCGAAACAGGACTAAAAGCCTCTAAGTACTTAGTTAGAGAGCTAGAGCCTAAAGAAGAGCTATCTTTCGAGACTGGCTGTTTCTACGACCTGGAAAGCGATGCAGAGGCTCTTCGTATATGCAATGGCACGTCAGTCACGGATCAAACCGCCCATCAACGCAGTCAACGCAGGCTATACTATACGTCATAACTACTGGTTAATATCATGAATGCTCGACTTATTCCTTTAGCAAGATGCTGCCACCGTTGTTCCACAGCTTCGATAACATCGATAGTTGAAGATTCCAATCTTGTAAACGGCACACCAAGTTGTGACACCCCGTCGACTGGAAGTGGGTGCTTGATGTGAAGGTTGGGCACTAAAGGCATTGGTGTTTTCGTATCGGGATGAACATCAGCGGTGTGATGGAGGTCATGCGCTGCTGCCACTTGCGGCTAACAGCGCGCCAACTAGTGTATAGTACTATGTAGCTATACCAACATAGTAGGGAGTTCGGAGAATACAAGATTTCAACAGCGACAGCTTAGGCTTGTGGATGTTAGTTGAGCAAGACAACAAAACACCGACATCGTGCTAGTGTAGGCCGGTAGCGCCTATAGACTCTACTGTACAGTATATACCCAGGCGGGGTATCGTTATTAGCGGTGAAAATAGCCCCGCGGTTTTTAATAGGCAGTCTACGCTAACAGACGAACCAACCTATTCTTGCCACCCTTTCTGGCTATTCGTGCCGCCACATAACTACAAGCTGTTCTTGTTGTTTAACACATACATAAGTAGATCCGCAGTTAATATCGATCTCTTGTAGCCCTCTAAATTTCTTCTGCTTCAAAGCTAGTAGTTTATTATAATTCACTACCTTATATCTAAGTAGATTACGCTGTTGATATATTAGCTGAACTTATCTAAACAGATGTTTGCAACATTTCTACTACGATCCTTAACTTTAGTTATGCGGACGTATAGTATATGGAGCAAGATCTACATAAGTGGAGGAAAGATTAGAGGGTGGCAAACGTAGGTGGGCTACCTGGCTTCGGGTGGGTTACCGAGTTGCAAATATCGCGAAGCCAAGAGGAACCACGGGAAGAGCGGGAGCTAAACCTTTTTGGTGAGTGAACCGATATTCATTTATCTGAGACGACAGTATTTAATCAAGCGCGGAAGACCACTCGACCCTGAATTTTCCGGATCTATGACTATTCATTTCATTGTTACGACCGGCTGCAAGCACCGACGGCGTTATAATCACACGACTGCGTACCATTTCAGACGGTCCTTCGCCTGGGAGAATATATCATTATACACATCTTCTGGTTCAGACGATGCTCTCGGGTTCAAGAGTACTTGATTGTCGCGTTGAAAATCATTCGTTGTAACACTTAGATACTATAGGTTATGGCTCTCCCCGAACATTCATCAAGCGGCCGAGGATGCAGTACGTTACCTAGAATCAATGCCTGAGCCTTGGAACGGCGGTCAATATTGGCACTACATTGGGCATGCTACATGAGTTATGAGTATACCCTTTGTACGACGTCAATTTCACCAATGGGAAGACATCATGGCAGGTAAGGTTGCAAGAGGCCGCTGTTATGAGCCCTGGAGATGTGATCCTTGAGCACTCACCTCTTAGCACATATTCATGCAGTCATACAAGCACATGAGAAAGGTCAGAAAATGGTAACCATTTGCCATCATTGAGCTCATTGCTGCTGGCTGAAGACGTACACAAGTCTCTTTCGGCAAGGCGTACCTGAAGAACCACGTTGCCCGTCTATACAAATGTCATTCATATACCGGACTTATACTCATAACACACCTACTGATTGACGATAGACATCCCTAGCATCCGATAGATAGGTAGCCCTCTCGCCTTGTAACTAATATATTGCGGAAAGACTAGAAACTGAGAGCAATGCGGGATAACTAGGTGAACTCTAACCATGATTGCTAAAACCACCCTGTTCGACCCAGCGCAGAAGACAAAATGGTGTTTGAGAGATGGATGGGAATGTTGAGTCTCATCGATTTGATGTCCAGAACTAGACGTAGTTTTGAAAACTCAGCCTCCGTAGAAGTTGTTAGCATAATGAGCATAACGAGATGCAACAACTATGCACGACGCCGGCGAGAGGACCCTCTTCAACGGACAGTTTGGTAGATTTCCGAAACAATATTTCGCAGGTATGGAGGACGAAAAGAGAGCCGGCGATGCCGGACTATCACTAAGAAAGTCATACTCCAAATCCGGATTAGTAGTACCTGGGCTTGATCTGATCTCCTCTGCTTTTTTGACCCGTATAACGTTCTCGGGCAGCCTGATACCATCAGGTTGGATCAACGGGGTTAAAATCTCTGCGCAACATGAGTTGAGATGAATCTCTGATGAACTTCGCCAAGTTTGCAGGCTCTATATGCGTGTGCCCGTAGCCTAGGTTTACTTTTCGTGTGTAGAGCTGTTTGCCTGGAGAACGCCAACGGCACTGCTTCCGGCGCAGATCATTAGGACCGGCCGTTGGTTGATAAACTGTAGAACATATACGGAACCTGTGGAAGCATCGCTTAAATTACTGCGGACAGGCCATTATCATGATGAAGATCCTCGCCGCTTTGGTTGTAAGCTGAGGTTGCGTCGCTATCAATGATAACCCCGCGAGAACCAACAAACATCATCTCTCAGAATAGGTGGAGTGGAGCAAGAGCAACATAGAGCATGCATGTGATATGTATGTACTATGTATGTTGTGTGTGGTGCTTCCCACAATTTGCCGCCGGCAAGGCAAAGCGACCCAACGGTTCACCATGCATACATTGTCGCACGCTTAAATATATTTAGCCCAACAGCAGTTTCCCCAAACTGATGTGGCTGTGTGGTTCATCAGATCATCCACATTATCTGAGGCAAAGGCATTACCTATCCCATAACGATCTCGCATCACCTACCATGTGTTTTGACGCAACCCAAGCACCCGTGACTATATGTATGCTAACAGGTAATTATCTACTTAGTAAGCTCCATCACATGGGACGCATAAAACATAGTATACTACGTACTGCCTTTTCTCCCTTTTACCTCGGTCTTGCTGTCACTTGTATTCTCCGAAATTGGGCTCGGCCACCAAAGAGGCATTAGCTACCAGCTAAGCAACAAAAACGACGCCATCCCGTTGCCCAGAGTTGCGCCCAGGGCGTCGTTCTTCTTGGAAATCTCGGATGTGTGTCTACCCCGTGTTTGGCAAAGTGAACGAGAAACGAAACAAGCAATGTGGCTGAGTTTTGTATGCCGGTGCGGCACGTCCAATGTGGTGGTATGGTGGCATATTTTCCGAGACTAACAACCTAGTCAGTGTACCGTTTTTTACGGTGAATCCAACGAGTTGGAGTCGAAGTACAGTAGTAATCGGCACTGCCGCTCTGGTCTTGATAGAGCATGCAGATTTTTAAGCTTATTGAGTTGTTTGACGAATAACGGGTTGTGTTTCAACCCATTGACGGGGTACCACTCCTCTTCCCGTGTTCGTATTGTTGTAACCCATCCATTATCTTTCCCCTTCCTATCTTCTTTTTTATTCTCTTTTTTTTTTTTTTGGGTTAACCTTTCCGTTTCTCATTTCTTATCCCCCACAGAGCTCTTTAATTAATATCCTATTTCAGTTGGGCTGATCTAATCAAATGCTTGCTAAAGCTAAGCAAAACTCGTCTAATACCAGTAGTGCTCAGGAGGCCTGAACCTTGTTCCCGCGAAACCTTCGTTTAAGAGTCCGCTCGGCGCTAACGGCACGTCTACTTTCCCGTCCTCTTCATAACTCACTGAGGCGTTCTTCGCACTGACAAATCACTTGGCGATGAACGAGCGGGTGATCTCCACCCTTTGTTGGAAGCTGACCACCATGCAATGGCATGAGCCGCGCATGTGCGTGTAAGCGGCACCGAACCTATTCGTCCGTCCGAATTTGCCACACCTTGATTCTACCGTCGCTTCCTCTGCTTGGATCCGAGGTAGAACAGCTGCAAAAAACAGGGCTGTACGCCGCGGCACAGCCGACTGAACCAATCAGATCTTGTGACCCTATCAGCTGGATAGGACACTGCCTTGCAAAGTAAGTTCTCGGGTCTTGTCTATTGGATTTGGTTAGTTCTCCCCTCCTCTTGCTCCTCTTGTCCCCTGGTCGGTCCTGCATAATGCCGATAGCATGCTGTAATAATGCGAGCGGATGAGTTTGAAATCGAGTCTGGAAGTGTTCCATGTACAAGAGTACTACTGTCTCAGTGCCCAGAAACTTGTTATCGTCAAGAGCGATATGTGTGTGCGCCCAGCTTTGCCTAGCCGGTAGTCTATGGCTTATCCGCGGTTAAGCTTTGCGGCTGGCACTAGGGAATCATTGAGCTTTTCATCAACGATCATCGCATCTAATGTGTGTCTGAAGCTTGTTTGAGACACTCATCGACTTCTCGGATTCGTCTAGTTAGGTTTCAATAATTAGACCTTTCCTGCAGCTGAATGATATGCACTGCTGTAGCTAGAAGGATTCAAGTCTTTACCTAGTTGAGTAAGAACCGGTGCTATTATACTCATACAACAGGAGCTCACGCTAATGATCGAGATGGTAGGTAGTATACGTAGTATACGTAAAGCATGCCTGGGGGCAGGCAGAGTCTGCATGTTAGCGTGCGGACCTATAGTACAGCCCTTTTCCGCGAGAATAGACTGCTTGCTTATAGCGGTCTTTGGTAGTAGTCTTCTAGAACGTAGACCACAAGAGATGGCGAGCCTGCAGGACCACACAGCAACCTAGGAATAGTACCTTAAAAGTGAACAATGGACTCGATGTACGTACGAGTGAGATATGGCTTCTACCATGGTTCTATATCAACTTGTGTCGATCGCGACGGGAATTGCCTTGTCCATTCACTTCACGTCATAGTCAAACATTTCGGGTGCCGCAATTCGGGTGCCGCCTCCCGGTAGGTTAGAGGGCCGCGTCGACGGGACCCATGAGATCGCCGGGACTACCCACTCCTCCTGCAATGCAACACATATTACATACACGGAACAGTAAACACTTACTCACTGTGAGGCACATGGAGGCACCCTTCGTTGCGGCATATGCCCAAAATCTGGCGATTCTTGACTTGTTCGCATCACACGATGTTGAGGATTAATTACAATTATCAGGACTAAAAGAGGTTGATTTTCAAAAAGGAGTGTAGAGAAAGTTAACAAAGGCAACTAAAGTTAATAAGTTGGATTGTAGTGTCACCACTAATATATACTATGATCAATGTTCTTGCCACTAGCCCTCCAACGCGTCTATATACAGTCTACAAAATCATTTAGAATGCAACATAGCGCATCCTCGTCGCGAGTTCTGTGGGAAATGGAAAATTTAACAGTCCTGGGGTATTTTATCTCCGGATCAGAAGCGTTCCTGATCTAGTGCAGACAGAGCTCGATTTAGACAATGCGGTCCTTGCGGATGGGGAAAAGAGGAAGGGTGAAAGGCGTGACACCATCGACGTATAGATATGCGGCAGCGGCATAGACTAGGACGAATTAGCAAGATATCTCTCATGCGAAATGGAAATGCTACTCACATGATATAGCAGCAGCAATCAGACCGAAGACACCAGAAGCCTTGAGCAGAGCCTCGTTGTCAACCATGTGCCCGGCAGCGAGTAGGATAAGAGTAATATCGGCGGTGCACAGGAGACCGAATAGGACGTAGTTGGCCTGGCAAGCACCGATCGTGAAGATGACAGTAACGATGAACCAAGACCAGACGAAAAGAGCAACAGCCTGCGAGAAGTCCGCTTTCGGAATACCGCTCTTGTCACTGTAGGCAGCGAGAATACCGGATCCAGGAATGAAGATGGTGGAGTATGCCAAGTTGAAAGCACCGTAGGCACAGAAGACAGTAGCACCAAACTGGACGGGTCGTTAGTTAATTCCGAGCGGATCGCAGCGAAGACAAAGATATACGTACAGCATTGCCAGCGCAGAAATCAATAATACCAGCGATGAACTGAGCAATACCACCCATCCAAATCATGTTACCGACGACGATGTTGGTAGTGGTAACACCACGGGGAGCGAACTCGAACAGGGAAAGGAAGTACAGGGCCTGACCGAAGGCGAGAAGACCTAGGGGGTTGGCACTGGCGAGCTTTGACTTGCCATGGCCGTGGTGCTGAACGGGAGCGATGCTCGAGGAAGAGTGCTTCTCGAGGTCGCGGTCGGTGAAAACTTGCTGGGAAGACATTTTGATGAAAGAAAAAGAATAATCCCTAATAGCTGTCTGAAGTGAATGAACAATAAGCGACGTATTAGCTACGGGCGGTAACGAAGAAGAGAAACTCTGCGACGGGGAGTCGAGATTGGAGGACTGATGGCAGGTGTGACAAGTAGATCTGATCTTGAGAGGGGCAGAACAGATGGTATTTAATGTCAGATGAAGATCGCTTTGAACGCGAAGAAAAATAGAAACACGCTCTTAGTACACTACAGTGATAGGCCAAGACTCCTCAGCTTGCCCAGCTCTGAGGGATGCTGAACTCATAGTGAGGATCATGGTCCATAGTAATCCTTGCGTCCATAAAAAGGATCTGACAGTAATCTCGAGAAGGTCTAGCCTCTCTCTGACTGGATTCCGGGGATGACAACGCCTCCTAAGGTCTGGGCATACAATACGTGGAGCAGGATGAGGACCAGTAGGAGTGGACGAAATATCATGACGATACTAAGGCGAGTTATCCTTGCTAATTACGTTCATACTTAGACGAGGCATCTGCGGCCCATACAGTAGACTCATCAATAGTCCCCAGTGTATGCCCACGTTTTGCCTCGATAGCCACGTGTGTGGATGCTGACAGTGGTATGCATCTGTCGTACAGTAGATACATACTAAGATGAGATAATGCACATCGGCGTCTCCTAGCTGTATACACACTTATAGATAGCACGGGCTAGACTACAAGCGGCACCTAAGTAGTTACTCTGAGGAGACTGTTAAATAGCGAGCAAGGGTAGTGGAGATGAAGCAATAGGTAACCCTTGTATACTCGGTGTTTCTACATACGAAGTCCGTTGTGATTAAAGAGCCAAGCTGAATACTGTGTATACAGCTTCAAAACGGTAAAAATAACGTATTGGTCGAGGCCGTTCCCTTTGTTAACTATAGGTAGGTAACTAGTTAATGCTAGATATTCTTCCCTTCGCATCCTTCTTTCGTGTGCTACTTCATGTTCATGCTCACAGCATAGATACTTAAAACAATGGATTATACGGTTTATTGTTTTCCTCCGTAATCAGCCACAGAGGTATAAAGTGTACTTATTAAGCCTAAAATACAGCAGCATATCGACAGGACAGACAGCAAGGTTTGCAAGATCACAGCATGCCAAGATATCCAGTCATCCACATTTAACACTATTGCCAAGAAGGTGGCCAAGGCGGGTAGCGAGGGCAAGCTTACGGGCTGACTATCTTAGCCCGTCTTGTCCCGCCGTAGCTCAACGCCGTAGTTCAAGCCAAAAGTCTTGTTTCTGGAGAGCCGGCTGGGCGATGCTTAAACTCACCTTGGCGAAGGAGATCACGAAGAAACCCATAAAATCAGGTTGAAGAGAAGGACCAGAGAAATGCTGGAGACATTATCAGCAACAAACATCTTTTAGCGGCCTTGCACCGACATGGACTTATTTCGTACGCAACAGTAAGCCTCACGGGCCATACTAGCTGGGTGAAGTTCCGGCTCTAATAGGCAACTAGTCCGCGGATCTACTCTAGTATCGCAGCACAGCTCGCATGCTGCAAGTGCTGGACCGGGGCAGCACCCTATCAGATCCCTATTTTTATTACCACCGCTTGTGGATATTTGTCAATTTCACAACGGTGCGGCGCTAGTCTCCACCTACTGAAGTAAGCTTAAACGTACCTAGGTATTTGTGCGTTGATCTGTCTATTTCTAGTAACTCGCTTGTTATTTAGTTCCTTAGTTAGCAAGGTTAGACTTCTAGTGAACTCAGTAAGTAGTGTATACTGTAGACGATCAAGTAATTATCACCAGACCTGCTGACTTAAGCACTTATATTAGTTACCGTATGTAGAACTATTCGATGTATGAGGTATACTGTAGTGCAATCGTTGCCGCAAGCCGGCCGGGTTCTGTTGTTCGTCCCGGCAAATCGGTCTCTTAGGTTTTTCCGGCCTCGATGGACTGGTATCATAACCGTACCCAAATTAAGGATTGATACGCTTTTTTATTTCTTCGATCTCCGTACGTCTCAAAAACCGACCAGTGATGGACCAACACCTCTGCACATTGTGCATGGTCCCTATTTCATCGCAAATACGAACAACATCCGATCCGATACCGTTTACAAACTAGCAATTCCATGAAGTCAAGCTTGACATTATTGCTCCCGATCGTTTCCTAGCAAGGTTGGGGTACAACTTGAATGCCTAGTCCAAGAACGAAACATATCCAGCGTCTGATCCACGTTTCGCAGCCTCCAACGCCAGGCAGACAAGAAGAAGACCGATGAACCTGTCACTCACCATGGGCACGGGATGCATCGAGTGCGTCCAGATACATTTACGCTAGTTCGATTATCTGGTTCGAACGCTCCAGAAGTGTTACTGTCGTTGTGCCGTTTCTAGATCCTCAGTTACGTATACGATCTGGGCTAGACTCGGTAAAAGACACTATACAGGCGCTCTGAAGAGTTGAAAGTTATTGAGGTCACAGCTACGGAAGGATAGCTATCTCAATAACAGTCGACGTTGTTCCACGAAGAGGTTGGTATCTAACAATGACTCCCAACTTATGATAGGTCCTTGACCGATGAGGGTTTCGTGAATGAGTGAAAGGCCACCAGGTTGGTTAGTTAGTATTATTAACGCCGGGGGAAGGCTGTGCCCTCGTACCTCCCTGGGGGTTTGCAGCGTGCAGAGCTATCTAAACGATCTATCTCTACCTCAAGGGAGACACTGTAGTATACAGGATATCTGGGCTCGTGCTCGGCGTTGTGTTATCGTGGTTGGTACCCTTGCGAGGGGAGCCACAAGGTGCAACAAGAGCTGACCATCCCGACACCGCATACGGCCCCTTGGGTTGGCGACGTTTCATCTCCTCAAGGAACTTGGTGGCCATCCCAAAGACGCCGCACTTGTACTCCTCCGGGGTTCTTATGAAAGGCGAAAACATGCCCCAGACCGCAATGTCGGGGCCAAGCTTGAGATAAAGGGCCTGGAAGACATTGCAATACTTCTATATGGCTTCAAGGAGACCATGGAGATCCAGTCCTCCTTTTCAGCCAAGCGGTCGGCGTAGTATCTGTACATGCGAATAGCATCGCTGTCGCCCATTGCTCTCGCTCGCTCTCGTATAGCTGATATGGTCAGGCAGTTTATGGGATAGCTTAATAGCTAAGGTGTCAGAAACCTTGCTTGCTGTAGGCAATAGACACTTGTTGTTGCGCGAAGGTCTCTAAACCCTTCGTGAACGCTATCTGGCTATAAGGTCTCGTCCAAGCTCAAGCTCATGATTATATACAGTATATATAGGATTATCGAATCCCCTTGGGTCCATGTGAAATCAAGAGTAGGCTGCTGCTTGACAAACCCCTACCTTCATACCTGTAGGGTTGATTTCGCCGGCAACAAGGTCGTTGGAGAAGGAGACTACTTCATTCTCTCGAAAGAGACTTGATTTCAATGAAGCATTCGGCAACACATCCTTCTGGTATCCAAAACGCCGACATGCGTTCGTGGAACGACACCAGAGTATAGAGTTTATGGTTCGTTCAAGTGTACATTTTGATGTATCATCGTAATTCGGGTTGTCAAGGTCTGAGACCTCTCGATCATGTCAGAGCTGTTGGATATTTGCTTCTCCTTAGGTTTGATGGGATGATGCCACCAATATGCAGAAGGTCCCCTTGACCTGGTATGCGCACCGATAGAGTAGGAAAAAGCGCTTCATCCCCTTGCTTGTAATTAGCGAATAGGTCAGTGTGCTCGTATGCTCGTGTGCTCGGGCTGCCGTGTCGCATTCTTTCGGATCTGTCGTTTGTTATCTGTGATAGTTCCGAAAGTGAGGACAAAGATCCTTTATAACAGAAAACGCCTGGGCCGTCAAGGTAGAACCCTGCTACAACAGTTCGTGCCATTTCATTAGAACGCGTCTTGCCGGTACTAATCCGATCTATTCGAGATCCACCGTCGGCAATGTTACTGTACTTAATTACAAGTTTCCAGCATCTTGACGGGGCATTGATCAGTTTAGTGCCAAGTCGGGGGCCGCTACCTACTTAAGTACTACTGTATATGTATGAGCATAAGTATGTATTCTTACGCTATTGAACTAGTTAACCTCCAAAATCCTGAAGGAAGTGTAGTACTACCTTCTATGATCTGGGCATACGCACTAAGCGTTTAGGATGTAACTATATCCATCAAATACATAATCGAGCGTAGCAATAGTAGCCCTAAAGGGTTTAAGAGACAGAACGAACCCCTGTGGCGACCAGAGAAACGCCGATTCTGAGACACAAATAATATGGGATTCTCTTCTTCTACCCCTTTCCGCTTTACAGTACAAAATTAGATTTTTTTTATTGTGTTAAAATTTAACGCGCTTTGGTCTATACTACCTTACTATTATAAGTCGCCTGTGCTCGTCTCCACAGGCACTGTCACATACCATGTATCACATATCTTGAGGTAATCGGGACTTTCGTAAATGTTGCCTAGTTGATAGAAAATTTCCAAGACGATAGATCATTACACGGTAGTTGCCCAAAAAAATTGATGGTAGAGAAGCGTGACACCGGTAAACATGTCGCCTATCGGAGAATAGTACAAAAATAGACTCTTTAAAACACGGCTCTAGTCCAGTATATATACTTCCGACATTCGAACATAAAACCTCATTTTGCCCTATAATATGCACCAAGCAAGACTGGATTATCGTTGGAATTGTCTAGCAAGCGAGGATGGTAGAAGATTATCGATGAAGCACCCTTCATATCCTCTTTCTTTCTCAACCGGCAAGGAATTTGGCCCAGAAACGGGGTCCCCGGCAGTTGCAGAGGTATAAGGGTTGTGATATTGATAGGTCGCATTGTATTGCATGACGAGAGCCAGCATACCGCTCCTCCTTTTTGCGACTCAAAGAACTCACACGCCCAGTTGTAAGACTATTGGTTGTAGAGGTTGACTCACGGTACCGAGCGGTTGTGACTGTTGTATGGTGATACCCGTATTCCACACCGCGGTGTCTTAGGTAGATTAACCGCAATCGTGCATGTCCTTGCTTGTCATTGCGTAACTTGCCATATCACAATTCCTAGTTGTATCAATTTGATTTCTACTTTATTTTCGCTACATACTGGTGCTGCTGGTTGATAATTGCTCCAACGTATATACAGCAACTCTGGCCAAAAAAGGATAGGATCAGCTGATGGATATCCATTTCTGCATGGATCAAGTGGTCGGCCTCGGAATCACCAGGTTCAAGGTTAAACAGGGCTATCATTTAGTGGTAATGATTTGTTAGATCTGCCAGGTGAGACGGATGTGGAAGGTTAAAAACCACCATCAGCTCCCACACTCTTTTAGGTTTTGCTCGCAGAATGGTTCTGCTGTCGATAAACTGCAATAAACTTAGGTGCAGCCTTTACACAATTGGTTGAATATCGCGTGGGAATATCACGCATATTACCGGAAAATCCTACACGCGGACCACTTCCGACGCCACACCCGTTGCAGAAGTTACAGAAAAGGTATTGACCCCGGTAAAGTACCCTGCACGCTCGAATCCTATCCGCCTGTTTCTAAGCCCTTGAACGATTTATCAGACCTCGAACCCTTTCCAGACTTGTATTCAAAAAAAACATACCATATCAGTATATGAATCGGCTGTCGGGCGTAACAGCTCTCGATCTTGGTGCCCAGGGGGATTAGAACGCCTTCCAACTCCATGACGCTCGCTTTCCCGTTCGATCAGACGACGCAGGATATCCCGGAGAGTTTGGCGTCGACTGGCAAGACAAAATGAGGTCGGCAGCAGAAGAGCACAATATTCAGTTGACGCTTGGCGTCGTGATATCCCTCCTCATCCTATCATCGATATCATTTGGGTTACGCCTTTGGGCTCGGTTTGCGACGGGAGCGCGACTATGGCTGGATGATTATTGGTAAGAAATCCTGTTTTCACAGGGACACGTTTTGAGCCCATACTGACTTCGTTCACAGGATGTTTTGGGTTATGGCAGTGTGCATTACTATGTCAAGTACGTGATTTTTGGTGTCGTTTTTGTCTTGTTTTAGCCTTGGTCCACGCTATAATCGCATCTGGCAGATTTTCCATGTCTCTGAGGCATTTACGGACCACTCTCAAGATGATGGCAACTAACTAACTGGGCGTATTGTAGTATTCGATTTTCTTGGCTTGGTGTATGGCTCAGGAGTTCATCAAGCCGATTTGCCGCCGGCCACGGCCACTATGTTTGTTAAAGTGAGCATACGGGCATGTTGTGTTGAAATTAATTACTCGCTAACAATTATCGCGGCCAGCTCCTCTGGGTGTACATGCTGATATGGGCCACCGGTGTCTTCTCTGTCAAGATTGGTATTCTTCTCTTCTACTGGCGGGTGTTCCAAAGGACCGCAAGTTTCCGACTGGGCGCCATGGTGGTTACCTTCATTTCTACCGGAATCTTCCTCTCCAATTTCTTTAGCTTCACTTTCCAATGCTTCCCGGTACAAAAGTTCTGGCTGCCCGATACCCCGGGTAGTTGTATCAACCAGAACGCCTTTTACCTGGCTTCTGCTATCATCAATGTATTTGGTGATATTGCGGTGCTCAGCCTTCCGCTTCCGATAATCTGGAATTTACAAGCATCCAGAGGCAGGAAATGGTCTCTAAGTTTTCTTTTCCTGCTCGGTGCCTTGTAAGTATAACATCCGCTCCCTTTATTATAGCTATCGCTCACGCATTGTCTCTATAGCGTGGTCGTTGCTAGTATATTCCGCATCGTCGCAGTCACGCAGATTGATCCGCATGATTTCAGCTTCACGAACGTCGGAGGTGGTCTTTGGAGCACAGTCGAAGTTGAAGTAGGGTTCATATGCGCGAACCTTCCAGCATTCCGTCCACTACTTTTCAAGTGGTTCAAGTTTGACGGCTCTCGCAATGCATCAGGAGCCACACCGAAGTACAACCTGTCTTCGAAGGGAGGAATGCGGTCCGGTCATATTAAGCTACAGAGCAGAAACCACGAAACCGAAGCAGACAACTCGAGCACCGAGATCCTGACCTTACAGGGCAATTCTAATGCAATCCCTTTGGCGAATACAAATTCGAAGAGTGACAAGGACGAACCTGTATCCCACTCTGATATAGTAGTTCAGAAGGATTTCGACATGTCAATCGACGCCAATCCCGAGTCTTCCGCCGGCGGAAATTACGTCCAGGTCACGACGCCCAATAACCGAGTTCGCCTCCAAGGCGTCGCCAACCAGTATTTTGGGGATCGAGGCTAAACTAGCCGAGTTATGTTTTGGGGTGGACTGTACGTTATAAAAAAAGAGCGAGCAATCTCGCGCAGCTTACGCAAAGCCTATTTAATCATTAAACGGAAAGCTTCAACTTCCACCGTCGCAGCACAGGGCAGGGACATGTTATGCCAATAGCACCTATACCTCGGGTCACGATGCACCCTCATCAACGATCCATGACCGGCTTATCACAAGCCCAGCCGCGGCACTCGCATACCGGAGTACCTAGTATACATAATATAGTACCTCTTGAATGCATACCAAAACTACTGTTTCAGCATTGCTTGGCGGCACTACGATGTTCTCGTCACCATATCCTACTCTGTACATAGTAGCTTTCTAAATCTTGCAAGGGCGCCATGGTTGTGAAGTATCTGGTTGACTTCTGTGTTCCCGGTCCTTACAATCCCATGGCCCTGCAAGGGAAATTACCAGTAGTAAGGATTATTGAGCGTGCTAGGGTTAAATGTTTTTAGTATAAGCTAGTTTTTGCTCGAAGAGTTTCTTTAGAAATAACCCGGCTTAGTTGCGAGACGAATACGTCGTGTCCTCCGTCGTGTCTAGATGGGTCCTAGGAACCAGTCGTGGCTTATCCAAACCTCTCGACCCCTTCCAAATTCCACTACGGTCATACAATGCACATCAATTGCTGACTTGCAGCGGCGCTTTGACAGCATGCTCGGCATGCGACTAGGCGCAGATAAGTCGAGCTAAGCTTTCTAGTGTCGGTGAGTGGATGTTACAAATGACGGAAACAGTATAGACTCGGGTAGATCCTTGCTGACCCCGTGCTATTCCCCCTTCAGTCTGTTGCGTACACAACCGATAAAGCCCCAAGGTGCGGAATCCTTTTGCCTTCGCTTTCAGGTATCACTCGCCTGCATCAATACACATATGCATGTTGGGATACCGTATGTACAAGGTGGTGAAAAGGAAGATCATGCCATTGTCTGCATATAAGTTACTAGGATTAGCAACATTGTTTCGTTTATCTGTCACATAATTATACTTACTGCATACATATACGACCCTTTTCTCTCCTCTAACCAAAGCGAGGCTTTTGTTGTGCCAGTGGGGTAGAACAGGGTTCGGATTCCCTCGTGGTCTGCACAGAAGACTGCAGTCTCTAGCCAGTCTTGGACCCTTCGACCCTTACTGTACTACTTACTTACACTAGACACTATTATAGAGTGTAGTATACACTAGACGGACTAGCGTTGGTATGTACGGTACTTTTATTACTATGTTGTTGTTATGGCACAAATACTCTAACTATATCACGTTATGCCGTGCTCGTGTGAGTGTCTATCGAAGTTATGATAGTCTTGCCAAGTTAGGTGGTGCGTACCATAGGAAGGCCGAATCTAGACTTAGACACAAGTCCCCAAAGCCCCCAAAGTCCGGCCGGACCACCACGCGATCAGGCCTCTACGCTACTGTACCAGATCGGCGGGTTTGTAGCAGATTTGTAACAGACACGGCCACTTAAGTACTTGTAACTACTGGGAATTAGTGGTGGCTCGCTTACACTATCGAACCACTATTCATACCGTGTGGATGAATCAACCGTTAGCGTTAGCATCCTACCGAACATTGCTCGAAAAGGATGAAGTGGACCGAAGGGAATCCAGATTCGGCCAGTTCCACGCTCAATATTATACTCACACTTAAGTAATCCTTTTAAGTGCCGAAAGTGGATCGATATTTCGTGCTTACTTACCCTATAAGCGGTATATCGGAGCAATTCATGACTTACCGTAGTTCAAAATGCATAGCATATGGTACCTGGTATACTGGGACAACTACGCGGAGACCTACTAGGATTCCTACCAGGATACTAACTAGGTAGGATGCAGACGTTGCGAGGTTCTAGCTGGGAGAGGTGAGGGATAAACAGTTCCATAGCATGACGGGGTGGTGTAACTGAATAACTTTGAAGACGGCATACGTGCTCTCTCCTCCCACCAAAATCTCAACGTGACCCGGGTAGACGGCATTGCATATTTTGGTAGACTTACAAAACAAGTTCCAAGGTCAATCAGCATTCATTCTGAAGCTTGTGGTACATTGCAGTAGCTTGGTAAGTCCATCGAATTGCCTTATTGTTGGCCCTGCTTGCAATATATCACAGACTCTAGCTATAGGATAGCCAAGGCAGTGACCCAGCCGACACCGAGCTGTACAATTATAGTCTATTAACACAGAAGGCTAACAACCCCATCAAAAGCGAGAATCGAGAAGCCGAGGAGCCGTTGTCAGCATAAAAGAGCTATCCCAAATCATTGCAGATCAACGTGTTTAGGGGCTTACTACTGTTGAGAATGGCCAATATCTCCGCTGAGGTAATCGAAGACCGCATCCGACAGTTCGGTAAGCCATGGATGATCGACGACCTCATCCGTGTGCGGGCAAATGACGAGGTCCAAGTTCCCATACTAGGCTATCCTAGGTACAAAGATCGGGCTACCGATTATGAGCTCTTCACCGGCAAGGAGCTCGATCGTATGGTGGATGAGACCTGCCATGTTTTGATGAAGGCAGGTCTCGAGATAAACTCGCGAAAGACCGTCGGATTATTTGCGCCCTCAGATCTTTCATACGTTGTTACGCTATTCGCCCTATCTCGACTGGGCTGTAAGGTCTTGACTGTTTCCATCCGCCTCAGCGAGTTAGCATGTCTTAACCTCATGGACCGAACAGAGTGTGATACGCTGATTGTCGGGTCCACCGTTCGCATCACGGCAACGATAGATGGGCTCAAGAAGGCGCGCTCAGATCTTCATTTTATCCCTATGCCGGCGAGAGCTGAGTTCGACAAGCCAGACAATCCCCCTGAGCCGGTTGTCCGACCTATACTAGACAGAGAGGCCGAGCACGCCCAACTGGCATTTTTCGGTCACTCTTCGGGGTCCACGGGTCTCCCAAAGCCACTGTCACTCTCTCACCGTAGCGTGCTAAACAACATCTACTTCGGAACTGGCTGCAAGGCATTTAACGCATTACCGTGGTACCATCTACATGGCCTTTTCACATCGTTCCAAGCTATATATCTGCGGAAAACCGCGCATCTTTACAACGCGGATCTGCCTCTGACGGCTGAGCACCTTGTCGCGGCTCTGAAAGAGATCCAGCCTGAGATCTGTCACACCGTCCCCTATGTTTTGAAGCTCATGGCTGAAAGGCAGGATGGCATCGAGGTGTTAAAACGCTGCAAGTTTGTAACGGCTGCCGGGGCACGAACTCCTGATGAATTAGGCGATCGAGTTGTCCAACAGGGCGTGAACTTTGGCGTGATACTTGGATTGTGCGTGTTTTCTCTTCTTATAGAATGTTTACTGACCAATGGTACAGGACTGAAGTTGGCCACGTGGGAGACTCGATATACCGGGAGCCGGGCGACGACTCATGGGTCTATATCCGGCCATATGCAAGCCTTCGCCCCCATATTTTGTGGAAGAAGGTTGGTGGAGGTGTCTACGAAGCTGTATACCTGAAGTCACACCCAGCATTAATGTCGGCAACGAGTAATTCAAATGACCCCCCAGGCTCGTTTCACTCAAAGGACTTATTTGTACCCCATCCGACTATTGAGAATGCCTGGAAGTATGTAGCGCGTGACGATGACAGAATCACCCTGTTGAACGGCGAAAAGATATTGCCATTGGGCATGGAAGGTGCAGTCCGTGAGAGCCCCTTAATACGAGACGGCTTGATGGTGGGCAATGATCGTCTCGCGCCCGGCTTGCTCCTCTTTCGTTCCGCTGACGCCGCCGCTTTGTCTGATGACCAGGTTATCGACGCGGTCTGGCCCCTGATTGAGGCTGCGAACGAAGTCATGGACGAATATGCACGCATCACCCGCGACATGATCGTGCAACTAGCAGCAGACGTCGAATACCCGGCAACCGACAAGAACAACATCATCCGCGCAGCATCGTACCGAGTGTTCGAAGATGTGATCGAAAAGTTGTACAGCGACTCACAGACGAATGGCGTCGCTAAGAAGCAGCTCGGTCTGGAAGACTTGAAAAGTTACATTCTCCGGGTTGTCCGCGAGCACGCGGGCATCGAGGTGCCGGACTATGATAGCGACTTTTTCGCTGCCGGTATTGATAGCTTGCGAGCCGCACAGCTGCGGAGATTACTGCAGCAGGAACTTGACCTCAGTGGGCACTCGCTTCCCACCAATGCCATCTACGACGCCGGCAACGTTACAAAGTTAGCAGAAGACCTGTACTCAATGCGAATGGGAGAGAAACTTCAGAATGGCCACTCGATCGAGAAGAGCGAGATTGCAAAAATGGAAGAGCTCATTTCCGAACACAGCAACTTCCTTGCTCACAAATCAAAGCCAAAGAGTGATGTCGTCGTGAGTATAGCCGTCAAGGCTCGCGAAAGATGTTTGACTGACACTATATCACAGGTCCTTACCGGCGCAACTGGTGCCCTGGGTGCTCACGTGCTCAGCCAGCTTCTAGACGATCCAAGAGTGGCACTAGTGTACTCTCTTGTTCGAGGCAGCAATACGTTTGAGCGGATATCGAAATCTCTGGAAGAGCGAGGCCTCTCCTTGTCTGGGAATAACCCTACGCGAGCTAAGAAACTGGTCACTCTGTCAACGAACAACTTCGGAGCCCCAGATCTCGGTCTCCGCCCCGAGGAATATGCACAATTGCAGAACTCGGCAACCTTGATCATCCACGCAGCGTGGCCGGTGAATTTCAACATCTCCCTCGAAAGCTTCAGGCCGCAGATTTCTGGGCTACGAAATTTCCTAACCTTGGCTTCAGAAACACCCACTCCGGCTCGTGTTGTCTTTATCAGCAGCATATCGACGGCATTCAACATGGCGAAGCCAGCGAGCGTTCCCGAGGCTCCACTCCAATCCCTTGAGTACGCCGCGGCGACGGGCTACGCGCGTTCGAAATTAATCTGCGAGCGTATCTGTGAGGCCGCCGGCGCGAGCGGCGCTGCGGTTGGCGTTCTGCGAGTTGGCCAGATTTCAGCAGACAGCGTGAACGGCATCTGGAACGAGAAGGAGCACGTGCCCTTGCTGGTCCGCAGCGCGACGGAGGTCAAGGCCCTCCCTCGTCTACATGGATACGAGGGGCGGTGCGAGTGGATGCCCGTCGACACGGTGGCTGCGACAGTCCTACAGCTTGCCGACAAACTCACTGCTGGTGCCGGGGCCTCATTTTATAACATCGTGCCATCTCATGCATTCTCGTGGAATGATCGGTTCCTGCCCGTATTGCGCGAGGCCGGGCTAGAGTTCAAGGAAGTCGATCTCGCCGAGTGGTTGAAGCGCATCCGTGCTCGCGCCTCCGAACTTGGCTCTGCCGCCGAGGAGAAGCTCCCCGCTATCAAGCTAGCGGATTACTATGAGGCGACATACGGCGAATCGGCGGGGGGCTATGGGTCGAACTTAAAGTATGAGAATGATCGGGCTTGTAGTGAAAGTGATGCGCTCCGATCCTGTCCTGAGTTGTCGCGCGTGGCTATTGTGAGGAAGATGCTACAACACTGGCTTCGCCATGAGGTACAAACTACAAAATGAAGTCGGCAACTGGAACTCAGGAGGCATGAGATTGAATGATGCAATGACTTACCGACGTATGTAGATACGAATTGAACAATCGAATACGTAAACAACTCTTCAGAGCCAGTGTCAGTGTCATAAAACGTGCAGCGGGGTTCCGAACGTGGCGTCTCGTCACACTGCCTTTACCTCTCCGGATTAGTAATGAGAAAGGTTTACATTTATGTGCAGTATAGTCGAGCAGCCTGCTCTAGGAGCTGTGACTGCCAGCAACTTTCAAGACCTCCCCCCTTTTCAATTATTCCTCACTGAGAAGGCCCTGAATTATTGAAGAACCCGATTTCTAGGGCGCTTTGTATGTATTGGTTATGCAGTATATCAGTAACGTAGCGCAGTTGGTTGGTCTTTTATAAAATGACGGGCTTTATTTGTGGTCGAAATGAAAGGTGCTGGGACGGGCTGCTTTCATATACAAGAAGGAGAGTATTAACTAAAATATAGAAAGCTCTTTGAATTTAGATCAGGTCAAATCCACCCCTGAGAAGCGACAACTGCCACACTTTTTCCCCTGGGGTTGATGAATGGTTCGTCTCATCGGCACTACTATATACATAAAGTAATACAAGGAGTTCGCGCCTTCATTTTTATTTCCTCTCTAAATACAAAATATACACAGTTATATGAAGAGCCTATCGGTTGTAACGCTCGCTCTCCCGCGAAGCCTCCGTCGCGCTCGCAGGTGCCTCGTAACCCTCCGCTGACATTTCACCAGGCACCTCTTCCGTAGTTTGATACTTGCTACCAGGATATTGGCCTTTGTGCGACACAAATCTGCCAGTTTCGATGTTGGACTGCGCGGCCTCTCTGCCCTCGGACATCACCTCTCCGCTGTGCACTACAGGCGTGTCGTCGGCCGCCGATTGTGAACTGGTATCATGGGGTCGCTTAGTTGTCGGATCGAACTTGTCGGAGCCGCCCAAGTCTCGCATCTTCTCCTCTGGTCCTCCAATACCCTCGAAATGCTCGCCACGTGTTTGACTAATGAATAAGACTTAGTCGAGAAGAACATTATCATGGATAAAGTAGCCAGGGAAAACTTACCGTCCACGGGCATCTAGGACGCCGCCCTCTTCTGGGGGAATCCTCTTATTATAGCCAGCGTTTGTGCTCAGATCTTGGCCGTCTGCAACAGTCAGAATCCGTTATATCCATTTGAGGCGTGATTTTAAGGGGTTCAGAAGCTTCGAGGCATTCTCTTGGCCTGAAAAAATAAACCCTTTGTTCTGGAAATCGCCAGGCTAATGAGGAAACGGTTTCGAGAATTCCTTACATCTGACTTGAGAACCTGGAAATTGGTTCTCAACCCTCGTGTCAACGCCCGCTTCGTCACTTGGAGAGGTCTTGTGGGCACCGGTTTTAGCTTCATAGGTATTGAGATTTCTCTCAGCCTCTTTTGCAATCTTTCGGAAGTTCTCACTAGCCGACGCCATTTTGATTTCTGTTGCGGATAATGGGGTTTTCTGGGAGGGTTTATTTGTAACAGAAAAAGTACAGGAATTGGTTGAGGGGGGAAATCCATATTATACATTTAATGTAGCCTCCTTGACTAGCATCGACGTCATTGGGCTCATCGTGATCATGAATTCATCATGAAATCATAGACCCAGATTTTCTAGGCCGGCTCTAGAGTGATAGAATATCAACTTGACTAACCTCACATGCGGCGGTGATAAGACAACTGTACTTTTTACCCAAATCTGAGAGAAAAATGGATCTTGGTATAATATTATTATCAACCCATTTGTAATATAAGATCGTTTCATACATCATTGTCAAATCTCCACCAAAGTCGTCAAGTTGTCGTGACGATCCTATAATTCTCTCAAGCAGAATCCGTGGCAATTCCATATGCTCGGGTTTGGACCTAATATCCGCTTTTTAAACACCATCAACCCCACAACAGGCCACATGAAGAAATCGCCATCTCGCTATCTACATGAAAGATGCTAGTAAGTTCATCCATCGTCTATGTAATGAATTTTTCCTTCTTTCCGTGATACCGCCCCGTCCCATATTTGCTCGCAAACTCGGGAACGGATAGCTAAACTCGCAAGTAGACAAATAACAGAGATATGGGTACTTTATAAGGTTCAGCTACCACATTCACAGCCTCTGCGATTATAATTTTCAAAACCAATACCGTAGTTTCACCCGTAAGGCATATATATAAGTGATTGAAGACGCCAGGGCATCCAACTCTATAACATTCTACCTTTGGTAGTGCGACAATGTAGTGATGCAGTTCTTTCCGTGATAACCCGCTTGTTAATTAACTGGGTCACTAATACAGATATTCCACATGACGAGCCTCTCAAACCTAACGTATAACTCTAGGTGCGTCTTGTAGGCATACAGGGCTCACATAATTAGTAGTTAGGCACTATGACTACTAGGAATGCATATATACGGATTCGCATCCACATCAGATCGTAGTGTTTGGACCACAAGGCTTGCTCTAGTCATGTTCAGTTTCAAGACTAAGAATACAAGCGGAGATCGTGAAAGGGTATGACTACATGCCGTACGTCGGACGTTGTGCCACATTAATAATGCTGCAATTAACTGCAAAGAAACGTCGCTCATTGGTATATAATATTCCACTAAAGTTATCTTCATTATAGAAACACGAGACTATTGCTGCCCACTTGGTCAATTCCTTTGCGCGTCATGACAACCGGCTGCAGTTATTAACCTATCGTCGACGTATACCTCTATTAGTAAGAACCTTAGAGATGTTTTGAGAAGGGCTCCGGAAACACCTTTGTAATTAGACTAGTCTATGCACAGACTCGTTTTCGCCCTATAGCGTTACGACTCTAAATACTTTAGACTAATCCATGACCGATGTAAATCTCGGTGAGCCTTTTTCTTCTATCCGTTCTTGCCCTCAAGCTGAGTCTTGATGGCCAAACCGCAAATACCCTTGGCCGACTTTCACAAAGCAAGTGGCAAGCACACATGATGATTTATGTTCTCTTTCATAAATGCTGATAAACTTGTTGCCGCCATATATATGTCTTACAGTTCAAGATCGTGGGTTTTATCGCTCAAATTTAGAGGATGAGCAACACAACCTAACCGTTTCCTGCATGGACGTCCTATAAGTTGTTGGGTTTACGAAGTAAACTGCTTAACCCGCTGATGGACGCTTGTCGATATGATGTGCTGGGCTGAAGAGTGGTTCGGCTCTACCCAAAATCTATCATACCCCAACAATGGTTTAAGGATGGTATTTTCATCAGCATTTGCACCATTGTACTTGAACCTCTAACAGTGATTATGATGTTAGGTGGCAGGCTGGTTGGGCACAAAAGTTCCACAGCTATATGTTATACTAATAGTACGAATTCACACAGTAAGATCGGCCGACTACAGAACGATCTGAAAGCATTGGGGGGCAGCACAGGTCTCAATGTCACTTCTTTCGTACCCTCGGCGCCTTTTCTAACGGCTTCTCAGTCATGGAAGCCCATAACATACGTTACAAATTACTTCTACGGCGTACGCGCCCAAGAATGACCCCCGACTTTCTTAGTTCTAAATTCACAATGCAAAAGAAGGAAAAAGAGGAGTAGTTGGTTATTGAATGTGCTGTGCTATCTCTACCGTATAGCGAGAAAAGTACGACGTCATGCTCTGTTTAATATCTCGCCAGTGATCGAATGCCAGATATGTTGCCTTTGAGAGAGCACGGTGGATAATCATCTCCTACTCCGCCGGCAAGACGAAGTCAGCCATCTAAATCCTGAAACCTCGTAGAAGGCATTTACAACATCCCCGTGATCAAATCTCCCGTCGTTCCAACCGGAAGTCTCAGAATCCAAGACCCTACAGGTATAGCTAATCTCGGGAATTTTGTGAAGTCATCGATGCGGAAGAAGTATCCCACGAGATTCGGAAGAGGCACGCTTCACCCGGGAAGCGGCAACACAATGCGTCTCATGGCCCGGATATTATCCAGCGCTGCATGTGCCTGCCCTAACGCCGTCTCTCCATAGAGCGCAATCATGAATTTTCATTAATCCTGCCAACACCACACTCCATGACGACGCTTTCCCCTTTGTTCCCGGGACGGGGAGCGTCAGTCTAAACAGGTTTTTCTGAGATGCCGTTTCTCAGGCTATCATTTACAAGGCCATGCCAAGTTAATGCGCTAAGAGTGTCTTCAAGGCAATATTAGGTTATGAATAGGTACAGTAGAGGGCGATTTCTCCTCGGCCTGGTTAAATAGCGCTAGGGGGAGGCTTCGGGATGGTTTCTGGCTTCGGAGGGACTCTTCAGCGTGCTCCTACAACACGTATCGTCTCAAGTATATCCAGTAGTGTGCCTCGTCATATATTGCTCGTTACTGCCCTGGGGACCATTCACTTTCGATACAGGCACCCCCGTGATCTTATAACCAGCCAACCTAGTTACCGTAGTATATTCTCAACTGCATGTATCCAAAAGATAAAGAGCTATCGCAGCATACCAATACTAATGATTTTGTGTAATCCTAGGAGCAACATTTATGTAACCGTCTCCGTAACGACGAATTGGTAGATGTATCAAAGATTGGTAAAGATCGTAACGTTACCGGCCAAGATTGGCGAGTACAAAGATGCCATCGTGGAGAAAAGCTAAACCGCCGGGTCGGTGAGTTCGCTAAGAGTCTCGTCTATCCAATGCAAAGAAAAGTAGATTTCCCGGTCTTAGGAATGCTTCATCTCGGGTTTGGGCATCTAGACCACGATTGGATACTAGGAATCTAAAGGTAATATTCCGATATTAAAAACCCGAAATGGTGTGCTCGCCAATAACAGGGTAGCGATACGTAGCACTTGGTGCCATGACGGTACAGGGGGGTTGAAAGCCGATCGCTACTGACTAGTATCCTAGCATATCTTCAACAGAGACCTCACCATTTAGATTGGTTACCCATGAAAAGGTTGGCTGCGTCTTGACCTGTAGATCTACTGCCATATCCTACTGTACATACGTAGATCCATCACTTTCTGGGTCTATTCTATGGCATGAAACTTGATTAGTTTTTCAACCTACTATGAAATAAAAATCTTGAAATGGTTCGTCCGATGTCTTTCTGGCTGGAGATTTTGGGTTGAGATAGGAATTTTAGCCGAGAGCTTATGCACAAATATTCGCAATCAACTAGTCTATGCTGTAAGAGCGGACTAGGATCGTGATCCTTTACAGGCTGACATGGAGAATAATTATCCGCAGTTTCGATCTCTCCTGGCCTGAATTGAGGGTACCAGAAGCAAGGCACGTCGCTCAAAGATCGACGACCTGATACTCGGTGCCGTAGAAGTCACGATGGAGTGTATGCAGATATTGCTTGGCTGAATAACAAGTTGAGGTCGTTCATCTGATCACCAGCAGGAGCATGGAGTCATGCGTCTTGGCTGCAGGGAAACGGTCAAAGGCGTGCTCAGCCAGGAATGTGCTGACGAACTCTTTTTTTCACCTTCGAATCCTGACTGAGCATTTACACTCTAGTGTGGTCTGTTCACTACCATTCAAGTATGCTTAGTTATTGAGTTGGCCAGGACTGGAGCATGTGACCTAAGCTAGCCAAACATCAAGGCCTCCCACGGACCGCACCGCAATAGTGACTTTTCAGGTTCAATTTAAAGATTCTTATGTTTGTATGTCAGCGTAACAGGGATTCTTTCCCATGTTCGGTAGCTCATTGAAATTTTTTCTAGTTGGTTCGCTTTGTCCATGTTTACTGTGGTAGGTGAGAGCCAGTGCTCAGAAGATCCAAGGACAAGAGGTGTACGGGACGCGAGCGCCAATAATGCACAAAGGACTTGATTTGACGACTCTAGCACTTTTGTATACACCTACCTCGCATTGTCAGTTGTTGGTCCCCGGTACCTAAGGAATGGCCTCCGGTAGATCTGCGCCGGGTATCGGTTCAGCGAGAATGCCGTTTTAGCCTGATTGAGTTTCAGTGGCCCCAATCATCGGAACCAAGCGACTGGCTATTATGGGCGCGTACAGAGGGCGAACAGCCTGAGAAAGAATATGGCCAAGCTCGAAGGGCCTGCTTCTACGGTCTCCTAGGTTGTAGCCTTCGTAAGCTCCCGCGGAGCATGGCCTAACTTCAAGGTACAGGTTGAAGCAGGGAATATTCCTAGTGGGTGTAAATATGATACTTTGAACATTACGAATTTAGCACGCTAGGTACAAAACCACGGTCTACTCCTTTTCCACAATGGTATCTAGGTGCTGGCGCGCTGGATGGTACCTACAGTACCAGGTCAGGTTCCGAGGCTAGGACCCTCAAAGGGTACATATGTATGTTATCACGTTGGCGGTGAAGTGGGACTTGACCAATAAGTTGCTTGGGCATATTCCACGAGCCCGCTTGGGAAACGTCCCGAACCCTGAGTTGCTCCGTTCCATACGGTTGCGCCTCGAGAGGTTTGCTTGCATATAACCCCGTTATACAAGGCAAGTGATGGTCGACAACTCAAGCCGGCATATGACAGGTAGCAATAGTCAATCATAAGTGCCGGCCGTAGGGCCCCCATGTATCACAGGATCTCTATGGCAGGTTTCCGATTTTCTCATTTCTAGGCCGGCTACGCATTGGATTTAGATTGAATGCCAAGATTGTGTTCCCTATTAATGATGAATTTGTATAATTGCCTCTACGCTAGCTACTGCTGCCCCCTGGAAATTGAGAGAGGCACTATTTTGTTATGGTTGAATAGGTTCTATAGACATGCAATAGTATATCCGTTTTAAGAGTGCTGTGGGGACTCGGTGATATATAGCCAGACCTATAACCAAAAACTCTATATACTTAAGAGAGCAGAATATTTATATTTATGTCTTAGAAATTGGCGGTTAGCTGTTGTTTGTGAAGCAATCGCCGACGAAAATGGAGCGGTAAGAAATGGAAGGGTTTGCCCCGGGCTCCATAGATCGCCCGTCGGAGCCTCGAATGCAACGCAACACCTATTTATGTTGGAGATCTCTCCAGGGTTTATTACTGCTCGTGTGTTTCTGGAGGCAAGGCTGCAAAGTTACATATTGAAACCCCGCAGGTGGAGAAAAGGCAACTCGAGCTTCGTCCGTAGCTAATAGTTTATAGTTTAGAGAATGAACTTAGAGTGCGAACATCTGGCAGAACCCGGGGCCACACGATGCTTTCCCCTCGACCGGACGGTCATATTATTGCGCTTTCACAAGAGATTATCAGGATAATCAATTTCCCACATGAACAGGTGCTCTATAACATATCTCATAATAGTCACAAAGCCCCATTTCCACGGAACAGCCTATTCAAGTATCGACGACGGCGGAGACTCTGGACTAATAATCGAAGAAGACTATGAATGTCCAAATTTGATTGGCATGTACTTTTTTGTCTGCTGAGGAAACTTGAACATTCTTAAGTAATTACTTCGGCCAACCCGGCGTCTGAACAGGAAGGCTGGTCAGGCTGCATTAGATGCTGGCTTGTAATAAGAAGACCCAACTAGGTGCTTTCCTTGTTTCATGGGACTTCGTGTCACGATATAATAATGTAGTCTAGAAACACCGTAACAAAATAGTAGAGGTAGCATGTGATCGAAGCGAGTTCCAAATGGGCCAAAGTAAGGCAACCGCGAGGCAATCAGCATCCATGTCAGAAGACGCAAGCAAGATAAGGCGGCCGCAAAAAGGGTACAAGCATCCGATTACCAGTAGCCGGGAATACCTGATTGTCTCGTCATCCACAATGCAGGTGCATCATTTACAAATAGGTAGGGTTTCACGTGCTTCAGACATCCTATGTACTCCGGCACTTTCGCTGGCGTACCGTGGACTGGTAGTAAGCAGTCGGCGACCGAGCAGAGTAACTGATTGATTCTTGTCATTCTGGGGGAATGAGATCCCCACAGACAATGCAACGATGGCAGGAAACGCTAGCGAATGTAACCGCCGGCGCATGTTGTACCACAGAAACTAACTATCAGGCTCATGGGAGTTTTTCATTGTTGGCGGGAGAAAGAAAAGTAAGTGTCGTACAAGATAGCCTTTCTTGATGGACTCGTGACTTACGATGCTGGCAGTACCTCCTTAAGACTGGCGTATATGGTTCGTACAAAAGTGGTAGGATTGGCTGCCACGACATTGTTACCGTACGTTGTTGATGACCGGTAACTCTACCGGCGGCAGGGCCTTTGAAGTTTCTGATCAGATACAAACACATGGCGCGTTGTTAACAGGACTGTTCGTTTCGTGTGTTTGATCTGGTGTTCACTCCCCGGCATATTCATTGGCGTATAGACCAGGCGTGGTTCTCGTGATTTTATAAATGAGGAACGAGCTTCTCAAGACCACGCAGGACAATTACCAGCTACCAGGTTCACACCGAAATGAGAGCGTATGTTGTCGTTCGGCGGCAGCTATGCAGGATGGCAACATTGGCATAGCACGACGCCACCAGAGGATTCGTCAACGCATTCTCATGTGCCCGCCGGCTAAGCGCACTGGAGATTTATCCTGTTTGACACCATAGACCAATCTGCGGAATCAAAATGGTGCCGTCCGCAACGGGACAAAGAGGCGTGTCGATCACAACTTATTACCAGGGCTCTCTCATGATTTCAAGAAGACGGTATTAGTCACTAAGCTTTTTTTTTTGTAAGAACTCCTGTGCAGCTGCCTGCGTACGTCTAAAACCGCCAAGGCCTGGGATGCTGGTGATAATGGTAAATTACGGCGGGTGATGGAATCCCGATGCGGTAGAGTAGAGACGGCACGGATATTTCAGTCTGAGGCAATGAAGCTAACGGGGAAGAAGGACATGGTAAAAATCAAACGGTTTTGGAATGCATTATCCCGCATCCAGACTGGCCGCTTTGTCATTTGCCGCCTACCCTGCACCGGCCAGTGCGGTACCGTATACTGTATATGTATATTATGTGGATGGTGGATAGTGGATAGTATGCAGAAGCTAATAACGAGCTGCAGCACTGAGGGAAGGATTCCCGGGCTCCAGGACACGGGAACAAGGGATCAAGGAACAAGGGCGAGGAGAGAGATGTGAGGTTATGGAGTAGAGCAAGGCGAGACAGGGGTTGTGGACGGAAGGTTGGAGGATTGGAGGGATGGACGGCGGAGAGGAGGAGGAGGGGGGGAAATGGAGAGGGAAAACTTAGGTAGGTACTAACGTTACCTAACTACCTGTCGAGCCTGTTACTGTATGTAGTTATGTATAAAGAAGGGGAACCTTGGAGAGATTTCGGGGGGGGGGGGGGAGGGGGGTGTGTCCAACCCGGCACCTGCGCGCTAGTCAGTGCTACACTGCACGAGGCCCGACTACTCGGTTTTCACGATGGTGCTAGCTGATGCGTACACTCATGTTGTGGCTAGTGGCTTACTTCCCAGTTCCTAGGTAGGTAACTTCCCTGAAGCAGCCTATACCAGCCTGGGAACATTGAATCCAGCGCTAAACCCTCCGGTTGGCTATATCACGTAGCCGTCCCAATGTTTCCTCCCAAGCTGCATCCTGTACCTTTCGAGTACCTTAGTCTACATGTAGTCAACGCTGTTTCCTGCGATACTTTTGCCAGGATGGATAATTATGTATGTTGTTACGTGGTAGACGAGGTAGACACGGCACACCGTAGGTCTAGACCTATACTACATGCAGAAGTCTTCCGTTCTGAAATGCCCGGATAGAGGTGTTGGCAGACAAGGTTTCCGCACAGTTGATGCATTGCAGTTGAGCTTTGGTATGCCTGCATTTCTGTTACAGTATGTAGTTATTGTAGAAGCTACATGTACAAGGTATATAGGGAATCGTGGCATGGTATACTCGATTTACCAACTATATCGTGGATTATGATGTGTATATATGTTAGTGGCACTCAACTGATATATGACTTGGACGAGAGTGGTACTCCAATTCCAGTGCGATTTTGTACAGGCCTGGATACGATACGTTTATGCACCCCAGCATCGACGTCGAAGCACGTACACACATACTCGAAAAATACCATGATGATGGATAACTGCGAACGCAACGCTAACTGTCTCGTGGTTCGCTGACATGCAGCAGGCCAATGGAAACCTCTGGCGCAACATCATGAGTTGCATCTAATCTCTATATCTGTATCGCGAGTGGCTCCAACGGCTCACCGATCGTCTTCACATATTGAGTATTTTCGAGGTGTCATTGTTACTGTGACAGGAGAGTGGCCTGACCGAGTTGGGCAAAAGCAACTTTCCAGACACCTCAGAATCTTGGTGGCTCGGGCATATGATATCACATATCCTGTTGTCTGTGAGCGAGACGATGACAGCCTCAACATGGCCACCAGAAGTGATCTAGGTGTAACCCTGTACCCTGTACCCATTAGCGTACATAGCTGGTAGGCCCATTCGTAGTTAGTGTACGAAGTTACTTAGGTACACAGAAAAGTCTCCGTTATAGATATGCAGATCCATCCATTCTCCGTGCTCCGAGCGCCCCATGTTTCCAAAAGAACTGCTGGCCCTTTCTCGGCTGAGTAGTTCTACAGTAGGTAGCTGTCAGTTGATTAGTACCAGTATTACGATATATATGTGGTGGTATTATATCCAACTCTCCTCCTGCACAGTACCTGCACACCGTGGTCATGCTTGTTTACTGTATTTATTATACTGATATGTCTTTTCGATGGGGTACCTATTGGAAGACGAATGTACATAATGACAGAAACAGGTACGTAGCAGCACTGCCCCTATTGAACTGCAGGCACACACTCATACTCGACTTCTCCAGGACTATTTCTTGGACGTAGCATACCTCAAGCCCCCCATATACCAGGTAGTTTAAGAGGTACCCAACACATGCTGGGTGCTGTAAGTAGGTTCACGCTCAATGTACAGTCGCAACCAACATTGAACCTATTCACAGCGAACTACCTGCCTACCTACCTACATGTAGACCACACCAGACTGGGTACTGTAGTCTACCTTTTCCTACGTCCACCCCACGGCTCGTCAAAAGTGGCGGCAGCTTGGATCGGTGTATGTAAGTATCAAAAAACATACATGTAATTCCATCTGCACTTCGCTGAGCTGCTATTCATTTTCTCACCTGCCTACATGTATCTCCCTATTACTACCTACTACTACATATACTACTACTACACTAAAGCACTGCGCTATACTAGTAGCCGGCAGCTTCCTTTCATGTTCTTGGATACATGGCACATAGCAAGCAGGCACATAGCACATAGCTAGCTCAACGACGACACGCGAGCGGCAAGGAATGATCCCGGACCTGCCAGGCTGGTGTCTCGACATCTCCCATCTCCCAATGATTAATTCTCGAGGCACCACGGCCTGTACTTTACTTAAGGCACGGTATTACCGTACTACAGCATACAACATAACGTACCTTCTCCATCGAGCTCATCCAGCCCTAGATATGTAGGCGGCCGTACCCTACCTGCATCCGATTTATTTGGCGTTCGACCTTTCGCCGTTCATTCGCCTGTATCATCTCACAATTGACATTGACGCTCTAGTCGTGGCGCCCTCGTCACACCGCGTAGAATATCGTCTAGTCCGCTCTACCTCCTGCTCAACTACTGTTCTACTCCTGCCGCCGTTGGCGCCGTCTTCCACGCTTGATCCTATCCCCCAGGTCTGGTTGTTCCAGGGGTCCAGGGTCAGCCGCATCTCTAGCCGTTTTTACTACCGTCTAACGCGTTCTATCAAATCGTCCCGTAGGAATTCAGTCGGCCCTAGTGACCTCGGGGCCGGTCCCGCCATCATTGATATCTGATCTGTTGTATACCTGTTTTGCGTCTTCCATTTCTTCACACCGCAGAGGGCCAGGTTTATATGCCCTGTTGTCGTCGTTAGTGTCGTCACGCTGCTTTCCATTTGTCTGTGGTATCGCCCTTTATATTGTTTGCTGGTGCTGAACTATCTTCACGCGCCAGCTCTTGTGATACCATGGTGGACGCCATGACAAGACCTTTCGATTCGTGGAGTCACGCACCCTATGCTCCACGACGTGCTTCATATTACCCCCGAGATCAGAACTCGCAAGCTTTGCGTCTACCCCCGCCATCGAGCCTGGTCAATGACGCCCATGATGACCAGGCCACTTCAAATGAACGGGAGCGTGCATTTCACAATCCTCCCTCGTACCGGGACGTATATGCACCCGCCGCTTCGATGTCAGCTCACCGGCCTACGCAGGCCTCGATCCCAGGTCCCGAGCCCGTTGCCTCTACATTCAGCTCTTCTAGCAGACGGTCGGTTGACACAAGAGCACGGCTTTCACCCGCTCATTCATCAACAGCGAGTGAGCGTTCCGAGGATCCGCCAGATGGCCTCCGCCCTCGCCAATCTGCGCAAGACCGAAAATCATCACCGGCTTCTTTTTCGTCGTCTCACTTTGCATCGGCCCATGAGCATCCATCCCGACAGAGGCCCAGTATAGGTTTACAGCTCTTGACACCGTCTCAAGAGGCTCAATCCCAACACGCTCGTCCGAGCTTCTCAACCCAAGCGAATAGTCCCGTTCATCAGATGTGGTCACCTCATTCAGAGTTGCGAGCACCTGAGCAGCGGATGAAGATAGCCGATCTTCTAAGCAATGAACAGAGCTCTGCCGCACCCGAGTTTTCCAAGGCGTCTCAAAAAGCGCCTCAGCGAAACCACAACTCCGCCACTATGACATCTATCTACCGCATCAGTATTCGGCAGCAACCCGTGGCCGCAAGATCGTGTGGCTACGGTGAAAGGGATCGCAGAGTCATCGACCCACCACCTATTATTCAAATGAGCATCGAAGATCCCACAGCCTCGGAAGAGGAAATCAGGCATCGACTCACACATAGCTATTCTATTATGCATTGCACCATATGGAACGAAGGAGGGGATCAGGACTTGTCGTCAATGCCAGAGGACTTTCGCACACAGAGGAGGCTTATGGGTACTGTTGTGTCATCACCCTTCGCGGGTAACGATGAGAATGGCGAGTACGGGTGCTTCTTTTGCTTCCCCGATTTATCGTGCCGCACGCCAGGCTCGTTCCGGCTACAATTCAGCTTCATGGTCCTGGATCCGTCGTCGACTCCGGGCCACAGGACACCGGTGGTAGCATTGGTGATGAGCGACGTTTTTACCGTCTACAACGCCAAGGATTTCCCGGGGATGAAGGCGAGCACTGCACTCACGAAGCGGCTCAAAGAGCAAGGGTGCCTAATATCTATCAAGAAGGGAAACGACAGAACGCGCGCACGCGAGGAAAGCGAGAGTGAAGATGATTGTGACGAAGACGCCAAGGGTGGTAGTAGCCAAAAACGTTCAAAGCGTGCAAGAAAATCATGACAGATAGCACTTGTCCGCGGTTACTCTTTTCTCTATAGGCCTTATGATTTTCGATGTCTCTACATTGTTTTCTATCTATTTGTTTATTATCTATTTCTCTTGTACGGAAGCAGACCCGACGCACGTCAAGCTGGGCATTCCGCGCACATCAAGCCGGGTTTTAGGATACAGGCATAGGAAAAATTGGCATGGCAGGATTGTATGAATTCCTTTAAGCATTGGCACAGCTAGAAAAGCGGCGCGCAAAGGGGGTCTTTTCCGGCCCAATTCGTTTCTGGAGTCGGGCTGTATATGACTAGATGGATTATTATTGAGAGGGTTACCATTTGGGGGGTTCGGTGGGTCTGACGAGTCTACTGGCTTTGGTTCGGGATACGGCTTGAACCAAGGTGGCTCAAGATATTTGAAAGAATACCCCATCATTGCTCATCGCTTCTCCCTAGTATTGGAGTTATGTCAACAAATTCATGAATGCAGTGTGTTGCAGTTTTTTTTCTTTTTGGATCTCCAGATGACCGAATCTACCTAAGATATGTGGGCGAAGCAGGTGTATAACACGTGAGTGTTCTCACGGATATAAAGTATGGAATGTGCAATTACCGTATACCTGAGCAGGATGATTCAACAACCCATCGTCCTGCATCCGAATATTATGTATGTACTACTGTATTATGTATGTGCTACTGTAAGATTATTGATGGTTGTCCAAAAGGAGGAAGGAAGAGAAGGAGAGCGGTGGCTTATCGGTACAAGGCTTATCGGGGTTTGTCGGGGCTCCGCTGGTCGGACGGACTAAGTCCAAACAGGGATGGCAAGCCTCCTATCGCTGCACGCAAGTGCATTGGGGGTCCAACGCGAGAGTGGAAGTGCGCGAGAAGTCGGAGGTCAGAATTGTTGAGCGACTTCTGCCCGGAGCTCCATAATTTTTTATCCGCCTTCCTTCGCTCACGCAAGCTTACTATATGGAGAGATATCCTACTCTGTCAGTCTGCCACATTCTCAAAAATTAGTTGAGCGAGAGAGTGAGAGAGATAGATAGATAGATAGGGAAAAGCGAAACCTATACTTCCACCCCCGTCCGTCATCCGCCAGCAATTCTCTTGTTCTTGTTCTTCTTTTTCTTTTTCTCCATCACCAATCCGTCACAATGCTCTCGCGGGCGTTGCGAGTCCCTCGAGCCGCAGCGCCGCTGGTGCGTCCGCGGGCTACCGCTGCGAGACCGACTGCCGTCGCTGCCCTGCGATCCGTCACCACCGATGCTGCTTCGTCACATGCCGAAAAGAGCGCTGTTCCCGATGCCGATGACAAGCCCTTCCAGGTCACTCTAAGCGACGAGAGCTTCGAGACCTACGAGCTCGACCCTCCTTCATACACCCTCGATGTCACTAAGAAGGAGCTGAAGCAGATGTACTACGATATGGTCGTGACTAGGTAAGAAAGCATAACCAACCCCCCCTCCCTGGCTCAAACGGCCGGCGTTCGTCCTACAGGAGCCTCTTTCGCTAATTGGTTCCTGTAGGCAAATGGAGATGGCCGCCGATCGGTTGTACAAGGAAAAGAAGATTCGTGGTTTCTGCCACTTGTCTACAGGACAGGAGGCTGTCGCCGTGGGGATCGAACACGCTTTAACGAAGGAGGATGACGTGATCACCGCCTACCGATGCCACGGCTACGCTCTGATGCGTGGCGCCAGCGTGCGATCTATTATCGGAGAGCTACTGGGCCGACGTGAGGGTATCGCCTACGGAAAGGGTGGCTCTATGCACATGTTCGCCAAGGGCTTCTACGGTGGAAACGGTATCGTCGGTGCCCAGGTCCCCGTCGGTGCCGGCCTGGCCTTTGCCCACAAGTATATGGGTCGCAAGAACGCCTCCGTCATCCTCTACGGTGACGGTGCCAGCAACCAAGGTCAAGTCTTCGAGGCTTTCAACATGGCCAAGCTCTGGGGTCTGCCGGCTCTTTTCGGCTGCGAGAGTATGTTCATCTCCACGTTGTGAAGTTATGATCAAAATAAGCTAACCGGGCCATCTAGACAACAAGTATGGTATGGGTACTGCTGCTGCCCGATCGTCCGCTCTCACCGACTACTACAAGCGTGGCCAGTACATCCCTGGTCTTAAGGTCAACGGAATGGACGTTTTGGCGGTCAAGGCTGCTGTCAAGCACGGCAAGGAATGGGCCGTTAACGAGAACGGTCCCCTGGTCCTCGAATACGTTACCTACCGATACGGTGGTCACTCCATGTCCGACCCTGGCACCACATACCGAACCCGTGAGGAGATTCAGCGTATGCGGTCGACCAACGACCCCATTGCTGGCCTCAAGCAAAAGATCCTCGACTGGGGAGTCTGCAACGAGGATGAGCTCAAGGGTATCGACAAGGAGGCCCGCAAGCACGTCAACGACGAGGTAGCCGCCGCTGAGGCGATGGCCGCCCCCGAGACGAAGCCCGAAATTCTGTTCGAAGATGTATACGTCAAGGGCAGCGAGCCGCAATTCCTGCGCGGCCGCACGCCCGATGAGAACTTCTACTTCTCATCCTAATTGGATGAGGTCAATAGTCACCACCAATAAATAAACCAACCTGGAAACGGGCCCTGAACGAGATGAATGGATTGAGGCTCTCTGTATACCTGTAGTATAATTTAGAATGGCAGGCGGGAAGGCTGGGAGTCAGGTGGAGTAATCAGAAATGTCGACTATCACGCGTATATGCCTGCATGTGTGTCACGTCTTCGTAGTCATTCAGTCTGCCTATTCTTATAGAAATTTGATCAAACAGTGATGTGATTCAAAACTTTCTTCTTCCCTTTTTGATTTTTTTCACATATCGGTGCGAAAAACTGTAGAGAAATAGAGCCAGACTTAACCGAATTCCCACCACTATCCAGCTGTCTCACGAAAGTTGGTCAATCGCGCTCGACGGTTTTCGTCGCTTTTGTTATACTGTTGACTTATCTAGGCTTGTGGCCAATTCCCCTTTGGGGTATTTTATTCTTTAGGAACGACAGGTGGGATGAGCGACCAGGCGCTTCCATAGATCTTTGGACATACAACCAATTTTGAACTCCGTTTTTGATCACCCGTCTAATTCAAGGCAACGCATTTCGACTCATGTCCGCTTCTGGTGTGCTCTTTTCTCATTGCTTCGGCGTTGGCCCAGCCCATATACGTACTCCGCGGTGGTCTTGAGTAGCCGGGTTGATTATAGAGACCCCTTTTCGCTACTCGTAGCCTTACATTTTCTTCGTCTTCCGGATTCCGTATCTAAGAGAGCAATCACCTACGACAAGGGGGAAGGGAAAAGAGATAGATGAAACTGATGAGGCGTGCTTTGAAAATTCCCGTAACTATAATCCTCAGATGTTCACCCCACGCTCTTGCGCATGTTCTCCCAGCTCCCCAGCCACCGGGACGTCCTGGCGACGGCGGCGACGTCCCCCAGCACGCGGGCGACGCGGCCCCGCGGGTCGCGGAACCGGTGGCCCTCGAACTCGACGAAGAAGATGTACTCGAAGGCCGCGGCGCCCGCGAGGCTGGGCCGGCTGTTGATGCTCGTCAGGTTCAGGCCGCCGCGCCGGAAGCACGAGAGCACGTCGGCGAGGGCGCCGGGACTGCGGTGCGGCACCGTGAAGGAGAGGAGGGATTTGGTGCTGGATAGGAGGTGAGCGTCATTGTCATCGCCGTTGTCTTCTCCTTTTGGGGTTGATAAAGTGGTGGTTGACGGCTCCGACCCCCGCCGCAATACGAAGAAGCGCGTCGTGTTGTCCTCGCGGTCCTCGATGTTCCGCGCCAGCACGTCTAGTCCCAGCAGTGAGGCGGCGGCGGCGGAGCTGATGGCCGCGCTCGAGCCCGTCGTGTCTGCGAGCGCGAGCTCCGCTGCCCGGCTCGTGCTGCTCACGTCGATGGTCTCTATGCCGCGCAGCCAGGATCCTAGGAATGCTGTGCACTGCCCGAAGGCCTGCGGGTGGCTGTATATGCGGCGGACGTGCGCGATCGGGTGCAAGGGGCGAGACCGCGTCGCCGGTGCCCGTTGTCCGCTGGCGTCCTTGTTCGCCTCAGGGTCAGGGGTAGAGATGGAATTTGGTCCCGGGGCTGCGTCATCTGGAGGCGGCGCAATATGTCCGAGTAGACAGTGGTGCACGTCTAGGTAGATCTCCCGCCATACGTTCAGGTCCCCGTATACGTTTGATCTATCTGCGAAGTGGTCTAGTGTGAACACGACAGACCCGTTCGTCGAGTTTTCAAAAGGCACCACGCCGTATGTCGCGGCGCCTGACTGTGTCGTATCAAAGATGTCTTCCTCATTCGTTAGCCACATGGTAGGCAGACCAATATAAACTCCCAAGGGAGATGCGAGAACAATCTGGTAGTACACATACCCTTGATTGTGGTCACGGGCATCAAGTCAAATTGGTCTGGAGGGAAAGCCTCCATCGTCGCCTATGCAAATGATATGTAAGTTTTGTTTTGTAGAATTGTCGAGATAAGACTTGGACGTCAAGATTCAAAGACGTGAACAAACTCTCATGAGTCGGCTTCTTTCGTACCTGGTGTGTATATGAGGAGATCGGCCCCAAGAAGCAGACAACAGGCTTGGAGCCCGCGCCTCCGTTGTGAAACGGCTCATCCGCCTTGGATGTCTCCATTGAAACAACGGACGAGTTCGAGGCAAGACTTTCTCTATATTTCAAAAGAGAACCCCTGGCTTGAATTGGCTTTCTTGCTGAGATTCAGATGGGTGCGGCACAGAGTATTCGTAATTTTGATGATGGTCCGCGATGATTTGGGGCACAGAACCCTCTTATACACCATCCGTCGCAGACAAATTATAACACAAGAAATATATAACCGTGTATAGCTAAAGTAAAGAATCTGTGGCTAATTATGCGTGGTGATGATCGTTGTTACCTAAGGTACAGCTACAGCTCGGAATTTTCATAGCGATATTCGGCGCTTGTTCCTCGGAGGGGTCCACTTACACGCCCTTCTAGTACGGTGCATTCATTGCTTGCAGACGTAAATCACACATGGACACTCGGTTTGCAGTATAATTTATCACGGAAGGTCATCGAGAATGACGCGTGTAACGAGCGACGAGGTATTTTATTCACAATCTGACTTTAACGAGCGGCACGATGTCTCCCCCTAATAGCACTGTTTACGCATATAGTCTCAATCAGTGGGCGCCGGGGGCTACGAGACCTCCGCCTAAAGAAGCAGAAAACTACAATTTCAAGGTAGCGTTTGCGCCCAGACTAGTGTAGGGGCCCATTATGACACCTTAATCTGGGCTGTCCTTGAACGCATTGGTAGTGTCTGGCTCACTAGTTAGCTACCGTTTTCGCATAGACGATAAGGCCTCAACGAACCTCCATTCCATTCTGGTGAAACTCAAGCCGTCATCATGGACCGAAGCGGACTGGGCGTCGCGACCTGCTTGGCGGTGTGCTCTGAATTGGCCGGCCCCGTCTTCTGGAGTCGCCGTCGAGCATACGACGCACTCATTGCTCTCGGCGCTGGGCTTGGTTCTGCCTTCTCGACGGGTTCTTGCGGCAATGTACGCTCTGCCTCTGCAGGTGCCTGCTTGAACATGACTGCTTGAGAACGTCCCTCGTCACTCACGAGGGACTCATCAAACTGGTAGACCTCAGTCAGCGACCGCAGATTCTTTGGGAAAAGGCGGGCACAAGCGATGTGTAGTTAGAAGGCGGGAACAGTCAATCTTGACTAGCAGTAGTCCGGAAACAGACCAGATGGCTTCGGATTGAGAAGGTTCTAAATTGTAGAGCTTTGACTGACCTGTCAATCGTCATAGTAGTCATCGTCGTCATCTACTTCAGCTAATTGCTCGAAGTTCACCTTGTAGCGCAGAATTCCGCCAATACCACCAAAGCCCTTCACAAACTGGTTGCCCTCGGTCGATCTGTCCGACACAAACTCAAGGTTGGTACCGAAGTCTTTATAGTGTTCAGCGATCCACTCCAGGAACGAGTCCTGAGAAACGACTTCCATTTCTTGGCCTGTTTCCTTGTCCATGAACATAGAGCGATCGCCGGATTCCTGTTGCTTGGTAAGGTGGAGAATGGTCTCAGATCCACTGGCATCTTTCAACACCCATCGGGTAATCTCCAGATTCTCAAAGACGATGAGAATTTCCACGGCGCCTAGTTCGAGAGCCTTCAGGGTATCGTCGATACCATAGCAGACCTTGCCGGTGTCCTGACTAATCTCCTCGAAATACTTTCCAATAAGCTTCTTCTCCTGGATGAACTTGACATTGCCGAGCGTCTCAGAAGACAATTCTATAGCCTGGTTGAAACCGTTTTCGCCACCATAGGACACGTCCACAACCTTGATGACCTTGGACTGCAGCCGGTTGTCGAACATATCGGAACCATTCAGGTCGTTCTTGAAGTCGGCGGAACCCGCAAGAATGAGACCTGCCACGTTGGGCTTATCGTTCGTGATGAAGTTCTGCACTGCCAGTTCAGCCACTTTGCGGACGTAGTTGTGTCGTTTCTCCTCTCGTAGACGAGCGAAACGAAGGGCAGACTGTCCACCACGGCCGTGCTTCTTTGGAAGATCTACAGAGAACTTGTGGACGACATCCCGCGTATTTCCGCTGAGCGTGCCAAAGAGCGCTCCGTTACCATCCATGACGATAAAGCCAAACTTCTGGTCAGACTCGAGCAGCTCGGCCAGCGCCTCGGTGTGGAACTTGTTGTCGCAAAGGTACAGCGAGGTGTTGATAGGCTTGAACGGTTCGAAGTCAATGTTGACCTTCCGCTCCTTGCCTTCCGACGTCAAGATTTCACCACAGTAGACGACGAGGCCATTGGGAGGGACTTTGTTGTATAGCTTGAGACGCTGCTGGGTCGAGGTGATGGCGGAGAGCACAGACTGCCGGTTGACACGGGATTTGATGTTGGAAGCGGTACCCTGCAGGACACTTGTTAGCCGACGGATCGTGGGGGAGAGCGTCTAGCGTCTGCTCGACGATGACAACGATGGTAGCACAGCAGGCCAGATAGGCCGAGCGGGGGGGGGTGTGGTGGCATACATATTCTTCAGCCAACATCTTCGAGATGCGGGAAATCTGGTCCTTGGGGGCTGGCCATCTACAATTAGCGACGGTGGTGCGGTGGTGCGGTGGTGAAGCGGGGGAGGGGTAAAGTGCATACGAATAATTAAGGAAATCATGCTGGTTCCATTTCCTCGCGCCGCCTCAAGGCGCTTGATCAGCTTTTTAACCTTCCATATCTCGATCTGTTGACAGCGTTCGCGGTTAGCCCAGTGCGTGATGAGCGATTGGGAGGCGAGGGCGAGTCCGGGCAGGATTTCACGTCACCGCCGTAGCCCACACGAGAATCCCAGGTCAGCACGTCTCCTTACATTCTTCTCGGCCTCAGTCGCTGCGGCGTCACTCATTTTGGGCTTGTCTCACAGAAATGAGCGAGCGGTATAGGGGGTTGTCGTATCCGAGCGTTGTTGATGAGCGAATGTGTTCTCTCCGCCAGTCTCCAAGGTGGATTGTGTGTGGGAAAAGCTTGCGCGAAAGCAAACAAGGAACGGGAAAAGGGCCACAATTACTCTCTTAACGTTTAAGGTTACCTACGTCGTTGGGTATAGTCACGGTACAGTGCACGCCCCCGGTGGGTCTGGGTAGGTAGGCTCAGTCAGAGTCAGAATCCCGAGCTAAGTACCTTGAGTGTACGGGCACAACCTTCCTTCAACTGGTACATATGTACTCCGTACCTAAGGCAGGTTCAAATAACGCACGCAGCGGTCCGCGGAAACAAAACTGCACTTGCAGCGAAACCTGGAAGGTTTTGTGGTCCAACTTAGGGGAACCTAACCCGACCAGGAGACACTACCTTATCCCCAGCCACAACGGCCAAGAGCGTGGCTTATATATAATAACGAGATAGGTACCTACGCACATTCCCGAATATTATGTAAGGTAAGGTAGCCAACAGACAATTTGGTACCGGAATGAAATGTATGAAAGGGCTACTTACTTATGTACATGTATACTTACATACCTAGGTACTGCATTAGTAAGGCCTATCTTTGGTTTGGGTAAATACCTGCCTACACTCTTCCTTCAATGCGTAAAAAATCTGCATTTCTGTGGTCCCATTTAGATTGGTGACTGCCAGCTGGCCGCAATCAGCCAAACGGTCCAAGGTTCTCCGCGCCGGGTCCCACAATGTTGGTCTGGGACGAACACAAACCACACCTCATTAAAACAGCATCGCCGTCATTACTACCCACAACATTCGCTCTACCACATTATACACAACCCGCAACCGCCCTCTCAGTTCCAGCTCAAGAAATGGTGACACATGTACGGCTGATGTTATCGTAAAAAACTTGGGCTGATGTACTCTTGTCACGGCGGTATCACCCGTGTCTTGCCCAAAAGCTATGCACTGAGCTAATTCCCTCGTCCTCGGAATGCCGAGACGGTTTTGTGTTGGCTCATTCAGCCTTGGTCGCGATGTTGTGATGGTGTTGGCCGTGGTGCACAGACGGGTGGTGGGTAAAGCTTTGACAAGCAACTGCTCCTTCGCATCCCGCAGTTCGCCATACAGCTGGTCCAGCAAAAGACAGGGCCCGCTCAATCCGGCCTCGACCAGCTCAACGAGCTCTCTATTCTCAGCACTGCTCAAGTGCACCAACAGGAAAACAACTTGACATGTTCTAGGGGCGAAGTGCCTTGCTGGTTGCGATCGGACGTGCAGAATGGCCGAGTCATGATATTTTCACCCAAGGGAGTGATGCTGATAGCTAACATTGCGCCAACAGTGGCCCGCAAAGAACGCATGTGCATTCTAGGGCCTCAAGCCCCTTACAGAGCCATGCATCAAGGTGCACTGGGGCCCTTCGGGGTCTTGCCTTCACAAGACTCACGGTGACGACATGAAACCAAAATGAGCCTGTTTAGAGTCGCCTGGCGAAGACTACATTCCTAACCATTGCTTGTGGCGATCTCGGGAGCTGGGATCATGACACCGTCTGGTTTCCTGGACATTATTTCATATAGCCCAGTGAAGCCTCCTTGCCGAGCAAAGTGTGTGGTGTTCCTAGGCCAGGCCTTTGAATGCGGTATTTGAGGGGTTGGTGATGACCTCAAGTTGGAGAGTTGGGGTATCCCAAGCTTCCCGGTAAAAGATCGCTGTCGATCCAAGCTGTGGATCTTTGCGTCTAGGCGTACTTTTACCACTACATCAAATCGGGGGGCAACTCAGAGGTTTGTATCAACCGATCCACAATCCATGATTTTTCACCTAAAGCTCCAAGATAGTGCTAAGATTGGAGTATTGCCCATTTCGGCACATCTTACTTCGTGAAATATCCAGGTGGTGGTTGTTTAGGGTTCTGGTTGGGCTGGCAGCAAACGTTTGGGCGCCCCGAGCCAATGACGCGGCAAAACCACCAACCCACGAAAACACGCCTTTGAGCGGATCAAATTGGTTGGATTGCTGAGCTGGATCGGCAACACTACTCCATGTGGCTCAGTAGCCTGCAAGGGACGGAATGGGTTGGCCAGCTCGGACCGGGAGGCTGTACAACGCCAGAAATCTCCTGCGTGGTCAATCACGGGATTTTTGGGGTTCTGCTTTCGGTGCTGTGGACCGCGGTAAGAGGTGAAGGGAGCAGAAGGGTTGGTGAGGGGAGATGATTCGGGATGGGATGGGTTTTGGTGAAGGATGCCAGGAGGATAAAGGACGGGGGGACTCTAGGTCAGGGCAGACAATGTGTTGTCCCCTCGTTTGACCATGTTGGCGTGTTGCGATATATCCTAGCTTAAAGAAAATGGGTTGGCCTATCAGATCTGGCGGTCCGTATTCTGGTTGATGTGCGTGCGGCTCAACTTTCTGGGGGTATTTTAGCGTGGGTGCCAAAATTGCGAGCTCTTGAACCTCTCACCTAAAACAATAATATATTCGACCTCCACATTCCAGCATCCGCGCAGCCACACCACGTCAACGTCCCACCCGTCCATCTATCCCTTCATCCATCTACCTCTGCCTGTATCTTTCTGTTCATCCGTGGCAACACAGCATCCGCGTCTCGTCCCCGACCATCTGTCTCGCGCCCGCACTCGGGACTCTGTTAATCACGCACAATGGCCGACGACGAGTCCAGCGAGCTCTCGTCCGTGTCTTCCCTCTCCTCGGCGCCCTCCGAGGACGACGGCGAGGTACAGCTGAAGCGTGAGAAGGGCATTCTCAAGTTCTTCCACAAGTTGCCCAAAGGCCGCAAGCCTGCCGCCGAGCCGGAGCGGACGCCATCGCCACCACCACGGAAGCGTTCCCCCTCGCCGCCTCACGATTACGTGCTGGCCGATAACCCCGATATTGCCGTACGAAACCCGTGTCTTTCGCGTCAAAAAACGCGATTTGTCGCGTCGTTCCAAAGCTGATCTCTTTCTAGTTCATTGTCATGTTTAGGAGCCGGTTCAACGAGGCACTACCGAAGTCCCTGGCCAATTTCGGCCCCCAAGAACTCGAACGCGATGTTACGGAGTCTATACCCGGAGAACGTGTGGAGCATTTCCTGTGTGCCGTCCTGGGCCTTCTGTTAAACCGCAAGCAAGATGTCAAGTATGACGCGTCGTCCTGCTCTCTACTGCCGTTTCTGGGTATCGACGCTCACATAATATTACTACAGACCCGGACACTACAGTCGAGCCCTCGAGGATGCCATCTCCTCCCATAAGAACCAATGGGCGAAGGATTGGGAGGAGAAGAGCCCACTCTCGGGTGGCAAGACCTTTACAAGCATGAACCCCACTGAACGAGTACGTGCTCGCCGCTCGCCTCACTTATACTCAATACTATTTGGTCTAAACATTGGCTAACTCAAATCATGATGGCAGTTGACGCTTCTCCGAACCCTTGTGCTTTGGAGCTTGTCGTCTTCCGAAGTTGTCAAGGGCATCATCAACCAATCCTACAAACAGAACCGACACGAAGACGACCTCAACCAACCTCTCTCCGTGCAACCCTGGGGAGCTGACAGCGACAGGCGACGATACTTCCTAGTCGAAGGTCTCGATGACACCCATTTTCGAGTCTATCGAGAGAGCAATCCCGCGGGTTTCAACAGAACATGGTGGAGTGTTGCCGGCAGCATCGAAGAACTCACCGTGCTATGTGAGAAGCTACAGACCGCCGACGGCGGCCCGAAGGCGAAGAAACTCGCCCAGAAGATGCAGGCCGCGATCCCTCGGTTCGAGGCTACCGAGGAGAAGCGTAAGCGACGCGAGTACCGCCTCATGCGCAAAGAGCAGTTCAAGCGTCCCGAGCCAGGTTTCTCTATATACGAAGGCCGGACGCGGGGCAAGCGAATGAAGTATACGTACTCGGATGACGAGGACTTCTATTCTGATTCCACAACCCGAAAGTCGACCCGGAATACCGGCACCCATACCCCGGCCGAGCCAGCGGGTCCGGTCATTACAGCTAGCGGACGACAGATCAAGGCGCCATCTCGCATGACGGTGGATGCATCCAACAATATTGTAACAACAAGCCCAACGCAGGAGGCTGAGGAGGTATCAGTCGGCCGAGGCGGAAGACCGAGAAGGTCGGCGGCGGTCAATCACGGAACGAATGGCTGGGCGCCCACCAAAAAGAAAGGACGCGGCTCTAGATATGATGAGATGGACGAGGACGACGATGACAGCTCGCTCGATCTGGGCGATGACGAGGAAGACGACCATGTTCCCGACGCCGACAGCGAGGATGATGAAGAGGATGACTACGACGAAGACGAGGGCATGGTTGATGACGATCTGGATGGCAACAACGAGAGCATGGTGGTCAAGCTCAAATACTCACCAAAAGCCAACGGAACCACTGCCATGGATTTAGACGCGTTCCGCTATAAAGGCGGAAATCGGCCGGGCGCGGAAGAGGGCGACCCGCGCGCCGAGAAGAGCGAGGAGAGCATCGCCGTAGCCACGGTCAAGAAGCAGACCACACCCGAGCCGACCGCGGCCCAAGCTGCTCCAACAGCAGGAACAGCGGCTCTTAACTCTCTGCAGTCGACCTCTCTGGCTTTTAGGGAAAGCCCGGAGAAGACGCAGCAACAGCAGCAGCCGCGCCGCAAGCTAGTTGATCATACGATGACGGAGTAGTGTCTGCGCTATTGATAAAAAAAGTATTGTTTGGCGTTAAAGGGTGGGGGGATTCGTGGACCAAAATAGCTGTTGGTTTCTTTGCTAAACACGAAACAACGTGTTGACCATGGGGGACATCCGAATTGTCAAGTATCACGTCTTCACGCCTCTTTTTTCAGGGACGTTGTCATGAATGGGCTACGGATGTGTAGAGGTCTATGTATGCGTCCCATAGAGTTACAGAGGTCGCATGTCGGGCGGTGGCGGGTCGAAGAGCACTGATATTGAGGGGGTTAAGGTATTAAGAGTCAGCCGGTAACTTGATGAGGACCGATCATTTTGCTTGGGTCCTGATGTTCTACGGATGTACTATATTTACACATGGATGGATTGTCCAGGCCGAACGGCAGACAGGCCGGGTGGAACATGCTCATACCAACGACTAACACGTCGGATAGATAGTCCTATACTAGAGGACATAGAGCCTCAGTGTTTCTGAGGAGCCGCTTTCTTTCTTTTTTCCCCGTTCTGTTTCTGATATTGTCCGGCTCTGGTCATTGTGCGCCACCACTCTTAAGCCTTGAAAAGCTGCGCCTAGCTTATCATGCCGTGCATCTGAATTTTCCCGATAATCTTTCCGCTCATGATCACCTTGCCTTCGCCCTCTCGGGTAAAGGCCAGTTATTCACGCCGTACCACCACCGACGGAGACGGGCGCCAGCGGAGCTCCCGCTCATCTGCGCGTTCCGGTTCCAGTGCTGCCAGCCAACTATGGCGAGGTTGTAGAGGAGACCTTGGGCGAGGGGCATCATGATCTGCAAATACATATGTCAGCCACTAAAGCCAATTACGACAGCTTCCTTCCCCTACTCGAGGTAAACAAGACAGCAGGGAGAAAAGTGCCAGGCTATGTAACACGCACCTGATCCCGCACGGTGATCCACGCAATCCGCCCCCATGTCTGGGCGCCGGCAATGCTGTGCAGGTAGCTCTGCTCGAAGCGGAGGTCGGGCATGGGCGGGAAGGACGCGGCGTGGCGACGACGGGGCGCCTCGCGCGGCCGCACCAGCACGCTGAGCGGGATCTCTTCGTCGTCGTCGTCTAGCTCGTCGAGCTCGTCGTTGTCGTTGGCCGGGGAGAGGTACGCGGGCTCCCTCTTGGACGCCGCCATGGACGGGTTGAGGTCGTGCCGCGGCGACGGGTCACGTTTGATGTGCGCCGTTTGTATCGTTTCTGCTATTTGGGTGGGTAGGGACATTGTGTGTGTGAATGTTTTGGATTAGGTATTAGTAGAAAGGCGCATGAGCATCGGAATGAAAGTGCCCGATTGCTCGTGCACACATGGGAATCAAATCGGGTTGTTCTTTCCGGCGTTGATATCTCTGATCCTCTCTCTACCTATATCGGCGTCCGGTGCTTGTCGGAGCTCTGGGGTCAATTATTCGGTCCTATGAGGTCAGTGACAGATGAATGGCGGGCCGAGGCTAACTGCATGCAGCTGACAACTGCCAGAATCTACAAGTGCCAAGAACTTCACTGCTGTCAGTAGTGTAGATTGAACAACATAGTGACAAAAAATACAAGTTTTTTTTCTTCTTTTCTGGATAATACTTAACCTGGAAGTCGAGAATCGTGAGAACAATTTCAAGTGTGAGTATATCATGCCTTTCTAGGTTTGGATCCACCCATGTATGCCGTGGAGAATTCAGGAGATAGGAAAACAATTATAAACAGCGAAGTTGCATAACACCATATAGGTACACTCATGATCACCAAAGTACAGTTCGTCATGCCATTCAGGCAGTAATATCGAGGACTACAACTACAAGAACTACGCTTCCGATCGACTAAAAAACTTGACAACTATTGAGTTTGTTGTCGAATAGATATTGTATTAGCCTCTACGTTGACAAGCAGTTGTGCTTGCTCTAGTGATTCCCATGACCCATTCATTCTAACCCTGTTCACCGTGGAACAAACCATAAGACCCAAGAAGATGTTCTAGCGATAGCAATGACGGTAACAATGCATCTCGCGATCCCAAAATTGACCACAGTACGCCGGTGCTCCCCTGACTCCTCTGTGCCATTTCTTCCCAGCAAATCATGTGCCTGGTATCAGACTCTGTACACCCCTTAACAACCCAATCGTGATGCCATGTCCTCGTCGACGGCGTCATGCTCATCGCTGCTCACGTCACTGAAATGCGAAGTGCTTGAAACCGTCCAAGTTTCCGCCTTCTCGGCCTCTTCTAGCTCGCCTAGCTCTCGTTCCTCGAGGTCTGTTGCCATTGTCTCTTCACTGCCAGCTCGACTACCGTCAGAGGCTTCAGTCAGATCCTCTGAGGTCTCAGGGGAAGTGCCTTTTTCGGTCACATTGGTGCTCAACACATGATTCACGGCTGGTCGGACCCACTGTGGCATCCGTGGTCAGTAATCAATACCTTAAGCTTCATCTTGAAGTTGTTTTGGGGTTTATGAGAGGCTGTTGACACGATGATAGCCCGAGGAGGATGTTTTCGACTGTCGAAAGATTACAAAAGCGGGTATCCAAATGACGCCGAGAATTACTTACAGCGGAGCGTGCGGTTTCAAGGTCGAAGAGTGCAGTGTCTTCGTCGATGAATCTGTTTTCTGGGCGCACAGTGTCGGTCGTGTAGAGAGTGATCGTCCGAGTATGAGCATTGTACGCCGCAAAAGGCGCGTAGAAGTTCCCGAAACGATCGCAGATGTCTTCGAGGGCTGCTCTAAAGCCGGGGTAGCATCGAAGCGGTTCGGGCAGTTTTTCATGCCGTGGAGAGTCCACGAAGATGCAGGTCTTGCTTTTGCGGAGGAACTCCATGGTTGCTTTGGACACACAAAGCCTGGGCGATATAGGATTTCGCGTGGCGTACGATGTTTCTAGGATACGATCCAACCACTCGATCGGGTGTCTGGAGGAATCACACCTTTGTGATTTTCTTTGGTTTGATGTCGTATGCTGTTGATGGGGCTCGTTGTGATTTGTTTGTGGTGAACCTTTCTCTGTTTGTATGGCTGAGGGATCCGGTTCTTTCGCTCGAGAACCTTCGCGTCGTCCCCTAGCTCTCTTGTAAACAGGGTAGCCAGTCGCCTTGTGAAAGAGTGAGTCCGGGCTCCTGAGGCGCAAGGGTAGCCTAGCTACGATAGGGCGGACTTGGCCTGTAAAGCTCTCGTTGTTTAGCGTCGTGGTGTTTTGAACCTTAATCGCCTCTTGCATGCAAGATTAGCTCAGATTCATGCGGAGTTCGGCGAATGGTCTACTCGGGCAATTCACAAAGACAAAACGGGAGTCTATTACCAATCTTGATGTTGACCTCAGATAGAGGCGTAAACAATCGGAACAAGCCCGTTTTGCCCAGAGACTCTAGAAAGTTACCGGACTCGGCCAACCTAGGTAGCCGAGGAGCAGCGTCGTAGTTTTGCCTGGGAACTACTTCAGATATGGTACTGAAGCTAGCATGTCTGCTTAGACCGGTGGAACGTCTGCATGTCATAGGGGTTACGCGATTGGCAATGGTAGCCCAACGTCTAGCGCTTTGCTGAGAGACCTTCAAGCGCGTCTTCGAACGAGGAGACTGAGAGTGGTGGGATGCTTCTCCAAGGGATCTGTTGAGCGATGTTGAGCCGCGGCTAGTCCGAAGAGACGATGCCATGGAGCTGATACTTTGCCGTATGGCCGGCCAGGTCTGACCGGCCAATTCGACGTGCCGGACATCAGCTGGCCCCATGCTCAGTAGATCGTCATTGGATTTCACATCGTACCACTGATTAGACGTATATCCCGTTCTGTTTCCATTGCACCCCAAGGCGCTCCTCTTGGTGATGCTCCCCTTGAGGTCTCTGAGTCGGTTTCGCAACGAATTCTTGTTAACGTTAGCATGAGGTGAGTTGCGGCGAACAGGCGAGGCCGGCGGCCCCTGTGGTTCTAGTGCCCTGCCGCCACCGCGGTTGGCTCGTTTACGAAAAGGCAGCATGACACCGATATGATAAAACGAATAAACGATGGTGTATGTAGAGCAATGCCACCGATACAAGTTTGGAATCATGGGGCAGGATATTCCCCGGATAAGCGCTGAGGCTTAGAATAAGGTACCTAATGCTGTGGGAATGTGGAATGGGGTTGATGACAAGTCAACCAACATCGGTTGACTACCTGGCGTTCGGAGTAGTAAACTACGACACTCGACGCGGGTATACATGCAAGAGGCACCCGCCCATTTTGTGATAATATCGACGTGTCGTCCTTCCCCAACAATATACCAGATGGGAAGCCACAGGTGTATATTCTTTTTTTCGAACGGTAGTCTCGTTCGTATCGATGGGGCATCGTTTAAAAAGCTTCGAAATTGGAGCTCAGAGCTTGAGGAGGTGGGACTCGTCTTGAGTTAATAGCTCAAGATATTTGGTATCATCTATGAAGATTATCTTACACTACTCTACCAGCAAATTTGTGTTCAAAATCTTCGTCATCAAAGTCTCTCTGCTGCCTAGACCGGTAATTCTTCATGACGTTCAGTCGTCTGATCTTGCTACCACTGACGACTTCTCTCTGGTTGATAACGTTATCGTTGGCATCTTCCCGTTCTTTTATCTGCTCGCTAATACGCGGTTCTTCCCTTTGGAAATGATTGCTGATGAACTTATGGAGTTCGACGTTCCTCGACTTCATTTGAGTCATCTGGGCCGCCGTAAGGGAGACAGCATGTTCAATAGTTAGAATATCATATGCGGCACTCATTTTGCGTGCCAGAGCCACCACCTCAGCCTGGGAATTCTGTGCCCGCTCTGGTGCCTTATGATGGGTAGTTTTTGGAGAGTCAGTGTCACATTCTTTCGCAACTACTTGGTAAGGCACGAAAAGATGATCAAGGGCCGCAACCAGGTTTTTAGCCCAGGCATCCATAGCGCCTGCAAGGTCGCTTTTAGCCTCATCATCAAATGAGCGTTTGGATGCGTGGGCAACTTGGAGGTATAGTCGTAGTGTCGGCACATCGGAAATGCGGTTTTGTCTCATTATTTTTAGAATTGCTGTTGCGTTGTCGAGTGCCGACTTGTTAAGGTTGTCACGAAGGCAGACGCCCATGGCGACTCGCACATGCTTGAAAGTTATCATACTGCTCGGCATGTTCTGTAGGGCCGTGGCAGCTCTGCCACTATTCTTGCCAACGTGAAAGACTCTGAGTGCTCGCGTCCAATTCTCGGCATCCGGAACAACGTGATGATGCAAGGTGAACACGTTCCAGTACTTGATCGCCTTGGTGGTCCTACGGGTCTTCTCCAGAGCTTCGAGGATTAGTGATAAAGAATTATTCCCTGGCAGTGGGTGAGTGCTAGCTGGTGCCCCGCGGGCTTTGACAGCCGACGGGGGGGACGCGAGGGTGCTGCTTTTGGTCCCTTCCCGTCCGGATAAGCCCTTGTTATCTGCTCTTGGAATCATCATGGTCTGCTCGATGAGACTTTCGATAGCATCGATATCCCGATATCCCCCCATGAGCAAGATCCGCCCCATGGCACACACCAGCTCTTCGTCAATGATGAGAGAGCCAGCTCTCCACCGTGAAATGACCTCCTCCCATATGGTCTTGGCGCGTTTTATGGCGCTCTCTTTTTCCTTCTGTATCTCCTCCTCTCCCAGGCGTCCGCCGGCATCCCCGCCAGCGGGTGCCTTGTCGGCCCTCATGCGCATAGCATTGAGGATAGTCGTATACGTCAAGTTATTAGGAGTCCGAAGCGGGTCATCGGAGGAGCTAAGGATACTGAACATGGAATCGAGGTCCCCAACTTTGGCGCATACTTTCAGGACTGCGTTCAGATGTATGACATTGGGCTTTATTCGTCCGACTGATAGCATGTTCTGGTACAGCTTGTAAGCTTCGCCAAGGGCTAGTTTGGGATGCTCTGACTTGGCGCATCCCCGGAAAATGATAGTGAACGTCTGGGCATTTGGCTGCTGAGCGCGCTTCTTCATCTGTTTCGCCTCTCGTCAATGGAGTACAAAGTAGTTGACGGCAAGGGACCGACCTCATTATAGAGCTTGAGGGCGCCATGTATGCGCCCCTGCTGCAGCTGATAATCGATCAAGTGATTCCAGCTGACGGTAACATTGTTGTCCTTGCTGGCCTTCCTCGTAATCAGAGCAGCCAGTTCGAAGTTGTCCTTGTTCAAGGCAAGCCTGACACGGTTCGCGATATGTAACGGGTCGCTTAGATACTGGAGCTCCTTGCGTGCAGCCCAATCTGCCGAGCGACCGAGAACAGGCGCCCTAGAATCGCGGGGCTCGGATGATTCTGTTGACGCTGGGACTACAACGGCGTTTGTCGTGTCTAAAGACGGCACATGCGTGGCAGCAGTGGCATGAGTTCTGCTCGATCGCGAGGGTCTCGTTATGGTTCCGAGATTCGGTAAATTGTAACGACCCGTCTTTAGATTCCTGGGGAGACTGTGTCCAGATACATTGTCGGAGGCTCTTCTTAGACATGCTCTACAGACGAACATTGCGACTTATCGAAGTCGGGTGTATTATACAATGCTTGCCCGAGGCGCATTCTATTAGCAGCTCGGAAATTTTCGTCGCAGTGAATTGGCCGCTAGCTGTAAGTGGGGTAGATGATTATTATGTCTTGGCGCTGCACCCACTATATTCACTGTGCTTATATAGGAAACAGTCTGTGGAGACTACTAACCTAGTTAGGTAGGGTATTCTAACAGCCCGTAGAAATATCTAAAAAGCCAGCCGAGCGACCAGGGTTCGCGGTACGCGTGCTTAATTTACAAAGACCCGCGACGCGTCCCCATTAATTGTTAATTGACAGAATACAGAATACAGCACCACTTACACTATCCCCTCCCCGCGAGCCAACACACATAGGCAGTTCGCACCTTTACACCAATTGGTTCTTCACCATTCTGCCAAACGTTCAGTTATGACACGCATTGCATTTTCTCTTTAAGATTGTCTTTTAAATCACGAAACCTACATACGAAAAACACTAGTGCCATAAAAACCATGTCGAAAGCCGCCAGTAGACGCAACAAGCTCGCCGAGCTGCGGGCTTTGCGCGCTTCTGGCAAGAAAGCCTACGATACGTACGAGGTTGCTGAGGAGCAGGCTCTGTACGAGGAGGTCGACGAGAATGAGTACAAGAAGATTGTGAGAGACCGCCTCAACCAAGATGACTTCGTTGTCGACGACAATGGCGAGGGCTACGCCGACGACGGCCGCGAAGATTGGGACCGGGTCCAGAATTACTATTCTGGGAGCGAAGACGATGTAGCCCTTGGGCCGAAAGACCGCAAGTCTGGTGAGAAAAGGTCTACGTTATCCCCTCTAGTCTTGCACGTGCTCACGCTTCCTCAGATAAACGGAAACGCGAAGAAGACGCGGCGAAGAGAGATGCGAATGATCGTGACATCAGCGAGTACTTTATGAAGGGACAGAGCGCCCCTCAGCCCAAAGCAAAGGTGCGCCGTCCCCCGTGCCAGCTGATTGTAACCGGGACAGTATACTCATATTGTGGTCTAGGTTATCAAGACCGAGGAGGACGATAGGTTCCTTGCAAATTTGCTTGGCGAGGTCGACGCAAATGTCCCAGCTCCAGTAGTCCGATTACCGAAGAGGCACAGATCCCCTGAGAGACGCCGTGCCCGCGTCTTGTCACCTGTTCGGAGCGCTCCGCATCCAGCAGCGAAGAAGGCGAGACTTAGCCCGGAAGCCTTACCGCCTGTGTCTCATGCCGAAAATGTCCACGATGACGACTATCTACCGCCCATGGAGGATGACATGCCACCGCAAACCAACGATGACGTGATGAGCGACGCGATACCACTCCCCTCATCACCCACCTCTAAAGTAGTTGCTCGTAAGGCGCAACTGAAGAAAGAACCTGCAAATGAAGATGAAGACGAGGAAATGATGGAGGTAGCTCATGCCGGCGCGATAAACACAGCGAGCATCAACTTAACTGCCTCTCGTTATATCAAAAAGCTAGTGAAGGCTGATCCTTATCCCACGCCGGCTAGTTCTTCGCCCTCGAAAGCCCCCGAAGCCGACGTCGATGCATCGTCATGGAACCAGCTGACCGATAAATTGAACGTAGTCGACAGCTCAATCCCTCAGGCTCGTGCTATTGGCAAAATGGATTACAAAGATGCTATCGAGGAAGACGGTAGCCTCAATATGTTCTGGACTGATTATACGGAGATTAACGGCTCGCTCTGTCTGTTCGGCAAAGTGCGGAACAGGAAGACTGGCGCTTATGCAAGTTGTTTTGTCAAGGTTGACAATGTATTAAGAACGCTATACTTCCTCCCTCGGCAGTATCGTCAGCGGGGCGGACGAGACACGAGCGAGGAAGTCGACATGCAGGATGTTTATACCGAAGTTGATGAGATCATGACCAAGATGAATGTCGATATGTACAAGATCAAGGGTTGCAACAGAAAGTATGCCTTTGAGTTACCTGGGATTCCTCGCGAAGCCCAGTATTTGAAGTTATTATACCCGTACACTAGTAAGTTGTCCATCTCAACGTCGCGCCATGAACACAAGCTTAACGAGGAACAGAACCACAGATTCCTGCCGAGAAAACTGGCGAGACATTCTCCCACATTTTCGGTACCAATACCGTATTATTCGAGCAGTTTGCGTTGTGGAAGAATATCATGGGCCCGTGCTGGCTCAAAATCAAAGATGCCGACTTTGGGACCTTGAAGAATAGCTCATATGCCAAGCTCGAGGTCTCTGTCAACAACCCGGACGAGCTACTCCCATTGAACGACTCGGATAATTTGGATACGCCTCCCCTTACTTTAATGAGTCTAGCAATGCGAACGACATTCAACGCAAAAGAGAACAAGGCGGAGATACTTTCCATCAGTGCTCGCATTTACGAAAATATGTTGCTCAGCGACACTACGCCGGCCGATCAAATTCCATCTCGAACATTTACAGTGATTAGGCCGCACGGCAACGCATTCCCTTTTGGGTTCGACAAGCTAGCACAGAGTAGAAAGAAGGGTTTGATCAAGTTGATGAAGACAGAAGCCGAAATATTATCATTCTTCCTCGCACAACTTGATCTTGTCGATCCTGATGTTCTCCTAGGACATCAGCTTGAAGGTGTTGATTACAGCATCCTCCTAAACAGGCTGCACGAGAAAAAGACGCCGCAGTGGGCACGTCTTGGGCGACTTCGCAGGACACAATGGCCGGCATCCATAGGCAAGGCCGGCGGTAACGTCTTCGCAGAGCGTCAAGTTATGGCTGGCCGTCTATTATGTGATATCGCCAACGAGGCAGGGAAATCAGTCATGTTCAAATGCCAGTCATGGAGTCTGACCGAGATGTGTAACCTATATCTAGGTGGCGATACACGTCGTAGGGACTTTGATAACGAGGCTGCTTTGAAATCGTGGGCCGCTGAGAAGAATGGTCTGATGGATTATATTACTCACATGGAAGCGGATACGTATTTCATTGCTGCTCTGGCACTAGGAACACAAATTTTACCCCTGACAAAAGTCTTGACGAACTTGGCCGGCAACTCATGGGCTCGAACACTGACTGGAACTCGAGCGGAGCGGAATGAGTACATTTTGCTACATGAGTTCCATCGCAACAAGTATATATGCCCTGATAAACAGTTCTTCAAAGGGCGACCCAAAGTTGAGGACGACGCAGACGAAGATGATGCTGCTCCTAGCAAGAAGAAAGACAAGTACAAGGGCGGTTTGGTGTTCGATCCGAAAAAGGGGCTCTACGACAAGTTCGTGCTTGTTATGGATTTCAACTCCCTGTATCCTTCTATCATTCAAGAGTTTAATATCTGCTTCACAACTGTGGAGCGATCTGCATTGGTAAGTTGACCATAACCGTATTGTTGGGCCGTACTGATATTTGTTGCAGTCGGAAGACGAGGATACCGTGCCCGCAGTGCCAACAGAACAAGAACAAGGCATATTGCCAAGGCTTATTGCCACTCTTGTCAGTCGCCGGCGACAAGTGAAATCGCTTATGAAAGACAAGAATGCTGCACCAGAACAGCTCGCCACGTGGGATATCAAACAACTTGCGCTAAAGCTCACCGCGAATGCCATGTATGGTTGCCTGGGATATACCAAATCGCGATTCTATGCGCGACCCCTCGCTGTACTTACTACCTCAAAGGGTCGTGAGATTCTTAAAAGTACCGCAGAGCTTGCGGAGTCAAAGTCGTTAGAGGTTATCTATGGTGATACTGATTCTGTCATGATCAATGCCAATGTCGAGTCAGTGGCAGATGCTTTGAGAGTCGGCAATGATTTCAAGAAGGCTGTCAACGAACGGTATCGTCTTCTTGAGATTGACATTGATAACGTCTTCCGAAGAATCCTGTTACAGGCCAAGAAGAAGTACGCTGCCATTAATCTCGTCGAGACTGCCGATGGCAAGTTTATCGAAAAGATGGAGGTTAAAGGTCTGGACATGAAGCGTAGAGAATACTGCGGTCTATCGAAAGAGATCTCGTCCCGGATCCTGAACGAAATCCTTTCGGGGGATGAAACTGAAATTGCTGTCCAGCGGATACACGAGTACTTGCGGGAGATTTCAGGGAAAATGCGCGAGCATTCCATTCCCGTTCCAAAGTACATCATTTACACCCAACTTGGCAAGGCACCAAAAGAGTATCCCAATGCGGACTCTATGCCACAGGTCCAAGTCGCTCTTCGGGAAATTGCACGAGGCAAGAATGTTCGCCGGGGAGACGTCATCTCTTATGTCGTGACTGGAGACAGCAAGACCAGTTCAGAACATGTTGCCAAGCGGGCCTACACGCCACAAGATGTCACCAAGAAGGATTCCGACCTCAAGGTGGATGTTGAGTGGTATATTGGCAAGCAGATATTCCCGCCCGTCGAGCGTCTATGTGCCAATATCACTGGCACTTCCACTTCCCAACTAGCCGAGCAACTTGGTCTCGATATCCGCCGCTACGCCAACAATTCCTCAGGCCAATCTGGGTCCAACGACCTCGAGATTCATCCGCTAGAATCTCAGATCCCTGATGAGATCCGTTTCCGCGACTGTACACGACTCTCTCTCCGTTGCCGGAAATGCAAGGCCTCTTCGCCGTTCGAAGGTCTCCTCCCCGCCGCTTCTAGCACGGAGGGTAGCCAGACAATAACAGTGACAGCACAGGGCATCTCCTGTCCATCTTGCTCATGCATCATTCCAAACCTCAGCGTCGTAGCACAGCTCGAACACGCGGTCCGCGCCCAGACGTCGCGCTACTACGAAGGGTGGCTCGTGTGCGACGACGCATCCTGTGGAAACCGCACGCGCCAGCTATCTGTTTACGGCACGCGGTGCATGGGACCTAAGGGTCTTGCGACAGGCTGCCTGGGTCGCATGCGCTACGAGTATTCGGAGCGTGAAATCTACAACCAACTCGTCTACTTCGCGTCCCTCTGGGACGTCGACAAGGCTCGCGCCAAGGCCCAGTCAGGTGCTACGGGTCTCGGCGGCGAGGGCAACGCCGGCGCACTGAGCGCCGTGGAACAAGAGCGCGTCAAGACCCTCGCCGAGCACAACCGCGCCCGCTTCGGTACTGTCAAGGGCGTCGTTGACAAGTACCTCGATAAGTGCGGTCGCCAGTGGGTGGCTATGGATACCCTGTTCTCTAAACTCGGGTTTGTCGCTGCTTGAAGAAGCTGGATAGGAAAGAATGAGGATTGTTCGCGGCTTGGTTGGAGACAAGCCAATTCATCATGCATGGCGTTTACCCCCTGGCTTAGGATCGAGTTTGATGATTGTGCTTTTGTCATGGGTAGTAGAGGCAGCGATTGTATAGACGTGTGTCTCGGTCTGTCTAGTTAGGTTTTCCTCTGCTGGATTTGGCATATAGGTAGTTGTTCTATCCCGGCGTTCTGGGCACATGGGGCGGCTGAGCTGGGTTGGGCTACGAACATTTGAAATATTAATATGCATGGTTTGCTGTTCTGAAGACAATGAAATCCAATCATTCAACACAGCCGTGAAATATAGAGATATCCTTTGATGTGACTTTTTGTTTGTATTTTGACTATGTCATCTCTCAACATCTTGGAATTCATCGAGGACAGCCGTTCACGCATAGGCTTATATATTGTGTTATCTTTTTTCTCTGCGGCTACTTGGCGGTGGTGGTTGTGGCAGGAGGCAGCACAGGGACAGTCCCGGTTTTGCAACGTTGCAGGTAGAGAGGTATAGCAATGCATATATCACCGACCGAGGCGGTACTCGACGGTTCGCTATCGTTGTCGTCTCTTATTCAATACATTCTATTGCGAGTCACACTGTTTAACCCCTGTGTAGATTCTTCTTCCTGTTTCTACTACCATTACCAAAGGCAACGAAATATCATAACCAACCAGTTTGTCGATTATGAAGCGAGATATCACGGCTACACAAGTTTTCACGCAATGGGTCACTCACCATCATGACAGTCACATTACACACCTTCACTGATACAATTTTCTAAGAGCATTAACTCGATCCGTAGTCTTTACAAAAGGTAAAAACATGTAAGCATAATTTTTTGACATTCTCGCGAACTACAGCTGTCTAGGATTAAATATGGTATACAGCAGGGTACGACGAGCGCCCTATATGCCTCCTCCTCCCCATGAGTGTTCTTACGCCTATATCTCCGACGCCCCCACCCCATGAGCAGCGTTATGACCAAGACCTGCCGCAGCAACCTCCCGTGGCGTGCTACACTGCTCATTTGACCAACCCGCGGCGTCGTCGATGCTAAGCAACCCCTTTAGACAACTGGTTCTCTACGCCCGCCAAGCCAGGCAGTAAGCTGTAGCCGCAGCCAAAGAAACGGCTATTAGGGAAATCAAGTCATTATTTCCAGCCCAGGATCACGCAAATTTGAATGCATTTCGAGATCTGGGCCGTTTCCGTCCTCTTCAGTCATTCATCTTTAAATAGTCGATGCCATCGTCGCCCAACTTCCCCTTCCTTTCCCAAAAGCGATATGAGCAAACTTCTGACTCTCAGTTCTGCTGCTCGCAGTCGCATGCCTCCTTAGCGGTGGTGTGTAGCAAACGCCGTGCTCGTGATCCTTCGCTTCCGGCAGCACGATGAAGCAAGCGTTGTACTAGGCACCTAGTTGGGTATGCTGGAGCCGCTGAAACGTAAAATGTCGTGAAAACACAATTTGGAAGTAGAAATCATCAAGGAAATGACTCTTGATAGTACCAAGTTGCAGGGAGACTCTATCCGATTCAAGGTATCATAATGATAGAAAGAAACCTGGAACTTTTAAGACACCTTTTGAAGTCCCCGTAAATGCAACGCAAAAACCATGGTTCGAGTCTATGCATAAAAATGCAACCGCGAATGCAAGACATGTCTATTGCCGACCCGATAACATACTCAGTTACCCCCTTTCTCAGTTACTGCTGAAGTCTCAGGTGTAGCCTTAGCCAAGGCAGGGGATGCTGCAGTGGATGGAGGCGACCCTGGATGATCTGAATCCATGTTGGCCAGTAGACTACGATGGCGCGCGTTAGTACATACATTTATACAGTAGGAAGCTTTGAATTTATCACTCACCCGAACGAGTTGGTGCTAGTAGGTGTCTCTCTGACTGGGGGAGTACCAGTTCTAGATGAAGCACCAGAATCATCCGCACCACGACTCAGAGAGCCACCAGGACCGAGGCGCCTGCCGCTGTTGCTACGCGAACCAAGCATTGACATCGGACCAAGCGTGAGATTATTACTTGATGGGCGGCTAGCACCGACTTTAAGACGGCGCAGGTCATCAATACCGACCTGGTTGGGTGTCGGCTGAGGAAAGCCTCCTGGGAGATGTCGTGCGTCCCCACGTCCAAGTTGCGCGCGTCCTCCGCCACCTCTCTGGTTACTTCGAGCAGCCTCAGCAGCCTTCTGGGCCGCCAGAGCTTCAGCCTCGGCTCGAACCTCCTCAAGCGTCTTGGGGCCTTTATTGGCCTCCTTGGAAACCCAGTTGGCTCTTCGCAAGTCTACAACGTCCATAAGCATGAACTGAAGACGGCTTGGCAGTCCAGGGAGGTCTATCATGGATTGTATACGCGTGAAATAAGCATCCATCATTGGCTTGCCCTTTTCAGCGGCATCCAGGTTGCCACCGATAGTTCTCAAAAGCTTGCAGAGAGACTCAACTTCAGCCTCATCTGGAATGCCCGAGTAGTCAACCAACTTCCTGACACATTCGTGCATAATGCGTTCAGTCAGCATACCGAGTTTGTACAATTCACCAATGAACTGTACTAGACCAAGACCTCTCCGCTTCGCAGCAGCGGCCTGATAGTACTCGTCGGATAGCAGTGCTGCCGCTCCGGCCTTACCATCCTCACCTTCTTTCGGCTCGGGGAGTTGCAATTTCCAGCCTCGCTCGAACTCTTCTTGACATCTGTTGAGAAGATACTTTCGGAATAAAGCACCTCCGCTGACAACATTGCCATTTCTGTCCTTAATGTTTTCATCCCGAATGTCCGGGCTCATCGTCTCCAACATTTTCTTGCAGAATTTGGCGTACATCGAAGCCCAGTGTGCCTCATCGGTTGCCTTCTCGAAGGTAAGCTGGATGACTTGACGCAGTGTCCTACCGTCAGTCTCCTCTTTCGACTGCGCTGCGATTTCTAGAATTTGATCCGATATACGATCGAAGTTTTCTGGTGTCATCTTGTTGAGGGCAGCCTTGACCTTTCGCTGCACCATTGCAGGATCCATTAAGCTGGGCTGGCTAGCAAGATTGCTTGACCCAGCTCCTTTGCCAACACTCAAAGGCTTCCAGCCAGTTGTGCTCGTCTGAAGAGCTTCAATCTTCAAGCCCTGGGTGAGAGGCATATTCTTAGCTGCCTGAGCTTCCGCCTTGCTATTGATCGTGCTCTGTTTACTAGCATTGCGCCGACTGCTTTGTCGAGGCGAGTGGGGCATACTGCCCATGTTGGAGGATGGTTGTCGGCTCATTTGATTACCTCCGGCAAATGCGCTTCCTGGGCGTTGGAAGCTGGCCATCGGGTTGATACCAGGGCGACCACCCATGGCCTTGTTGCTCATCTCGAACCGTTGGGCTGAGGTCGTACCAGAGGGAAGCTGTTGCACTCCGCCGGTACCAAAGCTACCCATATTGCCCATAGGGAAACTGGAGGTACTACCCCTAGTACTTGACCTGCCAGCACCGCCACCTGACCGATTTGAGGCAGATCGTCCACCTTCACCATCGCCGATGAGCTTTTGCACTTGATTGACAAAATCCATAGATGGTTGCTCCGTGAACACTGTCTTAAATTGCAGCAAGAAAGCAGCATCGTACTTGAACGAGGTACCCTTCTTAGCGACGGCAGCATTCAAGGCCGGGTTCGGTGAATTAATGCCCGGTGGGTAGATGTCGGTCTTTATTATGTCCAAAAGCCTTGCAGTCTTCAATGATTGTAAAGCAGCGCTAGGCTGAGGAGGCTCGACTGCTTTGGTGGTAAGAGAAGCAAGATTCAGAGCTTGTGGCTTAGGAGCACGACCGCTAGGACCGGGCTTTGCACTGGCGCTAGTGGATTGTTTGTCGCTAAGGCTCAGACTGGCAAGCTTCGCAGCCGCCTCGGTGGTAGTGGAATCTCCTTCACTGGCATTCGCATCTCCAGACTTCAGGGTCTTCTTCATGAGTTCTGCAACGCTTTCGGTGGCCCCTCCAGCACGTTTGCGCTCTTTCTCTTCCTCAAGCCGTTCCATTTCTCTCTCTTGCTCACGCAATTTCCTATCATTTTCAGCTGCGTTAGCAGCTCGAGACTCCTCTTCGGCTTTCTTCTTCGCCGCGGCCTCGGCTGCTCTCTTGGTACGCAGCTCCTCTTCTGCCTTCTCGCGTAGGGCTTCAGCCTCCTCAATTTCACGTATCATACGTTCCAATTCTTCGTCATCGGGCCCGTCAGCCCCTTTGGGTGCTGGCGTTTCAGCAGCGGTATCTGCTTTGGGCTTCTCTTCTGTTGTCTTCTTTTCGTCAACACCTTCCTTCACGGTTTCTGCGACTTCCGTCTTGTCTTGGGCTACTTCGTCCGCTTTGACCGGCGCTTCTGCCGAAGTCTTATCGGGTGAGGCCTTTGTCGTGTCATCTTCCTTGCCTTTATCATTTGTTGCGGTCTGCTTAATCTTTTCCATAAACTCGTTTCGTTTCTCTTCAGCAGTCTTTGAATTAGAGGTGCTATCTGTCCGACCGTGGGCTGAAACAAACGACTTGGGTGTTGATGCCTTAGGAGGTGGGGTAGGTGTGGAGGATACGACCGGAGGGGTTCTTGACTGCTGACTGGTGGATGCCGGTGATGCGGGAGGGGGCTTCAGATTCTTGAGATCAATGGCCTCGCCGGCCTCGTTCTTGATAGTAATAGCTGCATTTCTCTTAGTTGGGCGAGTAAAGTGAGGGGACTGGGCGACCACAGGCTTCAACTGGGCCGCTTGCTGCTGCGGTGTGCCATGTGCGACTGGCGCTTGGCTCTGGCCAGTGCTTGAAACTGGTCGTTGCTCCGATATTTGAGAGGAATTGCTGCGTGACATTGGCTGTGGACCAGCAGGGTTATAGGGAGCTGGTACAAAAGGTTGTTGGTAATGAGTTAGGGGGGAACCATGAGGCGGTTGTGGCTGGTGGTGGTTTGGGTACTGTGGATAAGGAGCAGGATGCATTGGCTGCATCCCATTTCCAGGGCCGTATGGTCCTTGGTAATAACCCTGCTTTACACTGGTTAGTAACCGATCAAAATTCCCACTCTCGGGCGATAGATCTAGATGCCCCATTTCCTGGGACATCGGGGGGTCAATGGGGAAGGGTTGGGGCAAATGAATCATTGGCGAATTAGAAGCCGACGAGCAGTTGAGTTTGTTAGCCATAAGCGGGCCAACGGGCTGCAGCTCATCGAACATACTAGTTCGGGAGTCAAACCGCCTACTAAAGCGTCTTGGTCTCCAATCATAATCGTGTCCAAGGGCCTCTACTCGTCGATGGGGATTCGAGTACTTCTCGCTATCACGACGGGGTCCTTTTCTCTTAGGTTTGGGATGTGTACGCTCATAAGGCTGCTGAATAGAAGAAGGGAACATTTGGTTAGGTACCTGCATGGGGGGCATAGGCTGGCTGTAGTAGTAAGGTGGCATATTTTGGGGAGCCATGGAGGGGAGCGGTTGTGGCATCGCGGCGGCCATAGCTGGGCTGCGGTTTTGTTGCGGTGGGGTTCCGAAGTGGTGTGGTTGACGGCCGTTGCCCGCGAAATTGGCAGACATTCCGCCCCGTCCCTGATTGCCCTGTTGACCCCGGTTGTAATTGTTAGGAGGATAGCCCATGGACGAGTTGTTGAATCCACCGCTGTAAGTTCGACCGCCGCGGGAACCACCTGAGGGGTTGCCACGGTTCATGCCACCAGGCTGAGGTCCGGCATGGTTGCTGATGTCGCTAACATTAGAGCCACGGCGGATATGCGGCGAGTGCTGGGGACCGAGGGCATTTAGATCCTGGGACGTCGAAGAAGTTCTGATATGTGATCGGTCATTATCGAAGCTGCCAAATGCCAAAGTGGAGCCTGACTGGGCAGCACCAGAGGGAGGTCTGCCACCACTAGCCGAAGGCTGAGGGATCGGAGTTGGCGAGTGTCGAGGCTCCGTGACGCCGCGACCACCGGCGCCAGGAATAGGGACCGGGGCAGACGGAGGCTGCGGAGTGCTGTGAGAGGCTGCGGGAGAATCCTGAAATCCGAACTGGATATTACCAGGTGTAGGACCAGCGGGAGCGCCATTCGTAGAGTAGCTGTTGGGCCCGTTGGCACTCATGGTGACAGAGCTCTTGCGATTGTGGTCGGCTTGGCCGTTGACAGTAGAGGTGCCGTGCGCAACGGCAGGAACTGCGGGCATTATATTGGATCGGCCGTTCATAGGCGATACGGAAGACGATTTTGCATGGTTCGAGGCGGGCGCAGAGCCAGCCGCAACAACAGGTGGTTTAGACCCAGTCGCAACAACGGGCGTCGATGACGGCTTGGCTGCACCGGCAGCAGAAGCGTAAGACGTCGCAGCGGGAGCCGCAGTGTTGTTGGACGCAGGGTTTGCGGGCTGTTGGCTAGCCGAAGAAGTCATAAGTAACAGTGGCGTGAGCGTGGGGAGCCTGGTTCACTTGATGACGATGATGATGTTGCGTTTCTCGGGTGTACTCGCGGTATGCGGGATAAATTCTTTCCGGTGCCGAAGACAGGAAAGAAAGAACGAGCCGTCACGTCTACGAATCTCAAATCCGAGCAGACGAGAAGACACAGCGCAAAGGTCCTTAAGCCGCAAACGAATGGGTGTGCAAATTAAATTAGTTGGGTACTGATGCAAGAAATGATTTCCGAGCACGGTGGTCGCAGTAGTAAAGACTCGGGCCGTGATGGCGAAGAAGGGAGAAAAAAGGGCGGGCTGTTTGCTCGTCGTAAGTCGCGGGAATGAAAGTATGTTCGTCGCGCGAACAGTCAAATGACGCAGCTAGGCGCAAAAATTCTATGTTGCTGCTGGTACTGCTGCTGCTAGTAGGTTCCAGTCGCCGGGTGGGATGCGGCAAAGAGGTAGAGGCAGAGGCAGAGGCAGAGGCAGGGAGGATGCAACGAAGTGCGCAGGGCGTACGTCGCTCGGTCGCTGGATCGTGTCTCAACGGATGAGTGGGGAGGTATCTCTCTGTAGACAAATGCACAGAGACACAAATGCTGTCCGTCCTAGAATAAGAAAAAAATTCTAGGGGAGATGACGGGGCAAATAAACGACCTTCAGAAGGGGAGTCTTCTTAGGTCGTTGTGTTGATGATCGGAGATGATCTGTGTGGGTGGTGAAAGTGGGAGAAAAAAATTGGCGATGGGAAATTTTTTTTGAAGGGGTTAAGGCTGGGGGGGGCAAGCTGGGGTGCTTGCTTCGCTGGGCGTCGTCGGGTTGCTAGGGAATCCTGCTAGGGAGTTACCGTGGTGCACTGTGCTATTACCACCAAGCCCTTGGAAGCAATCAGCCCAGTCGTGGGTGGCCCATTGTTGGAGCCGGATCGCCTACGGTTAGGCTAGGTTAGCGACGCTAGGGGGTGGCCACTGACTACCCGTCATTTACCTAATACTTAAATTGTAGGTGTACAGTATGCTGCACAGTTGTGCAAACAGTCATTCTTCGAGGACCATTCACTTAAGGCACGATTCACGTTTTGGCGGCATGTGGGTGGGCGACATATTCTGTTGCCCTCATCCAAAGTCCCCATCCCTAGTTCAGCCCACAAATGCAGTAAATCCGTTGTTACTATTTCCATCTCACGTATCTACATAGATAATGTATGTACGTACACATGTATGTACACATGTATGCAGGCGTCAAGCCAAAGTCTTATCTCAGCTACACTACACGCCAGGTATCTAATATTATATTCTATTATGTGGGTAAATACACTCGTGTATCCGGGCTTGTTACCTCCCCAGTCACATGTTTATTTTAGCAAACGGACTCGGCACCCCGAACTGCCTATCTCACGTAACAAAGTGTCTCTTCTCTCATTCGAAAGAAATCCAATTATCAAATATGGTTTTCCGATAACCTTTTATCGGTGCACGACGTTGCCCCACACCACGGACTTTAGCATGGCTCTCTGGTTGATGATATCATCCCAATTTTCAAATCCGCCTTGTCCCCTAAATCCGCTCGGTGAGCCAAACTCTATGTCACGATGCATCTTTGGTACTTTCTTTTGTTGGGGAGAAACAGAGAAAGAACACAGAGCTAGTCCAGTAGCGGGTGACTTGATCTCACAGCAATGCACCGGCATCAGCTGCCTTTGTTGTTTGCACCAGATGGCTAAGCTTTGTACAATGTCAAGACGGGCGGGAGTGCAAGAAATAAAGTATTCCCAATTATTAGGTGCACATGTAATACCTAGTTGCCTTGTTTGCATGGAATATCAAGCAAGATCGACTTTTCTAGACATGACCGGCTGTTGGTCTCGTGGTGCTGTACGAAAACAAGAAACAAACGTGTCTTGTCCTACCACAAGTGAAACAAAGAAGATTGCGCCTGAAAGTGGGAGGTTATTATGTTATTAGTTAATGCCCACTTACGTCGCAATTCGCGATCAGACTAACCTAACCCAGGTATTTTCCTCAATCTACAGAGACTGGGTATGCGTGTAACGTCCAGTATACACTTTCACCTAAGGATTATATGGTACATAAAGCCTATAATGATACTAGGTATGAGTCACTTAACTTGCCATCCTAGCATCACGCCAATCAAATCTCACGCGTATCGATGGCTGAGTATACCCATGTTACGGCGTAGAAATGCTATCGAAGCAATGAGACCAGGGCAGTTGAAGCAAATATACCCTACCTCGTGATCACTTACTCCCATTTTAAATGAAAACCAGGTTAATCAAATGGATCGTATCTCTGCCACAACATCACCATTACCTATGCAAGTACTGTATTAGGTATCGCGCATTGGCCTAAGACGGCATGGGTAACCGACCCAATGACAGGGCCCTGGGCCGGGATGCAGAATCTAGTGGATCAATCACCATTGCGCTCATCCATCTGAAAACTTGCAGAACATGTGAAGTACTTAACCTAAGTCATTGAAGCAGCACTGACAAATTTTAGATATAAATCTACATGGCTTTACTCATGATCAGGTTGCTTATATTTATATATAATTTGAATGTGCCTCGCATGAATTGTAGATAATCGCCGTGAACTTTGCAACTTTCCTGGTCCCAGAAGACTAACACAAATAAGGTCTATCACTGGGTTATTCACAGAAAAGTGAGCTTGATAGTGCTTTTGATTCCCTTGTCTCCGCCGGCAGTATTATGGAGTTACAAAGCTTAAGGTTTTTTTTATTCTCTACCTCGTCATCAACGTTCCAACAATTCGAAGCAGAACACGAAATCATTCTGGTTTATCTCTCGGTTCTTTGGGGGTCTCTTCCTGTTCCTCTTCTTCATCGCTCGCGGCATCGACATATTGTACTTCGTCCTCCTCACGAATGGGCTGCAGCTTCGCCTCGCCTACCTCGTCTTGTTCTGGGAGGCCTTGCTCAACGCGTAGCTGTTTTACTCTTGACACTGTCATCTCGTAGACAAACTGACCAAGATGCTCTACGCCCTCCATGGTTGCTTCATTTGGGGCCGTCGTTCCCTCTTCCTCGGCCAAGATGCGTTTTGATGGCCACATCTCACCCGTCGACAGCATTAGCTTGTCTGGTCGTTGCAGGAGTAACTCAAACGCAGACCGAAGCTCATAGCATGCCTCGAATACCTCCCTTCGGCCAACGATGTACAAGCCAAGGCGGGCGCGAGAAAGTGCCACCGTCAGGCGCCGTATGTCTCGAAGGTAGCCGACTCTCGACGTACGCGTGAGTGACAGAATGATGTCTAGACATAGTTAGTACCTTCCAATCCCAAGTAAGACAGGATATCAACTTACAGTCGTTTTGTTCGCCCTGATATTTATCGACCGTAGTGACAATTTTGGGCATGCCAAAAATGGCCTCATTCTCACACCGGAAAGCTAAAATGTCTTTAACAAGTGCTCTTTGCCCGGCATATGTTGTTAAGATGCTAATTTTTGATGCCGGGTAACCGAGTAACCGCATATACTGATAGAGTGCAACAACATACTCGGCTTCACCTAGGTTCTGGATGAAGTGCGGTGTCGGTTCTACCTCTCCATGTCCTTTATAGTCAGGTACGTTGATGAATTGGTAGTCGTACTTGAACCCGGCATTGGCGGTCTGGAAATCTTTGAGGCTTTCAACGTGCGGCAGGTTTCCAAGGTTCGGATATCTCCATTGATACAATGCTGCGATGGACGGTCGTGCACGACCCTGTTGATCAAGGGTGATAACTGGTATTCCCAAACGAACCAGACGAGAGAACAGTGATTGTTCAAGGTTTGCGTAGTGTCTAAAGGCAAGACTTTGGATCACAGGCGAGTTTTGAAAATGATCACCGCACAGAACAACCCTCTGCAGGGACAATTGCCCATCCTTAGGTTTTTGCATAGCTAAAGGAATAAAGTTCTCAATTTCGGTAATTTGTGCGGCTTCTTCCATCACCACATTGTCATAGTGGAATCCTAGAGACGCGATTTCGGATCGTCGCATAGCAGCATGGGTCGACGTCATAGCAATAATGCGGGCCTCATTCGTAAGGAGGTAGTTAGCTTTGTCACGGTCCCGTCGCAAAATTTCGAAAGGCTGAACGTCCTCTAGCTCAGAGAACATTTTTGATATATGCCGGTAGCAGCCTTCAGCGATTTCTACAACTGCTGGTCGATCATCTTCAGCAGAGAAGAGTGGTTGGGGCGCATCGGAGAAAAAATCGTGGAAAGGAAACGCTTGTATTATATCCGCAGTGGATGAGCTGTCGTCGTTGATAACTTCGGTGTACTTCTGCCACGCAGGTCGCACATAGACCGAGTTAAAGTAACCGGCGGTCTCTGCCGAGTTTCCGTGAGCGCCTGGGGCGCCCATACTTGCGGCTAGGCGATTCACTTCCTGTAGATACCGATCTCTGATCTCCAAGAATGATTCTACCCTCCCATGTTTACTAAAATTCCCCTCAGTATCGAGTTCTTCCTCGCCGTGACCAAGTCGTAAAAGATGCCGCTCATCAATGTCTAAGGCCACGATCTTCGCAAACAGTTGGTTTAGTGCTTGGTTAGAATGGGCGATCAAAAGCGTTCGCTGTTCGGGGAAGTTGTGATAGATATTGTTGATTATCTGCGTTGCAACATCAGTTTTCCCCGTTCCCGGTGGTCCAACTATGACAGTCAGGCCCGGTTGAGTTCCGGACATAATAGCCTCAATCTGCGCCGTTGTGAAACGAACTGCATTCAGCTTGGGAGCGTCAACAGGATAAGGCCCTAGATTTGGCGGCCTATACGTAGAGACTTTATATGTTTCGATTTCAGCAAGCATGGCAGGCTCTGTGTCTCTTCTCCTTTTCTTGGATCCTTTCGAAGACGATTCTTCCGGTGGTTTGTCTATTGATTCAAGAACATAGGGGGGGCCAAAACTGCTGGACACTTCGAAGCCTGGTTCGATGGTCTTCCCGGGAAGACTAGCAACAAGATGCTGCCAGTCCAAAAACGTGTCTCTAAAATCAACCTTATTGACGCGGTTTGGTAAATGTTTGTAAGTCGCACCTGCGGGATCCCCGTAGCCAAGGAAGTTTTCATGTAACCACGACGCCAAAGGAACCTCGGAAAGCGTCAGCGTGCGGATGGATTCAAGCACAGGCCGGAAGTTATTCTCTCTGCCGCTCCGGCGAACAATTAGGTTGATACGCTCGTACACATCGGGTTTGCCCTTTGAGACTCGTTCCATATCCTCTTTATACGATGCGGGGTCCAATCGTAATTGCATCCGCCGGGTAGTTGACCTATTCTGGCCACTGAAATAGGCAGAGGGGTCCCTGATCGATTTTCCTTTGTCGTCTAGAATCTGGGCAACTTCGGCCGTGCGAACCGTGATAAGTCCGAGCTTCTTCGCCTCGGCGATACTGCTGTCATTTCCATTCGTTGTAGCTATCTGTGCGGTGGCATCCACAGCAATAAGGAAGACAACATCGTCGGGTCGAAGGGAGTCCCATTCTCGCCTAACACGGTCCCCTAATCGACGGAAGTCAAGCGAAATTTCCGCTCGAACAGCAGAGGGCTTATCATCTCCAACCTGAGGCGGGACCACTTCTAGGATGGAAGGCCGAGATATAGATAATGCCATCTTTGATGACCCGGCAAAACCGGTCTCTCCCGAACCTCTCACTTCCGGCCTTAATCGTCGTAGTACATCGCTGATGTCTTTTCTTATTCCATAAAATGATTCGCATCGGTAAAGAATTAGAGCCCTCCACAGAAAGTCACCCACCGATAGATACTGGAGTTTAAGTTTTGGTAGCGCGAGTGGTCGTGAGCCATCATAATTATCAGTCCTTAAAAGGCTCTGGTCGAAGAGACTCTCCTCGGTCGGGAGAATGCTCATCTCCCGGGCGGTTTCTTGAAACGTCTTACGTTTCTCGAACGTCGATAGTAGTACCTCCATTAAAAAGTTCCTATCAACAACCACGTTGGTCGACTCGGGATAGTTGGTCCGTAACTCGAGGAGGGACACGAGCTTTACCAGCTCATCATCTGTTAAGGCCTCAAGAAGATTTTCGAGGTCGCGTCTCCTATCAATAGAAGCATAGTTTGAGAGGGCCAAGACGGTGAGCTTTTCTCTAAAATGCCGCAGGGCAACTCTTTGTAGCTTCCCGAGCTCAGCGCAATGCCGATCGTATGCTTCGGTCCGACTATGCTGTGCGCCCGTCTGATCGTCGATGGAGAAGTGCAGATAATGGCTTAATAACGCACACTGGTCACGGACTAGCGCGTTGGCCTCATCGTTGAACATAGGAGACAGCCTCAAAGCCGGTAATACGTGTAGGTCTTGAAGCAAGGTGTTGACGTATCGTCGCGTAGGAAGCTGGCTCAACAGGTCTGATATAAACTCAACGAAGCGCTCGCAATATAAAACGTTCTCTTGCGTCCTCTTTTCTCCATATAGTAACCGTAGGAAATCTAATGTGAGCGTATATAGCCAAGCTCTCTCGAAACGTAAGCGAGCTTTCGTGGCATCATCAGCGGAGTCATATCGTTTGCCCGCCGCCTTCCATGACTTTTTGAGCTGCGGCGTCTGTGTCAACTTGGTCTCGCGCTTCGCATCAGACGAGAGATTGTGCCAGATGGCGATGGAGACGAGCGGTGCGCACTCTTTTCTCACGCTAGTCCAGTCTAGACTCTGGAAGGCGAAGATGATGAAGTTCAGGAGGTATGTCCGAATGGTCCAGGATAGAGTCTGATCGAGACTCATAGACAAGATGCGACTGAATAAGCTCGAGAACTCGGCCGGCCGGTCTTCGAATATGCTCCAGGTTTCAAGTCTCTCTCGCGCCTTTACATTCGTTAACAGGGCGATCAGGAGAACGTGGAAGTTGGACGAGTCTTCGGAATATCCAGGCCAGAGGTAACTGGGAGGTGTCAGCAGACGGCGAGAGAAGCGCAAGAAGGGTTGATGGCCGTTGGCACCTTTCTAAAGTCTGCAGTCCTTCGAGGACAAGCAACGACTTGTAGGCGAAAGCATCCTTCTCCAGCACATCCCAAATCTCTTTCTTCAAGACGTCGTTCTTGACCTTGACCTTAGCGGCGCCCTTGGTGGTCTTCAGCCAGTGCTGCTTTGCCAACTGGGCGAACTCGGACTCACCCTCCAAGTCGGCAACCGTCGGCCTCGCGGGCGGTTTGTCGCGTGCCTTGGCCTTGGCGGATCTCTTCAGACGCTTCGCGGTCGGCATGGTTGCGAGACTCGTCTACAGCTGCTGGAAGTTGGCCGCCGATGGTGCAGGTGAGAGCGGTGGTTGAGCAACTCCAGGCTCGCGGATGGCAAACGGACTGCAGGGGTTGTGTATCTGGCGGTGCGCGAGGCTCAGGACGTCATCATCAATTCGTAGATTTTGTGGCGCGGCATGGGGACATCGTGTTTTTGTCTCTCAGCCTTGTCGCGTTCCCGCGCTAAATTCATGGGTTTTTTCCCTGTTAGGTCTGTCCCTGCCCCCCCGGGTTGCAGTTGCCGCAACTTAGATTCCTGCGCGAAACAACGCGCTAAGCTATAACGGTCAAGCTACCACATGCTGTGGCCTCCACTCGCCGGGTAAGTAAGTACTTCCTATAAGTACTATGTACCCACCTAATCTTATCGGGAGCTCCCCTGCTGAGTGGGCAAGACGTTACAGTACTACATATTGTATTCCCAGCTTCATGCTTTCGACTGTACGGTACCTACCTACATATAGGTAGAGTCGCAGCATAGGCAGACAAAGAAAACTCCGCGTCCCAGCTAGCTAGCTAGCTAGCTACCTCTCTACCTAGCTACTCAGACGCCGCGACTGAACACGAAATGTGTGTCTTTTTCCCAGTTTCTACCAATTCCTCCTCGTCTCCTACTCGTTACGAAAAAGGTGTGCCGATCCCTTCGTGAATCGAAGACAGTCGTCGTTTGAGGCTTATCTGCCACGTCGAAGCCAAAAGACAACGTTCGTTACACGCATAAATCGTACCTCTCACCAAGCGCAACCGTCAGCACCACTACCATGTCTTTGGTCAGGCCCTCTAAGGACGAAGTGCCTCAAGTGTCGGCCATGGCAGGCCTTTTCAAGGACGCATTGGTCCACGCGCAAACCCTTAAGCCCGCTGCTACGATCGAGCCGCCACTCACCAAGTCCCATTTCGACCCCTTCATCGCCCGCCTGCCCACCATATTTCCCGCTGCCGTGTCGGGATCTGTCAGTCAGGCCAGAGATGCCGACAAAACTAGGCTGTATGCTGCCATCGAGACCGCTGCGCGAAAAATCTTCAGCTCCATGGTTGTAAGTCGCATCTACCTCGCCGTGTCCAACCACCAGCTAAAAGATGAGCTCTCAGGCTAGCACGTCCATCAACTCTCCCGAGTTTGTGCGCGTCTGGAACCTCTTCGATTTTCTTTCAGTGCTATCCGACAACGAACAGTGCGACCCCGCCCTTCTTTTCTGGCTCGTCGAAGAGCTACTAGACAGCCAGACCGTTGATGGTTGCCGCAAAGTGTTCGATTTTCTCGAGTCCAGGAGGGAACGCATTACAGCCAAAAACTTGAAGCAAAAGTCGCTTGTCATTCTAAGATCCTGCAATGATCTACTGCGACGATTGTCGCGTGCTGAAGATGCCGCTTTCTGTGGTCGGGTATACATTTTTATGTTCCAGAGCATCCCCCCCGGTGACAGAAGCTCTGTCAATCTGCGTGGCGAATATCACGTCGAGAATGTGACGAGCTTCGAAGGGGCTCCTACCGCTCCCGACGAAACAGCAGCCGACAAAATGGACGTCGATGCGGAGGACGAAAGCGAGGGCAAAAGCGCTAAACCCACAACGAAAGCTGTCTCATTTGAATCCAAGAATAAGCCCGAACAGGAAAAAACTCTAGATACGGACGCGCTATATCCAGTTTTCTGGTCTTTACAACATTTTTTCAGCCAACCCACCACTCTCTTCGATTCCTCCGACCTCGCCAAGTTCAAGAGTGGTATAGAGGCTACCATGAACGCATTCGAGACAGTCGAGAAGATCCAGAAAACTACAAAAGGCCCCGATGACTACAAGTTAATTCCCCAGAAAAGGAAAGGGGCAGACACGAACGAAGATTTGCGTAGTACTAATAATAACCCGAAGTATCTTACAAGCAGAGAGCTTTTCGAACTAGAGGTATGCTTAATGTCCGTCCCAGCTACAACCATGGTGGAGCTAACCTGGCCATCCATCAGATCAGTGACCTCTACTTCAGACGTCACATCCTGATACAAGCCTTCATAATATTAGACTTCCTTCTGTCTCTCACACCACAAGCTAGGGCAAAAATCGCGAATGTCCAGCAAAATAGATCGGTGGTCTATGCGGACAAGAACCTAAGTGAAGACGATGTCAGTAATCCCGCCGAGCGAACTCTCGCTATCAGCTGACTTTTCAAACAGGCAAAATGGGCCAAAGGGATGAAGGATAGGATCATGGCCTATATCCAAGCAGAGTCGGATGGGTTTTTCTTCTTTAGAGTAGTTGAAAGCGTTATATCGAGGGACAAGGGCTGGGTTCGCTGGAAAGTGGAAAATTGCCCCCCTATTGAAAGACCTTCTGTCTCTCCTGCAGAATTCAACGATGCGAAAGCCAGCGCAAAACGTCTCGCAACCAGCAGAAGGCCCAAAGTAGGCATGAATTCATTATCACTCGCCTTCATGGATGAGAAAGACAACAGTCAATCCCTTGAAAAGTTAAAAGATCCAGCAAGATGGAAACTTCCCGATTTAGAAGAGTTCAAGAACAAGATCGCCACCGACGATCTCGATTTCGACTTTGCTAATACTGAAAAGGAGAAGACACAACTTCTCGAGTCGAAGGCTAGCAAAACATGGAGGGCCTTAAGAATTGCACGGCGATCCAAGCTTGCCACATTCGATAAAATAGAAGACTGGAGAAACGTTGATGCGATCTTCCAAGAACTGGATGCCGAAGAGATGGAACAGGAGGAGGAAGGCGCCAAAGGTCGACAGCCGGAGAACAGAAGGCCAATCCTAATATCTGGACCAAGCGGAGTCGGCAAATCAACACTCATATCTTTCCTGCTTGACAGACAAAGGGGGGTATTTAACAAAATTATACGACATACTACTCGAAGTGCAAGAAATGACGAAGTCAACGGCCGGGACTTCCATTTTGTCGATACGAAAACCTTCAACACCATGCTAGACGGTGATTTTTTCCTCGAGTCCAGCACTCACGATGATGTACAATACGGCACAAGTCAAAGGTTTCCTGAAGCATCTGACAAGGTTGCTCTGATTCGCCTTGATGGAGAGGTAAGCTTCCCTTCCCTGGGAACTTGTTACTCGGACTGAACAGTTTTAGGGCACTCAGATGGCCAAAGACAACGGTTTCTCTGCGAGGGTCGTCTTCATCGCTCCACCCAGCCTGGAGGCATTGGAGACCCGCATAAGGAAGGACGAAGGTCTTCCAGAGGAGGAGGTGCAACGCAAGCTGAAGACTGCTCAGGAGGAGATCGATCAGTCCGACTCTAGCGATCTCTACGACAAGGTCATCATAAACGATGATCTGGAAGCCGCCTATAAAGAGTTGGAGGAGTTTATTTACGAAACATCCAGGACCAATGGCATCCATAAAGAAGACACGGAGGACACTGCAATGAAAGACGAGACCAACGGTGGCGATGCAGATGTATCATAATCAACACATTAAGCATTTTTGAGTAGATCCCGCCGGGAATATGTCAACAACCCGCGGTGCAAATCAGATGAAGACTTGATACCCAATGAGATTCGCTTCTTATATCAAATCAAGCGATGTTGTTGCCTTATGTTGTCTTGTATTTCTACAGTCGAGTCTGTCGCCATCTCATGCGTCGTATCATTTTAGAATTGGCTTAGCGAAAACTCAAACATACTACTTAAAAAGCTAGTCACTCTATGGTAATGATGATCGAGGCTTCACCAGTGATTCATTTCCATTCGTCTTTGCGTACCTACGATGAGCATAGCCGTGCTGAAGTAAATATAGCGACTCCGTCCCTTCGATAAAGAACAAGCCAGATCCAAATCAGACATTATATAAAACGGCAAATCAAGTCCGCCGATATGATTACCAAACTTACGGCGTATTGCTTCCATTATCACGAAAATATAGATAGACAAAAGAAATAGATAAGTACTAGATCGTGTGATGTTTTTGCCTTGTACTAGATCTGTAGATATGTATATGTACATAGGCAAATCTGAACCCTGCCAGGAAAAGGAGAAGAAAAGAACAGAACGCACGATTAATGCTATGTATATACACATACATTCCAAAAGCTTCCAAATAAAAATCGACTGGACTACTACTCTGAGAGACAACAGTCATGATGGTATCACTGTTATGATATCGAACAATGCGCGCTACTGATGACAATGATGGTGCCGATGACGGACTCTTCTCCTAAAATCCCGAAAGAAAAAAAAATTCACCGCATCTAAGGATACTATCCAAATCTTTTCTACTCTTTCGTCTTTGCGATTGCTCCGGCTCATGACGGTTGCACTTGAGCGAAATAGTAAGAAGCAACATAATAGTAACTGTCCCTTTTTGGGGATTGTTATGCAACCAAACAGCTAGAAAAGCGCCTGCAAATCGTTAAGTCCGTCAATAAGAGCTCTTTCTGTCATGATAAGAATTCTCAGCGTATGGAATTGGAACCTGAGGGCGTCCAGAAAGATCAGGGCATCTCGACGAGGGAAGTTTAGAATGCGTGTAGTTTCATGTTTACACGATAGGAGATGTAGCTACTGACCACTGGTACTGTACGTAGAAGTTAGCATGTCTTCTATGAAGGCGGGGTTAGAAAATAAAGTTCGTTCGGGCTTGAGCGTGTTGTGATGATGGAAGCAGTCTGTTGGGAAGGAGTTATGCACGTGCTTACTCTGCGGGCTTCCCATTCTGCGATCCACCGGCAAGTAATCTTAAGTCGTTCGCGAACACTCAAAGTTGCTAGTAATCTGTACTTTTCCGTAGCAGTGACGGGGAAAACACAAGCGAACCACCAAGGAAAAGTGGCAGGGTTCTCCGGGCATTCACCATAGGCGCCGAGGATCTGAGACGTAAGCCAGTGAACGCTCTCTTCTTGCATTTTTCTCACGAAATTGATGCCAAGATTTACCAACTCCCTTGTCGAGATAGAGTCCAGGCTATTTACTGGAATAGTGATGCATGAAGGTTCGGTATCTGAGGATGGTTCCGCGCCTGTAGACCCTGATATCGGATTCGGATCCGGATCTGGGGTTTCTGGAGCGGCCGTACTGGCAGCATGGCTGAGTTCCGATGCCTCAAGTGCCTCTTCCTCGGCTAGGCTGATATCATCGACTTTCTCGATGTTGGCAACAACATAGCCATCTAAGAGCCCATGTCGTGTGGTTCTAAACCGTGAGACACCAACAGCTTCCAGGACGCTACGGCCATCGAAAAGATATTCGATTTTGACTATTCGCAGGAGCACACCGAGCTCCATGAAATCTGGTTCGCCGGGGCCAGGAGTCGGCCTTGCCAGCACCATCCCAAACGTCCGATCACCCTCCATCGCCCGCCGAATCATAAGCCGATACCGTGGCTCAAAGACGTGGAGAAATATCGGCATATCTGGGAATGCTAGTGTGCAAACGAAGATGGGAATATCGAATCCCCCGTGGTTGGCTTGCTGCTCCAGCCTATAAGCTTGGGAGCGGAGCGCTATAAGATCTGCCCAAAAACCATTAATCATCGACACGAGTCGCTTATTTGACGGCACAGCGTGTTGATCGGCTTGAGCCCGAATACGGATTGCGCGTCTGCAGATAGGGCACAAGTTGGAGTGGTCGAGGATACGGTGAACACATGTCCGACAGTAGGTGTGTCCACAAGTCGTGGTCATAGGATCCAGAAAAAGAGCATAACAGACTTGACAGTCCATCTCAGTCTTCACCAATTCCTTTAGTTCTAGGAAGATCTCGTCGTCAAGTTTGTCAACGTCTTCCTCGCCAGCGCCCACGGATGAATACGACACCTCACCAGTATATTCCAGTTTACCAAGCTCAGCCAGTGTGTATGTTGCAATTATTCTGCCACCATCCGACACCCTCGACTCAGTCTGCTTCTCCATTAATGAGGGTAGTCCGGCAACTGCCCACTGATCACGAACAGTGACATGTGTGGAATACTGGGGAAGCTTCTTAGAGGACTGGTATGAGGAGACGACTGTTTTAATAACGGCTAGAACCTTGTTCAGCGTAACATCGAAGGCACAATCATCCGCGGCGTGTTCCTTGCCACAGTCTGGCAGTGGGCAGTCGAAACCATGCAGCCGACTCGCCGTCGCTGGCCAGGAGATATTAGCTCGAGGCCGCGTTTCGGGCAGACAAGTCTTGCAAATGCTATAACCGCATGGTAGCGTGATAGGATCCCGTAGGATCCCACTGCATATCTGACACTGAATTAGACGGATGATCTGGCGGGTATCCTTGACCGCATCAAGGAGTAAACCTGCCGACTCTTCAGGTTGCTCTGTGCCAGCGGGATTAGACGTCTCATCAGAGGGTGATGTTGAAGACAGGCCCTCATTAGGTGGTGTTGACGAGGAGAGTCTCGACCGTGACACGCTTGCCTGCGGAGAGGACATGAAGAGATGATATCACACGATACGGTGGCTAGACCGCTAGAATTTTGCAACCATGAGGGGTATATCTGGTAGTTGGCGCCTGTGGCGGGTAGCTTTCAGTTTATAAGCAAGTTCGTAGAACAAGCAAGAGTTTCGAAAAAAAAAAAAAAGAGGCACTGCCTAGCCTGGAGCGCAATACCCTGGCAAGACGAAAAGAGGGCATATAAGAGGCGGCAGCGGGTTGGAAGAGCGGAAGCAGTAGCTCGAAGGAATCTCGAGGCGCTGTCTTCTGGTCTAACGATGGGTAGTCCTGACGTGTGTCATGGTTGATTAGCTCGGTTGAGGGGCAGTGGTGATGCGACTGATTTCCAAAAAAGCACGTACGCCTAAAAGCGTATGGTTTCAAGTCATAGGTAAGCAGTCTGAGAAGCCCGAGGGAGATGGCGGCGGCGACATCTATGGTTATTGATCCGTCGGGTATCGAAAGATGTAGCAGTCATCTTACATATCGGCCCTCACCAGTCACCACCCACTAGTCCAGGTGCAGCGCTTAAGAGAGACAAGTGGGACACTCTTTTTTTTTTTTAGCGGAATAAAAAGCCAGAAAAAAAGTCCTGACGTCGGAGGGGTCCTGCCCCCAGACGGACGCCTCTCAGGGTCCAGGGTCCACCCAAATGATTGAGCGCTGTGATTGGCCAATAGACTAGGCCTAGCATTAATGAATCATCGAATGACGTGGGTTTAGAACCATTCCACTGTATCTATCTACTGTAGTACATAGGAGGGAGACAAAAGAACATCTAGTTCTTAATCCGAGCCTAAAGAATATAATGCAACCTTGAGGAATGCCGGCTTAGAGGTGAGGATATGAACGAGCCAGATAGATGGTCTATGTGTGTGCGTGTGTATGTATTGTTCCGCGTAGAGCCTTTAATTTCAACTACACAACATAACAGGAACGATTCGAATAGGTATATTGATACCTGCAGTTTGCACCCTTTTTTTTTTTCGGCGATAGCGGCTCTTAATACCTTAACCACGACGGCCCCTGATACTATCATACGAGGCACTGCCCGCATTAAGGCTAATCAGTATCTGGACCCATCTCATATCGGAAGCGAAATTGAACCCTTTCCTCTGCTGTTAGAGGTCTGCCAAAAAAAAAATTACACTGATGGGTCGTAAAAAGATATAATTTTAGGGAAGCTCGAATACATTGAGCAACCCGGGCCTTCACTGAGGCTATGTGTACGGACGACGATACAAATACTATAGGTATCAAAAAAAAAACCACCCGGTCCCATTTCCTATCCAATCGCTAAATGCAACATCGAGTCTTACCAGTTTGCCTGCTCCCGACGCGGTTTCCGCTTGGGCTAATAATGAACATGTTTGACCAGCTACTTCAAGTAGCGTCGTGTGCGCATAAATCGTAACATGCGGGTATACATTAGAATCTTTCTAAATTATTGCATTTCCCTTTCTGTCTTATATTTGGATCTACGACCCGCCCAATTACGTGTGTCGTGGGCCATACTTGTTGATCGCTAACCAGCGACCAACGTTGCCAAATACGACACAGCAGCAAAATAGAACGTTCAACGTCCAGATGCCCATAGCGAGGGTCTGTTGGCTCGCGAGGCCGCCAAGAAGCATGGGCTGAACATCGGCGTAGCGAGTTGACGTGTTGGAATGAATTGTCCCTGTGCCGAAGAGTCCATCGTGAGAAGACGAGGAGAGCATAGCTGGCACGGGAACCATGTCAGGTTGTAGGCCAGTGAGCAAGGCTGAGCCTGCGAGTCCCACAGCTGACGAGACAATGAAGCCTGGCATCGAACCGTCGATCAAGAACCACAAGGCCGGGTTCACGAGAGCGAGGGATAGCGAAACTTGCAAGGTAGAGTCCCATGGGAGTTTGCGCTAAAAGAGTGAGACGTCAGCATTTGCGTCGAATCTCATGAATGCGTGCTTGCTCATTCTGTCTGGCATGGCTAATAAGGTTGGGAGATAAGGAAGAAAAACTTACTATCGCATAGGCGATTCCAATGAAGATGCCAATGACCCGAACAGCGACTGCCCAATCAGTGTGCCGGCGCAAATTCTTGCCAGTATCACCTTCTGTCTCAATGGCATACCCACTCCTATCGTCTTCAAAAGAACGTTGCCATATGCCATCAACCCACGGTAACAAGCAGCCCAAAATCAGCCCGGATACCCCCCAGAAAGTCAAATAGCCCCAGCTGTAATTCGAGCCGTTAATCATGTGCTCCACGCGAAATGCTGTTGTTGAGTTACTCTCTCGCACCGTTGCCACACCTATGCCGTATAACATACCCAGCCCCGATAGCAGCAATGCTCTTAGCCCGGAGTAGAATAAGGAGGTCGTGGTAGATAACGGTTGCATATGCACTGGTTGATGCGCTGAGGAACGTCTCCGCGCCGGGTGTATAGGGTCCCCCTGTAGTAAGCCCGTGGATTCATCCATGCTGAAGACTCTGGCGGGTGTCTCGGCGCCCGTTCCCCAAGGAGTGTTCAGCTCAATTCCGGGGTTATACTTGTCGTTGTCGTAAGTAGTAGAGTCATAGATACCCATCAGGGTCGATGAAGTGAGGTTCTTGACAGACTGGGCGCGACTAATGCTGGTTGAGGACTCGGAGCGCACTCTGTTCCTTGGATCCAACAGCTTGAAGTTTAGCCAGTCGAGATTTAATGATGAGCCAGTCTGCGGTGTGTGAGGTAGTGATTCATCTACCGGTGGTGATGGCTCCATGAGGTTGATGTTGAAGGGCCGTACTGGGACGGGCCGCAATAGTGGTGGCCCATTGGGAGAATCTGTCATGATGATCAAGACTTAGGACGTCGGCAGAATTTGTATGTGAATTCGGTAATGTGGATGAGGGAGGGAGAATCCTCGTATTTTAGGCCGATATATGGTTCAATGTTTCTAACAAAAGGTGAGACGATCACACCGGATCTGATGATGCGATGCGCTGGGTTTGACGGTGGTAAGGTACTGGAAGTCGGTTCTTGTTGGAAGCGGTCCGCCAAAATCAGAGCAGTAGGGTGAAGGAGGGAAGAAGCTAGAGCTTCAGCTGGGGAGTTATAGTTTCGTTATATGAGGATGGAAGACGAGAAGAACCGGAATGGAGTTCGAGGTCATTCAACGCAGAAGTTTTTTATGCGGCGACACGTGATAATATACCCTGCAGTACGACCCCGGGAAATCCGCGATGACGAGACAGCAGATAGACACACCGGATTGGAAATCAAGTAAGTAATAGGCTTTGTTAGTACCTCACGCTATGCAGTGGTAATCTCGAGCACTGTCTGGGGAGAAGAAACACAGAGAAACACAGAAGCAACGGCAAAGCGAAGGTCGGCGTCTCCGCAGTGTACAGCGGTATGCTTTTGTATTATCAAGACCGTCAAGGGTTATGGACTGGGTCGTTGTTAGGATGGCCGCTTCTGTCCTGGCTCGCGCAGTACCGTAACGACTCCGACCCCACCGAGCCCACTGCGACCGACGATCTCGGGGGGACAAAACTGCCCGGTTGATTTTATACATGCCTGATGCTGTATTGGCGGGTCTCGGCTCTTCGGCTGACCAGTGGGAAACTGGCCAAAAGTTCTCCAACGGCAGCACGCTACGCTAGGTACATACACTGCTAGTAGAGTACTACATATGTAATGCTGTATGTATGCTGCTGCAGTGGTCTGTATGTATGTTCCAGCGCTGCGGGGCCCTTGTCAAACCCCAGTCCTGTCATGCAGGCGGAGCACAAGGCACCGAATCCGCCAACCCAGACGCAGAACTTGAAGGCGCCTCCGCGCCTCCTCCACGACGAAATTGCACAATTGCGTGACGGAGACCCAATGGTTCAGAGTGATCGATCTACCACCCGAGCCACCTACTATGTAAGCCTCTAAAACAACAGCGCTTACCTTGCTTACGTTGTTTTGAATTGCTCCTCTCGATAATGCCATTGTAGTGTAGTCTGCAAAACGAAGATCATACCTTGAAAGCCGTACGAAGCCACAGGGGACGCGTAGCTACCAAGACACCAAATAATTTGACCTTATATGAGTATTTCAATAGTAACAACACTAGCCATAATAGCCGCGCTGCTGAGGCGGATTGGTTCATTGCTAATCTTAAGAGTCACGGTACACTACGGCGATACGAGAAGTCTGGATTCAGTTGCATGGGCAAGCACAAAGTTGCGATGCGAGTCGGCCGAAAAAAAGAGAGACTGGCTGGTGAACGAGCAACGAGGAACTGACCATGTCAAGTGACGTACATATTGGTCTTCATCCCCTCGTTCGCCTTGGCCCAATTCCTTCTTGTAGGTTAGTGCAGGTGGCAGTAGTGTTCCTTGCCCGATACCCTTGTCCAGTACCCCGTCCACCCGGTCAAGCGGTGCTCAGACGGCCCAGATCAATTCCAAAGGATCTGAAATGGCGTTGAGATTCAGCTCTGAGCTCAGCGCTTCTCACACGGGAGCGAAGACCCAGGCGACCAGGCAACCACTTATAGACACAATGATGGGTGCGACGAGGCGGCTTACCAGGGGCTGGACCGGCGAGAATCACATGGCGCCTTTCCTAAACAAAAGCCGTACTAATGGCTAATGCTACCTTATTGGCGGTTTAGATTCACCTTCCCGCTCGCTGATTCGCTATTACCCCACACTTATGCCCTGTCTCGACTCGCCTCCCGTCCCTCTCGTGGGGGCTGCACCAATACTCCAACTACACGCATCCTGACTACACTAACCTAGGTACTCGCCTAGCTTTCCGGATAGTGTTGGTGAAACATAATCGTGTGTTGATAATATAGTAAACGAATACTACCCTAATGCCACCAGCGGTTCCTTGTGCCGACTTTAAGCAGGATGTTCCGTATGCCTACTCAGTAGGATTTGGGATAATAGGATTGGAATGGGGATTGGTTGAGAGCCGGATGAAGTAGGTAGAATAGTGAATCAGACGACGAGTAGATGGAATGTATTAAAAGTGAGGGGAAAGGTCATACCAATCAAGCGCCGTGATCGTGAGATGATCTCCCTCTGAGCTAGGGTAGTACGCATAAAGTTCTTGCGATATTCGATCTCTAAATCGGCCCATTCTTAGAGGTTCTCGACAAAATAACTTACCAGGTCTAGCCCAGACCAACCCTTGCGCCTCAGCAATGCATGCAGAAAAGCAACGTGTTAGATTTCCATTCCATGCGGTACTATGCACTGCGCCGCCATCGTGCTGTTTCTTGCTTTCTTTCCCCAGGCTACTATAGTTCAAGCCAAGGGTAAACGCGCTGGCGTTGTTCTAGCATTGAGTCGGCTTGAGTGATGGCTTTTCTTATCCGAATTATGGATTGTCTAGAGGATTCTCCAACTTTGCCTATCGAGAAAAGCCCAGTCCTCTATCATTCATCCGCTAATTGTCAGGTGAAGCAACCTTCCAAGATGAATTGAAATGGGGAAACAAAGTAGATTAACATGATTTCTACTGGGCCAAAGTACTTGTTTTAACCTTCGTTCTCATCCTCATCGTCCTCTTGACTGTCATCCGTTTCCTCGTCGTCGAAATCATCATCGCTATCTTCCACATCCTCTCCCCGGGGTATCATTGCAAATGCGCTTAGACACGTGATTCGGTTCTGTGTGTCATATGTTCCCAGTAGTTGGCCAATATGTTTCCCGGTTTTCGCTTTCCTTGCCTCGACTAGGTCTTTTACGCTTATCTTGAATAGCCGAACTTTCCCATCGCTACTGCCGGTAGGAATGACAAGCTCGTCTCCATGTTCGCCTGTGAACTTGCATATGGCGAAATCTTTGATTCGACCCGTGACACCGGCTTCTCTCCCCCCAACTTGCGCAATCAACTTAGCGACGGGTAGCTTCTCGGCCTTGTTGTCTGTTTTTGACTCTTCTGCTGATAGATCTTCGGTGCTTGTCGAGAAAAACATAATTCTTCCATCCTCGGTAGATACAGCAAGTAGTGAGGAATCGGTTGAGTCTAACGATATGTAGCAAAACTCGTGTATTTTTCTCCTAGGTTCCGGCATGACCCGGCATTTGGGTGTGCTGTCCATGCCGAATATAATGAGATCCCGGTCAAATCCAACACAAAACTCATCACCCTCTTCGGTTGCGCCCCAAACCACCTTCCTACCCTCGCCTGGTGAATGTTTGCTTTCCCCCGCTTCTTGCAAGATATCCCGGCTGAAATTAAGAACGCCGGCTTTCTTAGCCGTCATTAGATTCCACAAGCGCATACACCGCTCCCCCTTACTAACGCTAATCATGAGCTTCATGCTCGGATGAACAGCAAAGTCGTTGACACCGGCGGGTGTTCCATCTAAAGCTGCTGTGTCGCCACTGGGCCGTCCTTGAGGTTGAGGTTTCGGTACTTTGATGGTCGATAAAAGCGACCAGTCTCTTGTCCGTGTGACAGCTATCGAAGAGTCTTCTGATGTTGAGATAAGCTTAGATCTAGTGGGAAAGGATAGGGCGGTAATCGTAGACGAGTGGTGCAGTAGGGTGCCAAGTTCGCGATTTTTGGGATTCTCAAGAATCTTTCGTGGGGCGATTAGGGATAAAGCATCATGGGCTTTTCGTTTGGGCGGATGGGCCGAGATATGGTAGACATTGATCCTCTCGTCACTGCTGCCCGACGCCAACATGACCTTCTGGGTCTTCCCGGGCTCCGGTGCCGAGGGCGGAGAGACAGCCAAACATCGTACTGCTGAGCTGTGGGCGTTGAAGAGAAAGGTATCCGCGAATTCGACTTGGTTACCAGACCCGATCGTGGCGGTCAATCCGTGGAGGACGCGGTCGTAGGATCCTGTTATAATCTGGACGGTGACGGGCGTAGTGGTGTGAGGATTCGAAGCTTTGGTCTTTTTGGCGGGCACTTCCTCTCGAGGGGTGCCCGCATTCCTCTTGCGCTTGCCCATATTGTATAGTAGGCCTCCTTGCCGACAAGTGATCGTGTTGAAGTGAGAGGGTCGAAGGTTGGAAGGACGTGCGATCGTGGTTTGATTGAGCAAGGGAAAAAAATAAACTGGGGCGCACTTTATCGATTGGAAGTTATCGCGACCTCTAAGTACCTATGTACCTAGATACTCTGGGGTCTGCAAACGCAAGGGTATAAAGGAATTACAGCTGGTGGCCGAAGGCCACACCCTCTCCATCTGGATTATACAGTCACTCATTTGATCCCTCCACTTTGGTGGTTTACAGTACCCAGGCTTACTTAGATGTACCTAGAATCTTCATGTTTGTTTCGATATTTATAGATTGTGATTTATAGATTGTGGTATAGATAGATAGATTATTCATATTTACATCTCCGACAATCCTAATATCTTCACTTCCGCCACAATCTACAACTAGGTTTATGGCAGATCGCTGTTTCGATGGTCTGCAGTGACCGACGTCACGTTTGCGGTAATGCTCCCATTGTGGGTATAGATATTTTGTCCCACTATTCTTATTCTATTCATGCCATCGTCACGTCGGCTTAACTGGCGAAAGTCAGTTGAGGCACCCTCACTTCGACTGCCATGCCCATCTATGATTAGTTTTACGTTATGGCCTTTTATTGCCGGCGGAAACTACAAAGAGGTTCCCAGTCCGATGCGCACAACTCCTGGCTCCCGAATAAATGCAATAGGTAACGTGAATAGACAGTATAAAGCGCAAGCCCCTTGTAGTGGAAAAAGCTTCCCTCATTACGTCAAGTGCTTAGCGTTATTTGGTATTTGAAGGAGTAGGCGTTGCGCTGCCACTCGAGTTTCGGTGATGCTGAACGCTTTGCTGGGGACCTTGTGCCTGTTGGGCCTGAGCCTGAGCTTGTGCCTGCGCCGCTGCTGCTGCCGCCGCCGCTTGTTGCTGCTGTTGCTGTTGTTGAGCTCGTAGGAGTTGAGCATATTGATGCGGACCATTAGCGGCAGCAGCCTGCCCGGAGCTGCCAGCCGCAGCATTCATTGCGGATTGCGTTAGACTATTATGTCTATTCTGCAAGTACGTCTTGGCCATTTCTCTCACCCTGTCTTGCGGTGTCTCAGGATGGTTTGATCGTATCTGGTTTTCTATTGCCTGGAGTTGTGCAAGGTAGGTTTGATGCTGTGGGGGAATAATGACGTTTGGCCGTGGTGATCCTGCCTGTCCAGGCGTTACATTGAACCCGGCCGCCGGAGGTGTTGACAATCCAGATCCATTCGCCGCGTTAAAGGATGCCATCATGGCTTGTACTTGGGCATTGTTCAGATAATTCTTCTGATTTAAGCCATTGATGGCAGCAGCTCGCATTGTAGGGGGCGAATTTTGTAGGGTCGAGTTCGTTTGCTGGTTTGCATGGGGTTGCTGCGATTGCTGTTGTGCCAGCTGCTGCTGCTGTTGCTGGTGAGGTTGCGCCTGTTGTGGGTGAGACTGCTGCTGGTGTTGGGGCTGTTGCTGTTGCTGCTGGTGTTGCTGATGTTGTTGATGATGTTGCTGTTGCTGTCTCATCTGGACTGATTGTCGCTGTTGTTCGGAAATTCGGCGGGCCTGAAGCAACATATGCATGTTATGGGTTGTGCCTGGCATAGCCATTTGTGCTTGTCCGTTGACAACGGGCATCTGTATTTGCGGAGATCCATTCATCTGCACGGGTGGGACGAGACTCCCAGTTAGGTGATTTTGGTGCTCGGTCCCAGTTGGCGTCGAAACCATAGGCATAGGGATTCGAGGACGGGGCTGACTATTCGCTGTAGCATGATTCTGGTTATTACTACGGGCTATTCCAGCATGAGGGTGTGCAGCAGCCATCTGTGATGTGCCCTGCGGGAGTTGACCCGCATTTTGAGCGGCCGCAGCCATAGCATGCTGGTTTTGTTGAGCTCTTTGCATCGCGGCCTGTGACTGGACGTTAGCTTTATTTGGAGCAGCATTGGTGCCGGCTCGTACTCTGCGCTGTGCTTCGTGACGCTGCTGCTGAGCCATCCTCTCTGCTAGTCTTTCGGCCATCGCCTGGTCCCGTTCCCATCGCATAACGCTGTATTCTCTTGGCGTCTTCGTCGGCGCCTTGTGTTGAGTAACATCCGCTGGTTTCCTGGCTGCGGCCAATTGAGCAGCCTGTTGCTGTTTCTGCGCTGCCGCCTCTCGTTTTTTAGCCAACTTCCTCATACCATCTATCATAGTCAGGTGCTTCTGATTGCGCCGTCGCTCGACCTTCATAGGTAATGAGTGGCGGCGGCGGGGGAGAGGCGTACTGGAGCCATTCGGAGTTGTTTGCGACGGCTGTTGTGTCTGTTGCTGTGCTTGCTGCTGTGCCTGCTGCTGCTGCGCCACTGCAAGATTTTGCTGGCGGATATGTTGTTGAGCTTGTTCAATTCTGCTTTGCCATAACTTGAAATACTGAGTCTTTTGCATGTCATTAGGAAGGCCCTCAAGCATCACCCAGCGTTCGAAGCATTCCCACGGAGTGCGCCGATCTGTACCTGACACAAACATAGATTTCGACGACAAGATGCTGGTGATTAAACCCCAATTATAAGAATATTCTCGCACTAGACTCTTCAACTCATCATCTTCTCCTTGTGTCCATTGAGAGGAACCGCGAGATTCATAAAACGCCTGGAGGGGCATGTTATCGCTAGGAGGGCGGAATTGATGTCCTGCATGCAGCCTATCTTTGATACTCTTATTTTCTGGCCGGAAAAGTGCAACGGTGGGGTTTTGTGGTGGCAGTCGAGGAGGCTTAATCCCATTATGGCCAAATATTGATTCCCAATCCTCGCTATCTTCTTGCTGATATTGATAACGACTCCTTTTTCTTGGCGTCTCAGTCGACGCTAGCTCCATCCGACCTTCAACGAATCTACTCAAGGGGAGCGCAGGCCGTCTCCAAGAGGCATCTGGGTCATACTCTGGTGCTGTTAAATCATACTTGGGTACTTTCAAAGGGGACCCATATATGGGAAGCTCCTCAAGCAACCGATCCGTCGCAGCGGATGGCTGTAAAGAGAAGACTATATCATCATCTTGGAGAGCGAATATGGCAGATGGTGCTATCGTGTTCGAAAACCCATCATCTAGCTCTTCGTCGGGTTCCAGGGGTGAGTCAGTGCCTCCAGAGGGAATGAGGTCGGGCGTTGGATGATTTTCCGCGCCCTGGGAGATTGGTGCGTCAACCATCAGGGTGTCTTCAGCTTCCGTTTGTAGCGGTGGAATAATGGCATTGACTTGAAGGGCTTTCCGTTCTTCTTCTGAGGCGGCAACCCATTCGGCACAGGCGTATGCCATATTACTCGCAGCTGCCATTTTCCATTTACGTTCTTCGCGAAAATCAGTTCTCATCCATTTCATCTCCTGTAACATGATATCCCAATGACACGCTTGCCGAGTCGGCTCCGGGCAACGTTTAGGCTGGCGGAGGGACCACTTGTCAGTATGCTGTAGCTGATAAACGCGACGCAAAATGCGGCAGGCCTGATTATCGAGGATATGTGTGTAGGAATCCGGGGTCGAAACCGTCTTGTGTGCCTGGTGTAACAATTGATCTAGTGGCTTCATCCAGCTGGGTCCTGCTGCGAACCCGTTCACGAACAATGTGGTATAATAGTCATCACTTGGAAGTTGGTCAGGTTTTGACCGGTTTTGGATCAGAGACTGGGAGGAGTTGGGAGCTTGAGACACTTGTTTGCCAAACACGACAGTAGGCATTTTACCCTTCCTAGTCTTAATTTTATCGATCAAGCTTCGAGGATGAGCTTTCGAGGACTGTGATGTGGGTGTTATAGGAACGGACCGAGTAGCTTGAGAGTCACCTGGTGATAGAAGGTCGGCCATGGATTGTGGTCGTTCTCCCAGGATTTCAGCAACAGGCTTTTGAAGTGCAACCTCGGTCACATTCCCTACATCCTGTTGCTGTTGACTGCGATCCGAAATCGACGTAGATGCGGTAGTAGAAGGCTGCTGCGCATCTGGACGAATAGCTGGTTTTTCCTCGAGACCCTCTTCCATGCTCTCTTCCTTACTATCCCCCACTTCGCTGGTTGTTGTACGATTCGGAGTCTCTCCTTCAACTGCATCCTGCTGCGGCTGCTGTACACTGCGTGGCGGATAATTGGCTGCAGATAAATCACGGGGTGCGATACTTGATGGCTCTCTCTGAGCCAGTTCGGGACGCTCTTGACCGGACTCGGAAACAGTCGCATGTGGAGTGGGGGGGGGAGGTAGTAAGGGTTGTGCCGAGGTCTCAACTCTTGCTGTCGTCACAGGCTGACTTGCACCACTTGCCTTTGAAGCGCTGATCGAATCGCGTACTAACTGAGCTTCGACTTGCTCACCAATGCTTTGAGATATCGTAGGGCGACCGGAACCGTTTTCTAACCGGGCAGGGTTGTCACCAGGTGATGGGTGGTTTGTAGACGCATTTTCATTCCGTCTCTTACTGTCCACGGTGCTTTCTATTCCGTTTGTATGTGAGCCACTGCCATGATCGAGACTAGCATTAGTACTTGGTGGCACATCAAGGACTGTCGGCGAAGCTGAAGTTTGCTTGATGGGTGTTGGTGTCGACGGGGTGCTAGCAGGGCGACCTGCACCAGACTTAGCAAGATGTTCTGGGATTAAGCTACTGGGAACTGCTCGTTGAGGCGATGATGAATCTGCTGTGATATCTGACTGGCGAGGCGGGGGTTGCTCTCGAGTTTGTTTTTCGCTCGATTGTAGGATCGGTGCGGGCTGTAAGACTTTAGATTTAGACAGCTGAGCTGAAGCAGTTGCATGCTGCAAAGGACTAATGGTGCCAGTTGGCGGTACAGTGACCGCCTTCGGTGATAATCGCTTTGACGGTTCGAGGTTTGCATCTTGTCTGCTTGGCAAAACTTTGTCCGGCACTTCATCTGCCTGTGGCTTTCCCCCAACAGCGCCTACATCGCCCGAATTCGGCAGTGCACCTGGCCCTGGAGGCGGAATATTGAGAGGCGAGTTGATGGAGCTAGTCGAATGCGCAGGCTTCGCGGGTCTAGAGACGTCCGTTTGGAGGACAGGTCTTGGTTGTGCACCACCCACCGTTGCCAATGGCTTTTGAGGCAGCGACGGTCGTTGAACATCCGCGTTGGACAGCTCAGCATCAAGTCCCTTAACGCTGGGTGAGATGTTTTCGTTGGGAACCGCTGTTGTGCCTTGCAAAGGGAGGTGCTGGACGTAGTGAGGAGGGACTCTGCGCCGCGAAGGGATGTTCAACTCGTTAAGTGTGCGTCCCCTGCAAGGGAGCGTTAGCACTTACAAGCCTTTTTTGACTTACAACTACATGGCGCCTCGGGGCGCGCATTTGGAAACTAAAAAATCGCACAAGAACACATGAGAAGACACGAGGACATCTGGAGCACATACTGTAAGATATCACAGCCATCGAGAAACTGTCTCTCGGCGGCGGTGCATTCGTACGCGTCGAGGTTCTTGAAGCTGCGCCTGGGGAGGGCATCAGGGCTAAGCGTGACCTCGTAGAGAATGCACAGCTTCCTCTTGCGCGACCGTGCAATTGCACTGAAGCCAGTCAGCACCTCGAAAATTATATCATTGGAATCGGAAAGACACGCTCTATCGCCCGGGACACGTCTTACCTGCATTCTGCCCGCTTTGATTGCAGAAGCTTCGTGCGGTCGGCGGGCGCAACCTCAGTCATAGCATCGACAGCGACAACATCCGTTTAGCATCAAAACGGACACGGCCCAGACATGAACAGGGCACCGTGAGATGGCTCTTTCTATTCTAAGTGATGGAAGGGCCGTCGTGGTGATGCGTTGATTGATTGAAAACTGGCGTGAGTTGAGACTGAGGGCGTTGTGTGAATTTTTACAGATGCGCCTCGCTGGGGTTATCTGGGGCAGGCGAATTCGGGTAGTCTGGCCTCTGTAGCATGCCGTTGATAGCGCGTTGCCTAGGGGTTATGGTGCGCTGGAAGGTGGCGGATCGAGGGGAAAAGACGAGCCAATCCCAATAGTGCGAGGATACCTACAAGGGGGAGGCAGATTATTTTATTCGAGACCATAATTATTCCCATTTTGCAAGTCGTTCCCGATTTTCTATCATCTTCCTAAGTAGCAACCTCCTACCGAGTCTCTTTTGTCCAAGCTGTATCTAGGTAGGTACAATAGTATGTAGTCACTGCAGCAGAACATACCACTAATGCCACAGCAAACTTTCCTTCAATGCTACCGATGTTGTTTGTTGCAGCAGGTACCTCGGACTATCCACCTCAGGTACTTACAAGCTACCATGAGGTGACCGACCAGGTTGAAAGTACTCAGTCTGGGTCCGTAGTCCACGTCTGGGATGGTTCAATAGCCTAGATATCAATCGCACAGCGATGATAATGTTAAGTGATGAGCTTTGAGAAAAGTGTTCCTAGCCCGTTCATTAAATATATTTCTTTCCCTGAAGTGCTTTATATACAGGAATACCTAATAGTATAATGATCAACACTGTGGTGCCTTTTTCTGAACGGAATTGAATTTTTATACAATTTGAACTACCTCAAGGACGAATGGCACCCTATTTACTAAGTACACTTACCAGGGCAATTACAGGCATGTGATTTATGTAGGGGCGAGGTATATTACGTAAGTGGCTTGAAGCAGTTCATTAGAATACCAGCCACTTCTGCCATGAACCATAACCTTGGGACCTTGTTTCTCAACTACGGTTTCTACCACAACAAAATTAAAATGTCCGACACTGCGCCTCATACCCAAGCAACTCGTATAGCCATCAAGTTTGGAAATGCCTCTTCAGCGGGGTCTAAATCCTCCCCAAATGCGACGAACAGACGTGCACAATCCCAACCCTCCTCTGCCCTAGGCAAGCGGCAGCGACCCAACGCACTCCACCACGATTCCGACTCTGGCGAAGACGATGACACTATAGGCAAACATGAAGCCGTTACGACTATTGGCGCCGACACCAACGCGCCTGGCGGCGGCGACTTGTCTGCTGGCAAGAGACACAAGGAATATGTTATCAGTAGCCAGAAGAACCGCGACTGGAAAGCAGATGTGAAGGGCAGAAAAGGACACAGAGCCAATGTCTCACACACTTCGTCTGTGGAAAAACAAAATCTTGAAACAGCACCAGTGGACCAGGATACGGATATCAAATGGGGCTTAAATACTACCAAGAAGCCCACGCAACAGGACACGCGAAGTCCTGACGATGATTCAGAAGAACAAAGGAGGAGTTCACCAGATACAAACCCTCGGTTGCCGCACTCGGAAATAGATGCCGACAAGGACGCTATCGATGCACTACTTGGGAAGCGAAACCCGACGCAGCACCTTGTTATAACGAATTCCTCCGTCAGTAGCAAAGCTCACTTCTCTGAACAAGATGCATATCAAAGAGGTGTACAAGAGGCAGCAGAAGTGTCGACAATAGAAGAATATAGTGAGATCCCAGAAGGGGAATTCGGCGCCGCGATGTTACGAGGCATGGGTTGGAAAGGAGAAGAGTTCGGGTCTAAACCAAAAGAAGCGAAGAGAAGACCACATTTGATGGGCCTCGGGTCTAAGGAGGATGAAGAAATCAAGAAGGCAGAGTTGGCTAAACGCCATGGGCACCGTGAGAGACGACCTCGCTTAGATGAATATCGGAGAGATCGTGAGAAGGAGAATGAAGAACGAAATGGACGTTATAGAGACAGTTACAAGTCTGAGCGTGAACGTGAGCGACGCGAACAAAGCTACGATCACCGACACAGGAACCGACATCGAGAACGCGACGACCGTGGTTATCGTTGACGAGATAAGGACTCGTGACATTAGTCGTCCCAGCATTTCGCAATAGGGATAAAGAAAGTTGGACTATATCAATCTGATATAGAGTCGCCAAGTCTCAGGTTTGTCTATACTTTCTCAACTAGGCAGCTGGATCCTTTGGCTCTTACGACTATCTTGCCTGTCGCGTCTTGAGCTAGAGCCCCGTCACTTTTCGTTAAGATGGACGGTAGTTTATCCGGCGGGCATCGAAGGGAAACCTTCTTCCGTGAGTAAGTGGACTTGCCTAGCCAATAAATAGAACATTGTTAATACGGCTGCCATGTAGATATGAGACCAAGATGGTTATGACCCCTCTACTAATGGCAACAAGATGGCTGTAGCGATCAGATACGACCAATATCCAAGCCCGCCCGAATGCTGTGACCCACATCTGACTGATGGCTCTATCTTCTGCCCGGTGGTCACTACACACAAATACCCGTTTATCTTGGGTCTATTATGTTGAAATAGAAAATGCGTTATGTGTGCTTGAAGCAAGACTTGAGGCAAGATGGACTTAAAATTATCAAAGTCTTGGCATAAATTTGTGTAAGATCGTTTTGACTAGATATCAGCGCTTGAGGCTTCTTCAGGAAACGTTTAGAGCTCAACGTAAAGTCAAGGCCTGGATTGATATAGCATGAACAATTGTGGTGTCATAATCATGGTGTTGGCGACTACATGCTGTTCACTTACTCACAGAACACTTTGCTGGAATGACCTGTTCGTGATAATGCGAGTAGGTACTACATACCTAAGGTAGGGAATGGGTGTACATAAAGCTACTATAAAAAACCCGATTCGTGTTGCAACCAAATACATACTAGTAGGCATCCACGAAAGTAGTATTTAACCGTACGGGGTTAGGTCGTAACTCTACCTGTGTACGTAATATAACTTACACTATAAATATATATAGACAGTTGGGATAATGAATCACAAAAAATTTCTTTTTCGGTCTTGTTCTCTGCCCAGGCAGACAGGTATTCAGACAACAATCCATGTATCATGCATAAGTATTGCATCGTAGCTTATCGCTGAAAGAAAAACAATAAAAACCGTGCCTATCATTTACGTAGTATGACGTGGATTCTTGAAACCCGCGGGACCCGATGTTTGTTGTTCATGTTGCGGGGCCCGATAAAGCCCCAAGTCCCAAGTGCGTGACAGCTCCAGGGGTGGTCCATTTCCAGGGACCAGGGCTAGCCCAGGTAGCTCTGTAAATGCCGGTGACTTGCTTCCAAGGATAAGAATTCGTTTTCCGAGCATCTATTCTTCCAACGGTGAGAAACCAATCCAGGAGTCGCCTGAGAGGCCGTCCATAGACTGTTAGAACCATCTTATGTTATGTATTTCCTATCACGGTCAATGACTTTTCGGGCGATCAACCCCAATTTTTTATTTTATTTTTTTTGGTGCCGTAATCTTGCCCAACTAAACTAATCGGCAACCTGTCGCTGGAACCTGCAGGGCCTAACTGTGGCTAGTCAAGCCCACCAACCAGCTGGGCAAGACCTGGGCACACCAGATCGCAAACGCTAGTAGGTAGTAGCACACGCACCGTTGGGGTGAAGCGGTCTGGTCCAAAATACAGTATACATAGCATCCCACCAAAGCTCGAACAACTCTTTCCCAATTCCCCCGCCCTACCTTCTCCCTTCTCTTTTCTCCCATTGACATCGACATACCGGAGGTTCGTGATTTGGGACCAGCACAATTGGCCTTGTCACGTCGCCATCATGTCCAAGCCTCACAGCGTCAACGGGAGCGAGTCCGAGTTCGAGTTCATCGAGACTCCCAAGGCCCCCACGCCCACCTTTGAGAAATTCGAAGAGTGCGGTGTACGAACGACTTCGGTACGTCGAGGCTCGTCTGTGCTGTAACACTGGCACGAGGGGTACTATATACTAATCATCACTTATAGTACCCAGCTATCAAGAATGCCCCCCTCCCTGCAGATTCCGCTGGCTCGGATAACTTCTCGAACACCCTCCTCTTGTCCCTGCTCTTTGGCATCCCTCTCTGGCTGTCGTGGAGGGTTGGGGGTGGTTTAAAGACCGCCATATTCTTCGGCCTTATTCTTTTCCTCCCTATCCTCGGCTCCTTCTGGCTTACCGTCTCAGCCATTAGTCCTCGAAAGAATGAGAAGGCTAAATATCCTGGCCGGCCGGTTGAGCACTACCTCACATTCAAAAAGCCGGCAGACCAGCAAAAGTACCATGGCAAGAACAAGATCCCCATAGAAACTTTCTACGAGATGTACTTTGACGGCGACGTTGACTTCAACGGCGATGCCCTCGAAGTGTTGGAGTATAGACACGACTGGGCAAGCTTCCGCTTCACTATTAGCCTTTGCAAATACTTTATCTTCGGCATGATTCCCGAGGTCATCATGCACTCCCGAAGTCAAGGTGAGCATTGATGTTCTCGTAAGTACTTTCATCGCTAATCGAAATTAGACGAGGAGCAAGTTCGAGGTCATTACGACCGTGGTGACGACTTTTATGGCTGGTTCCTGGGGCCACGTATGATATACACCTCTGGTGTCATTGGCGATATCAACACCGAGGAGTCTCTTGAGCAGCTTCAGGACAACAAATTGGCCATTGTCTGCGAGAAGACTGAGCTCAAAGAAGGTGAAACTCTGCTTGATCTTGGCTGTGGTTGGGGTACCCTTGCCCGGTTCGCTAGCGTCAATTACGGTGCGCACGCCACTGGTGTTACACTCGGTCGAAACCAGACCGCTTGGGGTAACAAGGCACTCCGTGATGTTGGTATCCGCGAGGAACAGAGCAAGATTCTCTGCATGGACTATCGAGATGTTCCTGTTCCCGAGGGTGGATACAAGAAGATTACTTGTCTCGAGATGGCCGAGCACGTAGGTGTACGTAAGCTGGGTTCCTTCTTCAAACAAATCCATGACATGCTCGACGATGATGGCATTTTTTTCCTGCAGATTGCCGGTTTCCGCAAAGCTTGGCAGTACGAGGATCTGATTTGGGGCTTGTTCATGAACAAATATGTCTTCCCTGGTGCCGATGCTTCTACACCCATTGGATTTGTCCTGGATAGGCTTGATGGCGCCGGATTTGAACTCAAGAGTGTCGACACGATCGGCGTGCACTACTCCGCGACTCTATGGCGCTGGTATAGGAATTGGATGGCCAACCGCGAAAAAGTCGAGGCGAAATATGGCAAGCGCTGGTTCCGCGTAAGTATCTTTGAGGGCCTCATGCGATTGGGTTTATATACTGATAACTGCGTTTAGGTTTGGGAATATTTCTTGGCTTCCGCTACTATCTCTTCACGCCAAGGCAGTGCTACCTGCTGGCAGATTGTCCTCGTCAAGAACATCAACTCCACTCACCGTGTCGAGGGTATTCCGACCCAGTACGGCCTCGAAGGGGCTTTCAAGGCCGCTGCGAAAAAGATAGATCTCAAGGCGTGGGCTGAGAAGAATGCGGACCTATTCCCGACTGCTGCCGCTCAGTAATCTGTTACATCAAACTGTGATGAAGCGAAAGGATGACGTGGGAAAACCCGTCACGTCCTCGATCGCTTCTTGATCAAATACGTGACCGTGAATTGGACTTGGTATGACGATAATCTACCTGGCTGCATGACCGCCTGATAATCCAACGAAGGACATAGAAAATTGGGGAATGACAGCAGTGGCGGAAGTTATCCGGATAGCTATAACACTAAAAGGAATGGTGCCAACTAAGACTAGATTAATATTGGTACGAATCCTGCCGTGTGGCAGTGAATGATGGAGGGAAAGGAATATAGTCGTCGAGATACGATAGAATAATTACCCCTTTCAAGCGCATGACTCTCTCAGTCGAGGCTCAATGCGAGAAATCGACGGCGTTGTTAGCAGGGGTATATTTCCATTTCTGCGTAGTGCGAATTGAGATCCTCAATCATAAATATACTGATTTTCTCCCCCTTCAGTAGCAGCGCTGCACTGGGATGGGATTAAGTGCTTGTCAATCTACGATTCTACCTGTAGCTAAGAGTACATACATATAGACGTGCATGCAGGAGGTTGAAAAATGTCGGAAATCGGACTAGTCTCAGCCATAGGGGGCCCATAGCACCGTCATGTCCCGCTTTTCGTCACAGCTGACCACTCAGAGCGAAGTAAGCCCCTGTGCACTTATTATGCTTGAGGCCAATTACCACCAGGCAACTTCAGGACACAGCCGAGAGACCTCAGACTGCTTCCATCCTCAACCAAGCTTCGTCATCCCACGTTAGACGCGCACCCTTCTTCCTCATCTGCCGTCTTACCATCCATCGAGGGGCCTGGGTGGTCCTCTCGATGTTCTGCATCCCAATCTCCTCCGTTCGTCCTCCGCTTTCGATGAATAGACCCTGACATCATGTATTCCAATCCAAATTCCTACTTAGGGGCCAACAACACACTGCGCCCGGGCTCTCAGCATCAGTATGGCGTCCCTTTCGGTCAGCAGTCGCTGCAACAGCCGGGACAGCAACCCGGCCCCTTCGCTCCCCAACCCACCGGCTATGGCCAGGCGCCATTGACCCAGCAATACACGGGGTTTCCGGGTGGCCAGGGCATGCCGTCCCAGCAGCAGCAACAACCTCAGCCGGGGCTTCAACCCCAATACACCGGCTTTCCCGGGCAAGCACCTCAGCAACAGGGCTTCCAGACTGGCGCGCCGCCCGTTCCGCAGATTCCCCAACAATTCCAGCAGCAGTTCAACCAACAACAGCAACAACAGCCTCAGAACTCGTTCCTAGCGCCGAGCAACCCACCCCCTTCCGCGGCGATATCTGCGTCGTCTATCAAGCCTCAACCCACAGGCTTTACTGCAATGGCGGCGTCTTTCCGAACGGGCGGGACAGCCGAGACGCAGTCTGCATCCACCACGACGCCTCGAAAGACGAACAAGATTCCCAATATGAGACTATCTTTCATCACAGCGCAAGACCAAGCCAAGTTTGAGACACTGTTCAAGTCAGCTGTTGGGGACAATAATACTACCATGTCTGGCGAGAAGGCCCGCGATCTTCTATTGAGATCCCGGCTTGACGGGGATTCTCTATCCCATATTTGGTATGCTGTTGATATATGTACCTCAAAATCCAAACTTACACTCTTTGCAGGACACTTTCTGATACCACCCGAGCGGGTGAGCTTCATTTCCCCGAATTCGCGCTTGCTATGTACCTTTGCAACCTGAAGTTAGTTGGCAAACCTTTGCCAGGAAGCCTACCCGAAAATATTAAGAACGAGGTTTCAAGCATGGTAGATATTATCAACTTTAGCATCGCGGAGGACGCAGCTTCTGGAAACGCAACCAATGTCCCCGATTTCACCACGAGACAGAGCGCTGCCACTCCTCCTACAATACAACATCCACAACCCCAAGCTTCAAATTCTCAATTGTTACAGGCACAAATGACTGGATATCCTGGCCAGCAGATAGGTATGCAGCCTCAGCCGACTGGTTTCCCAGGTGGGATGGGCAACCCTCAGCCTACAGGGTATAGTGGTCCTCGGCCGCCAATGCCTCCTATGCCTACTGGGTTCCCAGGAGGCTTATCTCCGGCACCCGCAGCACCCCTGAACGCACAGCCAACTGGGCGCCCTGGCCAATGGGGTTTGGTTAACACTCCTGCATCAGGATTACCTAACATCGATGCGTTGCAAGCTCGCATGATGCCTCAAGCGGGCCGCGAGCAGCAAAATTATACTACTGCGGGTTTGTCGGGTAATGCTGTTATCCCCTGGGCAATTACTAAGGATGAGAAGACCCGATATGATCAATTGTTCCGGGCCTGGGATGGTCTTGGTAAAGGCTTCATCGGAGGTGATCAAGCAATCGAAATCATGGGCCAAAGTGGTCTAGATAAAACTGATCTTGAGCGTATATGGACTCTCTCTGACAATGGTAACAAAGGTCGTCTCGACCTTGACGAATTCGCCGTAGCTATGCATTTGATCTACCGTAAGCTTAACGGTTATCCTATTCCCAATACGCTACCCCCTGAGCTTGTGCCACCGTCAACAAGGAAAATCACGGAGTCCCTTGGCACTATCAGGTCTATGTTAAACCAGGAATCAGACTTCCGCAAATCGTCAGGGGCTTCGCTACTTCCACAGAAGACCGGTGTCAGTTACATGAAGAATCACTCGTTTAAGGGCGGTAACGCGAGCCTTGGCACTGGCAGGAAAGACGGTACGGTCTTCAGGAATAATGACGATGATGTGGGGTACAAATCTAGCGCTCGGCGTCGGGTCGGGAACGCTTCGCCCCGTCCAGATTCACCTGCGTCCGTTACGTCCAATGAAGATTTGTCTCTCGACCAGTTGAGGAAGAAAATTCGTGAAAAGCAGGTCATCCTTGATGCCATGGATTTCAAAGATGAGGCAGCGGCTGAAGAGGATGACATTCTTGATAGACGTGATCGACGTGAGGCAGAAGAGCTGTATCGCCGTATCCGCCGCATACAAGACGATATAGATGCTCATCCGGATGCTGCGCTTGTTAGCGGCGATTCCGATGCTGAGCGACGGGCTCTTAAGCGGCAATTGCAGAACCTCACTGATAAGATTCCGGAACTGGCGTCCCAAGTTCGAAAAACCGAGAAAGCCATAGCTGACGCAAAACTTGAGCTTTTCCGTTTGAGAGATGCCAAGGCTCACCCTGGTAGCGCTTCCACCATCATCGGGACTGGACCCGGTGGTTCAATAACCGAATCAGATCGCCTGAAAGCCAGAGCAAAGGCCATGATGCAACAACGCACTGCTGCGTTGACGGGGAAAAAGGTAGATGTTGGTGGTGACGACCTAGACGCACCCAAGCGACTTGAAGAAGAAAGCATGAAAGCTAGGACTGAAAAGGAGAATAACGAACGTATGGTGCGAGATGTTGAAGATAGTGTTCGAGAATTCGCTAGAGGCATTGAGGACAATCTCAAAGAAGGTGGGCAAACTTCTGCTAATGAACATGAGAAACGACGCTGGGAGGATGCACTGGGTGTTGAGGACGAGGTTCGTGACTTCATTTTCGACTTGCAGCGATCTAGCCGAGCTGCTCGTATTAGAGCCCAGGATCGGAAAGGGGGACGAGCAGCCACCACTGAACCTGTCAGAGCGGAAGCACCCCCAGCACGGCTCGAGAGTCCCGTAACAGCAGCTCGTACTTCTACCCCACCCATTTCTCAATCCCCCGGACCAAGTGGAGGATCTTACTCTGCTTACAAGACTCCCGAAGAAAGAGCCGCGTTTATCAAGCAGCAGGCGGAGCAGCGTATGGCCGAACGCCTTGCTGCATTAGGCATCAAAGCTCCATCAAAGCCTGGAGAGACCGCAGCCCAACGAATGGAACGAGAGAGAGCGGAGCGGGCTGCTAAACTTCGTCAGGCCGAAGAAGAGGACGCCCGTCGTGAAGCCGAACGTCAGGCAAGAATCGCGGAGGAACAGGGTGTACCCCCACCTGTTGCCAAAGTAGAGTCCAAGAAACCGCCACCACCCCCTGCTAGGAAAGTCAAGAATGAAGACACTGCGAAGAAGGCTCAGGAGGAAGAAACGGCACGAAAGGCGGAAGAGGAACGGCTCGCTAGAGAGCAGGAAGAACAACAACGCGCTACGCGACAATTAGAGTAAGTTGACCGCCCTGAGCTATTGAATCGATTATTAACTCTTGCTTTAGGGATGAAGCAAAGCATCAAGAGGATGAATTAAGCAAAGAGCGAGAAGCCGCTTCCGCTCGCCTTAAAGCTTTAGAGGATCAGGTAAAGCAAGGCAAGCTCAAAAAGCAGGAAGAGAAGAAGAAAAAGAAGGCCGCTATGGCTGAGGCTAAAGAGAAGGAGGCCAAATTAGCCGCCCAGCGAGCCGAGATCGAAGCAGCGCGCCAAAAAGAGCTTGAGCTTCAGCGACAGCTTGAAGCTATGAATGAAGAAGACTCGTCGTCTGACGATGATGATGGTCCTCAGCAGATCACACCACAAGCATCTACACCAACGCATGGGGGCAGTCAGCTCGGGAGTCAAGAACTTGAGCGCAAAACCACACCACCTCCCGCGCCCGCGCTGCCTGTTGTATCGCCGCCTTCTGCCGTTGCTAGTCCTTCTGCTGAGGTAGAGAGCCGCAACCCCTACTTCCGCATGATGTCACAATCCTCGGAGTCATCGACGACACCGCCAGCGCCTACAACTATCGCACCAGTCCCTGTAGCCCCATCACAACCCAAGACATCCACCAACCCTTTCCACCAGCTGACGCAACCCCCGGCTGCTCCGTTGGGTCCACAACCCACCGGCAATTTCTCCCGGAGGCGTCCCGAAACAGACGATGAATGGGGTTCGGACGAGGAGGAATCTGATGACGATTCTGACGACGACCGACCGGCTGCTGGAGCTGCGCAGCTGGCATCTTTGCTGTTCGGTTCCATGGGCCCCCCTCGACCCTTATCAGCTACAGGTGACAAGTCTAGAGGAGCTTCCCCTGCCGTCCAATCGCCACCATTCAACCCTCCGCCGCCAACTGGAAGCTTTACAGAGCCATTGGCTGCTCCTCCACCTCCACCTCTACCAAACTCAGGCCCATCGGCTCCCCCGCCACCTCCCCCAATGCCGGGTGCTGGCGCACCATCGGCTCCGCCACCTCCGCCGCCTCCACCCGCTGCTGGGGGTATGCTCGCTCCACCACCAGGTGGCCGCCCCGCGGGTTTTCTAGGTGAAATTCAAATGGGCAAATCACTGAAGAAGACTGAGACGAAGGATAGAAGTGGGTCAGCCCTGCAAGGACGAGTGTTGGATTAAATCGAATTGTATTAACATTCATGTTGCACGGTCCAAACTTTAGAAGTGTGCTATGAGAAGGACGATAATGGAGGTTAGAACGAAGAGTTTTGTTTCTTGGATCATGCAGATTGTATTAATCGAATAGTTTGTACGTATGTTTATAAACTGAGTTCTAGCTATGCTCATTCTTCGTGGGAGCCTATATTGTACATGTGTTTAGGTGCAGATGATTCAAGAATCGCGAATATCGTACTGATTCCAACATATTATGTCTAACCCTACCATTGTCACCCTACCTCACTAACTCGACAGTTTGTCTTCTAGGTTTAGCTACCTAGTGACAGGCCAGCCGTGATGTGACAAGTCCCCGCTTTACCGCGGCTTCATGTTGTCGCATGCTCCACTTTGCTCAAACCGACACCTGTTGGCACAAGCTTTTGTTGACAGTTTAGCTGCTACCAAGAAGCGCTTGTATCGTAGATCGCCAACGGATTTAATCATAGTAGACGCATATTTGTAATCAGGGCCATCGGTGATACTGGAGCCCGGACTCTGGGCCTTTGTCCCGGGACATATATTAAATGTTGTGATAAGCAGACAAAGCAGACAAAGCAGACAAAGCAGACAAAGTTACATATAGATATGTATTCGAGTGATCAGAATCTGGTTTCTTGGTTTTTAATTTAGACAAGTAATATTTCGCCGGTAACCTAAAGCAAAGACAATGGCGCACTCATCCGCACAGCGCATCCTCGTCGTCGGTGCCGGTGAGCTGGGTACTGCAATGTTAGAGGGTCTAGTACGGCATCCCGGGGCCGCACCCACGCCCTCTATAACGGTTCTACTAAGGTCATCCACGATCAACAGCACAGACGCTGACAAGCGCCGCGCCAACGAGGACCTGCGCTCCCTCGGCGCGTCGCTGGCTGCAGGCGATATCGTGCACGATAGCGAGGAGCACCTGGCGAGCATATTTGCGGGCTACGACACCGTCATCGTGTGCAGCGGCTTCGGGTTTCCCCCGGGGACACAGCTTCGCCTCACGAGGTCGGCACTGCGCGCGCGCGTCAAGAGATTCTTTCCCTGGCAATGGGGGATCGACTATGATGTTATTGGCCCAGGGTCAGCCCAGGACTGTAAGAGTTTCTCCGCCGAACCAATGTTATAGATGGCGGATAGCTAACACCGAGTCTTCTAGTGTTCGACGAGCAGCTCGAAGTGCGAAAGTTACTCCGGGCGCAGAGTGAGGTAGACTGGGTTATTGTTAGCACGGGTTTATTTGTGAGGTGAGTAGCAGCTGAGTGTTTCGTTGCACTACATGACTCTTTACTCTACACATGGTCATGGTGAAAAGCTGTCCGACTTCGAAATTTACGGATTTGAGGTAATCAGTTGCTGACGTGGCGGCTTATACAGCTTCATCTTCGTGCCCGAGTTCGGACCTGCCGATTTGAAGGCTCGAACCCTCCGCGCCCTGGGCAGCTGGGACACACGGGTTAGTGTGACGACACCTAAGGACATCGGCCGTGTCGCGGCTGAGATCGTCTACGATCCTCGAGATATCCACAGACAGGTGGTCTTTGTGGCGGGGGATACAATCAGCTACGGGGACGTGGCAGATTTAGTTGAGAAGAGGTTTGAGGGAAGATGGAAAAGGGAGTTGTGGGATATGCAGACTTTGCAGCAGAGACTCCAAGCGAACCCGGATGATAACTGGGTGAAATATCAGAACGTGTTCGGTGCAGGTGACGGAGTCGCTTGGGACATGGCTGATACGGTAAATGCGCAACGCGGGATGAAAATGCAAACTGCCGAGGACTACTTGCGAGAGATGAAGGGTCTGGAATAAGGCCTTTTATTTTTCTTTTCTTTTTCTCTTTCTTTTTTCGCAAGCATTGATACATAGTATAAGACACAGGCATGACCGGTTATAAAAGATCGAGATAGATCGAGCTAAATAAAGGTTGTCTACTAGGATGAGAGATCGCTACTAGCGTAAGTACCTGGTATAGACATTACCTTACCTAAAGACCACGCAGTCTATAATGGCAATGAGAGATGACGATTAGGAAAAATAGTAATCCTGCATACTCTAAGTTCAAGGCTACTCCTTTAGGAAGCGGGGTATTGTTATGATTGGACACGAGATAGATCCCTCAATTGGCCACAGAAGCAGCGCAGTTAATGGATCAAGGTGGGGTCAGAGATCTGAAACGGTCCCGTTGCCGTGGAGACGCGACGGACACAAAGCCCCAATGGGCCGACGGGCCAATAGCCAGCCCCTGACCGTAGGCAACTTACAGTGCACTACCTAGTAAGGTTGGTGGTAGGTGGTAGGCCATGATATCCTGCGGCCTGGTTGTTGATCTCCGTTCACACCCATGACCTTGACCCAATTGCCTCTTCCCCTCCATCCCGTTTGTTATCTCCAAGATACATTTAACTGGCTCATCGCAGCTGTTCGTCATCGTGCCTACTTATGCGTATGCATGCGCGCGCACATTACCACTTACCAGCAGTGTTTTGGTTGTTTGCCATGCCTCGTTCCATCCTCGACCTATTTCCGGCTGCTTGACAACGAGCGCGTTCACATTCACTATTTCATTTCAAGGCCACGTCGTATTCTAACCGTGGACGACGTGTATCAAGACACCAAGAAGCTGCCGCATGAGGAGTCGCATGCGACCGTGATTTGAATCCGACTCAAGATACGACGCTATTGCGCACAACTGCAAGCGACTCGCACCACAACACAGGTCCAAACCTAGACTACAGCGCGTACGCGCCTCATATAATACCACATTTTCTGTCATCATGGACGCGAGCTATCTTTCCCAACAGGTCAACAGTATCATCGGCCAGCTCCATGGCTTGTTCGACGAAATTGGTGTTCCTAGCCATGATCGCGACAACCGGGAAGCAGAGGTGAGAACCCCATTGCATTGCTAGACCTACGAATGCTAACGAAGTGGTGCCTCAGCTCTTTGCGGCGCTTTCTGAAACGTTAAATAACCAGGTCAAAGCAGTCACTATAGAGAAGAAGGAAATGGTCGATGAGGCTGAACGCATCATCACGCTAATACGGCAAATGGAAATGTCTCTCGACAATGCCAAAGCACGGCACAGTTCTGGAGACGACGATATTCAAGTGACATTTCCTCTCACTCAGTGTCTGAAGGGGTTGAAGGAGAAGCACACGCAGATCAGTAAACTGCACCGAGAGCGATTTGAACAGGTCAAGAGTAAGTTCCTAACAACATTTCCCGTCTTAACGACAAGACACATGCACTACGTGCGGACCCATCTCTAACTCGACTTCAATAGAGCTTGTTCAGGCACTAGAATCATACTCTTCTCATCTCGAGCCCACATTCGTTAAGATTGCGCTGCCCCCTACAGGGCCGAAACAGTCCCTGCCTCCAACCTTTGATCTCTCGCCCACATACGTTGACAAACTAGACGATGAATTCACTCGGGTTTACGAGGAATACGCACGACGAGTGGCAACTGTGAAGGCCCTGTCGGAGAACATTATCCAGCTCTGGGCTGAGCTTGGAACACCACAAGCTCAAACCGATATTAACATTGTAAAGTATTATCGAGATGCCCCGGAACAACTTGGTTTACACGAGGAAGACTTGGCGAGGCTACGGGCCAAGAGAGACAAGCTAGCCGACGAGAAAAAATCTCGAGAGAAACGCCTCAAAGACCTTAAGGTGGCAGTTGATGCGCTCTGGGAGAAGCTTGGCGTTGAAGATTCTGAACGCAAGTCCTTCCTGAACAGAAACCGTGGGTGCGGCGTTCGGCAAATCAATGAATTCGAAGACGAGTTAGCGAGGTTGAAAGAGCTCAAGCGACAGAACCTGCATCTATTCGTAGAAGATGCTCGCTTCAACCTTCAAGAGCTTTGGGATGCACTATATTTTTCGGAAGATGAAATGCTGGAATTCACACCAGCCTTTTCCGATGTTTACAGTGATGCATTGCTGGAAGCTCATGAAAGAGAGCTATCTCGCCTCGAAGCTTTAAAGGAGCAACGTGCCCCAGCGTTGGCACTAATCGAAAGACATCGGACTCTTGTTCACGATCGTGATGAACTAGCAGCGTCAAGTCAAGATGCGTCACGCCTTATGATGCGTGGTCAAAAAGGAGAGCGGCGAGACCCCGGCAAATTACTTCGTGAAGAAAAAATGCGAAAGAGGATTACCAAAGAGTTGCCGAAGGTGGCGGCAGAGCTGACCAAGTTATTGGCTAACTGGGAAGATGAATATGGTCGCCCATTCCTCGTCCATGGTGAGAGGTACTTAGATCTTCTTGAACTCGAAGAGCCCAAATCAGCACCGGGGCCGCGGGCAAAGACCCCAGCAGGACCAAAACCTGCAGCTCCCAGCCGCGCAAACAGTGTTGTAAGTAGAACCGGCACCATCACCAGGTCAAAAACACCGACGGCAAACTTAACGGGCACCGTGAGGAAAGCTGCTGCTCCTAGCCAGGTGATAAAGGACCCGAAGGCTAGCCCTTCTAGAATTCCGGCACGAGCACCCCTGTCCAATCTCAAGCACGGCAACAACTCTCCTGAACGAGCGCGACCGGAAGCTCGACCCCAAAGCGCACTGCGGCCAGGACACCCTCTAACAAGAGCACCTCCCCCGAAAATGAGGGAGCTTATGCCAGCTCCCGAGCTAGAGACGCCGATGAACCCCTACCGAAGCGTAGGGCTTGGCTCGAGCTCCCATGTGCGAGCCGTAGAGCCGGATGATGTGTATGACGATCGGAATCCGCAACAGAGCTACGGGCGGTCTTATCTACATCAGGCCTCTCACACATCACTGCGTAGTGAGCGACTCGCACAATCCGCCTATCCACATGCTCCTCCGCCGAGACAAACGTCGAATACATCAACGGCGGTATCGGGCTCGGAAAACTGGGAGACATATGATGATAATTCAGAGCCAGAGCCTGATGCATCGGACGAATATTACGCCAGACTAAGAGCAGCGAGGGGGAAGCGATTTACCCCCGACGATGGCTATGTGAATCCACAAACCGGCCAAGCTAAGCGCCTTCGGGGTCTTCCTCCTGCCCTTCAGGGCGGCCATGTGACCATCGATGCCGAAGGCAATCGAATTATCTCGGGAAGCGAATGGACCGACGAGGATGCTTTCTGATCACCCAGTTTTCCTCGCATGGCTGAATGATGACGAGATTTCAGGTGACTCACGAATCACGACGACGTATCATGAGAATCACGCCAGGAATATCTTAATAGTCAACGCAGCAGCTTCCGAAAGGTGAAAACTCCACTCTCGTGCCAGTGTTTGGTTTATCTGGCACTCCCTGAACCAAAGGCTCTTTGCCTCCTCTACCTGTCTAGTATATGCCATACGGCGTCTTCTCATACCTGCGTTTAATTACAGTTTTTGTAAGGGGTTGGGCCGAGAATTCTGGGGCCTTTTCAACAGGAGCCGGCTAGACGTTGGCACTTGCAATCTCAACCGTCGTTGTTGGTGCTTTCATTGTTCATTGCTCATTGTAAAATCTCGTTTCTGGAACACTCTGTTGGAACATACTCGGAACGCGGAAGGGCTGAGGAGCAACTCGGTGGATAAGTCGTGGCCGGCGTAAAGGCGTTTGTCTCTCTGGAAGTATTAGGCGTTTGGTACAGCATTGAGTACGAGACGGTCTCATTTTGTTCCCTGTCTACAACGAGAAAAGAATCGCAAGACAAGTTGTTGCTGTTGAAAACCATTGTTGATATGCTCGCATGAAGATGGCATATTCTAGTCGTGAGCGTTAAAATACCTAGGCATTATGCAAATAAATGTACGTAATTCGCGAAACCTCTTAGGTGGGAAGTACCGGGAAGTACAGCAGTAACACGTTGCATGGATACTGCTATCGAGGTACCGGTACCTTTGCCTTTTGTTGCCTTGAACGCTTCAAAATAAGGTGTACCAAGAATGATTTGCCATATTTAGCGCGTCCCTGATTGTAGCAGTGTCACGTCACCTCATCAGTGCCGGGCCTCGCGGGTGCACAAGTTTAATGAGATGGACCAAAAGTATTTGTATATGTGAACCGATTTCACCCTCGTCGTAGTTTTTTTCCCTTCGGCCGTCCCCTGCTATTCCCATGCAACTGTGCTCCATTTGCACCATTTCAATGAGCCATTCTATGTGAAGAGCGGGCGATTGACGCCGCTCCCGACAAGCCTCATGAACAGCGCCAGCACGCCAAACCATGCTGGTCACGATGACACCACACAAAACGCAGCCCTGAGAGGTGCTTTTCTTGCCTTCCAGAAGACCACGAAACCGACGATCAATCATCCTTCCACGCCCATTGCCATTCCCGTTCGCGATGTCGGCAATGGCGGCAATGGCGGCTCGCCCTCCCTGAGCCGCCAGACTACCGGCAGCAATAGTGCTCTGGGACGAGACCAAAGCCTTGCTAGCCACCGCTCACTGTCGCATCACGCGCACCCAGCGACAGGCCAAAGTCATCTATTGACGCCATCTAAGCTGACTACGGGCGATCCACGTTCCCCGTCCCTCATTGCCGCGACACTCGCCGCTAGCCGATCGGGGAGCCCCAGTCCGAAGACCGCTCCCTCTGTGCACACGAGCACCCCGCAAGCTGTAACAGACTACCGGAAGGGAATCGCGGGCGACGATAGCACTATCGGCTCAGTGACCGACCTTGATCTCACGACTGACGCGAGCTCGATTGGCCCCACGAATGCTCTGATATCGTTGTTCGAGCGGAAGGAGGATGAGACAGACCCAGTCAAGAAGAGTCCCGCTGTACCCGGCGTTAAAAAGGGGCCCAGGGCTGGCCTGCGACCTATGACGCCGCCTCGAGTTATGAGCCCGGTGGTGTCTTTGCCCAGTACAGGCCGGGACATAGTGAGGGTGAAATCGCCACTACGAGATGCACAAGATGCTGAGCTTGCGGTTTCTACATCCCTTTTCAACCCTACAAGAAAGCCACCGCTCAATACACCACCTCCAAAGGCGGTCAGTCGAACGAACACCCCGGCTCTATCGCCGCAACCGAGGCGGCCATCATCCTATAAGGCCGTCGGGCGTTCATCAAATACAGGTGCCGGTTCTGCCACACCACCAGTAGCGAAGCCCGTGAAACAGCGCCCAACTCCTACGTCTAGAACGAGAGCACACTCAGTTAGCACGTTTGTAAATGAAAGGACCCCAGGCGCTTTGGTCCGAAGGTCCTCCAGCTCATTATCAAATGATACGTTTGTTTCGGCTTCGTCGGCCCCTTCGCCGCAGCCGGATTCTCCACGGCGAATAAGCCCACATCAAACGTCTCCTAAAGCATTTCAGCCTCCGAGGCCACAATCAGTAAAAACTGCCTCTGCACCTTCACTTTCGCGGCCCCCAATGCTGCAATTGTCTTCCAGCTTACCTTTGGACTCACTTACTAACGCGATTGTTGCCGGGTCTCTGGCATCTGCCCGTGCAACACCCACAAAGCCTCCCACTCCCCCACCTCGGAAACAGACGCCGCATATGCGCCAGACACTGCGGGCGCCTCGTGCCAAGTCTGACGAGGAAGTGAATGGACTTACACCTCAGCACAAAAAGAAGTCACTTGGCAAACTCAGCTCCAGGAAGAAACATGCTCATCACGAAGGCGCCAGACGGCGCTGGCGCGAAGTAATCACCGCTCGCGAAAGACAGCGATACGAGGGTTTGTGGGCTAGTAACCGTGGTTTACTACTGGACATCCCCGGCGCTTTGGCCAACGGCTTACGGAAAACCGATACGAGCCAGCTTGTTGCGAATGTGGTGGTGCGCGATATTTGGGCGCGTAGCCGGCTCCCTTTTGACGAGCTGGCGGAGGTATGGGATCTGGTGGATAGTCAAGGCAGAGGCGCCTTAGACAAGGCCCAGTTCGTCATCGTATGTACAAGAACCCCCTGTCCTTAACCCCTTGGTCTCCTCGTTCCGTATGACCTATCAGTTTCTGTACCATAGGACTTAGAGATCCCGACTAACGTGTTTTTGTGCACGCAGGGATGTTGGTTGATCGATCAGAGGCTTCGTGGACGTAAGATACCAAGAAAGGTAAGTGACAGCGTGTGGGGGAGCGTCAAAGGAGTCAGGGTGTTGGGGCCAGAAGGGAAGAAGTGAGCCACCGCGGGGCGGCGACAACGCGATTGTATCACTATAGATAAATTGTACAAAGAATATATGGAAGATACGAGGCTAGATACCCAATATAAGTTACGATGGCATCAAAAATTGCTACTGGTTATCAATCTCTAAAGTCTACCACACTCTAAAGTTTAACACCCCTTCGCTCGCTTATTCTGGCCAAGTAATTAGCTCTTAACGCTTTGACTACTCACGTCTTGTGGGCAGGTAGTTAAAGTCAGCCTATTGCCAGTCCTCAAGGCTGCCAACATATCTAGTAGGTAGCCTATTCGCTGCCATGCAATTACGCGTCATAAACAGCATGAGAGCCGTGTTTATACATATCAGCCGGAACCAACCTGTAAGATTGTTGCTATGCGAGGCTATTGGGCCCAATAGACGCGCCCTTCTATAATTACTACAGATTAAAGAATAGGTTCGATAAGCTGACGTTTTTCGTTGGATACGCGGGGTTTACGACCACGGCCGCCATACCTAGAGTCTGCATAAACAAAGAGGCTCATCTGTTGAGTGCCTTGGCTATACACGTGCACATATGGTCTCGATTGTATGTATCTAGACATCAGAGGCGTACAATTTTTATTTTAGCGTGAAGGCTTCTTTCGCCGAGTAGAACACCTGGATTTAGCTCATCTACTAATTTAGAAAGTAGAATGTCGCTCTCTAATGTAGTAGACAATGTTGAACCAACCACGCAATGAAACACGAACCTTAGATGCAGGACATACCTTGGATATAGGACGTATTTATCAACACAGACTTTCTGATCCCATACAAGATGTATGTGTCACTGTGGAAGACCTTTCGGAGCAACATCCTCAGTTCCTTTATATCAAAGAGCCATTTAACGAGTTTCGCCATGGAGATCGAGGGCTCCGAATAAGTCCGAATACATAGTATTTCCATGAGCATCATTTACAACATAAAGCTAGCTCTCTGACTCAAGCCAATCTCGAAGATTTGAGTAAACTCTTAACAGATTTCATTCAGAGAGCACGTCAAGAATGGGTTGAGCTAGTCGTTTCCGGCAGGTTACCCAGACTACAGGTGTAGTATCCCATAACACGGTAATAAGAGACAGAGAGGATCAGGACGGTCAATTGATCAAGGTCGAGTAAGAGCTGTTTGATAAGCTATCTAACATTTCGAGAACAAGGGGTCTCAGGAATAATTGGGCCAATATCTAGGGTGAATTAGACGCCATGCTACTCCCAACCAAGAAAGAGTTAAATCTTATTACTGTGAGCTCTGCTTCCCGGAGCTTGCTTTTAAAACCTGACCTTAGTGAAGAAAGCAAAAGATTTATTTTTTGGGACCCCTCGTGTAATCACTGGCGGTCATGGGACATGCCACGGCACCTATACAAAAAGGTGATATCCTCGCCGTTATCTACAAGTTCCCTGACTATGTAATTCTCAGGGAGATACAACACCAAGACAGGTACATCACAACTAGATTGATACACGTGCGGTCGTGACCGAAAGCTAAGATGAAAATGAGGTATTGAATAGATAACAGCCTTCAAAGCTGTTACTTGATTACTTGTCAAGCAGCAGGTGACATAGTTGCAATCAGCTGCCAACTCGATTTCCAAAGACACAATAGCACGTGAAATGTATATATGGCTTTAATGGCATTCACTCATCAATCATCTACCAAAGAAGTGGTGCTTCGGCATAATGGCTCGACCCTAGCATTTGCTGAATATAGAATATACATACGTATAGAATATCAAGCGCCGGCCATCTCTGGCCATCTCTGGCCTGAAACAGGCCTTGGCGCTTGTAAGTGATGCGTTAGAAATGAGCGGCGTCTGCCAAGGCTTTTAGTACAGCCTGCACAGCGCTAAACAGTCTACTGCCGAATGCTACTGCACCTATCCGAATCGGAATACCCTCATCTTAAACCCACACAACTCCAGCTCTTGTTTTTTCCCCCAATCAAAGCTCGTCTTCCATGTTCTGGTAGAGACAGCTAGCTATAGTCTCAGAACCAACCCGTCTCCTCCGTCAATTCCCTTTCTTCACCTTGCCTGTTTCTCTGCTCTCTTCGTCGTTTTGTTCCCCAGTAAGAGGAGTGCGCGTCATGCCTATTGCAGCGCTGATCATTTGAGAGAGAGAGGGGCATTCCACAGTCGGCACAAGACCTTACCTTAGCTGGTGCTTCTACCTGGGTCTAGACTAGACTAAGTACATAGGTACACACAGTCAGTAGTAGCCGCCTGGTTAGCCCTGGAGGCATTCGACATTCCATTCCACATGCACTGCTTCATCCGTTGGCCCCCTGATCCGCTACTTGCTGCCAGCAACCAACCAACCAACCAACCAACCAACTAACCAACGTGTCAACGGCGTCTGTTCTGCTCTGTTCTCTGCTTAGCCACTGCTACTGTTCTCCGTCTCCAACTCTCATTAGCCTCGCATCAATTCTACCGTCTCTCGTTATATTTGTCCATTTGATCCCGTGTAATAGCCACGCCTCGTCTTCTTCTCCCATCTCGTGTGATTCTCATCGGCCGCCCGAATACCATTCCATCCGACGTTGCTCTTATCCGTCACTGCAAAACCCCTCCGCTCCTTTGCCTCCTCCCCTTGCCTGCCTACGACCGTACCGACATTCGATTTGCCCTTCTCGCCCTTGATCTACGGTAAACTAGTTCCAACGCACCAAGTCATCCAACGGACAAGAAACTCGCGCAAGCGCCCGCTAGCACAAGAATTCGATTAGAATACTAGCGAATCGGCTCGCATGTACCTCGCAAGGAAACCGACGTTTCGCTTCAGGCTTACTCCGTGACATCCACGGCTCACGCAATACCTATTTAATTCTAGTTATTCGCCACTTGCTGTCAGAGAGTCCTGCTACATACGTCTTCGCCAGCTTCCACCATGGCGGAGACAGCCACTCAGTGTCTTCCACAGACGACCAGTGCATCATTGGCAGGCCGCCGGACGACCCTTGCCATCCCTACCTCCTCGATAACCTCGCCTTTAAACTCCGCAGTGAGCCGTCTTCGGCACTCATTGAACTTGTCGACATCGAGCCCGGTAAATCAAAATGGTAGCTTTGAGTTTGACCGTGTCCTCAAGTCAGGATACGTACAGAAACGTACGCAAAAGACGAAGGTAGGCTAGGAGGACGGTCGAACGCGCCATCTATGGGTCAAGTTGCTAATCAACAACTCTATCTTCAGGTCTGGAAAGCCGTCTATCTCGTTCTGCGACCCAATGCGCTGTACATGTACAAATCAGACAAGGAAAGCAAACTTCGACATAAATTGTATCTTTCGGACCTATCGGCGGTTGTGCCACTGAAGGACCCCAAACAGAAGAGAAATCATCTTCTTGGGCTCTTTTCTCCAGCTCGAAATTATCATTTCGAGGCACCGACCGCGAAAGATGCGCAAGAGTGGATTGATATGATACGGCAAGTTGCCAGAATCGAAGAGGAGGAGGAAGAAATGTTCTTGGCAAGCCCTATTGTCCGCCGCCAATCCTTCGCACCAGCGTCAGTGTTGAAAACTCCAGATGGTCCCCGCGACCCGCCTGCGCTCGACCACGTGGCTTTCTTGTCCAGTTCACCCGAACCCGTTGACCGAGTCACAGCGAAGTCAGTACGCTCAAGGGTAAGGCGCCAATCCCATAATGACTATTCCGGACTCTCTGCAAACGAGGTAGCTTCACAGTCCGACCTATCCGACATAGAGGGCCAGAGGGGACATGGCGCCTCGATCGAAAGTTTTACCGTACCATCGACATCTGCTTCAGGTGGACAGCTTGACCCACAATCCAAACGGCCAGTCCTGGGGGACCATAACGCGAGTCAGGTGAATGGGTTGAACGTGGAACGAGGCCCCGATCGAGTCATCTGGCAAGGCTGGCTTTGGTTTCTCAAAGGGAAGCGTGGCATGAGACAATGGAAGAACTGCTGGGCTGTCCTCCGGCCGAGGAATTTGATTCTTTACAAAGATGAGTCAGAGTACACGGCTTCGTTCATCTTGGCGTTAACGTCCATTGTGAATGTGGTGGATATTGATCCCATCAGCAAAACGAAAGTGCACTGCATGCAGATCATTACGGACGAGAAAACGTACCGGTTTTGCGCTCACGACGAGGAGTCTTTGGTCCATTGTCTCGGCGCCTTCAAGAGCCTTCTATCCAAGAGGAAGGAGTTGGAGGCTCGCGTGTCTGTGTCAGGCCAAGGGACAGCTCCGACATCCTAGGCATTGCAGACCTGTCTATCTATTCTAACCTGCCCAAGGCTTTCCCAGATCATGTCGGCCGAACTGGGTATGCCCAGCGCCTACTATGACGACACTCATCGCTAGCCGCGCATAGCAATCGCGGTTTTAATATTACATTCAAAGTAGTGCAGCCGTTGACAGCTCACTACCACGAAACGGGGGCAGCTTATATACCAAGTTTGCCTCGCGGTACGATCATAACGAAATAGATAATATACCAACCCACATGTTCTAATAATTAATATCACGGGCTCCCATCTCAGTCAGGTAATGTGATATTTATGATATCGCGAAGTTTGTGTTCATAGAACAATTAGTTATGCACATAGTCCAACACTATTTTATGGCTGCTTCTTGATTACCTGTTATGGTATGTAAGATAATTCGTCCTAATCCCGTGGCGAGTTCCTCAACAAGACCGCTACAGTCCAGGAAAAAGCATTCTGAAAATATATAGTTCCAACCCTGCGACATGTGTATCGGCGAATCTACTGGTAGGGCTGTGGAGATGCTCTCATGATCCTAGCGTTGTTGGTGATGGTGATGGGGGAGTGGGCCAACGCGGTCTTTTCTTTGAGTACTCCACAATCTGTAAAAGTGCCGCTCCAATTAGAAATGTTAGTACGGTCATGGGCAGAAATCAGACCTTCTTTTCAAAGACGACGCTCTGATGGGTTGACTTCTTGCTCTGCCTCTTTCGGGGGCTTCTTTGGCCTACCTATATATCTTTGTGCTTATACTAGATCCGCGTCCCATAAGATCTAAGATCCAAGTAAGATCTAAGAACCAAGACGGTGGCCTGCTAAACACGCTGGGAAAGGAAGGGATCCCCAGCTTACCTACATAGGTAAAGTACTGAGCGCGCATGTGCTGATTCATCTGTCACGAGGAAGCTTATATACCATACCTAAGGTAGCCAGGGGTGCCAAGAACAACGGGTAACCCAGGTTCTGGTTGATATATTTTACATAATCTTTCCAGGACTCGGTGATGAACGTTACATAAGAAAGCATCACCAACTGTCCGCCTTTAGAAAGGGTTCCATTACTAAGTATCCAGCACGCTTCATTTATGCAAGTAAATCCCGGCATGTCAGGTACAAATTACTTGGATTGGCATAGCATGGCATTGGCAACCCCCCCCTTCCCCAGGGACATTGTGTTGGAGTTGGAGAACGACCTGCCGCATGCGCGTACCAACGACCAACCAACACTACACCCTCGGCTCAAAACTGGGACATCCGAATGACCTTCTGAGCGTGCTACCATGTTGTCCACGTATCAGCCATTGGACGGGGGTACCGGACGGGCCAAGTAGCCCAGGGTCCAACATATTGCTCTCTTGGACGACGGGCCCTCTTTCCACACATGGAAGGTCTCAGTCTCTGCCGAATCTCGTTTTCTTTTTTCGTCGGCCCTACCCAGAATTGCCTCGAGCTGGGTCTTCCTTAGTAAGTTCAATAGTATTGTACATCAGGAAGGTGTCTGTATGCCGGGGAGACGATGGCGAGTTTTGTGTGTGCGTGTGCTCCCCTGCGCGTGCCGGTTTTTGTCTTAGGAGGTCTTACTTATGGGTGTGCATCATGACATCAAGCCTCCATATGTGAGGCCTGCATGAATAGAATGCGACCCCAGATTTGCTACTGCTACCGATATCTTGGCGCATCCCGTAGTCCGTCCAGCTGAGATTAGTCACCTGCTGTATAAGACTATCGTCACCTCTCTCGTTTACAAACCTGTTTTCATATTCATCTTGAGCGTTGGTTGGTCGCTGTGCTCAAGCCCAGCTGGATATTACTGCACTTGACTAAATATCAAGTCTTATCCCCATCCTCGTGGATGCTACCGGTGGGATCATCACGGCATACTTAATGTTCATGCTGTCGTAGCTATTCTTGCGGCACTTCCAACGATATCACGCACACTCCAGATGGATTTTCCTTAAAAGTCGTTTATAGTATACTTTTTAGGCCAACGTCTTTACCACGATCAAAACAACAGAGTTATTCGCTATCCATTCTGTTCATCGCTTAGCACTTAGCACGATGAAGATCGCCTGCATTGTGGCGATCTTCGGCGCCGCTCTGCCGGCACTAGGGGTCAACCTACCGCTGAAGACATCCTCGAGATGGATCCTTGACGCCGACGGGAACCGTGTGAAGCTCCGCTGCGTTAACTGGGCCGGTCATCTCGAGGCCAACACCCCCGAGGGCTTGAACAAGCAGTCGGTTGACTATATCGCCGACTTCGTGGCCGCGCAGGGGTTCAACTGCGTGCGTCTCACGTATTCGATCGATCATGCGTTGAGCCCCGACGTCCCCCTTTCTCAGGCGTTTACTAACGCGGCCTCGGCGGCTGGCGTGGATGTTAATGCCATGAACAGCATGTACACGCAAGTCGTCGAGAAGAATTCATTCGCGGCAAGTGGCACGACTAGAGACGCTTATGCGGCTGTCATTGCTGCGCTCTGGAGTAAGGGTGTTATGACCATCCTAGACAATCATGTTAGCAAGGCGAGTTGGTGTTGTAAGTACTTATTTTCTTTTAATGAGAACGTCGAGATTCCCCCCTTGACCCGTCTTTTTCGATTCGGTATTAGCTGTATGAACGCTGACGGCCCTCAGGCGACCTCACCGATGGGAACGGATGGTGGGATAAAGGAGCCGGCTACAACGACGCCAACAGCCGTTTCTTCAACACAGACAACTGGCTGAACGGTGTCGAGTCTATGGCATCATGGGCAAAGTCGCAGCCGGGCGTGATCGGGATGGGTCTGCGCAACGAGATCCGCGAGTTCCTGCTCCAAGGCACGTTCAACGGGCGGCAGGACTGGTACAACTACCTCGGGCAGGCGGCGACGCGGGTGCACCAGGCGAACCCGGACGTGCTGATCCTGATGGGCGGGACGCAGTCGACGACGGACCTGACGCACATCCGGACCAAGGGCAACATCGACTGGAGCGGGTGGGCGGGCAAGCACGTGTGGGAGTGGCACGCGTACGAGTTCACGGTGACGTTCGCGCTCTCCAAGGCGTCGTGCGACTCGCTCAAGAGCGCGTACGGCCTCTTCGACGGCTTCGTCCTCGCCCAGGGCCAGGCCTACACGGCGCCCCTGATCCTCTCCGAGTTCGGCTTCGGCATGGCCGGGGGCAGCAACATGGGCCTCTCGGACAGCGACAACACCTACTTCCAGTGCCTCCGCGACTACGTCCTCAGCAACGACTCCGAGTGGGCCATCTGGTCCCTCATGGGCTCGTATTACGTCCGCCAGGGCACCCTCGATTACGACGAGGGGTTCGGCGTCCTCGACCATGATTGGGTTGGGCTTCGGAACCAGGATCTCCCGGCCCTTCTCGAGCCTATGTTCAACGTTACGCAAGGTCCTTGAGTTGGGACGAATTGAGTTTTGTTTTTAGCCCCCCCCTTTGGGTGTGACGATTTTTAGGACGATGTGATAGGAGTTGGTATATAATGCCTATAGGGGTATGCTATCGTAATCGATGTACATACACACGGTGGAGCGGTCTCGGCCATCTATCAACCAGACTTGTGGATTTATGACGACATATGTCGAGGTTCTAATGCGGAATTGGTAGGACCGGGTAGTTGCAGACCATATCCAATTAGGTACGTAGTTTAAACTCAATAGATTATACTTTTCCTCCCGAATGTCGTGCGCGGCTGTGACGCACAACCACGGGGGTGCTTGTGGGTATGGAATAAGGTTAACCAAAATGCCGGATTCCCATCACATGGGCCCTATTAATAGATTTTAACTTTTGGGTATTATCTTCGGGCTGACGATGGGTCATTACGTATGTCACCAGAGGACAACAACGTGCATGATGTCGATTTTGGGCTTTGTTGCGTCTATCTGACAATTGTGCAAAACGGTAGGCAAAACCATTGTATTTTTCGTCTTCCCATGTCAGGATTGATGTGCTGGTGAAGACCTCTTATTTTTGTTTACCTCGTTCCTCTCTTATTATACTTTCCATGTGACTGACGTACTGTGCCGGCATCCTGCATGTCCCGGGCCGACGCATTACAATTTCAATGGGATTTAAGGTCTCTGCATTCCTCGGCCGATGTTCATTTAACCTTACTCTGAGATTCGGAACGCGTCTTCGATGTTCTCTGGACTACGTGTCCTCTACCCCATCGTGTATATATGTGTCCCACCTGTCGCTAGATCTTACTCTCCCTCCTTCCTCCTCCATCCCTTCTGGATATCATTTCCGCGACCCAAACTGCTCACACACAACTCACCACGATCTTCTGATCCACCAATCTTACAATCATCTTGCCTACATCACTCATCTCACAATGGGTTGCCTACGATCTAACCCTATCCCCGAAATCCCCATTGATATTTACTATTCGTCCATCACCTTCGCACGTTTATTCGTCCTCTGTTATGTCTTTACTCATGCCCCCCATCTGTTGACCGCTGAACAATTGTTTATCTGCATTTCATTCTATGTATCTTTCGTTTCCCCCAGCCGAGCTCTCTAACCTCATGTTTCCCATCTGTCCCTTGTATTCCATGTCTGTCATGTTCCCTATCTACATTGTGTACTGTTTGTCTTATGTTTCTCATATTTCACATTTGTCCCATGATTTCTATACACTGTTATGTATACCATCTGTTTAATTCTCCCCATATGTTTCCTATGTTTCCTATGTTTCCCTAATGTTTCTTACCTACACTGTTAAGCATACTATTTGTCCTATACTTTTCATTTGCACGACTATGTGTACTGTCCTATTATTCCCATCTGTTCTACGTTTTTCGTGTGTTCCATATCTTTTTTCTCGTTGATTATTTTATGTTTTCTCTGTCCTGTTTTTTCTCGTTTCCCATGTTTTCCATCTGCCTCATGTTTCCTATTTGCACCACTATCATGTACTCCGTTCTTCTTTATACCACCCCCTCTTTACATAATTTCTCCTACCTGCACCATTCCCCTGATTTGGTTTTTTTCATCTCTACATCTCCATCATTCTATTTCCTCGTATATACTATCTCCCCTATCCATATTATTTGCAGCTATCTGCAACCGCCTACCGCTGTCTATTACCGTCTCTTTACCACATTCATCGCCAATCTAACCCTGCCATTTATACTGCTATATTTTGCCATTTACGTAATCACGACTCCTAACCTCGACACAGCGCTTCTCGATCCGTCCTTCCCTCGACAACCACCCACTGTCTTTTTTTTTTTTTTTTTTTTTTTTTTCATGGAGCAATTATCATCAGGCTGGATGGTGGTTGTGATTTCTTTTGCATATCTTATAACCACGAGCCAAGAAATGGCAATGGCCCGGGATGTCGTCGTGCCCGTCATCTCCGGAAATCTCCACTCTCAGGACCGTTTATCTCCGATATGATGTCGGTACTTGGGTCGGTCCACACACGGGTAAAAGTGGAGTTTCCCGAAACACGATAACGGCGTCACCTAAGTCTTGTCAGTGATATGTAACAGGGAGCTAAACGATCCGGAGTCTATATGTCTTAACTAGTATCGCTTCTGGTTGCCGAATTTTGGCTTGTATTCCCACAGAGTCTCACAGGAGTATGACTAACACAACATTTAGTCTTCGATCTAGATCCGGTATGTCGGTACGTGTGATAGCCTAGCGTTCCCGTCACCGTATGTTTCGATACAGCTCCTATAACAAGGAAAATGTGTAAACAGCCAGGGCTGGACTACATAGTCTACGAGGACCCAATCGCGCAAGAACGATTGGCTTCACCTACCCATATAATCAACTCAACTAACATCATACGGTCCTTTTTTTCCTCGAGTTTGCAAGTACAACGGAGAAATACGATTCCATCATACATACGATAAAACCTAGTGATCTATTCACTACCCTACTCAACTACATCCACCGCCGTTTAGCGACCTCAAATCAGGATCTTTAAAATGGGGGGTACGTATAAGCTCTGTTATTGCGCGAGGCGGTCTATTCACCTACATATGTACATGCGTGCGTTACTCTGTGTGGTAGTAACGCCTTATGTCAAATGCGACTTCCAGATTAAGATAGAGGTAGGATAATTGTCGTAGACTTTATGAGCTGCTTCTGTGAGTGTATGATGCTTTATACTGCGTTCAGCGTTAAGCAGACTCGTGCCCGAGAGAAATATATTTGGAAACATTCTCAGATCACCAAGATAAAGGTATACATATATTGCCAATACTGAAAATTTTAAATACCAAAAGAACAGTTCTCCCAGTACATATATTTACTCAGTTTTTGCATGAATACCTACATGTCGTGCTAGCCGTAGGAATATTTGAAGATGATCCTTTTTAAGTGAAAGCGCCTTCGTAAACTAGACCTAGTCAAGCGCTTTTGCGTGTTTTCGTCATGGGAGTGGTATTGTATGTAACAAGGATAAGGCTCGGAACTGTGTCAATTCACATATAATCATCTATGACTCCAAGGGGCCCGTACTGAACTGGCTTCCTCTCTTCAGCTCTGGCGGCAACCTGGGTCTACATACACACATTATCGTTCATCATCGTCTGTTTTCGTGATCAGGCAAATAACGGGTAGCTGAGTACGCAGACCGCCGCTTCATAGATAGTTCACATGATATAACCCATGGCATCGAGTATATGTCCCAATACCTTGGGTTGTTCCGTATGACAAAACGCTACTCTGTAATATATGTGTTGGCAATTTCTCCTTTTATCGGCGTGCTGTGGCAATAATTAGGATGAATATGAACGGTGTTGTATAGGGAAATCATTAGATAGCCTAGAATAGTCCTGTTGGAAACTCTCATGGAAAGCACGTCGATTATGTGGTTGATGAGGTAGCGGGAAATGTATTGCTTTAGCCAAGGCGGAGGGCGTGAAAGCAGACTTAAGTAAGCAACGGTGATACTCGACACGCACTATAGAATTCTATAAAATCTCACATGACCGGGAATACATCAACTAGGGGGGCAGGTTTCAATTCTGTTATATCCCTTTGCGTTTCCCTATCATAGAACCTTTGATCAAGGCACTGAATATTATTAACATTGTGTTTCCTAAAAAAACAAGGTCAAGAACCGGACCTCAAACGCCATAGTTTACCGTGCTCGTCCTGTAGCATTCCATTTCCTTACTCGCTGAGAGAAGCTCACCCAAAATTCCTTGTCCACTGATTTCTGAAGCAAGCTAGATACATAAACAGGGAGGTAACAACTGGGGAGAAAACGAAGAATCAGATGAAGAAACCGGCCATGTGTGACTTTCGGATTACCCATACCTCCAGAGCCCAATGACGCCATAAAAATTAGTCTAGATGCCGAAGTATGCATCGTCAAATTGCGCCATATCCGAGTCATTGTTTCCAAAGAACATCATGTCGTCGAATGTACTATCATTGACCTCACCACCTCCCAGGTCGAACATGCTGTCGCTAACCCCATTCGTATCACCTAAATTAAACAAGTCGTCCATGTTCGAGCTCGTGTTCGACGGCTGCGTGGGGTTGTTGCTGGCTGTGTTACTCACAGTGGCATTGTTATTCCCGCCCTGTGGAGCAAAAGCCGCGAGATCAAACTCGGGCATCGGGGCAGGAGGTGCGCCCTGAGATTCGCCGGGTGGTGGTGCAAGTGAGAACTCCATATCTGTGAAGTTCAATTCACCATTCCCAACACCGGCAGCAGTTCCATCGTTCGCCCCCGTAGATCGAAGACCTGACATGCTCTCCACGGCGTTATCATGGGGCGCCTTAACGGCTGGAATCTGTTGCACGGGCTGGGTAGGCTGAGCTGTCTTAGGGAGATGAGGGGCTGGTTGTGATTTCGGCTGTGTAGAGGGATTTGAGGATTGAGATGCCTGTAGACGTGGGATCTGCGGCGGAGGGACAGGGGTCACTTTGGCGGGCGGCGTGGGTTTATGAGTTGGTTTGGGCGAAGGCTTCACGTTTGTAGGCGGAGCCGAGCGGGCTATTGACTTGACGGAACTGGCTTGAACCTGTGGGGAGGGCTTCTTCTCCCCAGCAGTCAGATCGACCACATCAGCCGACATGCCCATGTCTGGGAAAGGCGCAACCGTCTTGACTTCCTTGCTGGAAGGGTACGTGGAAGCAGCAGCAGCAGGATTCAGATTACGCGAATGTGCAGCAGCAGAGGGAAGTTCCATCATAGGAGCTAGCGGTGCCGCGAGCTGTGGATTAGGAATGGGAACGGGCACGGGCACGGGAACGGCTACGGGGGCGGGAGCCCGGGCTGCACGTAGGTTCTCCAGATCCCTGAGCAGGACAGATTTTGCCCGAATCTATTGAGAATTAGTGGTGATCGTGATGAAAAACACTAGCAAGTGCCGTGGACGTTTCACGAACGATTTCGCCCTCAATCTCGTTCAGAGCAAGGTGATACTGAGTCAATGCGTCGCTCGTCTTAGCCCGGATCCCGCTGTTGCTGCCCACAAGAGCACCTGGCCCATCTTTGGCTATCACTCTGAAGTGTTTTCCTGCTTGGACCAGCTGTGAGGTAAACGTCAGCACCGAGGTTGATAGGTGGCAAGGACACGGAACATACGACATCTTGGTATGCCTGATTAATGACCTTTAGAGGATCGTCGTCTTTTGCGCTTGCCATTGCTATACCAAAACTAGGGGGGAATAGGTACTTGGCAGCGAGGGGACCGCTATCGTACTTGTAATCCGCCAAAAAAAAAAGAAGGCAATACGGAGAAAGCTGAAGGGAAAAGCCAAGGCGCCTAGGCTCAAGCAATAAATAAATAAATGGGCGAAAACCTGCAGTTAAGGTTTTGTTTAAGATTGGTGATACAGTAGAGGCACACAAGCTGGCTGCCGGTGGCTTTACCTGCACAAGGTCTAGGTAGATCCGGGGGGCCTTGTTGTGGCTGACGCTAGGCCAGGTGGACCTTACCCGAGGCTGCAGGCTACACTAAAGGCTTAACATGACATTCTCCCTGCTCTTCTGCATCGATCCAGCTCGTTTAGCTGGATGGACGGATGGATTGATGGATTGATGGATTGATTATGGGTGCATTTCCGAGCACTACTGGCTTATTGCTGCTGAAACCGGCCTGGGCTAACTCAGCAACTCACTAACCTGGGTATATATTCTCAGGCATATTCATTAATACAATTCAATCATACAGGTACTCCGTATTGTAGGAATAAAGTGTACTGAACAAACGACTGTCCACGGGTTGTTGGTTATAAGTCATGTGGGGATGCCCAGTCCATTGGAACAGGTATGATATAACATGGTGGACAGGACGTTGCATGATAGCACAAAGTATCCTATGTAGCTACCTGGTTTTTGAACTAGATATACCTATTGCGACATGGCGAATGTTTGCGGAAATGGACCAGTAGTTAGAGGTATGTTGAAGGATACCCCGCTACTGGATTTAGTAGTGTTCACTAGTGCCGTATTTGTCTAGATAAGTACCCACATACCTATACCTACCTAAGGCACTGTTCGTTCGTCGGGAGCGGTACTATATGTCTATATGCCTTCAAGCACTTACCTATAACATTCCGACTCTTGGTTCTCGGTCTTTTTCTTCTTCTTCTTTTTTTTTTTTAATTTTTTTTTTATTTGAAAACCTATAGATAGATGGACTACTAGAATTACAAACTATTTAGATGGGTATGAAACTGTGTAAATCTAACCTTCAGACAAGACAGCAGGCAATTCGTTCTACTAAACGGCTTAGACTTACTTACATTATGGTGCCACTTGCACCGCAAGCAGCTTCCACCACGTGAAGAAGCCCTTTGTGTGTCCGCCTTAGGTATTGACAGACCTGGGTACCTACCTACAGCATACATACATACCTATATGTGCACTCAGACCTCAGGGTAGCAGCGTGGGTACTGGGTACATGTGGTGATGATACAAAGGCGGCATTGATATACCTCCCCATTCGACGTAGGGGCTAGTCAGGTGGCCCGTGGGCTGGTACCGGGCAATTTGCAGCGTTGCATGTGTACCTCTCGTCTGCACGTAGAATGGTGGGTTCGCATGTACTGGCCGACACACACGTAGGTAGAGATACTGTGTGCACCAGCCACATGGCTTGCGACCCTCCACGCAGCTGGTGTAGGTACTTGAATACTTTGGACCCCATTGCCATTTTCTGTTTGCTTCGCTTTCCTTTCCCTCCCCTCCCATCTCCTACATCGTTGTGCGAAATCGCCTTTCCACGTATCGTCGGTGTTGTGCGTTGAGAATCCGGGGGACTCCTCCTTTTAAGGCAGTTTCCTTTTTCTCCCCCTTGTCTTGTTCTGGTCTTGTGTGTCTCGTCATCGTCGCTACTGGTCTTTTTTTCCTCTGGCTCGCTTTTCCCTTATCGCCATACTCGTCGTCATCGTCCTTACGTTCGCATATTTGTCCAGCGTCTGCGGCTGATTCGTACGTCTGGCGCTCGTCTGCTTGACTTTTCCCGTCTCCGTCGGCTACCGCCATCACCCCGGAACGGTATACCCGCGGTCTACAGCTTGCGCTGCCGTCGCCTGCCTGCGCCGTGTGTCATTGCCACCACCCACCTAGAGCTCCCAACGACGTTTCCGGCGAGCTTCTCCGTCTCTCGGCGCTTGTGCCCACTTGTTTCGAAAGGTCTTGCTCAGGGAGTCTCTTTCCACACGTTCGCGCCCACTGCCGCCAAAATTTCGGAAGTCGAACAGTTCTTCCGTGACGTATCGCGAGCCTTGCCACCGCGCAACTGCGATTCCCGTCCCCGGTCGACTCTTTCAATCTCGCCGCCGAGCATATCGAACAAATCATTCAATACCCCGCCTGAGTCGCCTTCCACGACCCAACGAAGTCACGACCTTCAAAACCCGCAAGATTAGTTACCCACAATCGCATGACCGCCTTTTACTCGCTTGCCCATCGACTTTAGCTATCAAGTTTGTTGGGTTTGATTCACACCGCATTTGGGACCACTAAAATCACGAGGCATCTTCAACTCAATTCGTCGTAATGGCGGACTCTGGCGCCCCCCCTGCTGGTTCCCAGCTCCCGCCACCACCACCGCCTCAACCCAATGCTGGCGCTCCTGGGTTTGACAGCAACCAGAACGGCCAGGGAAACCCGGCACACATGCCTCCCCCGCCGCTGCATATTCCGCCTAACACGAACCCAATCCCTACAGCAATTACGTCTCCCATGTCCGCAGTTGATAAGAACTCAGTTATGTCTCCTACTAGTGGAGGTCCTTTCCCGCGTCGAGTCGCGCCCGAGCCTAATAAGCGTGCACTTTACGTCGGTGGACTTGATCCCCGCGTTACAGAAGACGTCCTGCGCCAAATTTTCGAGACAACAGGCCACGTCCAGAATGTGAAAATCATCCCCGACAAGAATGTGAGTCGGCCTCTTACGTAGTTTTTTCCCCCGGTATTATGGGCCATCTATCACCTATCTATTCCTCGTGGCTTAGCTTAACTCCGCGCTAACTTCGAACAGGCTAAGGGTTACAACTACGGATTTGTAGAATACGATGATCCGGGCGCGGCCGAGCGTGCCATGCAGACCTTAAACGGCCGTCGAGTACATCAAGCTGTAAGTTCTGTCGAGAATAGCTCAAATTTGGATGAAGACTAATAGCCCCAAAGGAGATTCGGGTCAACTGGGCTTACCAGTCCAACACCACGAACAAAGAGGACACCTCATCCCACTTCCACATCTTCGTTGGCGACCTATCCAACGAAGTTAATGACGAAGTTCTCCTCCAGGCATTCTCGGCGTTTGGTACTATTTCAGAGGCCCGCGTCATGTGGGATATGAAGACGGGACGCTCTCGAGGATACGGGTTTGTTGCTTTCAGGGACCGCGGCGACGCTGAGAAAGCGTTAAGCTCTATGGATGGAGAGTGGCTAGGCTCTCGTGCCATCCGATGTAATTGGGCCAACCAAAAAGGCCAGCCTTCTATTGCTCAACAGCAAGCCTTACAGGCAATGGGCATGACACCCACTACACCTTACGGGCACCACCATTTCCCAACACATGGCATTCAAAGCTATGACATGATTGTCAATCAGACGCCTGGCTGGCAAACGACTTGCTATGTGGGGAATCTCACCCCTTATACAACACAAACCGACCTCGTTCCGCTATTCCAAAACTTCGGTTATGTAACGGAGTCTCGCTTTCAGGCGGATCGGGGCTTTGCGTTCATAAAGATGGATACACATGAGAATGCCGCTATGGCTATCTGCCAGCTCAATGGCTATAATGTTAATGGCCGGCCTCTGAAGTGTAGCGTAAGTTCTTTTCTTTTGCGAGCCTTTCAGCTAGTACTAATTGCACTGTAGTGGGGGAAAGACAAAACCCCTAGTAACCCTCAAGGAAACTTTGATCCATCACAACAACAGGCCTTCAGCCCTCAGAGTGCTCAGCCCTCTGCCTACCCTGGGACACCCTCCACTTTCTTTCCCCAGTATGGAGGTAAGCCTAGCACCGAGCCCAAGAACAAGATCTCAAAAGCACGACTAACATTTCTAGGTCAATACGGAGGTCAGCAACAAGGATACGGTGGACCACCGGCTCAGTCGCCTGCCGGATACGGAGCTCAGCCTATGGGCTATGCTGGGCCACCAAGCGCGGGAGGGTATGGTCGTGGTCAGCAGCCCCCGAACCAGCAGTGGAGCCAACCTCCTCCGAACCAGAACTTCAACAACGCCTATCCCGGCTACCAAGGCTAGCGTCCTAAAAGCCGGACGGGCTTTGTGGGTAAAGCATAGGATGCGAACGTTCGCTTTTTGACGAAGGGCTCAGGAAAGGATGTCGCGCAAGTTATCGGCACAATATCAAATCACAGAGGCAGGTTAGCCCCGCTCTAGCATCAGTGCGGCTACTCTACTGGGTTACATGATGGCAAAACAGGGCTTCTTCTCTCTCACTCTCTCCAGGTTTCATGTAACCCGTTTTCTTTGGTGACTTCTCATTTATTTCCGGTCTCAGTTCCTTTTTCCATGGCTGTGTGATATTTGCTCCGAGTTGGGCGCTGTGTTGTGCTCTATCATTGTCACATTGATTCATTCCAAAAGTTTGTTGGCATCTTTCTACGCACTTCTTTGATACCTCCAAGGCGATCGTTGATACAACTGCAATGTTTGCCATGGACTCTGACGATGTTACAGCTGCTGCTGCTGATCTTCCCTGCCATTTTAAGGCGGCAAGAACAGATGTTGGAATAGCCAAGGACCGGATCCTTTTTTGGAAGAAGCATGATAAGAAGCATGATAAAAGGCTGAAGATACTTAAGACCTTTGTATTAAACGCATCAGATTTGCAGATCATACAGGCTACTCGTAGCACGAGTTTATGCCTGGTATAAGCAATCTGTAAGCAGCGGGCATGAGACGAATGCAGAAATTCGGGTTGATGATATTAGCAACGACTCGCGGACGAAGATCAAGATGCCCGAATTAAAATCAAGATAATTTCAACATGTGGCTGTTGCATGAACTACATGTGAGAGGTTTAGCGTATTACTTTGTATACCTAGTTCGCGTAGGAATGCGACGTCAGCCTCATGTTAACCGAAGACATCACGACACAACTACATTTCTTTTCTACGGTTCAGTCAGGGCGTCTGAAAGATCCTTCTTGTCCGAGAGAATTAAACACTGTGGTGAATACCGGTAGGATTTTATTTTACCCAGGCCCCCTTCGCTCAGATTCTTCAACGAAATGAGACGTGGTTCGAAATCACCTAAGTCCTGTACCCTAGTAGCATTTGTCGATGTAACCTTCTCACCCTTAAAGCCCCTCGAAGCCCCCAATCAATGCGTGGCGTCATTGGGCGTGACAGATCCAACAGCTCCTAATTCATTGTCCACCGCTCTTCTACTAACTATAGCAAGACCTTCATCTTAGCCTCGAAACTACAGGGGTATTCCAGCACGCGGGACTCGGCCATTTCCCCGCGACTTGGAAAGTCAAGTAATTAGTCATGTGCTTTGAATTAGTAGTATGTTTTAGATGGGATGATGGGATCGGCCAGGAGAGTGACAAAGAGTCCCGGGATTTCATAAACCGACGGAAAGGGAATAGACAATGCGACGCACATGCTGTCGCAAAAAGACCAAATAAACAGAAAAGGGGAGGAAGAGACAATCTAGGCCGGATAACCACGCAGACCGAGCGAGCCAGTTCATGCAGCCGTATTCTCTTTTGCTGCACGAGCACTCGAGAAGAACAATGCGAGGTAGAGGTAGTCTCTACCCTCTGGCCTGCGTTGCATTTGAACTTTGGCAACGGGAGCGGGACTGGCGTGGAAGATCATACTACATACAGTACGGAGTATTACCACTTTGCCTTGGCTATCCGTTGGTGCCAGGCGCAAAAGAAAGCGCAAAGTTAATCTTGGCTCTTATGACGGTAGAACTTGTCATGGGCTCTCTTAGAAAGATATCAAAAAGAAGAAATAAATGAAGAAAGGAAGAAAGAAAGAAAGAAAGAAAAAAAGAAAGAAACAGGGAAAGCGTTATTCGATGCAAGGACTAAAGACTGTAAGTAGGTAGATAGAATAAACAAGGTACCTACCTCGACGCCTCTAGGTAGATTGGGCCTTTCTTTATTATCGTGAGGGACGGGAATTGAGCCTGCCTGAGGAATAATAGTGGCAGGGATAGGGTGGCTAACCTACCTCAGGGACTTGTCGTTGGGAAGTTAGCTGTAGATGCCCAAACAAACGCTAGCAAGACTAGAGCGGATAACTACTTATACAAGGGCTTAATGGGAGTGGAAATCTGCCGAGGAACATCAAGGAATAACTAACCGATGCCTAACGACATCATCCCAGCTCCTAGCCGCTTGCTGCTTGGCAACTACAGTACCATACTTAGAAGCACCTAATTGCAAGCTAACAGCATACCCACCGCATTGTAACCCCTCGCCTGCCTCTCTCTTTGCCTCAGGCTCAGGCTCAGGCTCAGGCTACCTGATCACCCTACAGTATCTACGTTACCTTGGGTAGACTACCGCTTAAGCTCGCGTATTAGTTAATTGATATCCTCTTCACTAACATGACGATATCTTCATACTACAACGCACGTATCTTGGTCCACCCCCAACCACCCTTCTTGCGACGGGCTGACTCGGTCACTTAATCACCTCCCCCAACCGCCACCAGCACCATCACCATCACCATCACCATCGCCATCGCCATCATCAGCATTCGTACTGTCGCAGGAAGACTGCTTGGTTCCAAGGTTGCTTACTTGACTAGGTGCACTAGCACCCACGTGCTGGTCTATTTCCCTGCCCATATCAATCCTATCATAGCCAGAGCGAGCCCGAACCTAGCCCGACCTACTGCTGCTGCTGCTGCTGCGGCGTCTGCTGCGTCCTCTTTGATTTCCTTATTGTAGCACGGCTTAGACAAGTCGTCTTCCCCGTTTCATTGTCCACCCTTGGTTTTGCGCCATGAATCCCTGAATCCCTAATAGACCAACCATCTCTATTCAACTTAACCTAGTTACGTATTTACCCGCATTTGGGGGTCTATCTATGTGCCCTCTGTCTCGGTCGGCTGCCAGCGACGTCTTGTCCGTTTTTTGGTTCCTCCGGTACATTGGTAGTTGAGTGAGGCGTCATAACAATCCCACCCCTAGGAAGCTCGGCCCTGTCCACGTAGCCAACGCCCGCCCGCCCTCGCCCACTTCCAGGCCCCAGGTTCCAGGTCCCAAGTCCCCAAGTCCCAAGGTCTTAAGGTCTCTCAAGTCTTAAGCCCCAAGTCCGAGTCCAAGTCCAACGCCTCCCAAGTCATCAAGTCATATTTTAGTAGTCCATCTTGGTCTTACTTTTTCGCCGGGTAGACTATCTGGTTACTTGGTCACAATACTTGGCCTCGACCGGATATCTCGCGTCGGGCTACTCACTCCTGCTGCTGTTATCAACTTTTCGTCAGCCAGTCTCGCCAGTGGCTTGGCTTGGCTTCCCGACGGCTTTCCCACCCCTCCGCATCAACCGCCCACGACCTCCACACACCTCCACATCCTCACCAACACCACCACCACCACCACCACCGCACTCTCTTCATTGCGAGCCACGCCCTAAAACCGCGTCGACTGCTCGGCCTCCTTCTTCACCCGCCCAACCGCCATGGATCAATGGCAGGGCTACCAGGACGCCGCCGGCGCTCCAAGAAGATATAACGGCACCAGTCAAATGACGCCTACCCGCGAATACCCCCAGCAGCAGCCCGCACAGGGCCACCCGTCCGCTGGCTTCAAATACGACCAATACCAGGGCACGATGCACTCCCATTCCGCGCAACCCACTGTCGCGTCGCCTGCCAGTACCCCGCGCGATGGCAATGGAGACGTCTCCATGCAGGATGTTCATGACCCTTACAGTGCTATGAAATATCCCATGCGACCGCACCATCAGTCCCATCTCTCTGGTGGCAGCCGATCGGCTAACCTACATTCCCCCTCTGAGCCCTCGGCTGCGGCTCAACGCTACTCGCCCATGGAGGTCCTTTCGCCTACGTCACCGTACGGGTCCAAGGCAGCGTCGAATCAAACCCAATTCTCGACATCGCATAGCCAGCGCCAGTCCCCGACCAGATCTGATTATCCGCCCACAAGCCCTTACTATGGTCGCCAGGGCTCGCAGCTTCCCCCAATAGCGCCTTATGTCAGTAGCCAAGACAGCTACCAGTCATCCACGGTATCAGGCCTTGATGGCACGTACTCCAACGATTCCAAGTTGACAAGGAGGCCATCTCATGCACAGGCCACAAATATGCCCGTTGAGAAGAAACCAGTTCCTCAGCTTAGGAAGATTGAGTCGCCCTCCGAGTTGCGGCCGAGAATCAACTCTCAGCCGCCGTTCCGACGAGCAAACCCAGAAGGTGGTTTTATAAGTGTATGACCCCAGATTCCGAATATTTTTTGTCATAGCATGCGCTGAAGAAGACTATCGTAGCCTCTACAAGCCCTCACAGTTCACCTGCCCGCGACATACCGGATCTGCAACCCTAATTTCAAGTACGAGTCTTCGAGGAACCCTCGACGAGTCTTGACCAAGCCGAGCAAAGGGACCAAGAATGATGGATACGACAATGAGGATAGCGACTATATACTCTATGTAAACGACATACTGGGATCAGAGGAGGCCGGTCACAAGTATGCTTCACATTGACCTTGTCTTCTCTACTTAGACCCTAACTTTACCTCCAGGAACCGGTACCTGATTCTTGATGTGCTCGGACAGGGAACTTTTGGACAAGTTGTCAAGTGCCAAAATCTAAAGACGCAAGAGGTTGTAGCCGTCAAGGTCATCAAGAATCGAACAGCCTACTTTAACCAGAGTATGATGGAAGTATCTGTACTAGACCTGGTATGCCCCCCCACCGTAGTATTTACCGCTCTACGATCTAACCAAAAGACAGGTAAATACAAAGCTGGACAAGAACGACGACCATCATCTGCTACGACTTAAAGACACCTTCATACATCGACAACATCTTTGCTTGGTATTCGAATTACTGAGCGTCAATCTGTACGAATTGATAAAACAGAACCAGTTCCGTGGTCTCAGCACGACGCTTGTACGAGTCTTTGCGCAACAACTGTTGAACGGGCTGGCTTTACTCAACAAGGCCCGGTTAATACACTGTGATCTGAAGCCTGAGAACATCTTACTGAAGAACTTGGAGAGTCCGATCATCAAGATTATCGATTTTGGTTCGGCCTGTGACGAGCGACAGACCGTGTACACCTACATTCAGTCGCGCTTTTATCGGTCACCAGAAGTATTATTAGGTCTCCCGTACTCTTCCGCGATCGACATGTGGTCTCTCGGTTGTATCGTAGTCGAGCTTTTCCTGGGATTGCCGCTATTTCCTGGTTCTTCGGAGTACAACCAGGTCTCGAGAATTGTCGAGATGCTAGGAAATCCACCAAATTGGATGATAGAGGTCGGCAAACAAGCCGGTGACTTTTTCGAAAAGAGGCAGGATGAGTATGGCCGGAAGAGCTATCATTTGAAGAGTATGGAGCAATACTCGAGAGAGCGCGGTACGAAAGAACAACCTAGCAAGAAATATTTCCAAGCGAGTACTCTGCCCGAGATTATCAAAACATATCCATTGCCACGGAAGAACATGAAACCGAGCGAGGTCGAGCGAGGTGAGTTCCCAGCGATTAGTTTTTGTTGCATCAGTTTCCGCTAATCACTCTCTTCAGAAATGAACAACCGAACAGCTTTTATTGATTTCGTACGAGGGTTGTTAACCATCAGTCCACTCGAGCGGTGGTCGCCTCAACAGGCCAAACTCCACCCGTTCATCACTCAGCAGAAATTTACTGGTCCTTTCGTACCGCCGATGAACCTGAAGGCAAGCTCGCTGAACCGGTCACCGGCACCAGGCACTCAACAACAACAGCAAGCTGCTGAACTCAGCAAGCAGAGAGAGAGAGCTCAAGCCGCCCAAGCCCAGGCTCAGGCTGCTGCCCAAGGCAATTACGCGATGCAAACTAATCAGTATCCTCAATCTCCCCACGGACAGCCTCCCATGTATGGCAACAATGGTATGTACACACCAGGAGGCAGCCACACCGGCGCACCTCCACCTTATGCCGCTCAGCAGTCGCCATACGGCCAGATGGTCATGAGCCAGCCGCCGGCACAGATGCCAGCCGCAAACTATGGCGCCGTGCCGCAACCGAATCTATACCAACAAGCCACAGTTCGAGCAGGCCGTCAGCGAGCGTCTACCATGGACCAGCAACAGAGCGGAATCCCCGCCGCGATCCAGAGAGTCGCAAGTCACCTGGACCCAAGCCAACCCATTCGACTGCAGCCAAGCCCCGCGTACTATCCCCCGCCTGCCGATGGTATGGGGATGACAGATCCCGGTGCAGGTAGAGTTGCCGGTCGGCGAGACAGTCGAGCACAAAGGGGGGGTGCCAGAGGCAGCAACCGTGATTTTATCCGGAACTTGGAAGAACGCACGCTCGAAGAGGGGTTTAGTAATCAGAATTCGTGGCACTGAAAAAGTTGCGCGGGATCTAGAGAGCCCATAGTAACATCCATATCCTGCGTGCGTATGACTGCGCCCCCCCCCTAAGATCCCTCCACGGCCCCGTTTGGCTATATCTTGGGAGTCCTAAGGCTCGGTCAATCTCGACCGAACGAAGACTCGGAGATAGTGTGATGGATGTTGGTCCCAACTACCGCGTTCAAGACGAGAGGTTGGTGAGACAGGTATATAAAATACCTTACGAAGCGCACCATCGAATACGATTGCCAGAGGGGTCCCAACCCGGGTCCGGCTCTTGCTGAAGAGCTTTGTTAGACGCGGAATCGCCGGCCCAGCCATTTGGCCAAAGGGCTGAGAACCGGTTTCCGTCGGGAGAATGAAGAACCCCATCTAGCTAGACGTGGCTCGAAGACGCCTGGTTTCCATGCGCCGCAGATGCGTCCTTTCGGATGCTTCTTTTGTATTTCCTCTTTTCGACTACCTTTTATATTCTGAATCGCAATGGATGACTTCTGTAGTGATAACACGGCTATAGCAGCTGGACGTCTAGCCTTCCTCCCTTTGAATTGAGCAGGGGCTCTATCCGCACGAGCGGCCGTAGAATGTAGTCAAATGGGCAACCGAAATTCTAAGTTGCCGGGAATGACAGGAAACCCCCCAAAAAGAAAGAAAAAAGAAAGGAGGGTTGTTATAATGCACGACAGGCATCGGCTACCTTTCGTGGCGTCATTACCCAAAGAGTAGTATATGGGAGGAAGCATTCTGAGTTATGCATAAAGCCAGCATAGCAAACTTGCAACTATTGAATGAAATTTTTGGATTCTCACCATAATCTTTTAGCAATCTCTGCATTTTTTTCGTTTCATCGGATCATCCTAGCCTCGTATCTTCATTGTCTAGAGCAAGGATTGTACATGACCATAGGCGCCGCTTCAGAATTCCGAACAGCTTCACGCCTTCCCGTCGTACGAGGTGGTTCATCTGATAATACGACTGTGTATACAACTTGTTCGAAGTATAGTTGTAGAGTCGACTGTTGAGGTTAAAGGGTTTGACTTTTCGGGTTGAGTTTTGGATGTCTTTGACCTCGGATATATGTTATAATTCTGCAGCTCTTTAAATCGTCGCATAATTGTCGGTACTGTAGAATGAGTGTACTATCGAGGATACGCAATTTGAAATTGTCGTTAGGGTAGCCCATGGATAGCTACAATTGACATTATCCATCCCATCCCTTGGGACTAGATACGTAGGCACTTGCGACTGACATACATCGATAGAGAGGGATATTAGTTGTGTGTGTCCAGTCCATGTGAAAACATCTTCTACTGGATTTCTATAATTAATTTTCACTACCTATGTAATCAAGCCTGGTAGTTAACCTCACGAGAAGCCGTCCCTATACAGCAGATGCTGTTCCCTTCCCTGAGCGCCCCCATATGATATGAATGCCTTTGCGATCCTATCCATGTGCAAGGAGCAACACCTGGTTCACGCGCCACTAATAGTACAGAAGAATAGGGGTATTTTACGCCGGGGTTCAATAGAGTACGCAGCGCGTCTGGCCCGCAAGGCTACTGGGCTCGGTTTCGACACCGGTCCCCTTTTTGGCGGGAAGAGAGGTGGCGCACTGGATGAGCGTCTGTGACCAGAGGCCAACCATGGGCCTGAGGCGTTCTCGTAAGAATGTTCCAATGGCGAATTGGAGTCGCGCTCGGACTGACTATATCCTACAGATGCGTTCTATCGCCCTTGTCGGTACGCGCGGTCTCTGCGGTATCCCGCATTATTATTACCCTTTGCCTGCTGCGTCGAAACCAGCTTATCGCTATATAAGCCTTGATCTGTGTCTTCAGTGTCCATAGCCTCATTAAAGCCCAGGGATCCATCAACAAGCACACTATTGCCACCGAGGCGGGTCTCGTTATTGAGCTGGGCACGGGGTCCTCTAGGTGGCTGTACGTAGCCACCGGGCTTCATGTAAACGCTTAATGTTCGACCATCGGCCTGTGGGCGTGGCAAGTTGGTCAGTTCCTGTCTTGAATAGACGATTGGATGCAGTGGATGTAGCTTACAGTCTGTTGGTCAAATCTCTCTATTACCCGATCGGCGCCCTCTTTGCTCTCGAAGACTATCTCGGCAATGACAATCGGGTGGGTCTTAACCAGCCGACAGCTGTTGATGAGCCCCCCTACCGGGGTTAAGGCGCTCTCGATGTCGGCGGCTGTGGTGCCGGGTGCGAGATTCTGCGCCAGCACCGCGAATGGGCCGGCCAGCCCCTTGATGGTAAAACCGCGCCCCTGGTTTGAATCGGCGACGTTCATCTGTTGGGTGTGGTTCGATGACGCTGCAGTCCGTGAAAAGGCATTTGCCAATTTGGTTGCACGGTTCGGGTTCGGCCGTACATTCGGCGCGGTAGGCCTGGTCTTAGGGGGAGCTGTGCCGGGAGCGTGGACACGAGCGGCGAGCGAATTGGGCGCCGGTTGCTGCGCTCTCGGCCGTCGGCCGTCTTGTGTGTTATGGAGATCGTGTGTCCAATCACCATTGATATTGCCAGCGGGAACGCGGGCTCCGACCGACACACGCTGTATATACATGTGAGCTCTCAATCCTACCAAAAAGGGGTCACTTGGAAATTGGAAGTAAACGGACCTTCTTGACGCCGACGCGGCTGGCGAGGGAGCCACCGGTGCCGGGTTTCAAGGGCGCGCTGGCTCGGCGCTGGCTGTCTCTGGAAAAGATGCGCGCGGCAAGTTCCTCATTCCGCTTGCGCTCTCGGCCTTGATTGATAATCTTCTCGAATTCGAGTGCGTGTTTCTGCTTCTCTTTCGATGTCATATTCTCGGCTGTGCCGCCGAAATGTCGGCGTAGATAATAGATGGAAGGAGGTGCTAAGCGGCGATCGCACGAGGATCTTACAAAAACGATGTGTTGGCTTCGGAGGCGAAGAGCACGATACAAATAACGGACCGTTGAGAGGTAATATGGGTAGAACGATGTTGGTTGATGGGTTGATGATGGATGCAGGAATGGCTTGGGGCTTCCGGCGCGCGCGTTGAAGTTCAGTTACCTAGCTACAGTACTTTAATTCCTGCAGGGGTTAAGAGAATAGACCCACTAGTTAGTACCTACCAGAGTCTAGGTAACTTAGGTAGTGCAGACTTGGTAGGTACTCCACTGCTTGCGGGTATCTGTGGCTCGTGAGCATGTTGTGGTGTGGCTGAGTCAGAGTACGTAAGTACCTAGACAGTCAGCACTTATATGGGGAAGAAGCGCGCGCACTGACCACAAGGGATGCCAGGCGATTAGGGTCAAGCGAGGACTGGGACCAGCTGGCTCCCACACAAACTTGGTCGACCAGGGGAAAATTGTCGGCTCTGATTTTTGGGGCGGGCCTCTCTACACCAGAAAACTTCGAGACTCAACCACCATCCACACATCACATCTCCTTCTCTCACCATCTCGGATTACGCACAGTAGACCGGCACAATGGGTCGCGTTGTAAGTGCCAGCTACACGGACCGCACTACACGGACCGCACGACCGCACTGCCTCGGGGACAATCGAATGCTGACCGCGACGACAGATCCGTAACCAGAGAAAGGGTAACGGCGGTATCTTTAGTAGGTTGACCTCGAATTGCCGCCATCTGCTGCATCGCCATCGTACTCACCCTTCTCGCTAGCCGCCAACACCCGCCTGCGAAAGGCCCCCGCCAAATTCCGAAGCCTCGACTACGCCGAGCGCCATGGCTACATGCGTGGTGTCATTAAGGAGATCATCCACGACCCCGGCCGTGGTGCGCCTCTCGCCCGCGTCGTCTTCCGTGACCCCTACAAGTTCAAGCAGGTCAAGGAGACCTTCATTGCCAACGAGGGCATGTACACCGGCCAGTTCATCTACGCCGGCAAGAACGCCGCCCTGACCATCGGAAACGTCCTCCCCCTCGCATCCATGCCCGAAGGTACCGTCGTTTCCAACGTCGAGGAGAAGGTCGGTGACCGTGGCACCCTCGGCCGCACATCCGGCAACTACGTCACCATTGTCGGTCACAACCCCGACGAGGGCAAGACCCGTATCAAGCTCCCCTCCGGCGCCAAGAAGGTCGTCAGCAGCAACTCCCGTGGCATGATTGGTATCGTCGCCGGTGGTGGTCGTACCGACAAGCCCCTCCTCAAGGCTTCGCGTGCCAAGCATAAGTTCGCCGTCAAGCGCAACTCGTGGCCCAAGACTCGTGGTGTTGCCATGAACCCTGTCGACCATCCTCACGGTGGTGTAAGTTCCAGACGACATGATGGGAGGGGAAATGCGGGAAACATGCTGACAAGGGCTATTAGGGTAACCATCAACATATCGGTAAGGCTTCGACCATCTCAAGATACGCGGCACAAGGTCAAAAGGCGGGTCTTATTGCTGCCAGGCGGACGGGTCTGCTCCGTGGTACGCAAAAGACAAAGGAGTAAATTGTTTCTCCTGGTCACTGGTTTATCAAGGCGGTTGGAGTTTCACTGTTGCTCTTTGCATCTTCAGGTACAGGCGAGTCGACATGAGATAGGCTCAATGGGAAAGTACCCGGCATCAAATTCTGCATTACCACTCTTCGGAAGACTCATATACGAAGTGACGCGAGGCGTGAATGGATGCTACCAAACTCCTACGTGTGAAGATGTCATGGTCGTAGGGACTACACACGAGAGCCAAAACAAGATAGGCGGACTCCAGACTACGGGCTGGATATGTGTAATGAAGAAAAAAAGAAACGACGTTACCCAACCAAGTGTAAAGTTGGCGTAGGTAGCTCATTTCGGATGCATCGTGATGAGATCGCTCGGCAGAGCCAGCCAGCAACAAACAATTCTCCCAAATACAGGGTCCTCCCACTGGCAAATGCGTCTGGCAAGGCTGCTAGCATGAGCTCGACCACCACTAGTAGATGCTAGTAGACGGCTACCTATGTACCTGGTACCTGGGTAAGCAGTTTGATGTTGTAACAAGCACTTTCCCATTTTCCTTTGCCTGCCCGCTTGTTACATGTTACATAAGTACCCATGTAGCGGATTACTGTATTTAAAAGGTGGCCCCCCTTTTTGTCGGCTGGTCGGCCCCACCAAGAAACCCCACCATCAATCGCTCCCCCGGCGTTCTATAAATTATTACCCCTCCATCGTCAAGGCCTTCACACGCCAGTAGTATCCCATCCCATCCTCTCACTTTTACTCTGGTCCCGTAATCCCACCTTCGAGTTCGCTTGAATTCCCTTCACTATGGCCGCCAGCAAAGAATTCTCCCTTCTGTGCTTGGAGAACCCCCTCCTTGGTAGGTCTTGTCTTCATTGACTTGGATAGCTCCATCCGATCCGTATAATAAACAGTATAAGCCGAGCCCCCCCTATCGTGGGTAGCCTCCGATGGAGTATACATATATATGTCTTATCAACGTCCAGATGACAATTTTCCCAAATTTCCCGCTCGTGACGCCATTGGCTTAGTCCATTGGCGAACCTCCCCGACGTTCCGAGGCGCATCTCGCTGACATGTGGCGCGAACCGCAACAGACATCCAAGCCTTCGCTAACGAGGAGATCCTGAACAAATATGGCCTGAAGGCGAACGACGCGATCCTGGCCGAGGAGAAGCACCTCCCGATCTACGAGGAGCTGCTGAACAACTTCGACGCGAAGCTGATCGCCGGTGGTGCCGCCCAAAACACGGCCCGTGGCGCCCAGTACGTCCTGCCCCCCAACAGTGTCGTGTACCTCGGCGGTGTAGGCGACGACAAGTACGCCGCCATCCTGCGCGATGCCGTCAAGCAGGCCGGCCTCCGTGTCGAGTACCGTGTCGACCCTAAGACCCCCACAGGCCGCTGCGGTGTCGTCATCACCGGCCACAACCGCTCGCTCTGCACCGAGCTCGGCGCAGCCAACCTATACGACATCGACCATCTCAAGAAACCCGAGATCTGGAAGCTTGCTGAGAACGCCGACTTCTACTATGTCGGTGGTTTCCACTTCACCGGTATGTCACTCGTGACGGCTCTGCTCTTCTTCTCTCCTCTCTGTCTTTGTCCTTGTCCTGTCCTCGTTTTCCTCCTCCCCCTTAGCTACTACCGGGGCTCAAGCTAACAAAATACAACCTCCCACAGTCTGCCCACCAGCTATCATGGCTCTGGCTGAAGAGGCCGCAGCTAAGAACAAGACGTTCATCGTGAACCTGTCTGCGCCTTTCATCGCGCAGTTCTTCAAGGACCAGCTGGACGCCTCGGCCCCGTACTGGGACTACATCATCTGCAACGAGACCGAGGCCGCCGCCTACGCCAATTCCCACGGCCTCGAGAACATCGCCGAGGACATCCCCGCCATCGCCAAGGCCCTCGCGAACCTGCCCAAGAAGAACACCCAGCGGCCCCGCATTGCCGTCATAACTCAGGGCACGAACCCTACCCTCGTCGCCGTGCAGGGTCAGGACGCGGTCAAGCAATACCCCGTTCATGTCATCAGCGCCGACAAGATCAACGACACCAACGGCGCCGGTGACGCCTTCGCCGGTGGCTTCGTTGCCGGCCTCGTCCAGGGCAAGAACATCGATACGGCCGTGGATATAGGCCAGTGGCTTGCGGCGTTGAGCATCCAGGAGCTCGGTCCTTCGTAAGTTTTCTTTTTTCTTTCATATGTATCTCCCTGGTTTGTCAGTTTCGTATACAGGCAAGAATCATGTCCCGACCGGTTCCAAGTGGGAGACATGGCGCAACAATCATTGTCCATTCATATCTAGCTGTCTGTCTAGAGAAGCGATCTGAGACGAGCCATTTCCTGCGACCATGGACGATAATCACGCTCAACGACATTCTCCATTAATCCTTGCTCTCCAAGTCAAAACCCTCTCCTCAACACAAACTCTCCCTGCGAATACCTTGACACATCCGGATCGTATCTAACGTCTTCATCACAGGTATCCCTTCCCCAAGCAGACATATCAACCTTCTTCTTAATCAACCACCTGAATCCGCCTGATCTCGGGAGGCGAGACATAATGAGACAGAGAGAAGATGAAGCGAGTGAAATGATAGCATTAGGTACCGTCCACCTGGTACACTTTGGCGTTACTCAACTTTACGCAAAAGGGGCCGGCGTTCTAGATTGGGCAGGGTTAGGTTGGGTTGATTTGGGCTTGGCTGGCTTAGCATGCATGGCATTTGCGATGGCGAAACGAAAAGATCAAGAAGACTTTTCTCTCTTTTCTTTTTTATGTGATATCATTTGTTGGGTTTCAACAACTGGAAAACTTCCAATCCATTTCAAATTTTACGCAACACGAGAAATCAAAATTTGATCCAAGCGTGTGCGCGCTAGCAAGATGACGTACCGCGACTCCGGAGAGCTTTGAGGCTGGAAGCCTCTGCAGGTTGTAATATAGCGACTGGAATGGCTTGCTGAAAGCTAGAAGGTCTGCCGTCTTGCATTCTTGTAGTGGATAGTGCGGGTGCTACTAACTCCTGAGCAGTTTGTATGACTCGTAAAAGGGCACGCGTCATTCCATTTTCCTGAACATGCCGGTGTTCATCTTCCACTCGGTACCCTCTGGGGGTCTTGGGGATGTCAGGAGCAGAGGTCACTGAAGCATATCATCCCTTCGGGCGCGGTTTGCGGTCGTTATCCATCATCGCTGCTTGTAGGATCTGTTGATCGTAGGGGAGCTCCGAGGTACCGATTGCCGCCTTGAGCTGGTTGCGGAAATGAGTGGGATCGGCCCTATTATTGACACCATCTCCCAATCGGCCGAATGGGGTTGTGGCGTTGTAGTAATGACCATTACAGGCGACGAAATTCGCCGGTGCCGCAGATACGGGGTCTGGGGTGCCAGTGATCAGACTACTGGGGTTTGAAAAAGCCAGGGAGGAGGCGGCAGTTGAAGGTTCATTCTGCCAAGCCGAATACTGCTGGCGATAACGTGATGACCCCTGGCCTTGACCCCACGTGTGCTGAGTATCATAGTTGTTGTTGGTAGACGTTGGAGTCGCTACGAAACGACTGGCACCCGCGGTTGAAGCCACCTGTCCTAGTTCCGGTCTGCCTTGACCTGGCGGGCCGAGTGGATTTTGTAGGTTGACTGTGTTAACCTGTTGGCTGGGTGAGCGTCCTAGGTTTGAGCCTCCTGCTTGAAACGGATTTTCGGCCATTCCATTTCCCTGTCCCCACACCGCAGCTGTGCTTGTAAAACCATGCATGCTGCTCTCCGGTGACGGACTGTTTGCGGCCAGTCCATGTTGGGCGAGCAAGCTGGACCTCAGGGTATCAAGGACGGCATTGCGCGAATCTTCCAGCGTATCTAGTCCATGGCCTTTTCGTGAGAGACCCGGGCTTGGTGCCATTGGGACCGGCGAAGCTTGCAAATATCTTGGGTTTTGTCCCGGGGATAAAGCATTATAATGAGTCTGGTTGTAGGATGCACTAAGACCATCAAGGTATGACGATGGGGCGAGCCCGTTAAGCTGACCGCCCGCGCTTCTTGGTACGTTATGACCGTTGGGACTTAATTGGTTTTGATCTTGACTGTTTGTCCGATGGGGGGTAGGTTTGTAAACCAAGTCCCATGGAAGGTATGGGATCGGTTTAGATACGGGAGATGGTTGAGCAGGGCTGGCTTCATGTCTACCAAATATCTCATTTGCCGTGGACGAATGCATGCCGTAGCTTGGTTCCGCTTGGGCCTGGCTCGACCCCGGGCGAATATCGTCGCTAGGATCCAAAAGCTTGTTAACCATATTGACCATCTCATCATCTTCCAATAAATCCGAGTCTTGGTAATGTGTGGATAGTTTACTCAAACAATTGCCGTCGTATTTGTTCGATGTAGTGTCCGTTTCAGAGCCATTTGCTTTTCGGCCATTCACGGAAGGCAAAATAGGGCCGTCTCTTGTACTATGTGTTCGCGGCTCTTCTGTTTCCTGCTCCGTAGAGGTTTTCAAGCTGTTCTTGGTGTCTCCGAAGCTAAGTTTATTCAAGAGACAAGACAAGGTAGTTTCATCAGAAGAGAGTGATGTCGTTGTTCCATCAACGAATAGCCAGGTCTCAACGTCCCGCCCCCGATCAGTTCGGGTCATTAACACTATGGGAAATTTGGCGCTTCCTACCAGAAGCAATCCACAGTAGATGATGTCCCGGATGCGCCAGACTGCTTCCGTCTCTTGCTTAAATTCGCGACCAAAGACGTTCTTGTGAGGCTTCTGTGTTCTGGCACGTTCCGGGGGAACTGAGTTTCTTTGCTCTTCTATATGGAGAAACAAAGGCAGTGTTCGATCACTGAGAGGCCGAAGGCCTTGCGCCTCAGTATCTTCAGGCAGGAGATACTTTGATGGGGCCGTGTCCAAGGTAGGACCAATGTAGCGAGTAAGTGCTGTAAGCACGTCTGCGAGAAGCCGATAGAGATCTGTAATATGTGGCTCGAGGTATTCTTGGTACTGCACCAAGTCGGCTCTAGTAACATACGACCAGGCCAAATACAGACGAAAAAACGGGAGAAGCATGAGTAGACTCGGTGTAAAAGCAACACAGCTGTCGCCATCATTGGGCTTGTTATTGGTGGACACAACAGTAACTGGGTCGTCACGCAATGTACGATGGATCGTTCGAAGCAGCATCAACATCATGCGGACGTTGAATCGCAATAAAAACTGGCACGACTGTGAACCTTCCATAGTCCACGAAGCTAGTACTTAAGTTTAGTGCAAGCTAAGAAAGACGCGTTAAGAGGATCTCGGGACTTACATTTAACTTTTTCCGTCGAGATGTCATAGGCAGCCATATTAATAAGAATCATTTTAAGCAATGACTTATCGCCAGAGTCTGTACGTTTCAACGCAACCTCAGCACGATGCAAGACTTCCTCTTCTAGCTCGGATTGCTGTGAAAAGTGCTTTCCGTGGAAGAAGAATGCATGGAGTCGCACAAACCATGTTAACATGGCTTGTGATGGGTCTTTTGACGACCCCTTTTTGGCCTGTGCAGAGCTTTCAGGGCTTTTAAATTCGCGTTCAAGGTTTTTAAGTGCAAGTTCGTGCGGCCTGCTGACGGCTATTGCACGGTGAAAATGATAGACTATATCAAAGTGCTGGCTTGGAATTTGGTGTAGTACAGCTAACTGATGATGAGCAGAGCCATCATCGGGATCAAGACTATTTGCCAAGCTGTAGTAGTCGGCAGCCTTGTCAAAAGTGGTCTTGGAGAATTTATCGGACAATTGGCATCGGTATCGAGCTAGGTCACCCATGTGAACTAAAGTCATCTGGCAGGACTTTAGGACCATCGCGCGCAAAGGCGCAGGGTGGGAAACATTCTCGGCCAGCTGCTCGATAGGCTGCGATTTCATTTTACGAGCAACCTGCTGCAGCTCGGGAATTGTGAACCGCTGGTGCAGTTTTTGTATATATACGGCGTAAAACTCTCCCGAGGTTTTTAGAAAATCCCGACAGAGTTTGTCCAGCTTACGCCGCTGCACAACCTGGTTCGGCGTGTTGAGACGGCCCAGGGCCTTTCTGTATTCGCCATTCATGAAAACGTGAGACTGCCAGAGGGCATTCTCCACTCTTCTTGCGACTGCATATTCGAAGTCGTGGAAGATGACATTCATGCAGGCCAGGCGGAACCTATGATATAATGAGCACCAAGTCACGAAGCCGTCACAAAGAGCTGTGCATACTCAGATATAATCTGCTCGGCTTCCTCGAAGCGAGTGGTATAATTAACGGCACCACGTTCCTTTGTTGCGTTCGAGAGCTTCGCTTGGATATTGGCACGAATCTTTTGGGCATTCCTACGAGACCAGGTGTTAGTTAGGTGCACAACAGTAAGGCCCTACTACTCTCCATAGCGCGAAACGTACCCCCAGTGCGCCCTTGCTATATCTCTCTGGTCCGCCATGGCGATAGTGCTGCAGGTAATCAACGGTGCGATTAATCAGGTCTGGTTCGGCGTGGTGAGATTGTAGAGACGGAGAGGCACCCTATCCGGGGTGCGCGCAGAAGCTGAAATGGGCCGCAAGTGGGCGGCGCAAGGCTCACAGCCAAGGTCTTGGATCACACAAACTGAACTTGGTGTCGTAAATGCACAGGAGGGCCATAATTCTGCTGGTGAGGCGATCGAGGGTTGGGGCGCGCCGCAGTCGAAGGGTTGGCCGTGATAGCGATGTTGTCGAAGGCCAATAACAGGAACATTGGGGTGGAGATGATGCACGGCAGGAGATGCAAAACAGAAACCAATGGCAAAAGTAGAAGGAGTGTTGGACGACGGCAATGGATGCGATTGCAGATGGCAGTGTCGCGAACGTCGGCGGTCGTCTGCGGCAGTGCGGGAGAAGATGAGATGTTGTTGGTTGGTGCAGGTGGTGTGGTGGATTGAATGGGTGGACGGTGGAACGGGCGGCCAATGTTGACAAGGCGAGGCCCGGCGGCTTGGGGGACTTTTGAGCCTGGGGGAAGTGCGAGGGGGGTCGCTTGACGTTGCCCGATCAGAAAGCTACCTATAGTTAACTACAACCTGGGTCCCTACATGTTCCCTATTGAGAACCCTACAGGCTTTTGCTAGCTTTTGCCCGGCCCGTCGCCAAACCCTGTCTACATGCACGCAACGCGGTTCTACCCCGCTGCCGCGTTTGGCTTAGGGGCCCTAAATACATATGTACATACCTGTAAAGGTGTACGTTTGCGATCTTTTAGGCCTCTGCACTAATGTTACCCGTAACCAAGTAGAGATTTGTTACACCTTTTCATTAGGACCTAAATATCAATAAGTTTTGTTTTGTTTCAGCTGATACAATACCTAGGTAAACATAGAGTATTTACGCAGCAGAAGCTGGAGTTTCATGGATACCCACAGAAAAGAAAACGAACTTTGGGAGTTCAAGAAACGCCTTATTTGAAGAAATTGACATGAGCTCTGGTTTTTTGTGTTGTTGGCAAATCTAAACATGTGATTGATCTCTTCACTAGCCCCAGTAACATTTCCTGTGCCATAGGTACCCAAAATGGCCCACTGCAGCTTCATACACATGGCACCCTCTTCCCTTGACCGCTACCCCAAACGTAGGCCTTGAGACTGGGTAGAATCTCGCTCTCACACGTCAAAAAGACCTCTTGGAAACTCATATCCATTACTCCAGTCGGACTGATAGTCCCGTTGTTCTTGCAAAAGATATCATTTTATGACTGACAATACCGAACCCCATCGTCGCCTTCACCTCGCCCCTCCCAATCAAGGAAGGACACCCTTTGTTCATAACGCCCCGAGCGATCAACGCGAGACGAAGTACCAAACTTGCTAATGTAATAATCCCCATCCTACCATCTACCACCTCATACAAGATGAAGCGCTCACGCGAGCCTGAAGAAGAATACTCCCAAGACAGTATCAGCGTTTCCGATGGTCTTCGACCGGAAGGAGTACCACAACCCGCCACTAAGATCACAGAACTCGACGAGTCAGCCGTTGACACAAGCTCGGACATTGCAATGAGATGCTCGCTCCCACCACATCGAGAGGCGTTGTCCTTCATGACGTACGGAGACTACGAAGCTCACTATAGCAAGACACACACGAACCGGTGTGCCGAGTGCCGCAAAAACTTCCCCTCGGAGCATTTGCTCAATGTCCATTTCGAGGACTGCCATGATGTCTTTGCAGCCGTCAAGAGGGAAAAGGGCGAGCATACAGTGCGTCGCAACCCCTTGTAACTCAGTTGTACAGCTCCTGACTATTTATTTAGTACTCTTGTTATGTAGAAGGGTGCGATCGGAAATGCAGGACCCCTTACAAGAGACGCAGCCATCTCATTGACAAGCACATGTATCCAAAGAATTACTTTTTCGCACTCACCAAAGATGGTATTGACGGGAGACAGTCCCTTTTGATAGACGAAGGACACCGCCGTCGGAGGTCATCAACCGCAACCACCGGGAGTATCTCTAAAACATCACAACGAAGACAGAGCCTCCGGCAATCAGAGGTGTCGAAGCCGCATGGAGATGAGCAAACGGAGGCGGTACCGGCAGGCTCGCGGGAATCGCCGAGAAAATCTTCTTCAGCAGACGTCCCTGAAGTCGAGATGAATGATTTAACAGCCGCGATGTCGGCATTGCAGTTTATCCCTACGTCCGTGAAATTCGGACGAGGTAGGGGGAAAGCCGGATTCGCAAAAAAATGAATTATGATTGGAACGATGTAGATGAAGATAGACGTGATCCATATTATGAAGTCACAATAACTATAACGAATAACGCGAAAACGATGACATTTGGATTAATAGTCTAACCTTTAACACTAGACAAGAAATTAGAACATGATGTCTACTCTTTTATTGAGAGAATAGATAATGCTTAGAATTCGACCTCGCAAACCTGTTTGCCATAAGCCGTGCCCTTGTGAAAATCCTCAACGCCGCAATGCCGGGTATTTCTTGTTAAATGAAAACGATCCCAACGCCATTTAGTCACTCGATGCACATCCCCTACAGCCACAATTAACACACTGTACATCCTGTTCATCCTTCAATTGTGCCTTCGGTACGCGGCAGATACAGGTCGATTGAAAATTTGTCTCTTTAGTTTGTATGCACCTTAAACAGCAAAGCTAGATAGGGGGAAAAGAGCAGAGTTAGTGATATGTCGGAGAGCGCAGATAGGAAACGACTTTAGGTGCGGCCGTCGAGTTTTCAAGGTCATATGCCATTGCCAACCCTACCAACATATAGAACCCTATGTCGTACGTACCTTCTCATATCCCTGCTTCTTCCACTTGGCGATGAGGATGGGGTCGGCATAGCCGTTCTTGAGCAGCCAGTCGTACAGCTGCTTGCTGATGGCCTCCTTCTCGTAATAGAGCTCGTAAACGTAGCGACTGCGCTGGTGGGCGATCTGGAATATGGGCCACTGCGCCTGGTGCTTCGGCACATTGTTTGTCGGGGTGTTTTGCGCGTCCTTCATCTTGATGCCGAACACTTCGAGGTCATCCCGGATGTCGTCGAAGCCGGCGGGCGGCTTCTTGCCCCGCGCGGCGTGCGAACGGATGGCAGGCATGGCTGCTTTCTTCTCTCGGCTCCCTCGGTCAATTCGTGATTGTAGGAAGACGTATTGTGGGCGGATAAGTTGTGATGGTTTAAGCTCGATAGACTATGTTCGTGTTGATGCGGGTTGGATGGTAGTGGGGCAAGGCTGCCCTGCTGTTGCAGCTATGAAGGCTTAGCGGAAGAGGAAGCTAGCGCCACACCTTACTATTAAGCCTGTCACAACAGTGCAGTCTCTTCATCCATTCTACATCATATTACGCACAATGGCATTGCCTGGTACAGCCTCGACTAGATCCTGTTTATTTAAGAATCCATTCTCAAAGAAAGGGAAAAAAAAAGAAAAAAGTTTAAAAAGCAGGCTAGCACGAATTCGGCATCTTATTCACGTTTTATGAAGTTTATAGATGCAGAACGTTTATATACACCACCATTTATTGGCTAGTCAAGTTGAGCGAGAGCTGCTCTTGTTCTAGGAAAGTTCTCAATTGGAACGTTGGTTGCGAGTACATGAAGCGGAGTTAGCAACGCATTAGCGTTAGTAACAGTTAATGTTGGATTCCCTTGTAAAAACAATAAGTATAGAAAAGAGCAAGTAGGATCATACCTACCTTACATAGCCCCCATACGATCGTAGAAAGCCCCCATAAGTTGGTTGAGAACCCAGACTATCTCCAGTATCTCCTTACTGTTGAAGACTTTATGGTACAACAAATGGAATTGTCTTGGCCCAGTTTTGCTTGCATCTGGTATCCGCATATCAGCTGTTGTTTAGTCAACCGACATACGCCGCCGACTGATCTAATGCTCCTTTTGATCGGCAAGTTCAATTGTTAGATTAGCTTGCTATCTGGTCGGTTGTTCCACTATCATATCAGTTGTGCTACTATCGTATCGGTCGTGGTACCAGAGACCGGGCGGTTCAGTACATGGAGCTGAACAGAACCAGCGCCCAACGCCAAATAACTTATAGTGCTGGAATTCTTCACTTATAGATTCCATATTAAATAAGGAAGAGATTTGATTTCTTTTTTATACGAAGTACAACAAGCAAGTAGCTAGATTGCGTTAACGATTACTTCATTAAGAAGCATTGTGGTAAAAACTACCTATGGATACGCCGGTATAATTTATCTGTCTGTTAGTTTGTATTCGAGCTGAGCGGCTGGCACAACCGTGAGACTTCCTAACGACGCAGCAAGACCGTTTTGGTATTTTTTTAAAGAAAGAAAGAAAAACATAGCAAACTGTTCCAGTTTGTGCAGAGTTAGGTAGTCTTCTTAGTAGACGTCGAGCGGCTCAAGCTAGCGCCACACCTCGAAATGTATGACTAAGCGATATGTGGCTGTGGACAATAGCCTCCGAGGGTCTATCCGAGCTTGACGTCGCTGGAATGGTCCTCATGCTACAACAACGCAACAGAGACCACATACAATGGCGGTGACACCCACACAATTCGCGCGCGTAACGCGCCAGTGTCAGTAAATGATCGCCATGACTTGACTCAAGCTAATTGATGTCGCAGCGGCCAGCTGGAACGATGCAAAGCGACGAGTGCTTGCCGCCTACCGAGAATGGATCCGAGCCGTATGTTTCCCCGTCTTCTCCCAGCAGCGGTCTTCATACCGGTCAACCGTCTTCGGCCGATACCCGCTGCGGACTAGCAATGCATTGGCTTACCCGAATGGACTGTCGGCAGGCTCCTGAGATCCAGACCATGTACTCTGTCCCGTTTCCCGTATCCACCATCCGCACGCGCATGCGACAGGAATTCGAGAGGCACCGATACGTGAACAAGCTACCGGTTGTCGACGTCCTAATCCAGCAGAACAATGCCGAATATCAGGTGTGTTGAGCGTCTTCGATGTTCTCCGAAGTTTGCTTGGCCATTAAGGCCCGACGAGCGAACTTCGGAAACAAGAACGTATGCGGTACCATTTTGCTGATATCCCATCACACAGGAAATGATGAATTTCTGGAAACAAACCACACACGTCATGTCGTACTTCGAGTCTGAGAACTTCCGGGGATCGGATAGGCTACCACGGAACTTCATGCAGGGTTTCTTGGAAGCAAGTACTCATGGTCCACGAACCTATATGCAGTTTGACTAACATGTCCCAGGGTCGCAACTAGATATGGGTATCAAAGTCCCTTGTAATGTACATAATAGAACAAGAAGCCTGGTTACTCCGCCAATTGTGGTTTTATCTTACGCCAAACGCCGCACTATGCGCTGTACCTCATTCAACTTTGTATCTCCATGGGCTAAGCCCGCCCTAAAGCTCGACGCAACATCATCGGCTTGGCCAGTCAGTGTTTTCCTGCCATGAAGCTATCTCTTTGTGTCCAAAATTCTTCAGACACCACATCACACAAATCCTCCAGATCTTGGAGACCTTTTTCTAATGCTGCGGTGGCCGTTGTTGTGTCTTGGAGGATCCACGTTAGTCAGGTCATCACATGAGTAATTGGGCTCGTCGATGAAAACCCTACCATAAGTCTGAATTCTCAGATTCATCTTTTCCTCCGACGGGTGAGGGATGGCATAAGCGCAGAATTCGACATCGGGACTGATACTTAGGTTAACCACCATCTAAGCGTAGAGTAAGGGGAACATGGATAGCTCCATTTCACATACTTCTTCATGATAATGTATCGCAGAGCGTTGCCGAGTGTATGACCCTCCTTAAGGAATTCAAAGGATGCGGCTGTGCTCGTAGATCCTGGCAGCTGGAATTTCATTCATGTTAATAATGTCGATATAGAACCCAGAGAACCAATGCCGCAAAACTCACAATGCGAACTCTCTGCGGCTCTTCGCTCTCTTCCTCTTCACCAAGACCATTGTCCTCTTCGTCTTCTTGCATGGGGTCACCACCTTCTTGGCTGTCAACGGGCTGCTGTGCCGATGGAGGAGCGGCATCCTCCATGTTGGCGTCCTCTACACTAGAGGCGCGAGCTTTTGTCGCTGAAGGCATGTTTCTTTTCTTAAGTATAGCTCCACGGCTATTGTGTAAGTGAAGGAGATCAGAATAACTGATTGGTTATATGTTTCACTGTTCCATATGCTTTTGCAAGTCACTGAGGTGCTGAAATTTTGGCGGGGCTGACGGCAAAGCTTCACTATAAAATTCAACGCCAAATTTTTTCTGGGTCCTTAGCTTGCCTCCACTAATGACAGCCTTGCCCGCAGCTGTGAGCGTCTGGCAGGTTGCTTCTTCGGGGCAGATCAATCATGTCCCTCATTCATCTACAGGAACTAGACTACTGTGAATCTCCCAGCACTCAGGATAAGAAGCAATAAGCTGCAATCATTTCCGAATAATCAATTAATATAAATACTGACTGTCGAGAACGGAGTGTGAGCGGAGAACACTAAAGCCAAACATAATTGTTTACTACAGCACTACAACGCAATCCATGCATTAATATGCAAAGGAAGAATCGATAGTTCGCCTCATTGGCGCGCGGCAAGAGAGCCTCGCAGGCCTCCGTAGAAGCCGGACCGGCCCTATTCCTCAATAACGACCGAGTCGCGAATAGAAAGATCTCCGTCGCCCGTTGATTATACATACAGTACTAGTTCGTACTCTGCCTATACTGCTCTGCCAAGCCGGTCCCCACAATCATAATCGAGGATGCAGCCCGTTTGTTCGCTTGGGCCATCCGTCACAATAAGTGTTACAGTGCCGCATGCAACTGCGATGCGGGCCAGTCCATAAGCGAATAGTATCCGAGTCTAGACTTTACCAGGCCAACGTTCGGACGCACGTCTGATATGAGGACAATGACAATCACCCTCGACTTTCCATCCAAGCTTTCGTGAGCGCGGTGGAAAATTCGAGCGATCAGCGAGCGATTCCCTGAACCCCAAGGTTCCCAACATACATAGTATTACCGAATGTTGCCTTACAACTGCAGTGTGTAACGGCAGTATTCCGCACTCACGTCAGCAACATGAGACGTTGGTTCATGTCACATTGATAAGATGGCGAAAAGACACGGCGCGAGCAGTGCGTAACGAGGTAGATCATCGCCTGCAAACCAAGCGGTATACACAGTATACGGCAGTTAATGACGATTGCTGTGCTCATGAGACCGCCTTGTGATCGCCCAACAGTTGGTGAAATTGGTTGGTCTCGTGGCAGCAATGTTTCAAAAAGTCGAGGCCGTTTTAATTGGCCATGGCATTTTCTCAAACATTTTGCATGTCAAGTGTCCGCTGTGGCTGCAGCCGTTTCCCAAATACCGAGAAGCTTAGTCTTTCAGAGATAACAAGGTGCATGAATCTAGCGAGAAACCAAGCGATCAACTTCGGGCTGCTTTCGGACGAGGGCCGCGTCCCAAGATTATCGAGTCTATCTGGGACAGGCAAAAGTTGCTAAATATGCGACACCATTTGATAGCATGTGCCCAGACCGGAACCCAGATGCCAGGAACTTTGAATTATCCACATTATCAGATCCATCTAACAGGGATGATATCGCGCAGCTTTACACTACTTCCACTGCTACTTCGATCCTCATATTGAACAAAAGCTGAAACAGGGGGAGTGAGGATAGAGGCCTAACTAACGCAAGCCTCGGCTCTTTAGTAGTGTCTCGCCACTTTCCACCTGCCAAAACATTTACAAGATTTGACCGCTGAGATGTAAGTCGGTCGGCGAGTCCTCTTGGCAAAACGGATGCTCAGAAAAAAAAACCGAACTGTTAATGGCCTGTACTGTACGGGGGATTGGACGTTATAGTGGCATTTATAGCTCCCTACACTAGTTTGTCGGCCGGGGTTCCATCCCTCCCCTCCAAGTCGAACCCGACAAGGGATCGACAGGGACATCAAACAATGGCACCCCGCCGAGAACTTTAGGCCTTGCGCGATAGAGGCTTTGGATGAAACGATGGTGCTGATACTTGGTCTAATGGGGGTTGGTTCACAAGCCAAACTCGGTTCACGGTTACCCAGACCGCATTTCCGACTGAGTTTGCAGGATGGATATATTTTTTTGGCCGTTTCTCCTTCTCACACTACTATTCCTTCTTCATGGAGGGGCAGATCTCAAGAACGGACTTGAAGGCAAATGGAATCGCAAGGGGCGGGATTGAACAAGGCGTGCCCACCTTCGAGTTTCAACTGTAACGATCACGAGGACGAAGGACGAGGATTATTACGGCGGTTTAATCTGGCGCACCTGAATTCACCGCTTTTTCTTCTTCTGGCTATTTACCAAGCGTATGACGAGAAAAGACGCCTTCTTTCCATCATTATAAATTCCATCGTGTTTGTTTCTAATGGCTTGTCTCTACTAGCGAGTCATCCAAGCAAAATTGCGATGCTGTGTTCACTCCCGTCTGACAGGGATCCATGACGATGCGCTAGTCTCGCCTGATCTCACCTGAAGTACGGGGCACAGGGAGGGCTTGGCGGGATGAGTGCAAGTGGGGCTCGCGGTTTCGAGGTCGCTGGGTGCTTCGTCGCACGTCAAAATCGGGTAATATACGAAGAAGAAGCAAGTGGTTTGGTGGCGACCCGTGTTGCATGGCTGGACGAATGACAGAACTCGATAGTTTTCCGGAGCGCCGATTGGCACGTTTTTCATTATTCAGAATTCAATAGTCTGCTGACAGGTGTACACCCTGAGTGTTACCCAGGTATGTATGAGGTTAGGAGGACGAGGAGGAGGGCTAGGAACAAACTTGTTCTTTTAGCATCAACGGTCCGGACACACAACTACGGTACAGGGCTTGCCAAGACCTACACGTAGGTATTGTTTCCATGCAGCGATGAGAGTAAGTAGACGGATTAGGAAAGAAGGCGGAAAAAGTAGAAGCGTAGAAGCACCGGATTGTCACGCCCGTTGTTTGGTTCAAATTAGTGTACTCACTTGTCCATCCACGATCACGGCCTAGAGAGAAAGAAACGAAACGTTGATTTTGCGACTAATTTGCGTAAAGCCCTCTAGCAGTTTTGTTTCACCTCTACATAGTATTCAAGAGAAAACACCGCGGGCTATACCCCACACACGACAAACATTGGTCGTTGATGTGCTCTAAATAGCGTGTAGTAGATAAGTCACAGTAAGCCTTGGAGGAGAGATCATCATATCTTGACTTGCGCAGTAGCGGATCTTAGGTGTACTATATCGGCGATGATAACGATCGTTTCGACAGGCATCTTTTCGACATGGGGTCTCAGACCCAACCTGGCGTATCTAAATTGGGTATATACTGCATCCCGGCGCCTTCTGTCCCACGATTTGATAGATGGAGGGGATTGCTTTACTAGTTGCTAGAATGAACGTATAGAAGATTAGAAGATGTGTACGGGGTATCAGAGGTCATTTCCCCTTTTTGGTTCCTTCTCTATCATTATTATTATCTATTTATTTATCTTTGATCTGTGGATTTGTTACTCGTTCAAGCATCGTCCACCTATCAGAAACATGAAAAAAGAATACAGACGTATTGTGACACTAGTGTGGTTCGTCAGGGTACAGTACCCCGACGACGGACTCCTGCCTGATCCTACAGGGTAGCGTAGGCACGGTGCTCAGCTCCTGGAGCCCCTAACTACCCATTTTTTGCTATTCCAGAACTTAGTATCGCTGGTCTGGTAGACATCAACAAGGTATACCCAATTGTTCAATGCCTGTCGGTGACTTCATATCCTATCCGTTTCTGGCGTCTCGGTTCGGTACCCACTCCGAAACCCCCCTGAACCAACCAAACAAGCATTGTACGGCGCTCTAGTGTATCCAGGGCAAGCCAGGCCCCAGTAATCAACGTGGTGCATTCCACCGTACACACTACCACCTGACGGAGGTATCGTTAATCCAAGGTACATACCCTCTCCAACCCAACGATGAAGCAGCTTTTTTAAACGCCAATCAACCCTGCCCCTCTCTGGCACTCTCGAAACTGTGTCCCTGCCTGCCTGAAGCACCCTGTCCCATCCGCCGGTGCCCACCCGCCGCAGCCTTTTCCGCAACTCGTTTCCCTCGAGTCTTTGGGTGGATGATAGTTAGCTAGCTTTGTGGTCTACTACACTTACGTCTGCATTGCGCTGCTGTGCTTCTGTTTCTGTTTCTGCTTCCCTTCACACCCACCACCACCACCACCACCACCACTTACTTCACTTTTGCCTTTTGCCTTTTCCTTTTACCTACCTCTCCCTACCTTTTGGCCGTTGGCCTCTGCCAGCTCTCTTACTTATCCGTCTGGTTTTCGAAGCAGCCTCGTCTTTCCTTTCTCTTCTTCACCCACTCCTGCAGTAATACCCGGCGTAGGTCTCCATTCAGCCTTAGTTGGAAAAGGGTTGTTGAGCGAGGAAGCAGGATCTGTTACATTGCAGTTGGTGTAGGCTGTATACGGGTGCAGGTCCCATTTTCTCATCCTGTCCTTTCGTTCTCTCGAGTCGCGCGCGTCCTATTCGGTCGCGTCGTATTTGCTGGCCCTGCCGCTGTTGTACATCAACCACCATCCAAAGACATCGCATCTCGGCGGCTTGCCCAGTTGTGTAACAACCTGGCCCGCACCCTGCATTCGTTGCGATCAGAGTGCGACATAACACGACGAGTTTCGGAGAGAGGACACACGGAATCCCATTCTCTTTGTTTAACCAGCTAGAGGGCGGATCGAACCGAACACAAGAGGACCCGGTTACCGAGCCAGATCCAGCCGTGCGTGTGGTGCGTGTGCGCCCAAGTGAGTGACTTGCAAGCAGAAGAATAGCGGCCGGGATAGTATCCGAGATTCAGGGGGGGCCCTTCTGTTGCAGCGACATCACACCCCGTCTTCGAGTCGCAGCCCGAGCGCCCAGCGCAATCTTCAATTAGAAACGAAACATACCACCAAATTGACTGCTGCACGTCACCACCAATACAGACTTGAAGGCTGCAGCCAGGGGAAAAGGGGCCAGTCACTGTGCAACGGCCAAGGCCTCACTGCTTGCGACCCACGTTTCTGCTGTCTCTCCCTGCCGACTTCGTATCGACTGGAGACGGTAGGCGCATGAACTCTATTGGCCCAGTCAGCGACCAACCGCCTCCCACGACGAATTGTATGATTTAGGAGGGCCAACAGCGGGCTTTCTCTTCACGCACCTAAAAGGTCAAGGGCTGGTAACCATCATTTACTCGACCGTTCACGTTTGTCTTTTGTCTTACGGCCTTTCTTTCAGGAAAACATCTCCTGGACAGTGCCAAGTTGCCGGTAGATTGGTCCTTCGCGGGTACGATAATCGGCGAAAAGAAATCACCTTCTATTAGTCGTGACCGGGAACCCCAGGCCAGACAGGACCCAGCTCCTCCATCCTGCGCGGTCCCGACCGTGTTTGGCAGTGCATCAACCATTCAGCCGGTAACCCAGCTGGCAATCAGCAACTAAATCCAGTAAGCGCAGAATAGGGAAGAGAAGGGGGGAAAAGAATCGAAGTCAGCAAGTAACATCTCGGAGGGTCGAAAACGACAAATAAGTAGACTTGTCATTATTCATCATGAGCGCAGCAATTGCAATGGCCCCCTCTCCGGCTCCTCATGACAGGTCGGCGTATGCTGAATTGGCGCCCGCGACCGGTGCTGCCGCAAGTGCTTCGTTGCCCGCTGCCGCCGCCGCATCAGCATCGTCTCCTTCGGTCCCACGCACAGCGCACTTACACGCTCTCACTACCAATAGTTCTCCCAGCCAGCGTCCCTCGAGCCATAGTCCGACTCAGCAACAGAAGTCCTCACCACCCAGCGCGTAAGCCTATCCTATCTCGCCTTTTGTCTTCTCGCTATGTTACCTTCCCATGTCCGTCCTCGATCTTGACTCGGTCGCCATCGTTGCTGTTTTATGCCTCATCAGCTAGCTATAGACTAACATATGATTTTAGGCTTCGCAATGTCTCGAACAATCCGGGGCTAAAAATTATTGTAAAAAAGGAACCGGGATCTCCAGAGATCCCTACGACCCGACATCGCCCAAGAAAGCTGGATCTCTCCAAGAACACGCTTACGGGCTCCGGCGCAGCCACTGCACGACCAGCGCTAGGAGGGAGAGACGGGCTTGGTATACAGGAAGTAGGACTGGCCTGCCTTTCGCCCGGCTTCGTCACGCAAGATCCCGTCATGAAGGAACATTTACAGCAGAGTATGAATGTCAGGGAACAACAGCGTCGCATTATCGAGGCCAGGCTTCAACAACAGTCCGCTAAAGGAGATGGACCTGGAGCTGGGCCTGATAGTAATAAGGATAGGGACCCTGTCAGTCAGTTTGCGGCTAAAACACCAGGAATGTCGAGAAAGAACAAAGCGCCTCCAGGATTGAGCATTGTCGCACCGTCACATGAGCAATTCGCTCATGAGAGGGTTATTCAATCAGCTCCCCTCGGTCAGACGTTCACTGGCCGTCATAATCCCCACCCTCTAACTCGACAAGTCGCAAACCACCCTTCCAACCTGTCTAATACCTCGCACATTCATCATGTTCCCGCGCACCAGACGAACAACCGACTACCCCCCATATCAGATGTATTCGCCAATCAAGGCCTACCCCAACATGGCGAGCCAAATCGGCCATCACTGTACCCCAGCTCAAGTCACGCTCCTTTGACATCCCCGGCTCACCCGCCCGCCACTCATCCACAGCCCCCCGTCTCGGGCCGTCCAAGGGAGTACAAGTCTGCCGAGGAGGCACAACATGATCTAGCTGGTGGGCGACCAGAGTTACTACCCAAACTTGTACACTACACTGGCCACCAGCCACCGACGCCGCCGTCTCCCCGGAGCGGGGTGCCCCATCAGGACGGAAGTCGGAGTGCGAGTAAACGACGTACGCGAGCCGAATATGAAGAGGGCGGCAGCCCGCCTCTTGGTCACGGGCCGGCAGCGACTCGGCGAGGACCTTTCGGTGCTGGACGAGACAGTCCGGAAACGCAGCGACAGAAACGAGAGGAATTTTTACGCCTATGTGAAAGAGCATGGGATCTATTCCATTCGTGAGCTTTTATTCCGATTCCGGGAAACGCGAAATGCTTTTCCTATGCAACTATTCATAACCCTAACGTACGACACGAAACTTGAACTACGGTCGATTTCGATTGATTTAACACGAGATGGTTTCGTACACATATGTCACATGCCATCAGCGAGGCAGCTGAAGGCCCTTGGTTGAGATGGCGTTCCGTGTCCAGAAGGTCGACGGCGACAAGGAGAGTTTTAATTGACACGCCCTGTATTAGACGGGGGTTCATGTACCCGTACCCCTGGTATCGTTGAATGCATGCGGGGAAACAGCAACGCTGATCCGGTATAATGTCTTGTATTATCTATTGCCTGGCGGTTCTAGAGCTACGAAAAGACGGACAACTCTTAACAAATCAGATGTGGACAGAACTCTGGAGGCTAATTTACTTGGAAGATGTACGAGGGGAAGGATAGCAGGACGCTTTTCCTATGTTCTCCTGTGTGGGAAGGAAGACGGATGATCAAGGGTCTCTTTATAAGGGGGCTTTTTATGTGTTTTGCTAGTCGATATTGAGACACTACGAAACGGGCGCATCATAACGTGGATGGGAATGAGGAGTACACGGCCGTAAAGGATCTCGGAATGGCTGGTGGCCCAACGCTATATCAACGGAGTAGGATCGGCTGGCCAAAGGGCGTGTGCAAACCCAACCATACCCATTTTTCTCTGGGAGGAAAATACGAGGAATCCGCGGTCCTTGAGCTCGCGGATTCGTAGGCAGTGGGCGCCTCGTCCATATTTAGGCTTGGCAGGCCCAGCAAGAGACAAAGCATATTTCCCGGTATATACATAATATGAATGATCAGCATATACCAACTTTTAACTAGTTGTCCTATCTTTGATATTGTGAATGTCGTCGCCAAATTTTTGCATGGTAAACAACACATTATTGATCATAACATACAAAGATATGAAAGTGTTAATGCTAGCGCTTTATAAAGTACACGATGTTATTGGACGTTATTCTTGTCAAACCAAGAATAAGAATACAGATATCTACCGATTAAATGGAGGAAACCACGTAAATTCCTCTAGGCAAAGCCAATACATCCTGCCATAACCGTGCCGCTGTATAGACAAGTAAGTGAATTGTCCACTGTTAAAAAGAGTTTTTTTTCTGTTTGTTTTATATCTGAGCTCTTCTTCTCGTCCTCATTCTTTCGTCCACGTATGATAAGGAGACAAATTTTGCTGGCTAGCTAGCTAGCTATTTTCTTTGTATTGAGTGATTTTATAGATAAGGAGCACTCACATACGCGATACTCTGGATGAGCGAGCAGCTTTCAAGAAGTTGTGACACTTGGATTTTAGCAGATTATAGCCCATAGCGCTGAAGGGGGTTGATATGGCGACATATACTAGAGGCGGGCGGAGTAGATACATCATAGGAGATCACCTCTCATGGCTTGGAAGGCAGTGATACAAATAGTTGCACCAAGGGGAACAGAGATAGAGAGATGAATAAAAAGCGGGAGGAGAGAAGGAGAATCGTTTTGCAGCACGACGAATATTCCTTGATAAAGATAAGTAAATAGCGACTTTGCTGAAATGAGTTTCACGAACAGCAGTGAAATTATAATCAGCTGAGCTTCCTTTGCCGTGGTTAGTAATAGACCTCTCTAATTAATTCAACGATGAGAGAGCATGGGATAGGTAGTACATATAAATCCCACGACATCAAGTCTACAGATTCCAGTAAATCTGGACGCAGAGATCGAAGCCGGGATGAGAGCATAGCACAGAGGGCCGCATGGCCGTCTAAACAGATTCAAAGTACTGGATGACTTTACTGTAAAATTCCATAGCGGCAGTACTAGGTAAGCGTTTTATGGTAGAGCACTTCTGGCCTGGTTTGAGATAGGTCGTAAATTGGAATTTGGTTGCAGAGACTTTAGGAATCGTCCTCATAGCCCAACTATATAGGAAGACAAAATAGGGAGACATCTAATTATTAGTCATGTTCATTTATTAAGAATGCTCTCTTTTGTTTTTGGAATTGCTTCTCTGAGTGGCAAGCTGGATATTTAATCGTACACTGTTTTAAGCCCCCTTTGCTTTTACTTCTATATATTGTACATTTCATCTGTAATGTCGAAACATGATATTTACAACCATCACTAGGCCTCCATTGACAGCGAATGGCCGAAGTATAATACGACTATCGGCGTCCTACGTAGGATGATCCTTATAGCACTATTGGTCTACAACTACAGCAGCTCTTACGACTGACGGGCATTCGTATTGTCCTGCTATGGATGATAGGTAAGAAGCTGCGTAATGTGACCTCAACTCCACCTAACCTCGAATTTGCTATGCCGATCAAGCCATGATATGTCATTCGATTCAAGCCATGTTAACCTAACATGGCATAAACCAGTTAACCTCCGTTTAGGTAACCCTCCACTTCCCGGGCTGCTCGTCATCCTACCTTCACAGGTATACGTGCCAAACAAGAATGAGCTGTTTGCCGAAGCCCCCCCCCGATTGCCTATTAGAGCCTGGCACTGCAAGCCGACAAAGGACGCCATTATACCCTTTATAGTGTTGTACAATGATGAAGCTGTCCCAAGCATCTAACCCAGTCCCGTTGATGCGGTGCGCCTTGTTATTGCCTCGGTCTCTGATGCGTCATTTTGTCATGATTGCTCGTGAAATGGTGATTGGAGGAAGGGGAGAAAGCTGAAGAAAAGACAACGCCAAACTCCTTGCAGGAAAGATAGATTCTAGTCATTCAAATGAAAATATTGATTTGTTCGTTCATAGGCCGAGGCGGCTGCAGTTCGCTCGACTGCGTAGGGAGGGGCCACTAGAGAAATTCCCCTCGGCAACAGGGGGCGGTTCAACCTTAAGATAGTGCTTGTGGGGCAAGCGTGGTGCAGATGGCAGCTTCATAGACCCTCTTCACCAGCTTGGCACAATTTAATCTCCCGTCCCCACTCGGACTTGAGGACTTGGGAGGCTGTAATACGCCTCGACGGGTTGGGATCCAGTATCGAGTAGATGACGTTACGGCATCGGGCCTACACAAACCACTCATGTCAGTGAACCACGAGTGAAAAGCCGATGATGGATGGGGGCAAACACCGAGAAGGATATAAAGACTTACACGGTGTAAAGACTCGATGGGGCCGTAGCCTTCTTCGTCACGACGACCTTCAAGATACCGTTCGTAAAACTCGTCGTCGTCCTTCTTTGCGACGCGCCATAAATGCCGACCCGTCCGCATAGCCATGTAAATGACACCGCATGCCCACACGTCCACCGCACGAGCATCAAACTCTTTATCGACATATTCTTCAGGGGCGATATACGGCGCAGAGCCGCACAGACCGGAGACCATGTGGGCACTATTCTCCCATGCCATCCTGAAGCATTCGCCATTGCCGAAGTCTGTGATTTTCAGTGCGCCGTGACAGGTCAGTAGCAGGTTTTCAGGTTTCAGGTCGCGGTGGGCTACGCCCATTTCGTGCATATATTCGACACCACGCATCATCTGCTTGAAGTAACAATCTGCTTCCAGAGTTTCTAACTTGCCGGCAGTGAGTATCAGGCTATAAAGATCGCCACCGGAACAGTATTCCATGACCTCACAGTAGTCTCCCTTTTGGTCCATGAGTAGATCTAGTGTGTGTATCACGTTGGGGTGTCGTAGAGACGACGAAATGCAAAATTCAGCCGTCAGACGTTTGCTGTATTTCTTCTCACTTTCTTCCGGCCGACGGCGGAACTCTTTGACGGCAAAGAGCTTTTCCCCGTTCTCCATCTTCTTGTGCGATATCCTCACGATGCCGAATGCGCCACGGCCGACCACTTCTTGACATTTGCCGTACTTCTCAACGAGCGTAACGCTCTGATTGGGGCCCCCTTTCTTGTCATTGGCCAGCGACTCCTTCTCCTCCCGCAAGGTATCAACCCAGCTAGACACGAGCGATAGATCAGCTTCAGGCGCATCTTGTTTTCTACCCAGCAGAGACTTGAACATATCGGATAGCTTCTCCTGCCGTTTACTGCCCCTGAGATGGTGCTCGTGGCCACCAGGGACACTGGCATTGGCGGTATAACGTTGCGTCATTTGCGACGGTTTTATCGCAGGAGGCACGTCGGTACTAGAAGAGCGAGACGGGATAGTCGACTTTGCCGGCGCGGTGGCGGCAGAGGCGACAGGAGCAGGGCTGGGCACTGCTCGTTTCGAGGGTTGCGAGAGATCGGCTCCGAGTCCGGTCTTGGGGACGTCGTCTTTGTTGGAGAACATCCTGGTCAGCCGGTTTTTTATGGACGACTTCTCGGCTTGTCTCGGCTGGGCCTCCGGGGCGACAAGGCCGTTGATAGGCTGGGGTTTTCCATTTTGAACCTGCGCCTGCGCCTGCGCCTGCGCTTGCGACTGCACCTTCACACTCGGCGCTCGCGAAGGCGGGTCGACCGATTTGATAGAAGATTGCTTAGAGGCATTGGGTGACACAGTCCTCTCCGAAGTGTTCGACATTTCGTGTTAAAAAGCGCAAGTGGGAGCGGGAGCGAGAGCGCGCGCACTGGTCCTGATAGGCCGGATTGGAACGTGGGTTTGTCTGTCTGCGCTTGGCGACAAGGAAAACAGCGGGGGGGTGGTGATGCTTGCTTGCGTGGGTCTTGGCTGTGGCGGGCGGCGGCGGTGCACAAGAGATCCGACTTGGACGTGGGCGGCGACCAATGTCGGCGTCGCCTTGGGGGGGGTGGGCTAAGCCCAGAGGATGGCGTCTTGGACAAGTTGCAAAACGGCGACGTAACGGGTTTGGAAGCACCGCGACTACGGAAGAGGAAGAAGTAGGAAAAGAAGAGAAGGGGAGAGGGAGGAGGGAATGCGGGAGCAAGAGGCCGCGGGACTCGGCGAATTTGTACGAGTGCTAATAGGGAAGGGATACCGGTAGCGTACAGGTGAAGTTGTGCTGTGGCTACTGCTAAACAAGCGGTCGATCCAGGTGGGATAGGCGGGATTAGGTGGAATAGGGTTGCTAGCTCAGTATGCTAGGTATGCTGTGTAGTGTGTATTGGGTGCTGTGCTGGTGACACTGCGCGCGGAGCTGGTTGTTCGGCGGTCCAGTGGTGGATTGCCTGGTGGACTCTCGGTGGGGGGCGAGATGGTAATGGCGGGCAATGGCGGGCAATGGCGAACCTTGGCAAGTGTGGCCCCTTGTAGCCGGCCGCTCCAGTTGGCGAGAGGAAAGCCTGTAGGTGTCCTCAGGGCGCTCCAATAGGCTTCTTTCTCCCGTGGTTAGTGTGACTTATTCCACCTGATTAGGGGAATGCAACAAGCTCCCGCTTGGTGTTCTGGTAACTACTATGTAGCAAACCAGAAAAAAAGAAGAAAAAAAGAGGAGCAGCGTGAGGGGCTTTGCCTGCCCACTTGTTTCCGGCCCCGTTGTCGATTTCAGGTAGTCCCAGGCAGAGGAGCGGCAAGGCGAGAAGAAGACCAGAGCAGGACGGTCGGTTACTGGGGGAAGAGTGGAAGAGCGTGAAGAGAGCTGTTAACTCTGTAGGTAGCGTCGTGAGTACTTGTACATATAGCTGAGCGCGCCGTACTGTGCTGCGTGTGTATATCGACGCGGCGGCTATGTGGCTGAAACAATCAAGCACGTGGAAGAGATATGATGGTTCAACACAATAAGGGTCTGGCCACTTAGAATTTGCGAATACCGATGGTATGGCGAGTTATGTTGGCAGACACCCGATATTAAGTCCGGGTTGTCAGTCGCAGAGTAGGAACCTCAAGAAGGGTTCCGGCAAATGTTAGAGGCGGAACAGATGGCAACTGGCAAGACTTGTTTTCGTCGAGGTGGCAGAGACAGTCATTGTCAGCGGATGATGTTGGATTACGGGATCGTCTGATGCTTCCAAACCAGGAGGATGACGCGCATGCTAGGTCCGTGACGGGATGATGAACGGGACAGAAATGAATACTATAGGGAAGGATGAAGAGCACGAGTAGCACAAGTAGCACAATGTCGACTGAAGAATAAATATCAAACCCAATCAATACCTACGCTAATAGGTGGGCGGTATGGTGCAAGTGCTAATATGCTAATAGGGGCTCCTCGTCGGTGAATACCTAAGCTCAGAGAATAGGTACAACAGAGGCATGTGCTAGGGAGGGGAGTAGAGTCGGATGACAAGAGCAAACAAACAGGAGAGTTTGGAGTGGATATTTGTAGCCCGGACAGTCGAGTGACTGACTGCAGGTGACCAAATAGAACAAAAGAATAGGTAATCGGTGGCTGCAAGGACATGATCCAACGCGCCGTGCTTTTTTGTACGCACATTGACCAGAAATCCGCAGCATCGTTACGGTGACGTCTTACTACAAGTCTTGCACGATGTATACAATCTGGCTGCCGTACACTACCTACATACACAGTACACACTGCATGCGAAAGGCCAAGCCAGGAGGACATCGACGTTGTGGGATGGCGGGAAACTAGGTGATCCCGGGTCGTGAGCTGACAGAACTTTGAAAATCCGGTCTAGCGTTATGATGGCTATTCTTCAGGATACCTTTGGTTCTTTCTATGCCCATTGCCTATTTTCCAGAGCGTTGATATCGGACGAAGTAGCCACGTTAGTCCGGTCTGTACAGACTCTACAGTATTCCTGGCCTTAGGTAGAGGTAGTTAGTTATCTACTTAATCTATTACAACAACCTGTATCACCAATTCACAACGCTAGCGTATAAGTAAATACATACCTAGTATACTTACAAAACGCCGGTCCTGCTCCACTAATACGGCTCCCAGGCTCCCAGGTGAACCAAGATCTGCTAGGATTGTAGCCTGTTGGTATTTGCGTGGTTGAAGTTGGAACCAATGGTACCAGACGTACAAGATGCAAGTATCCTGCCGAATGGAGTAATTCTAGCCTGCAATTCATAGGATGTGGCCCCCCCACCTCTAGTGGAATGTTGTAGGGTTTCAGGGCAGAAGGGTGTGCATATGGTCTCGTTCACGAGTTTTCACATATTTAGCCCACTACCGAATCTACTAGTATTGTTCTAGGTAAGGCCGGGAATGCTGTGTAATGAACATCATTTATAGCTGGTCCAGGATAGCAACAAACATTGTAGTGTAGTGTACAGCACCCGACGATCTGGGTTCTCCTATAGACAAAAAACCACTGATTCCAAATAGACATTGGGTAGTCTTCTTCTTCCATCTACATACATAGGTATACTAAGTGATGTACCGGTAGGCCCGTGCCATAATTATTGAAACAGCCAGTAGTGACGAGTCATCTCGACCCTTTTCTGCTTGGTTGCTTATTTTCAATTTTTTTTCTCTTAGATACGCATAGCCGTTTTCGTCCCCATGTTCTTTTTTTATCGTTGCGACTGTCTGGGCCAGCCCGCCATTATGTGATTTGGCTTAGTCGTAGCACACACTCGCAAAGACTTGTCTATAACAGTTCTGGGCTTCAATAAGTGCCGGGAGTTGCTGGAAGACGTATCATCCAACGAGATTAGACACACGTTACATGGCAGTATGCATGCGTGGGCGAGGAACCCATCCACGTCTACTATCTGCATGGAGGTCCTGTATGAGGCATTTCTGCAAAAACTATTGCCATGTTGGAGTCAAGATATGCAGGCAGTCGGCAACCGTTCCGCCAGCCGTAGCGGGCATGCATGACAGACACGCAGAACAGCGATCTTGTAGCCTTGTTTACGGGTCCTTTTAGCACCATGTAACGATGTCGACAATCCGCCAGCCGGGGACGACTTCTCCATCTAACAGACTGTACAGCGCGGCTCGCCGCCAATGCACTCTTTGGCTCACCGCTCCAGACCCGCGCCATCACGCCAACGGCGGCATCGTATTAAAATCTAGACAAGCTCGGATGTGAATGATGCATTGGTCAGACCTCATGTTTGAGTCTATGCGTACAGCATGCAAGCTATACGTAGTAACGCGCCCGGGTTTGCTACTGCTGTGAGCTTCTCCTATTCCGGCCACTCCTGATCTCCAGTCTGCCCGCTAGGAATGAGTACACCGACGGCGCACCGACACCGATATCGACACCGCCTGTCTCGGATCTTTGCATACTTTTCGTCTGCCTCTCTCTCCTTCTCTTTCAAGGATGTATACGGCAAACCACCCCCTTTCCGGGCGGATGGTAACCCCCCTGTTGATAAATAGCACATGGCAGAAAGACAGTGCAGCTATCGAGTCGTCGTTGACAAAGCTTAAGCTGGTTTGCTGCAAGGGTATCCGCACATGTCGACAGAAAATGTGCGAAGCTCTGACCTGCAGTTCCGGGCCCTGTACCAAGGACCGATTCCTCATTCTCAGCTTGATGAGATTCGCTTTCGGCACATGGAGGCCTCAACTTGGACTCCACCAGAGCCCACCGCTCACCCGCAGCAGTGACCCTGCATGCGTGGGCTTGACCATACCGCAAGAGGAGATTCTAAGTATACGATGTACTGTATATTATAATAGGGATACCAGGGACCCAGTGGTTTGGGAGACTACGCTGCAGGGTGGTATGATTGCAATTAGGGATCAGGACAGCCATTGAGTTTCGAGAGATAACTACCGTCGTTGGCAGTTCGCTTTCACAACCAGCTATATACTTAGTAGTTGGACGTAGACTGGCAAGACTGGATGGATTTCTTTGTCCTATGCTATTATACACAAGCCTTGCATGTAAGTACCGGGGAATATATTCCCGCTGTACAACTCGAAGCTTCCGATGAATGTGCCTCGGCAGCAGCTCAGCCAAAGCTATCTTGACTGCATTTGCACGGTGACAGACGCGGCAGCAGCCGGTGCTTATACTGCTAAAAACGCAGATTATAAATGCTTCTTGACAGGAAGGGAAGCAATGACGTCACGCAGCCTGCAGATATTGCCCCACATAGAAGTACATATATGCATGGCGTTACTTAGGTACCTAGTACTGCACCTACTATCCACAACTGCGAATTAAGGTACAGTACTCCGTACCTAGGAGTTAACCACACCAGCTGGAGTAAAGCTCAGGAGACTCTGGACATACCTACTTACATACAATATATGTATGTAAGTGCATGGCTCATGCTCGAGTGGTGGGGACCCTCTCCCACCACCCATGTCGGTCAACAGCCTCATCTACTCATCTACTGCAAGTATACTAGTGTAACTTAGTCGGATCAACCCACCAACTGTCTGGGCTGCAACGTGTGGTTTCCGTCAAACCCATGTTGTGCGTGAGATATATGCGCATTATCGGATCAGATCAGCCTTTCCCGTGGTCTAACGCCGACAGGTGAGTGGTCGGATCGTGCATTTTCGAATTTGCGCAGCTTCGACGGATGACACGAGATAGGGGGCTGCTTTTTGCTGCAAGTGAACCTCCACCGGCTTGCATCATACACATTTCACCCCCTTGATGGTTCACGTAACTGTTCACCTCCTTTTGCTACGCGAGATATGGCATGTATGACACATCCGCGCTACGAGCAGACGAGCAGACGAGCGAACAGTGGTGACGCTACTGTACCACCGCTTGGAGATAAGCGAGCAGATCAGATAGCGTTCGAGCTCCTACTTAGGCGAGATGATAGCGAACCTCCCCCCGGCCCCCCTGGTCAAGGGAACTCGGCGTATCGCCAGACATCTGTTGAGATAGATGAGCTATAACCGGGAAGTTTGCCATTCATCGATTACGGGAACTAGGTATCTGGGCAGTTCGCTTCCGCAACTCCCGTTGTCAATCAAGCCTTCTCTTTCGGCATTTGCCAGCCAAGCAACGTTCATACCTTCTCAGCTACTTCGGGGCAATCATCGTCGACCAAGCCCGAGAACTTTTGATATCTCCAACTTATTCCCCATTCTGCGCAACTCGCTCCCCCGCTCCCTGGAAACCATGCAAACCTGATACAGCAAGCAACGGCCCGAGGTACAACGAGCTACTCTACTAAGAAAACGCGTCGCTGATCAATCCAGGACTTTTCGGTCGATCGTTTTATGTATAACCAGGCAACGTGGATTGTTGTGCCACATTCCTTTCATTGGCCGAGTTTTTCTCTCTCTCTCTCTCTCTTCCCCTTCTATGTAATGTACATGTCCATCTTATGGCCTCATCAGCAACATATGTCATTCAGCTGTAGCTGCTTGAGAGCCGCATGATGACTATCATTTGCCTAGCCGGAGAACCGTATTCAAAAGAACGCCAGTCTTATCAGAGCTAAGAACTTGCATAGGTTTGCCGTCACAGGCCCTCGGTGCGAATGGGACGACAGTATTAATACTCGAAACGAGTGACTAAGAGGGGAGCTCAAGTCAGCGTGGTAAATCAGATCGGCTTCGCTTCTATGCCTGGATGCTGAGAAACCGCGCCGGTCTTGTCAGGATGCTGCAGTCATGTACAGGGTATATCTGAGCCCCAAAGTCCGGGGGAGAAAACGTGGGGTTGGGCATTTCGTTTTCCTCATCGCCGGCAACGTAGTGAGATTCGGCACCGCAGTCCCCCTCACCATCTCCGCACGAGGGTAATGTAATTCCCTTCGAGATTGATTCTCCTTAGTTCGCCGGATGCCGACACCCTAATTCGGTCACATGCCTCGAAACCTGTCTAACCCGATGCTGTGGATTGCGCACTAAGCTAAAACTCGATCAACCAGATAAAATCCTAAACCAAGAGGGGAAATCACATGAATATAACTCAACGCATGTCAGACAACTACCAGCACGACGACAAACGCGGAACCCTCATGTGCATACAAGCTAACCCCCCGCACTTATTACACGAGCCACGTCGGTATGAGGTGGAGTCGGCCCAACGTCCTTTCTTCTAACTTACAGCTGTCTCATTCTACTATTTTTGACAACCCGCCGAATTACCGAACTACCGAATGTTGGGCTGGGCTGGACTAGGCTAGGCCGAACTCGGACTGAGCCCCTTGAGTTCGGACGGTGTGTTGCTGTTCTTCGAGGTTGAACCACAGCCGTCGTCGAATTTGTGTCTACTTAGTTTTCCAGCTACCGCGATAGCCCGAGTATGTCCCCGCAGGTAAGATGGACGAGTGTATCCGCACTACCATTTAAAGAGTCCAACGCACACTCCCATAATTTCAGTCATGCAGGTTCAAGCTCTTTCATATGGCGTTGCGTGAGCCAGAGGTCGATCACTAAACCAAATCTCGTCCTTGATAAATCTCGGGGTGAGACTAGAGATACGATCCTGAGAGATAAGAGGTATAGGATGATCCGGAAATGATGAAGGGAGGTTTGTCTCCGAATGCGTGAGCGATTATCATTAGGTCTCTTGTAAGCAACTCATGACGCACAGAGCGAATGGCAACAACATCTTGGGAGAATGAGGCGGGATTTATGCAGGAGCGAATAATGGTTTGATGATATGTTTCCCTTTCCTTTTACACTGCTACCCCGTAGTGTAGAAGCAGTTGGAACATCATATCGTCGTTAGCTATCTAGGTATATATATGTACAGTAATTGTCACATTTACATACAAAAATATGTCGGTATTGTACTAAGTAGGATCAGTAATATTATAACCGCTTTGTCACTCGACGGCTCCAAGTAAAGGAAAGATAGGTAGTTGGAGAGGTGATAGTTATCGGTTGTGATAATACCTCGCATGATATCAAGCCTTTTGCTTGTCGAATACCTAGGTATTTTCATTTCGCAGAGCCAAAGTTAGGTAGCTAGCGAGACTACCAAGTGGCCTTGTTGGTATGCTATATGTGCCCCGAAGATGACTGGCTACCTGGAAATATCCACAGGAACACCCGCGAGATCTAAAATTAATATTATTAGCTGGCTTCCCCCCTTTTTCTTCATTTGGAAAAAGAAGAGGAGGAGAAGAAGAAGAAGAAGAAGATCCCCTCCCACCATGACAAAGTAGCTTTGCTAGGAGTTGTTTTTAAGGGTCCAAATAATCGAGCTAAGGATAATGCAGACGGAAAGGTGTGCTTCTATTATATGTGCCCTTTTCATAGCCTCACATTAATCTATGCCGGCGCTGTACCGTGGAACGCTGCTTGCTCAAAATCAGCTAACACTATTGTTTCCCCCCTTTCCCCCTTTCCCCTTTTCCTCTCATTCCCGCCCTCAACATAACCAAAACGCCTTCTCATTCGCGGATAATAACCCCGTGGGTTTCACCCGTTTGCTGTAATACTCCAATGAGCTCTGCTTATCTTTATTACTTCTAGAATGCAGACTGCTGCCATGGGTGGCTGGTGCGGACTATCCCTCTTATTCGGTGGTGCATCAATCATTCCGCTCCTGAATTGGTCGTGTCCTTGCCCTTCATCTCTCTCGTCATCGACACTACCAAATCCGCAAACTTGGAGCCTGTCTCTTTCACTGCTCCCACAACTCTCTGGACGCCGCCATCCTCACCCTCCGTCGTAGGCTGGGGGTTGGTGTGCTCTGCTTGGGCTTCTCTGTGATGGCTGGAACCCCCGACCTCGTGCATCAGAGTGTGCGCCTTGGATATAGCCGACGAACTGTGGGCGTACGCGTTGGTGGCTAGGGACTTGCCGGCCTCGACGATCATGCAGTCGTCTCCGACATACTTGTCTCTCTCTTTCTCGCCGAGAAGCTTCGTCATGTACGTCCAGGACCGGTTCCTTTTTCTGTCCGAGCGGATGCGCTTGATCTCCGTCTCGAATGCTCGGTCGTAGACATCGAAGTCGATGCCCGTGGGGGACTCTGAGACAATGTCGCTCGGAAGCTCCGGGCTACGGAACTCATTGTCTCCACCAGTGCCGATTCCAAGGAACAAAGTATCTCCGTTTTCTGCCGAGTCGCGGGTCTGAGCCTCTTCCTTGACTGTTTGTTCTGCACCAGTACCTTGTAAAGACAGACCTAGTTGCAGGTACGCCTTGCGTTGTTCAATGAGCTCGGCAGCTTCTTCAGCAATGGACTTCTGTTGAATCAATTCGGCTGCCCCCGGGATTTGCTTTGAGTCTGAGGAAGATTGTGGCCCTGCTTCGACTGTCTTTACCAATGGTGGTCTTGGCGCATGGGGAGTTCGTGGCGTCGTGACGCGACTTGGCGAAATAAGACCCTTGAAGCGCTGTATCGCTCTCATCTGGAACCCATTTTAGCTACTTGAATAGAACTGATGAAGCTGGAACTGCTTACGACGCAGATCAGGTGATCCATCTTTCGCGTGAAAGCGTGATTCACCTCGAGCTCATTAGGTGTCTCCACCATGTCAGAGCAATTTTCTTCATCGGATAGAAGAGGATCATCCCCATTCTTTGTCACCCAAGGGTGATTCTGGTACTGGTCAGCGTTATCTGTATATGGCATATTTGACATAAACTTACTCGAATCTCGGGCAACGTGATTCTCATCCGATTATCCTTGTCTAGAATTCGTGTAATCAGGTCGACAAAGTCCGGGTCCTCTCCGTCGGGAAGAGATACAGGTTGCTCTCGAATTGCCTCGTACATGTCCATAACGGAGTTACCGTTAAATGGCAACTCCCCATACTTGAGACAATAAAGTGTAACGCCCATGGACCAGACATCGGCAGCTTTGCCAGAAACATCTCCATGCATGGCTTGGCAAAGCTCTGGCGGTAGAAAGGCCGGAGACCCAGCAGACTTATTCGTCATCATTTCATTCGACTTCTCGAACATCTCGGAGACGCCGAAGTCGACAATCTTAAGCACATCGTCCTCTGTTAAGAGGAGGTTGTCGGGTTTTATGTCACGATGGATGATACCCTGAGCATGCACTGCTAATGCATTAGAAGAGAATTAAGCGAACGTGACTGCATAATGGTCCTTGACTCACAATATTCAATGCCGAGAATCAGGTCACGGAACCACGTACGGCAAAGTTCGCTGCTGTAGGGCGTAGCTTTTTGACCCAGGTCGATCTTCATGACGACACCCTTTTTGCACATTTCCAAGACCATGTAAAGTGAATCATCTTCGGGGTCGTCGAGGACCTCGATCAGGGCAACGAGGTTGTCATGATGGAGTTTCTTCATGATAGCGATCTCGGCGCGGATCAAGTACAGGGCGTCTTTGGCTTCGGCATCCTCCTGGCGACCAAATTGTTTCCTGTGAAAGTGGTTCAGTCCCATCCCGGGACCTTGCTGGTGCGGCGTCCCGGGACCGGGACGCCTCAGGATGTAGGATTGCGCTCGCTTCCGTAGGCGGGATTTGGAAAATTCCTTCACAGCCTATGACGGAGAAAATAAGTATTGGTATGCCGTGGTTCATGATGGCATTGCGCAGCCTCTCTGCTTACATATTCGTTCCCGAACTGATCGGTGGCTATATGGACAGCGCCGTACGAACCCCGGCCAATCTCGTCTCCAATCACATATTGATTGACGGTGTATTGCGACCTGCCGTCAATCTCGTCGTTCGTGTACTTGGCATCGAGAGTCTCCTAGCAGAGGAGGACGGGACCTCGATATTAGCCCACTATGGCGTGAACATGACTAGCACAACGGACGGCATGCTTCCTTACTTTCACCTCACGATGCTGGGACGGAGTTCTCTTGTGGTGTCGCATTGGGCTCAACGGAGCAGAAGGTGGCGTTGGCCTGGTGTGTGCATGTCTTAGACTACTATACTATACTGGCGTGTTGACGTATCGCGGGACAGCTTGGCGATTGGTAGGGTGCGTATTACATGGAGCTAGGCAGTCTAAAGCTCGACTTACAAGTGAGGGGCAGCAAGGATCGGCTGGTCTGTGGCATCGTTAATCTGCTCGATGCTGATGCGTGGTCGTGGCGATGGCGCGGGTAAGTCGTAAAAGCCGCCCGCAGCGGGCACGTCGGCCGCCTCGCCTGGGTCTGCGAACGAGGTAGCTGGTGGTGGTTGTATCATGGTTGTGGGTTGTGGGTTGTGGTGTCGGTCAGATCGTCGTGACAAGAGTTTGCCAAGATCAAGCAACGGCGGTAGTTTGGAGGGGCTACCTAGGTAGAGTTCGATCAACCGCTTGATGAGTGATGAGTCGGCCGCGACCGAGAGAGGAAAATAGATTGAACTTTGCAGTGTTCAGGTAGACTGCAGTCTACTACAAACAGGCAGCGTTCGAGAATTGTGGTATGTAATGGAGGGTGATGAACACAAGGGTGAAGGAAGACATGATATCAAAAGGAAGACATCGCAGACCAGGCGATTGGCGGGTTTATATTGACCAAGAGACAAGGCGCAGAAGACGGTTGGAGCCTTGTCTACATTCTCTGTCTTCCAATTGACCTTCTTCACAGACAGAACGATGTTGTATTGTCATGAATGAACCCAGCAGCAGATCCAGACAAAAGCGCAGATTGCGCTGGTCTGATAGAGGAGGGACAGACGAAAAGAGAGGAGAACAGTTCAGCCCAACAAGGAGCTAGTTCAGGCTTCTAGCGAATCGTCTTCGCCATATGCACTATTGACCCCTGCTGCAGGAATAGCACCCCCGGCTTGGGGGGCCTCTACCTGCACAGCACCTGGGCAGGTACCTATTGTGGTACTCTGTTAGGGCTGTCGAGGAGATCTAGAACAGAGGAAGTTATTACCTACATGTACTATTATTACAACACTGCTGCTACTACATGTATGTACCTAAGCAGGCATATATGTATGTAGTACCTAATAGGCAATGATATACCTCGGGCAGTGGTATACTTGGTTAGTGCTGTGAAGAAGAGAACAACTGCTTCATGTCTGAAGAGACGTTCCCTCTAGTAGGTTGGTCTGTTTTCATTTGGCTTTTATTTTTATTGTAATGTAATGCAGTTAGGTACATACCTAGCTCCCAAAGCATGAAGAGGTAGGTATGCAGTACACTAAAGTGCCGTACTTGCCGTCGGGTATGCCGTTGCAGCCGCGTTTGAGGCTGGTGAGAGACCTACTAGTTGCGAATAAGGACTAGCACCCAAGCACCCAAGCCTTTAGCGGAAGGGAACCTGGCTCACTGGGTCCCCGCCGCAAGTCCTACCAAGCATCCGGGACTAGTTCCCTACAGTACTGTAATGATACAGTATCTTCAACTACCTACCATACCTTATCAACCAGACCCCAACGGCCCTTTCGTCGCATGCCAATTCCCCGCCATTCGATCACGGGCATGTGAGCTCTCGACTTCCAGTCCGAGCTAGAGAAGCCTGCGCCGGCGCCATGCCCGTCCAGGTCTACTCCTTGTACATTTTTGACCGCCACAGTAAGTCGAAGCCCAGCCAAGCCCGGGCCGGGCCAACAACTCGAGCCTCGTCAACCCGAAGTCAGCCGTGTGCGGTGCCTATGGCCATGCCGACCCTCCACCAACACCAAGCACCGATGTGATTCATACACTTTGCGCCCGGGCAGGCAGACGCGGGACATGAAAAGCGCCCGAGACGAAGAGGCCTCACCCGCTAACATGCCATCATCTTCTCATAGCCGAGTGCATCTACTCGAAACAATGGCTCCAGACGCCAGCACCAACTCCCGCGGCGCTGCCCCATGACCAGCACCAGCAAGCGAACGGCAATGGCATCGCGACGACGACGGCGACGACAGCTCCAGAGCAGCAACAGCAACAGCAACAGCAACAGGCCCCTCCCGCTCCTCCCACCAAGCCGCGGCGGAACAAGGGCGCCGACGATGCCAAGCTGATCTTCGGCACCGTCTTCAGCCTTCGGAACATGGTGCGCAAGCTAGGCGGCGACGACGACGCCTTCATCTCCTTCCGCACCTCCCAGTACAAGCTGCACTACTACGAGACCCCCACCAACCTCCGCTTCGCCCTGCTGACCGAGCCCGGCGCCCTCAGCATGCGCAACGTCCTGCACCAGATCTACATCAACCTCTGGGTCGAGTATGGTGAGTTGTCGTCATCGTCAAAAGGGGGGGACATTCTCGTATATGTCTATGTTTCATTCGGACTAATATTCGGGCTTAAAACAATAGTTGTCAAGAACCCTCTGTCGCCCGTAGAACACAAGGGTGGCGACGGTGTGCGCAACGAGATGTTCGAGCTCGGCTTGGACAAGTTCATCCGCGGGTTGATGTGAAAGACTAATCTAGAACGAGATGCTTGTAGCTAAAGAGGGAGGAGAATCCGCGAGGACGAGCTATGTGAATGCCGGCACGCGAACAAGCGGCGGGTGCCATCGCACTCCGCGGGTTAGTGGGAGCGCGCGCTTATCGCACTTCTGGAATGTCTATGTCCGGCATCTAGCGAAAATCATCTTGGTCTCACCTTGCAGTCTCCGTCCACCTGATAGATAGCCTTATCTCATATGAGCGTTGATCCCAGACGTGTTACAAGGGATCGAGCATTGTGCCGTGATGGTACAGATTATATTTGCCCCATTTATGGACGACGGGGACTCACCCGCCCAAGATACCTATGGTAGTAATATACATAATCCAGTGCTTCATCATTCGTAATACCCGGCCTGGCTATCCATCTATCCAGTATTTTATTATATTGAGACGGAATCCTAAAACCTGCTATGCCGGTGCCGCGGATGTAGTGTTCCGACTTTGTTGCTCTCCACCTGGATTACTACTTGTTTTGGTCGGGTTTCGGTTTCAGTGATAGACTGGTCGTCGGCGGTCCAAAGCATAACACTTCATATTTCCTGGGCTGGATGATTTCCAAGGTACGTCTTCTTCGGCTGGGCGTGATGGCACCAATAGTCAATTTTGAAGCCAGATCAAGATATATAACAAGATGTTGGTCATGACTGTGACTGTGACTGCGACTGCGACGCCATCGAAGAAGACTCCAACGCCTTCTCCCACGCCGTCTCGAATGAGCTTTGCGAGGGGTCCACCACAACGACGCTGTCATCTCCTGCCATCACCTGGGATAATTTCACTTCGTTGCTGTGGTCCTGCCGAAGCACCACAACTTCGTCTACATGTCTAACGGAAGCAACAGCAGCATCGTTGAGGCCGGCCGCGGCAGCAGCGAGCTCGTCATCCTGATGTATCTCGTTTTCCCAATTGCTCGAGTACACGACGGCAGCGAACGCTTCGAGGTCCGGGATATGCTCCATTTCCTGCAGGTACTCGTTTGGCATGCCGTTTCCAATGGCGTGGGCCTGTCGCGTTAGCACTGATAGAATCTTGGGGAGCAGAACTGCACGGGTTGTGGGATCGGCAATGGCTTGTTCCGAAGGCTCGGGGTTTGGGCCTGTGACTGAAATGTTGGAATCGAAAGCGCCAGCCAGCAACTTCTTGTTCAACAAGACAGAGAAGCCGGCGTCGAGAAGAAGGGTAAGCACGTGGCAGAAGGCCGGCGATTCGACGAGGTCCGACGTCTCGTCAAGCAGACGGCGAAGCGCCGGCGATATGGTCGATGTCGGCGAAGAGGTTGACGAACTACTGGATGGATTGGTGGTAGCCATGGCACTGTCGCCCAAGACGCCGGATTCCTTCAAGACGAAGTCCTCTAACGGGGTCGGTGGGAGGAGGAAGGGCAACCACTGGGCGCCCGGTCTACTAGAATCGGACTTCCTCTCGACCTTCTTGCGCACTTCGAGCGCTAATTGTGAGAAGGTGTCGAAGCTCAGGAGATCACGTGGACTTAAATGCCCGAAAACCTCGCGAACGGCGGTCTCGACCTTCTCCATCACATCCGTCCATCCCCGGTTCAGTAGCCACCAGCTGAAGGTCAGGTACTTCCGGTTGGTCTCGAAATCACTACCGTACGCCTGCTCCGGGTTATCGTCATCGTTATTCTCGAGGCTGATCGTGGACTGTGCCGCACCGGTCGCCAGTGAAATCACGCTGGACAGGTAGCTTCTCCGTCCGAGGAGGTTGAGTTGGATTCTAGTGAGCATGGCCAGAAGCGCTAGTGTGTACACGAGCGTGAAAGCTCGCGTTATCGCTAACAGCTGGGTTAGTCTGGGGTTCTTCTACTTGATGTGCTCTGTTCGCCGAGCCGAGGGCTGCTCACAGCTTATTGTCAAATCATCCCAGAGCTGTCTCTTCGTCTTGCGGGCCTTTTGGAGCGCCTGACCGCCGTCTTGCGCGCCGTCCCCCGTGCTCGAGACGGGGGGAGGGGCAATTTGGCTCGCGTGGACGCCGCTTTCGCTTTGTAGACTAGCTATGCTCTTACCCTCCTCCTCCGTCAGAGTGGTATCTGCGATACTCGGCGGCGCGACCGACGACTCGCCGCTGCGCACACTCTTGGCGGCGCCCTTCATCTGCTGTATTTCCAGCGTGATATTCTCCGTGTTCATCGTTTCGAGTATATTTGCGGTGGCTGTGGGAAGCAGGGCCAGGACGGTGAATGTGCAGTCCTCTTGATTCTGCTCGAATCGGCGGCGCAAGCTGCGTGACGGTTAGCTTCAGTGACTCGGCGTGCCCCCATCCGCCTTGCAGCTAGCTCACTTCTCTTTCGCAATGCGATCACTGCTCATACGCTCGCGCGCATCGTTAATTTTACCCAGGACATATTGGGTCGCCAGGTAGCCGGCACCCACGATGCCGACGCCAATGCCTATGGGGGTCCGATTGCGGCGAAGCCACCGCCGCGTAGCCGACAGCATATCGATGGTTGGTAGGGAACAGCCCCGGGAACGCGATTGTTTCCTTGAAACTTGAAGCTGGTCAACGTTGGTCAGGGGGTTCTCTCGCTATCCGTGCGACATGAAGTTCGCAGCAGACGTCAAGGTGGCACGGAATAAATCGTCCGCTGTCATCCAGCTGGGTAGTCCGACTGGCCTGAATATCCTCAAAAGGGCAATCGGAGATGGGGTTGGTTCCGTTGCATCTGAGTTTGTGCAGGTGGATAGATGCCTGACCCGAGTGCTGGAACGCGTTGAAGTCGGGTCAAGTGGTTACCGGCTCTATCTGTCGGTATGTATCCTTGGGTACACATGTAGCTCTTGAGGTTGCCTCGGCATGCGCGCGACTTGACAAGGAAGCTTCTGTTGTGGAGCCCGCCTACCAAGATATATGTAGGTACTTACTTAGCAATTAAGTTACCATACATGGGATTCAAATGGATTTAAATTGTTTGGTACCTTACTCCGTACTTCTCTTGCCCTATTCTGTTTACAGTAAATGCAAAGTTGCAAAGTGCAGAGCAACGCCACGTGTGGCTGACATGACGCAGTAAGGTTCCAAGGTTCCCCATCCCCCCAGGCTACCTAGATCCGGATGACCCCGCCATTCCCCATCAACTCTTACTTACATAGGTAGTTACATCTCGCAGCTCGCCAAGACTACCGGAGAGCTATCCTAAAGATCGCAGCGGCCTCGTCGAGGTCGTACGTCACGCAATCCTTTCTCGCAACCACCCAGAAACGCCAGGTTACAGCATGGAGCGCCAGATACCGCAAGAGTTCATATTAGAAGCATTCGCTGACCCAGCTTCCGTCAGAGATGTCGTCCGGGGTAAGAGGCCTGCCAAAATTCTCTCTGCAATGCCCCGCCTCGCCTCTGAACATATCGCTCGGGACGAAACAGTCGTCGCAGCCCTCCTCGGATCCGTCTTCTAACTTGTTGCTACGTAGGGATTCTTCACACGATATTCTTCCACCGCTTCTTCCCCTCCATAGTACCGCGGTCGCGCGAGGTCCTCGATATCACCCTCCCCTTCGTCGACGATGCCGAGCTCGACACCATGATCGAGAAGCGGGCCGCCGAGCTGGCGCGCGAATTAGATGCCGAGCGGACGCACTCCTCCGCCTCGAGCGTGCCGCTTCACCACCACCTATCACAACAGCGAGGGGCGGCTACCGCGCAGGCCGGCAGCAATGGTGGTCGTGGCAACATTTCCGTCCAGTTCTTTGAAAAGAAACGCCGCAAGACGTGGTACATGCGCGCGGCCTACGGTGGCGGCGATGAGGAGGTCTGTTGGGAATGCTGGACCGTCAAGGTCACAGTGGCCGAGCCGAGGACGGAGAGTGGTGAGGAATACCGTTACTCCCTTCTTTACGCCGATAGAGAGCGACGGAAAAGCCCTCATAAAAGGGGGGCCTCAAATGTATTGGTTTAGTGCTGACCTATCCTCTTCGTGCAGAGCGGGCCAAGGTTCGCAAAGCCATGGAGCAGACGCTCCTCGCCACGGCTATGAAGATTGTCACCTGTGTAAACTCATGCAAAGATCACATTCCACCCATCACGACGAGCGAGACGAACCCCTTCCCCTACCAGATCAACGTCAACCAGAAGGATGCCGGTTGGGCTACGCGTATGGGCATCTACTAGGGATTGCTGTGACGGAAAATGGCCCGAGGAATCAGTTCGCTTGCCCGGAAACCTGCCGCCCCTCCTTACTCTGAAAATTTATTCCCACCGATATCCTATCAATGCGCACCCTATTATTGGCGCAAGTGACTGTTCCTGTTCCGGGTGCGGGCCCTGGGACCTTGGTGCTACGGCGTTTCATGGAGTTTATAGAGAGGGAACGATAGACAATGGTTTTTTTTTTTCGCGGATCGTTAGGTTAGGACTCTCACTTGAGGGACTCCATAATTTTCAATACCAAGATACCCATGCCAGACGCATCGTAGTCCAGACCGCCCCGAGTCATGACAGTCAGTGAATCAAAGTGGCAAGTGGAGCGCGAGAAAACGACAATTCTGAATTGCAATGCTAGCTGATCGCCAGCTGAAATACCGAGCCCGGACGGATACTCTCCCGATCCTTTTTCCAACGCCAAACCCGTTTACCAACATTGATAACCTGTGAATCTCCACGTGACAGGAGAAAGCGCTCCTCATCAGGCGTTCGTTGTCGCAAGTGGATTGCCTCTCATGCTATTTCATACACGAAACTCGTGTGTCCTCCTGTTACAGAACGCCCTGCATATAACTGAAATCCTCCTTTATTACACCAACATGCTAATAGCAGCCGCGCTTTTCCAAACGCCAATGTCGTCCTCGCCCCCCGACCCAACCATGGCAACGAAAGTAGTGGCACCGTTTGTAGCAAAAGCATATTCATCAAACAAAACATCCCAGAACAAAACCTTGACCGCCAAGGTTTCACGCGTGCGTCAAGCAGGTATCTGCCCAGAAAGCATGACTTCATTACAAGTGTATGAGGAAAAATAAGACGTAAAAGCCGCGAGGCAAATGAGGCGCCGGGGTAATCTAGAGTGAGGTGGGGGAGGAAAGCGTCCGAGAAGTAGGTGTCCATGCCGTAGTAGAGTCGTCGAGTTCGTAAATGTCATCAATCAGGATGAAGGTGGGCATCTATTGAGTAAGTGGGATGGTCATTGCCCATCATTGTGCTGTGAAGCTCCGTCCCAAGGTGGGTTTGGATCCTTTCCAAGACCCGGCTACACCGCGGTTGCTGCTGCTACCGATCTTCTCGAAACCCTGCGCAATGTCCAAAAGACAGTCTGTTTCTCCTCCATCCTCTTCGAAAAGGGGAGGGGTGAAACCATTGTCGAAATTCGCCCAGCTGTTCTCCTTCGTGGGGAGTCGTAGGGTAGGTCCGTTGGCAGCCAGGGGTGACTGCAAGAAGATCTTGCTTGGTGATGACATGTCGTTAAACACCTTGCTGGGTGATCCATAGGTCATAGGTGTTGGACTAGGTGCTCCTAAAAAGGGCACCGAAGTAATAGATTTTCGGATGGCGGAATTGGCAATGTCGCTGATCCCACTGGTAGACTGTGATCGATCCAAGCGTGGTCTTCTCACCGACTTCTTAATAGGTGAAGGCTCCGATGGAATTGCAAGATCCAACGCCACATCGTCAAAGAAGCTGAATTCATTTCCTCCTAGCCCGGCGTAACCATCGATTCCGTACATGTGACTTCCAATCGCAGAGTCGCCAACGAATGAAGGGCTCCATGGAGGCATATTGGCAATACTGTCGGATATGTTACTCACGCGACGCAAAGGCGATTCGAACATCGAGCTCACGTGGTCGCGGTGTGCTTGGAGATTAGTGTTCGGCGAGACGGACGCGGTCGGCATGGGTGGAGGCTTCATCTTGACTATTGGCGTTATGGGCGGGGGCATCTGTTTGGATTGTCGCGAAGGAGAAGAAGATGCCGGCATGGGTCCATGTGAACGACTCTTAGTCGGACTGTCGTATGATGAGTGACGGAGGCGTCTGATTTCATCCTCGGCCCGTCCCCGTCCACCCTTGACGCGAACGTGCTTCGTCCCAGAGCTGTAGAATGGATTGGGCTGGCGGAGTACCGACGATTCCAATGATGAGATGTAACCACTGTCTTCCATCGTGGCCGAGGCATCCATCGAGGCGTGCTTACGTTTCTGGGGGCGCTTCCGGGAACCCAGGACATTCTGAGCAGGAGGTGGAGTTTTGCTCGCCGGCTTCCTGAAACGGGGAGGCATGGGAGGCGAGGAGAGTATTGTTGCGGGAAGAGGCGAGGGGAGAGAAGTCGGGTCGGCGCGGACCGGTTCTTGAATCTTATCGCCGAGGTCTTCGGGACAGGCGTTGTCAGAAAGAGGGATGGTAGCGTCTGACGAGAGCTCCTGAGCAGTCATCGCCGGGGCTTGCGAAATAGCCTGGAGAAACTGACCGGCTGGAACTTGAGGAACCGCAGGCAGCGCCGGTAGCCCATCTTGAAGGTAGGGTGTGTCGAACTGGGAATAGTCGACACGCGGCGGCACTGACATAATGTGCATATTGTCCAACCCGATCGAGGCCTTCCTACTCGGTTTCTCTTTCATGAATTGATGCTCCATACTTGGCTCAATGGCCCAGTAGTTCCCCTTTCCCGGGTCATCCCTCGGGCGTTCTTGTTTGACGAAAGCCTTGTTGAGACTCAGATTATGTCGGATGCTGTTCTGCCAGCCTGATTCATATGCATTGTAGAATGAATACGTATCTGAGATCCACTTGTAGATTTGGGATAGAGTGAGCTTCTTCCGAGGTGCGCGAAGGATTGCCATGCCGATCAGCTGCGCATAGCTGTGGCCAGGTTTCGTTCCGTCATCGTAAATGGGAGGGTAAGCGGGCGATTCCGGAAACGATACACCATCCATTCTGGCCTTCTTGGCTGGTCTTGACTCCGTAATAGGAGCGGCTTCTAGAAGAGCGCGCTTGCCCGATTGAATGGGATAATACTCTTCAACGTTGAGGCTGAATGCCGGGGGAGCAGGATACAGGGTGGGTGGTTGTAGGTTTTCCTTGTCAACGCTTACTTGCCTCGAATTGGCCGTCTTAAATGTGGACATCAAGGGTTTCTTGGGCATAGAATCGGTGGCTTGCGCATGTAACGAAGGTGGGGATATATTTATCGCGTTCAGCTTGCGGTTCTGCGACGATCCCAGTGGAGTCGTGGAAGATTGCTCGGAGACCTTGTAAGGAGAATGGTGCTTTCTGTGACCGTCAGGAGGGTTGAAGACCAAATTACCGCTCGAGTTCTGCAAGGGGCGGCGTGGCGAAGACTGCTTTCCCACAGATGGCATCGGGGCCCGGCTTATCGAGGGAGCTGGTTTGCCGTAATTTTCGTCCTGAAAGTCATCTTGGAAGATGTGTAGCGGCTCATTTGAAGCCGCTAGACGCGTCGGTCTGGCCATTCTGGCCAGGATGGTGGAAACGGGTGCGGCGAATGGTTGGCGCGGGATACCGCCTGCTCGCGTCAAAGTTAATGAGGTGATTGTAAACAATGTGAGGGATGAGTGTTCGTAGTCAGGGCCGCAAAGCAATCTCCAGCACTGTATGATGACAATTAGGTTGACGGAGGTGAGGGAGGCTCACTGGGCTGAAGCAAACGGCTCTTAGATCAGCAGTGGAGACGTGAAGCCAGGATGACCTTTGGGCGCTGTGGATATCGCTCAAGACGTTTCTTTTTTTTTACAAGTAAGTCGGTGTTTCCGAATTCGAAAAAACGCTGTCTGTCAAGTGCAGGATAATACGAAGTCATCGAATGAGAATAATGCTCCGATGAAGAGTAACATGAAGTGATGTAGGTGGTAATGGTGGATAACAGGCAAACTAGCATGAGAAACGGGGAGACGAAGGGGAGGGGGAGCTGGATCGTCAAGATCTGGGGGAAGAAGCGTGACAGCCGGGTATGCAACTACGATTGCAGGAAGAAAGGGCAGAGGGGGGGAGCAAGGTACGTACAGGTTGAAAAGCAAGCAGAAGCAGGTTTAGGGTAAGAGGGCGGGTGGGTTATGCCCGGTCCTGTGCAGTGCTGCACGGTAGGACAGCAGAGTGACGGCGTAAGAGCGTGAAAGCGTGAAGAGCGGAATACGGGAGGAATGGAACGAGGGAAGACTGGCAGCTGGGTGCGCGAGATGGAAGTCCGAGTAGGGCTTAGTTCGCCAACTCATCAGTGGAGCATCGGTGGGGTTTCGGTGGGACACAGCGCCAGAGTGGAACGGGGTGGGGTCGCATTCCCGGCAGAAGAAGCTGAGTGCGAGCGAGGATTGGCCCAGAGTGCTCTGGGCTGACACGATGGTAAGCAAGATATAGAGGTGGGTACTGAGCAGTACTAGTAGGTAGTGCGCAAGGATCTGGCGCAAGTGGTGCGAGTGGTGGAGCTGATTACGGTCGGCACAAACCATCTAAGCTGAATAGCGTCTCTGCGTTCTTGAGATTCTGCTTGAGACATACAGACTCAGCTCGTATAACTATTACAATGTTCCAGCAAGGGCAGACCTGGGAATCGCGCCTATCCTTTGATTCAGACTTTCATTGCCAGTCGATCCTAGACATAGAAAGGGAGGGTTGGTAAGTACTCGCGGGATCCGGAGAGAGGCGAGCGAATGATATGGCGCCGCGAAAATCGCAAGACCAAATTTGCCGAAGCTGAGAAGGTGAGAATTGATGGAAAAAACGGCTCGAGGTCTCAGTCAACGATTATTGTCGGTGCCGAGAGCTGGCTCAGCCTATCCCATCCGTCCAGTCCAAGTCTTTGATATCAATTCCTCGTTCCCGTCCCTTTTGCTAAGCCTAGGTGTCTTGGGTGCTGCAGCACGGTGTTATCTTTACGTGTGTACTGCTCGTGGTGCGATGCGACGTGCGACCAAAAAGGATGCAGCTCGGACGAGGGTGCAAAGACCGCCTGGGATTAATGAGGTACACGGTAAGCGATTGGATCAGGGAGGGCGGCGCGTAGAGTGACACCAGATTGGCTGCACTGGGGAATTCGAAGAGGGGTGCTCGTTTGGTTGGACGTGTCGTGTTGTTTTTTAAATCCTGGCGACGCGTCGGGCCAATAGGACGTCATATACCGCTTCTCGGCCCACCTCTGCATGCACTTTGCGCACCCCCCGGTCTGCTAACGCAATACATACTAGTTCTAGTGGTAACCCGCAATGCGCTACATTACTACTCCGTATAGACACTAGTGAGCTGTTACATGCCAAAATGTAACTCAACCGGCAAACCATTTAACTACCGCAGCAAGGGATGGTGGCTTTCCTTAGTGATCGATGAATCTCGATCAAATGTTTCTTCTACTTACACAACCTAGCCTAGTAGCCCCGTTCATTCTCTACATCCCTTTGCTGTCACGTTAATATACGCTAGTAGCTATACTAGTAGCGCAGCCGAGCGCCAATCGTATAGAGATGCCTTCTTGGTTAAGCACTAACGACTGATTTCACCGAAACCTGAAACAATGTTTGGTAATCCTCATGCGATCGCCTTCACGGAAGTGTATTGTAAAGCTTTGCAGCAATATACTCCGTCCTCTGACATGAGCTGTTTCCCATTGTTCACGAGAGATAGGGTATTTGATAATCACCTGTATGCAATCAGCCAAAAGAGCAGATGCTACCATCCTGACGTAGATATACCCGAAGCCAGCGCAGTGGTATAGTATAACTTGATATTTCATGTATTTCATGTGCACATAGCATCAGGTACTGAAGATTGCAATTCAAAGGATCGATGGCAGTTCTAATAATATTCTCATTTCAGATGTACATATCTCGCAATGCGGCCACAAGGCCCGACCTTCCAAGGCCTCTCTCAATGGCAATGACATACAACACCGGGATGTGGTTCGAAAGTTGCATCTTGGCCACATCCATCTCTTACTGGCAATCAGATGAGTGGCAAAGCCATCAGTGATGACCTACTGAGCTCATCACGTCTAATCCAATCATCTCTCGTTGCCAGGAGACCAACGTCAGAGCGGTGTCTTCACTTCCCATCTCAGGCGTTCTCGATGCGCAACGTTGCCAACTCATCATGACCCCGACTCTCACCGAATCGAAGGATTGACCCTCATGGCCGAGGCCCGGTCTTTAGTGAATTATGCCCCGAAATTCTGTCGTTAGCTGGCCAGTTGGGCTGCGACCTCGCCTCGTGACCAAAGTGCCAGGGCATCGATGGCATGGCCTACATAACCGGTAGCATGGCCACTGCCATAGGAGCTTCCCAAGATCCGAGTTCCCCGCCGTATGGCCTCCAGTGATCATACGGATAGTGACGCATTCGACTAGCTGTTCGATGGTTATACGTGGCAGAACTTAAGGCGTTTTGGTAAGCCTGAGAGAGACCTATCAGCCCACATCAGATCACCATTAAGGGGCGGAACGGTACGCCAGGCATTGTTGGGACAGACTACACAGATATGTCATGACTGGTTGCCTGAAAGGTTCGGAGGCACGTCTATTAGCTAGCCCCCCTCGTAGAGACTGCCATGTCCGTTGTTCCGTTCATTCTACATCAACACCGAGTTCGCTTATTACACCGCCCTTCCACACAACCTTACATAAGTTAGACAGTACTTGTTATGGTTTTAAGCGTAAAGGGGTTATATCAAAAAGGGGCCTAACGTACTGTATATCGCTCATGTTCAAGCCTGCTAATTATTGAGTTTCATAACAAAACTGCGAATTTGATTCCTTGAAAGTATATGCAAGAGCAGTTATGGGCTAGACGGTTCCAGGTATTGACCTTTTTTTTGTAGCGCAGAACAAACTCGCCGTTTCTACTCAGGCGCGGCTCATTCGCCGGATCGTAGTCAGGTGACTAAGAAATTACATTGTGTATCACCTACATAGAAGGAAACGGTCTCTAAAACGGTTAGGTTTCAAACGTCAACCAAAGATGTAGAGCACAAAGCCTGTTGTGCCCGTGCATCTTGAACCCAAAGCAGCTGGTCGGATGTGTGGCACTTAGATTAGACAAACCAAGCAGAATATCCGTAATCGCATTAACCTAGTACTCTCCCGTAAGTAGCTACGCTGTCGATATACGTATAACTGTACTGTAAAGAGGCAATTCAAGCTTATTTCAAACGTCCTTCATAATCTACAATGATGACTAATATTGAGGTCAGCACCATTAAAGGATATTCATCAGTAGCAATCAGGATTAATAACCTCGAGTTTTGACAGACTTGTTCCGCCAGCCAACATTTGTAAGGACGGTATCACAAGCGACATTTAAGTATAGCCGACTTCGTGTCCTGCTTGTCATATTTCGATTCTACAATCGACTTGATATCATGTTTGCTATCGCAACAGGATCACTAATAGCTGCCAACATCTTCGGCATGTCTACAAGTATGTTAGTGTAGCAACCCTATATACTAAAGCTAAATACTGACATATTTCCTACCATGTCCATCAAGTCGAGGGACTGATCGAAACACTCTTCTACAGCCAAAGTTTTACAATATTATATAATCTAGGGCCATCCCATAGCTAACAGCTATCAATAAGCTATATACCAAATACGAATATGTCAGCCAACCTTAAATAGAACACTGACCTGAATATTCCTGTTTTTTCTTGGGGGAACCACTTCTCTAGAATGGAGTTGATATTCAGCAACACTGCTGTTCAGAATATGCCTTTATCAGAAGACATTGGGTGTTTCAATCTGTTCCAGCAATACCTCAGCTACGGAATTTGCCCTAATGAATCTCATGATTGTAGCAGAACAATCTGGTTAGTAAGCTTGGGCTAGTAATAGATTTAGCTTACCATCTAGCAGAATAGTACTATGTAACGACGAACCGGAATGGATGTACCAATGCAACCCTAGACCGGTTCTTGCGACCGAGGTGGCCAGTCTTGTTCCGACTTCCTAGGAGGTCGTTCCAGATCACATGATATAATAATTTTTGGGTGGATAACCAACCAGCTATGATTGTAATCTGTCTAGTTGGCTTGATCAGTAGATATTGACGTTGACGGTGCCAATCGAACTTCCCTCAACCGATCAGCTATAAGTAGCCTGCCTCCCCCGAACCTTCCCCAACAAGCAGCAGCACCTTCCGGTTGGCTCAACTTGATAGGTGGCTGCCCGGTTAGCTCAATCGGTAGAGCGTGAGACTCTTAATCTCAAGGTTGCGGGTTCGACCCCCGCATCGGGCTCAATTCCCGATGCCTCTCAGTTCACTGGGATTAGCAACGATTTTTTTGCAATTTTCTTAATGTGTGTAAGTGGTATAGTATACAACGATTACCTTGGTAAGCTGGAAGGGCGAACCAATATGTCTTCATTCTTGAATGATTTGTCACGGGGAGATTACATAACTATTCCAACTACATTAAACCATAAGTACGATGCTTGGGGACAGCCTTTCCCAGTTTTAATACATGTTGTCGACTTCGGTTTTGGCCGTTAGCCTAATATCTCAGGCGAATATAGTCCTTCATGATAGAAACTGCATATGCTATGCGCCATTTTTTTTTTCTACAGTGGGACTTTTTCTTAGACCCTCCGGACTCTGGTCTACCTAGTGCTACAACGAGTCATAACAAGAAAGAGTCGAGCTATTGTCTAGCTGGAGTTATTCCAATTCCAGCCTTGCAAAGTTTTCTCATGCCTTGTCTCTTAGTATCGCATACGGCCCGATCCCTTCAACCATCCAACGGCCTCGTGGCCCAATGGCAAGGCGTCTGACTACGAGGGGGATTCAGAAATGAATCGTTCACGGCGATCAGGAGATTCTGGGTTCGACCCCCAGCGAGGTCAGTGCGATTGAAGTCGCCGTAGGGTGGTGATCGGTTTCGTGGCCCAATGGCAAGGCGTCTGACTACGACATCGTCTCATTACGAGTTCACTTCACTCGGCAATGGACGCTTTACTGTAATCAGGAGATTCTGGGTTCGACCCCCAGCGAGATCAGTCTAAGCAAACAACCCACCGATACACAATCGCGCTCTGTTTTTTTCTTTGGTACTTTTTTCATAGCGATTGTCTTTGAGCCGGGGTGGTTTAAGATGCGGCTGAGCAGGCCGAGCAAAGCTTAGCGGAAGGATACTTTATTTACTTTTGGCCAATAGCAGCAATATATAGCATCCGAAAATAAAATGGGCAACATTTTTTATAAAATGGAGACATACATGTACGGTATATAAATATATATAGCAAATTGAACAACATTGAAGGTCGGCTGCAATGATACTTTGGTGGGGTATGGATGATCCCGGCGATCGGGGATCTTACCAACCCCGCCATTCCCAACCGACGACATCATTTCAGCTGCCCCTCTATTTCTCTCTTAATACAATACCAACCTCGCCTGTGCCACATCTTACGTTGATTAATCTGGGACTTCATGCTACTATGTAGCCGGCCATTTGGAGATAACAGCCTCGCGAGACCACCAGGATGCCGCATTGGCGGGACGACTATCTGGCCTCGTTGCAAGAGGCGGAGCGCAACAACCCGGTAAACAAGGACCTGGTCGAAGCTTGTAAGCGCAGCCCTCTCTGACACACATTTCGTTTGGACAAACGAGCAGGACAAACGAACCCGTCGACCAAACCCGCCCCTATTCATGCAAAGAGACCGTCGGTGTTGTTCATTCCCAGCCCACGCGAAGCTGACAGCGCCGCCCCCTTTAGGCTCCCAGCTCGCCGACCGGGTCGCGGCTCTCGAGGCCGAAAAGGCGGCCTGGGTCGCGGGTTCGTCGACGTCCAAGGCAGCGGTGCCCTCAAAACCCCCATCGACTAGCGCGGCCGATCCCACGACCTCCTCGTCAGAGGGCGTCATAGCACAGCTCCGCCTCGAGCTGGCCGAGGCCCTTCGGGGACGCGGCCAGGCGCAGACACGTCTCAAGGCGGCCGAGGCCGAGCTCACGTCGCTGCGGTCCAAAAATAAAGTCGACAGCAAACGTATCGGCGACCTGACGACCGAGCGCAACGCGCTGACGGCGAGAATGCGTGACCTGAACGAGGAGCTCGAGAAGAAGAGAAAGTTCTTGAAGGTACGTCGTCTGTATGGACGCCACCTGGGTGTCTGTCTGCTCGGGGCTGTGTAATGTCTGTTTGTTGGTGTCCGGCTGTAGTGCCCGGCTGCAGTGAAGGCCAAACTCGATACACACAAGTCCAATCGAGAGAAGCTGGTACAGAGGCAAGAGAAGGAGGCACAGGGTCTACTTGTCCGAGGGGCCCCTTCGCGCTAACTGGCTACCCTTTTTCTAGGATATCCAGGATGACAACCTCACGCTGAACATGGAACTTAATATGACCACACAGAAGGCAGCTAAGGTGCAGGCTGAGAACAAGGAGCTCGTTGACCGTTGGATGAAGAGGATAGGTCATGAGGCCGACGCCTTGAATCTCCAGAACGAGTCACCAAATAAGCATCATAGATGACGGCGACGCGAGCCAACTGAAGAGAGAAAACCCCGTCGTCATTGCTATACCTGGTATCATACATTCGCATCGTCTATGTAGTAAGTGTCTAAACGTTCCCTCGCTCCCAAGCTCCGGCAAATGCTCGCATACTTCAGGCTATGCAACCTGCTACCCCGTTCACTGACGGGCAAAGTCGCCCCCTCCGCAAAAGGTACAAGTACAAGCCACGACTGACCCCCGCTCTAGGAAGGAAATCCCTATACAACACGGCCTGTCCGGAGCTTTATTTTCTGGTGGAAATGTAGTACTCGCCATCGGATCCTGCCCAGCTCACCCAACCCTCGTGATATCGGAAATATTCAACGTCGAGGATGCTCGTGGCAACGTCATTGATTGCCGTTTTATTCTCGTATACGAATGACTTGAGGGATATGATCTTGCAGCCTTTCTTCAAGTCCAGGAACATGTTGATGAGAGCATCGTTGAGGGTCGCTGTGAATGCCTTGTTATTCACCAGTATAACATCCGCCTCCTTTAGTTTCTCGAGGATCTTTGCGTTCGTACGGAAATCACCCTGTTCGAGGTGAACCCTTCCCGGCGCGACGCCCCATAACATACACCGTGATCTGAACTCTTTTTCTTGGGCCTCCGCCAAGGTGTAGGCATTTTCCATCATCTCACAGCCGTAGCTGCGACATCCAATCTCGAGTGCGGCCTGAATGACAACATTACCGACTCCAGATCCAAGGTCAATGAAGACTTGGTCCGATGTCATTTTCGTCTGCTCTACTAGAATTTTGGTAATAAAGGGGTGCAACAGCTCCCCATACACATTATCGCTTCCGGCGTCGTACTTGGTCAGCATTTCAACTTTTGGGGCGACTGTGCGATCGTAGACCTGGGTGAGGATCAAGGAGACGAGTTTGGACGGCAGGTGATGGATCCGGTCGAGATTCTTGGCGACAGTACCATTTTCTATCAATTCCAGAAGTTTTGTGTTGTAACTGTCAAGCGCTGCTCGGAAGGCCGAGACATCTCGGTACTTCTCGCTTATGGCTCGCTCCATCTGCCTCTTGAAACTCATGTTGTGATCAATGAAAGCCTTCGAATCAGCATCAGTGAGATATGTCTCGGCTACATTGTCGATGATTGCGAGAATGTCTTTGACCGCATCAATCTTGTCCTTTTGCCATACGAGCTCGTACCTTTAAGACCAAGTCAGAACCGTAGTCGAAAGAAACCCGCTTCGGAAATGAGACTTACCTCTCCCGTGCGCAACGTGAAGGATACTGTACCTCAATCGCAATTTCGTCATCTTTCGAACCAGGAATCGGAGGACATTTCGTTGCTCGTGAGGCAAGATCGGCCGCATGGACGATATTGGGTTTCCTGACGCCATCGCCAAATGCCTTCTTATGACGCAACTTGCGGTTCACGTCGACCAGCCTACCGTCACTCCGTCGCATGCGCTTTCGGAAAGGATCGCCGTCGTCATCTTCTGATTCAGTATCGTTGCCGAAAACGGGCGAATCGCGGGGCGTGCTCGTGACCGCCTTGCGCTTTCGGTCGATACGCAGCTCGTCAGAAGAGGAGGGGTAGGGCGACGTGCTTTTTGGCCGCGTCGTACGGGAGTTGGGGGATAGCTTTGTCGAGAGGGAGGCGTGGGAAGGGGAGGCGCGCACGCTGCTGGAGGGGATCGGTTTTGGCCGGGGCTTGCTGGGCACGACAACCTTTTCCACGCGCACAGTGGGCGGCGCCGTCTTGAGTTTTGACTTCTGGCCAAAGAGCCCCATGATTATTACCAACACTAGTCGCGGGCTACTACAAAGCGCAAGACTAGGTTTGGGTATAAAACGGTATATAGTGCAAAAGTTTACGAGAATCCAGGAAGGTCATAACATTATCCACCACGTGGGAGGGGAAATCGAATCCGTGAATGCGCCAGTGCTCGGGTACAGCGCGGGGAGGCAAAGATGTCGAAGACGAGGCTCCTACGACGTCTAAAAGAGAGTGGTGCGCCGCAATGCGTGGGGATGGCTGAGAGAGTGCGAGGGGGCCGAAAAGAGAGGACACGATATATGGAAAAGACGGCTTAGGTGACCAACGGCGACAGCGGCAGCAGCAGAAAAGAGAGTGATGCTCTAAAGTTGCGTAGGACTTCACGGGGAAACGGGTGGGACTTGGCAGTGTCCTTTGGGTGGTGGGAGGCGAACTGGCGCATGGCCCGGATTTGGAAGGCTTTCCTTACCCACCCAACCCCAAACCAAGGGCCCTTAAGGACCAAGGTACCTGCCTGGCTGGTGGAGGCACCCTCGACGGCTAGTTGCCTTGTCCCACGCAAAAGAGGGCGAGAGAGGCAAGGCTCGACTCATTGGAAGGCCCAAGAGCAAGGGTTCAGCTCTCCGACCCCACTTTCTTTCTTTAGGATGACACCTGCAGGCAGGATCACTTTGCGTGCTATGATCCTGGCCGGGAACTAACCTATAAGTAGGTACTTACTTTATCTGAGCATGCATCACCTTGCAGACATACGTACGTACACGTAACATGCCGTTCCTAACTACTTTCAATGCACCACCCCCGTCCACCAGTCGGCTTTATCATCCACGATGGCTCTGAACAGCCAAATGCAAATCGGTCGGATCATGAGTAGGCAGACTGTGCTCACTTTTCTAGGCTATGGGTTTATCTTTCTAAAGGGTTGTGACGTCAGATACTGTCTTCGGTATTATATGGCCAACAACCGGTTACTCCAAGAAAAGAAGGGCCCCAAAGAGAAATTGCCACATTACATTTGTGGTCTTGGTTAGTAAGTAACAACCGGAAGATAGTCACTGCATTCTTGGGCGTCTTTGCTACTGATAATGTGCCATATAGAAAGCATTGTGAGATTGGGTTGCAAGACGGCAAGTTCTGTTATAGGATGTTACTTGAGAGGGAGCATCGAGCTTTATTCAAGAGGACGCCCTCAACTGCCTGTTTATAAGGACCTTAGTACTAATGTTAGCCGGATTGAGAACTCGGCTCATCTCCTCTTTCACCCGTGCTTTGAACATTATACTTGACCCCTCCGTGATACGCCAACACAATGACTCTTTATCATAAGCCATACCGGCAAGGACAACTAAAATGCAGTCCGAACGGACGAAAACTAGGGAATTTCCCTTCTCGAGCGACTAATCAAATCAACAGTTGTTAAAAATCCATGCTAGGTTACCGTTATGCCGAAGAGAGAGTTTATTGGCTTATTTGTCACATTGGGACTTGTGGCCCAGTTCGTGAGTGGCCAACTCGAATCCGACTGCAATCCCCTCCACACCGAATGCCTAGCGAAGAAGGCCTGGCCGACGGAAAACTACTATATAGATTTCACCAAAGAGAAGGGCCCACCGGAAAACTGGATTATTGCTAATTATGAGCTCGTAAATTTCGGCCCTCAGGGGGCAGAGTTTACGTATGGAAAGCGCGGCGATGCGCCGAACATGTGGACTGATTTCTATATGCTCGGTGGTAGATACGATGTCGAGATGCAGATCGCACCAGGCCAGGGAGTGATCAGCAGCTCTGTTTTATTGTCGGATGCTCAAGATGAGATCGATTGGGAGTTTTCTGGGAACCAATTTGGTGAGAAGCCTTTTCCGCCTCTAGACGAAAAGTGGACGGTCGGAACGAATATCTTCGCACAAGGCAAGATGTGGGATGGCGCAGCTACGTACAAAAAGGACGTCGTGAACCCAACAACCCAGTTTCACACCTATTCGGTAGAATGGGACGAGAATCATATGAATTGGTATGTAGACCACCAGATGGTCCGAAGCGTGCAGGCTTCGAATACACCCTCCGGATTTATCTTCCCGCAGACGCCCATGAAATTGCAGCTCGGTGTCTGGGGAGGAGGAGACCCTGACAACAGCTATTGGACGATTCAATGGGCTGGTGGTGAGATAGATATGGGTAAAGCTCCCTATGCTATGTATGTGCGAAGCGTCAATATTACCAACAAGTACCCAGCATGCCAATACAAATATAACGACAAGGTATGTATTTTCGCCTCTAAACTATAGCGTGCATGGACTAATGAAGGCTTAGAGTGGGAAGATTACGAGCATTGATAAAATTAAAGACGGCTGCGATTCCTCATCGACGACTGCTTCGGCTTCACTTCCTGCACCAATACAGTCTAGGGAAGCAGCTCCGTCCTATCCTGTTGGTGCTGGTAGCACGGTGTCATCTAGATCTGTCGGCTCTCTTCCGTCGGGCTCGCCTTTGGGCAATACAGCCACAAGCCAGTCTGGGTCTGCTTCATCAACCGCTTCACCAGCTGCCTCTACGCCTTCAGTTGGTGCTAGTGGCTACCCGGTTGTTTCGTCGGCTGTCTCTGTACCTACTACACCTTTATCTATCGTCAGCAGCTACCCAGTCTCTTCGTTAGTTACCTCCTCCAAACCCACATCCTCGGCTAGTGCCGGCGGCTACCCAGTTGCTTCATCGGCTGCATCTTCCAAGCATACGACTCCGTCAGGTGTTGCTAGCAGCTATCCGGTTGCCTCACCATCTTCGACAGGCGGTTTTCTGAGCAGTCTAAGCTCAATGATCCTAGGAACTAGCCCAGGGGTTTCATCCAGCAGTACGGTAACTGTACCAGGTAGCAATGGAGCATACCCAGTGACACCAATAACCACCTCAACTTTCCCTCACACCAGTGGTCCATCATCTCTCAGCTCGGGCTTTACCTCGGGAGTCCCGGGGTTAAGTACAAGTAGCATAAGCTCTGTCACAAACCCCTCTATAACTAAGAGCTCAACTATAAGCAATAAAAGCAGTGCCGGTGGTATAACAGCTACTGTCGTATCAACCGCCACATCTGGTTATCCTGTTCTATCAGGGGTTTCGAATACGACTTCGGATTTACCATCCTCTTCAGAGACCGGGGGCCTCTCTCACCATAAGCCGTCTCCAAGTTCGACCTTAGACTCTACGATGTCCTCAGCGGCTTCATCCGAGGTTATGCCATCGACATACACTTTCAGTTCGGAGATTATAACCTCCTTTCTGTCAACGGTATATTCAACAAACATTGTCACAGTCACATCGTGTGCTCCAACCGTTAAGAACTGCCCGGTAGGCCAAGTTACTACTGAAACCGTTTCACTTTACACTACCATTTGTCCAGTCACCAATACCGTTATCGATGGCAAGACCTTTAGTGGAAAGGTGGATAACACCCAACCTGCAGTATCCTCAATGCCAACATCTAGTTACCCTGTTTCGTCTCAATCATCGACTCCATCGGGCTCGACCCTGGTGACAAGCCAAACGCCTTCGGTAGGGACTTCTTCGCCAACCCTCGCATCGAGTGGCGTTTATCAAAATACGACATCTTCAGGCAGCCCGCACGGCTCGACTTCCAAAATTGTCGTTACATCAACTCAGTTGACGACTTCTACTGTCTACTCTACCAATATTTATACAATTACGTCCTGTGCTCCCACCATCACCAACTGTCCTGCACGCTTGGGTCAGGTGACTACAGAGCTCGTATCGTTATATACTACAGTTTGCCCTGTCAAACAGGAAGGTTCTACAGATGTTCAGAAGACGTCGGTTCTGCCAGTTAGCACTAGTGCCTCCGTTCCAGCACAGTTTTCCACTGTGCCGTTGATCTCGAGCAGCTCGATATCCTCTCCGCCAGTACTCACGACATCCACAGTTTACACTAGCAGCGTTTACACTGTCAGTACTTGTGCACCTGGGGCTACTGAGTGCGCTTCAAGTATTGGTCTGGTTACTACAGAGCTGGTCCCGTTGTACACTACTGTCTGTCCGGTTAAAGATAACCCTACGGCTTCCCAAACTGGACATGGGCCCAGCTCAGGTATATCTGGAGCATCATCAACTCTGGCGACTACTCCAATTTCTACCCCGACCGTAACGGCATACACAACATCGACGGTATATTCCACAAACGTCTATACTGTTACTTCTTGTGCCCCCGATGTGACGAACTGCCCTGCAATTCTTGGTTCTACTACTACCGAGATCGTTGCTGTGTCGACTACAGTATGCCCTGTGTCTGACAAGACCATAACTGCACCCTTTACGTCTACTGAAATCACTATCAGCAACACCTTTAGTAATTCCGTGGTCGTGATAACATCCATTATTACATTCATTGACACCCCAGTGCCGTATAGCCCGACAGGAGTCACTACAACAGCGAACACGGCCGCGACTCAACCTTGCACAACGCTAACACTAGGGAACCACTTCACGACTGTGATTACTTATGCGTCATTAACCAAACAGCCTCCAGCTTCCGTGTCCCCCGGCTCGATCCTCACCAGTTACTACACAGTCTCACCTACTCCGGGGATGGACGTGCCTAGCTATACGATGAGTGAAATAGCAAGCACAGTAGAAATGAGCGGTCCCAGGTTCGTATCCTCCCGTTTTCTCAACACGACGATATTAGTATACTAATAGTGGAATTTGTTAGGGCAACGACATCCGTGGCGGCGACACAGAGCCAACAGCCAGGGACTCCCGGTCACTTTGTCACAACTATCACATCGTCTGTTACGAACACCAAGACATTGCATCATGTCCTGCCGTCGGTTACACAGGGACAGCAAGGAGAGGACGGCCAGTGCGTCTGTCAACCTACGATCTCGACTGTCTACGCTACCGTGACGATAGCCGAGACCACGATCACAAGCACCAAGACTGTGGAGCCGCCATTCCCAAGCACATACGGAACCGGTACGCTTGGAACAGGCGCTATGCCGATGAGTACGGGAGGTGTGGTGCGCAGGTGGTTAAGACGAGCTCAAGCTGGGCGCGGGCATGGACACGGACATGGCCACTGATAAGTATTTGCGAGGATAGGCGGGCCCTCATTGGAATAAATCGCCACACGTCCTCCTGTCGAACATAGAGTTTTCATTTGTAAAGGGTGTATATTATTCTATAACATTTCATATACTGAATTTTGTAGTTACCTTATTTATGTCTATAAACCCTCAATTCAGCTCGCCGTAATCGCTGTCAGCCAATCGAAGCACATATTAATAGACCCCACCTTCCGGATAGAGCATAACGGTACCTCTCCCGCTGTTAGGTCTTCAACGATCAAATAACCTGCCACACCGCATGACTCTACGGAGCGCCCTAGGGATTTTGCCCTCCCCCAACATCATCTCTTTATTTATCCAATTACCTGGGGTAGCGAGATATCGGGCGCTGAGCTGAAACAATACTGCAAGCCTCATCATGGCTTGGGTGCCCCTTGAACCCCAACGGCATGTTATTTCACCCGACTCCGTATCGTTGTCTAGTCACCGACGGCATCCGAAATGTGGCGGAAATGATAGGGACCCTGCTCACCTGTAGGATTCTGTTGTGCCGCCTCCCTTGGAATCACAATACCAAAGAACACCGGCGTTCGTGCGTAGTCGTGGTCGCCCTGCTGAATAAAGACTCACATTGAATAGATCAGTAGCAAAGTTGGTAGCAAAGCCAAGCTTCGTGGTGACTATCCTCAATTGTGAACCACTTCGAAATGGCTACCAAGTATTGTTTGAAGGATCTGATGCGAGGTGCTATCCTATATGTAGGTATGACTGAGCTTACAGGATCGGTTATAGCCATCGCAAAAAGTGAAACAAGTAGCCCCCAACATCTAGCCATCCTATAAAACAACACACCGCGCCCCTTAGTCTTTGCGGAAAGCTATGAGGTTTTGTAGAAAGCAACTTTGCTACGTAGTTCAAGAATGCAACTATGATTGTTATACGATGCTTAGCGCCGTCACTGATGGCCATTCTCTTGGTAGTCGCATACGGTGATGCGACTTGCTATGACACTAGTGGAAATGAGCACGATACATTTTTACCTTGCAACGCTTCAGCCGAAGTGAGCGTAGTAAGGAATTCCCGGATCCGTTTTCTTCTTGTTTTGGCGGCTTTTCAGAGCACGAGATTACACTTTTGATAAGATAGTGTCCAGAAGCGTCTGGTACTCTCACAAAGCACGCTCTAATAACTGACTCCGAGAGATGCAGTGCTGTAGTACCCAAGACTATTGTCTGGATAACGGGCTCTGTCTTGATGCGGCCGGCGATAATATCTTTACTGTCCAGGGCTGCACCTCCAGGACGTGGGAAGCACCATGCAAGCAGTATTGCCCAGATCGTCCACGTGAGTTCGCAATTCCCCAAGCGGATGGTCGATATATCTTATGCTATGAATTTGGAACAAGCTCTGATGTCACTAACGTATTCCGATAGCAACAACGAATTGGTATCAGGACCTGACACTCTGCAAGACCAACGATCGCGAGTCAGGGGAGTATTGTTGCGGGGAGGACGCTTCGTGCTGCAATGAAACCAACTCCTTTATCACGATTCCGCTTTTCTCTAGTGTCTATAGAGGCGAGGGTGAGGCACCGACATCAGCCTCTCCATCCTCCCCACCTCTCACTTCATCTCCAAGCAGTCCCCCTTCATCCTCGGGTAACGGTAGTGCAATGAGGCTCGGGCTGGGATTAGGATTGGGACTTGGCTTAGGACTTCTGGCCCCGGCTGTGGCATTCGTGGGTTGGGAATTGCGGAAGAGAAACGAAACCTTGAGAATGAGATCTTATCACGAAACCCCGCAGCACCAAGCATGGCCATATCAAAACTATTCACCACCGCCTCCCCAGGAGCTTCATACAGATGTCATAAAGCGCGAACTTCCAGGCGATGTAGTCTTTTCTCCATAGCCGTTGTTATATGGTGGCACTGCACAACAATTATGCCATATATAGAATGACATTTAACGTTTATCATGATCCGCCGTTCACTTGAAGAACTATTCCTCTTGATTCCCAACAACAGGATTCAGATCTAGCTGTGACAGAGCTTCGGATGCGCGGGTTGCCAGAAACTCATTTGATGATGAGTTTCGGAATGGATATAGAAGAATATAAAAGGAAGAAAGGTTTACTAGGAATGGAAACTCTGACTCTTATAAGATCTCACCACCGGCAATTTCTTTTTAGGTTACACTAGCAAGTACGTGAAGGTTGAACCAGAAATTACGGATCTAGGGTGGTCACTAAATAAAGGAACGATGAACCTGAAAAATAAAACGGCTAAGTTGGCCAAAAATAGTTCTTCGGGTGAAAGTTCTTCAAGTTAAGGCATCTCAGGTCAAGCCTCCTAGATCAACGAATGCCTCTTCGCTCTATACATTAGATGGGACACCCGAAGCCTTCTTAGCCTCATCATCGGTGCCAAACTTATCACGACCACTAGCAAAGACGCGATCGAAGTCATATTCATACCACCTGATCTGGGGGTCAAGACCGGCAAACTTCCAGACACCGTCAATCTTCTTATACCAATGCGTGTTGGTAGAGTGCGCGTGTCCCTTGACAGCGACCTGGGAACGCGAAGCATCGGTGTAACGCTGATGAGGCACGCGCAGCTGGTGGACGCCGATTACCTCGTCATCTGATATCCTCTCCCACTTCGTGCCGCCAATGAAATGCTGCGTCATAAGCAGAGGGTCTCCGAGAACGTCCTGGCTCGAGATCATGCCGATAAACTCCTCCGCCGGCATCGCCTCCCAGAGCTTGTCTAGGAACGAGCGATAATCGATCTGATCATTTTGTCAGTCTGGGGAAAGGCCGAGGGAGCGTGGAATCTAGCTTTACCCGTAGAGTAGGGGCGATGACCTTCCGCAGTCTGTCCCAGTCCTTGGTATCGTAGCTGTCGGCCCAGTCGACTAGACAGGTCGTCAGACCGAGGTAGTCTTCAAAAGAGATGTTCTTAGCTTCCCCGACGGCGACCATCTTGACAGAACGACACGTGGCGATGCACTGGACTGAGATAAAGTTCGATGGAGCGTGGCTATCAATGAATGAGGATGAACCCAGGACGAATATATACTGGGCTTTTTCTGACTCTTATCCACCATGATGAATGTGGCTTATGCCCTTCGCTCGGAACCCCGTTCAGGTCCGCGGTGACACGAAGGTGCGGGCAAGGCCAAATTGCTTGCACGGAGATCCCCACGGATGGCTGGCATATCCCTACCACCACAATACCGCCATGTTCCAGAACACTATTAACCCTTTATCGGGCATAGCGACCGTGAGCAGAGAAGTTGTGCAATGATGCTGCACCACTTCCGTCCCCGTAGAGTAAGTGATGGCTTCGGAGCAGGGCTTGTTGCGAGCATTAACTGAAACAAAGTATTCTAGCAGCCAATTTAGCAGCGGATCAGTGAAACATTATTACGAAAAGAACCCCGTCGGGCTCGACTCGACGGCATGCTCGCCGAAATCATCTACGCCCACAACAGTCAGGCCGTCAACCAGGAGCACTTCCCCTTCGACAATGGCCTACCAGCCATTCGCCAGCGGTAATACCAACAAGATTCGTAATTATTATATTGAAACTATCTCTATATAGCTAGTGTAAAACATTTCACGTTTGTCGGGTTTCAAGGCCAAAGAGACCCAAACGGAGCGATGAGTGGACACGAGTATTCGCTTGGAGGTGGCGGGATAGAGACCATCAGAGAAAACAACGAAGGGAGAAAGGAAAGAAAGAAAAAGGAAAGGAAGGAAGTGAGAGATCTTTTCATACATACTTCTCAGCGCGCTAGGGGCCATGTACCATGAACCAAGCCTCCATAGCATCCTTAAAAGTTGTTAAGATCCATTCTCGGATAGCCCTGAGAGAAGCTACCAATGCGTAGGTGTGTATAAGGGTCGCCGTAGAACCAAAATTTACCGGGCCATACATCTTAATAGACGCAACATCGAACGAAACGTAATATATGACCCAGTCATGTCCTTTTGCCGCAATCACAGGTACTGAAATAAGCTTTTCATCTTCTGCGTCGATAAGCTTCTGTTTGCTCTTGCCAAAACAGAGTCGGCTTCCGATTACGTAACGTCGAAGGAATTTCATCCGCTTGTACCATGCAGCAATCCAAAGCGCAAGCTGCGGCGCTGGATCAACAATGGAAATGGATGACATTCTTGTGGCTACAATCGAGACGGCAATAATACTCTGCGTAAGTCCTGGGTATGATGTTTGGTTTACGTGGGGGGGGGAGCGCCCGGGCAAACTTCTGTAACGAGTCTTGATATGACTCTTTGAAGAACGCTAGACTCTGAAAGATTCATGGCAAGCGCGATGTCCACGATCTTAGGGCCCTCCGTCCCCTTAGGCGTATCGCCGTAAGAATCCACGCAGTCGACGTAGTCCAAACTGCCTGATTTCAGTGGAAGGGAATCGCCTTCTATCGTTGCGGTCCCAACATTGAACGCTTGAACCTCATCCTTGAAGACATGATCGAGAAGTCGCATATATACGCCTGACACCCATTGGCATTCATACATTTCATGTCTTTGTGCCGATAGAGCCTTTGCCTGGATCTCTTGTAACGTGCCGAGCTCCATATAGGCGTAGCAACTGGCGGGGACATTGTGAAAGTTGCCTGTAACTGTTGAGGGCAATGGCTCTGTTCGAAAAAATTCTGGAAATGGGTCGATTCCTTCTCGTGCTTTGAATATTTTCGTGAAATGTTCCCTGATCTCACTAGGTACAACCTTGCGGTGCCATGCACAGCTCATCAGATCCTCTGGCAAGCCGTGTCTCACGTTGCCATCCGGCATCTGGTGTGACTCACAATTGGCAGGCGAGCCACGGCATTGTTTATCCGAGTCAAAAATCGGGTGACAAACACTATCTATCTAGTTAGCACGGCAAATGAGCGCGTTGATGTGAGACCGGCGAAGACAGGGAGGAGCACAGAATCATGTAGATCGTCCGCAAGAAGAACCATCCCTCGGTCAATGGATATAGATTAGTTGGGTGATAGTTAGATCGAGATTCAACTTCATTCAATCATCAATCTGAAGGTTGTGTGTGTTGTTCTACACTCACCATATAGTTGTTCCGTTTAGGTTAGAGGTTAGTTATAGTACGAACATACTATATTACGTAATGCGAGGGGCGAGTTAGAGGGGCTTACCTAGGTAATCGCTTTCCAACGAGCCGATGACCGAATGTACACTTCCATAACACATACACGTAGCCAGCCATACTTTGTCAATGGCGGACAGATAAACTTAAACTTAAATAACAGCACCGGTTATCCGAACAATCTTATCGTTGCAGGGTCTCGTAGGTACCCCCGCCTGGACTAATAGCGTCTAGACCCTTACAACAAATGCCGTCATGAGTGTTCCCTACTCGCAAAAATTCATCGTGTGTTACCGAGTGTTGTGTATTTCAGTGAGCGGTCGTTCTAAACCAACGAATCGCAATATCGTTATGAATTGACAAATGTTTCCGACCAATACACTATAATGGCGCATTATCTATCCGCAGTTCACCAGCTCTGGCCTGGCAAACCCACCTACACAGAGACAGATATCACAGATCTCTCCGGAAAGGTACCTAGCCAGCGTACCAACACCCGCCCAGCTGAGTGTTGTTGACCATCATACAGGTTTATATAGTGACAGGCGCCAACACCGGCATTGGCAGAGAAGTCGCGCGCATTTTGTACTCAAAGAACGCCACCGTCTGGGTCGCTGCGCGGAATGCCAAAAAAGGAGCCAATGCCATCGCATCGATCAGAGAAGCACATCCGTCATCCGACGGCCGATTAGAGCTGCTTCACCTAGATCTCAGCGACTTGAGCACAATCCGAGCCTCCGCCGAGGTGTTCCTGGCCCGAGAGAAACGCCTAGATGTACTATTCAACAACGCGGGCGTTAGTAAGTAATTCTGGCGCTTGGCTTTATTTTCATGTTCTGGCCATTTTGATATAGAAATATAGATCAAAGCTATTCTTGTATTTAAAGCACGATTGCTAATCACGGATGTCATACGTATTTAGTGTTCCCACCACAAGGTAGCCAGACAGCGCAAGGATACGAACTCCAGCTGGGCACAAATTGCCTTGGGCCTTTTTTGTTCACACATCTACTCACACCGATACTAATCAATACCGCCAAGGCGGCGACAAAGGGATCCGTACGTGTGGTATGGACCTCTTCATCGGCTGCCGAACATCTGAACCCGAAAGGCGGTATCGACCTTGATAATCTTGATTACAAGCGCAATACTTTTTACGCTTGGAAATACGGCATCAGCAAAGTCGGCAACTACTATCATGCTACCGAGTACGCCCGGCGACACGGCGACGACGGCATTGTCAGTGTAGTGGGTTGCCCATCTTCTTACTAGACAGAGATGTTTAGTGCATGCGATCCTAACATTTCGTCTCTCACTCCAGGCCTTGAACCCGGGGAACCTGAAGACCGAGCTTGACCGCAATTGTAATTTCTTCGAGATGCTGTTCAGAAATGCGACAACATACCCGACTATCAACGGCGCGTACACTACCCTCTTTGCCGGTATCTCAGATGAAGTTAAAGAGAACTCAGGAGCCTGGAGTAAGCTTCGTTTTTTTTTTTCATTCATCGGCTGACTAATTTTCTTTCTGCAGTTGTTCCGTGGGGACGTATTGAAAACATTCGTAAAGACTTACTCGAGGGATCTAGGCCAGAGGAAGAGGGTGGCACAGGCATTGCACAGGAATTCTGGAAATGGTCTGAGGAGCAGACACGTAATTACGCATAGCAGGGTATGGAATGTTCTTAGTGGGTGTCTCGCGTACTGAGACAATGTGACTTTAGGATTGTAAATCTCTCGGTGAGATTCGAAGAATCCACAAAGTGCATTGAAATGGAGTGTAACTGTCTTCCAGCCAGTAAATCCTCAGCCCATCACATATCGATAACCTCGGACTTCAAGGTCTCGTTTCCCACACTTATCTTCGTATCGTATCATACTAATAGCTATCTCTTGTTGTCTCTCCCTAAACTTCTACTTCAGCTGAATGTTGCATCACTGAGGTTGCTGTACGCCCAATCCATCCGTCTAGGGGCAACGGTTTGTGTTTCGAAACTAAGGTTTTCGCCTGACCTGGTCCAGAACCCTTCTTCTAGGGCCATCGCTTAGTGAATCCACGGTGTGACGGAAGGTTCTCCACGAAGGATCTTGCTCGAACGTGCTGTCGAATGATAACCTTAGAAAATAGCCTGTTGTCTGGCTTAGGCGGTATAAGCTCTCATAATCCAGGTACTCCATAATCGCTACCAGGACTTCTTGAGGCAACCTCTCGAACAAACTCAAGGGACAGGAGCGCGAAATATTTGACTCCGCCCGGGTTTCGATTGAAATAACTTGGAGTCGGTTGGCTGCATCTTCGACCTGATGCCGGCGTTTCCGGATGCTTCTCCAAGCTTCTGCCTGTGAGGCTTCGAGGTGGCTCTGTCCCCGTTCGAGGAAGTTGTTATTCATAGTGATGATAATCTGCGTATTTTTAGTTAGTATTTTCAGATGTGGCCGAAATCGAACCCACTTTGTGATAAGTGTGCGAGCAATGAAAATATATTGATTGACAATCGCAGCAAGTTCGCCCGCCGTTTAAGTCCCTTTGTCCCGAGACACGCCGAGACTTTGTATCAGTATACTAGATGAATTTAGCTTTTTCGATACATGTCTTTTCAGACGGCTAGCTTGGGATGGAAGACTAAAGTTGTAATTACTGCTGATGAAGTTGGCGCACCTGGCGGCACACGATCACGTAGCATGTATTTGATTGCAAAGTTGACCCCAACCACAGAAAACTACTGGATAGGGCGGGTGCAATGTCACGCGAACTGGGACAGCATAATTTGATGAGCTGCAATTTGTACGACAGTTTAGATTTTTAGCTTCCCGTATATACCTAATCGAATGAGACAGGAAATATGGGGAGAGATAGGTAAGGTGAAGCGAGCGAAGACGAAGCTTTCGCATATATGGATCTTGGTTGCCGCCTGGCTAAAAAAAAGATATTGCAGTTTGAACACCTTTCCAAGACCTTAACTTCATTCTGGGCTGTAGACCAAGTGCTCTTATTCGCCTGTCTCTAGAATCTGTCCAGAATAGAGAAGACAGAGACTATGAAATATCGATGTCTTGATTTCACAATAAGGATACGGTTGGAATTAAAGGCTGTTAGTATAGCTAGCTGTCGGGTATTGCCTCTACCTACCTACTGCTTAGCAGTGTGGATGGGCCGTAATAATGCCTACCGCTCACCTTATAGAGGTCGTGATGCGGGTGGCTTTTCGGTGGATTCAGCCAATAGAAGGGCTTAGCTTTTTCGTATATTTTAAGGGGGTCGCCTTACTAAACTATTAGAACTTAGCCGCATAGCTACAACACTCCTTGGCCTTTTTAGTTAATTTTCTTATCTTTTCTAGTGAATTCACTTGCGTTCTATTTGATCAATTAGTTCCTCATTGAATTTAGTGGTAATTTCTAGTCGTGGATGCGTACATATAGAGTATTCCTTCTAGACTGGGACCCAAGAGCAGGCAAGTAACCCCGGGTCGTTCAGTAGGTGTTAAAATTGTTAATTATTGACATATTTGTGATTCGACGATGTTCGATAACATATGTACCCGAAGAAGCACTATGATCTATAATCTAATTGAGATATGCTCTAACAAGCGTTTCTCCTCCGGCGACAGCTGAATATGCTCCGGCACGAGGACCTCACCGCCTGGGAGAATGGTAATCTCTGCCGACTTGGGCTTAGCTACCGTCTCTCCATCATCAAGCGATGGGTCACTAATCCGTTTCGTTGGAAAGGCTGCCAAGTCACTTGCTGTCCACCAATACACGGGAAACCGGGTAAAGACGTTGTTCAAAATGAGAGCCACGAACAACATGATGCTGCAGCCGAGGAGAACCAGCGGTATAAACTTCCAACCGATACTCTGAGCACTATCGTCTATGACGGCTATCAGAGCGGTAGCTCCGGCAGGCGGATGTATGGTCTTGGTAAGGTCCATCAAGGCCGTCGTGATGGCGCAAGCCAGCGCGCCGCCGAACCAGCGGACCCAGTCATCATTGGAACGCAACTGAAACAGTTTGCTGAGCGACACCCCGATAACGCTAGCTATGAGCTGACTGACGACGAAGTTCCGCGGCTGCGCGAACGGCGATTCGAAGGCACAAAACTCAAGCACGGCAGCGGCTCCCTAGAGTACCGGCCTCGTTAGAATAGGCCACAGGAAGTAAATAGGGGGTTGCAAGTAGGATAACACACGAAGCTCGCTACGATGCGGGGCCCCCCTGCTGCGACCCAAGGGACTTGATGGCTCAGAAGCTGGATCAGTACCAGACTGACGAAGACGCCCAACAAGGCTCGCAAGGTGAGTAGGACGTTCCCATATTTCTTCTCGGCGGGGAATCTTCTGTGGCCAAGGAGGTAGGATACGGGGTACGGAACGATTTCCCAGGGCGGCGCCGGGATTATGGGGTTGACATAGCGATCGATGTCAAAGTGCAGTTGCCAGAGTGGAGCCATGATCGGTGAATCGGAGCTTAGCAACGGCGCGCTATAGTCAGAACAGAACTATAACTATAGCGAAGGGGAGAGGGAGGGATCAGGGGTCTCGGAACTCCCAAACTCCAAACCGCTGAATCTCGAATCTCCAGATCTTTTGCATCTTTTTGCATCTTCTGCCGCACCGGGTTACATCCTGCTGATATATCTCTGGCCCAAACGAAATGACGAACAAAGAGAAAGAGCCTTGATTAATTGTATCTCCGCGGGAATAATTGCGCCAGATTGATCAATACCGAGGTTGCGGTAGGTACAGTATGTATGTTCTGGTTCATACGCCGCCCTCCGACGTGTTATGTACATGCCTGTCATGCTATTCAGAGTGCACGAGCGGTGCACGAGTACGCGATCTGCTACGGAGATGAAGTTATCCGGTGCAGGTACATCTGTATGTATATCCGAAGCATCTGCACAGTACAAGTACAGTACTATTTCGTAACAGAAACTCTGATCGAGGACAAGCTTGGCCGGAAACATGCATGGCTGCCATTAATATTTGCTAATATTTACGTTTGACTCTGTGAACAACTCCCTTATGAAATCGTGGATAACCAGCCACGCAAGCCACCGTAACTTCAAACCAGATCAAAGAACCTCACCTCGGAATCCAATAGATAAATAGATACCGAACTTGACCGATCAATCCTACGACACACCCTTCCCCTGAGAGTTCTCGCCCTTCTCGCGTGTCATCTCCCAATCTATATATATAACACTCGAGTCAATAAAATCCACTTACGGTAAGAATCATCCGGGGTTTCGGGATTGTGCAGGAGTAGCGAGAGCAGAGTATGCCTTATTGAGGCAACTCGTGTCTCTTGGACTTACCACGATTCCGGTACTTCTTAGGCCAGATGCCACACCTCCCTGGTGCCAGGATGCCGTTCGGGTCGAGCGCGTCCTTGAGCTTCTCATTGAATTTCATCAATGCGCCGTCATTCCAGTTGTATGTGCCAGCGATCTGGTCCATCAGCACTAGGTGCGTGCGGTATTCGCCGTAGCCACACGCGGCCGCGTCGTCTATCATGGCGCGGAGACAGTCCAATGCCGCCTTGCGACGCGCCGGGTCGGTGCGATCCAATACGATCTCCACAATGAGGTGCATCTCGCGAAGGCCCACGATAAATGCCGGCAGCAGGTCGATGCCGAACTCGCAGTGACGTCGCCGTGCGATCTCGATGAGTCGAGTCGCGTCGGCCCCGCGAATCGGGCTCACGGGCGAGAAAGCGATGTGTGCGCCGTTAGGAACCCATTGAACCCATTGCAGTTCCTGGACGTCGGGCGTCCCGCTTGCGATGCGGTCGCGGGCCCAGTAATACTCATCAGGCGGCAACGTAGCTGGGTCGATGCGTCGCGCACCGGGCACCTTTTTGAACTCTGTCTCGATAATGCCGAGCTTGTATTCTCGGATATGAGGTGGTCCGTACGACATCCCATAGTAGACCCATGTATGATCACCCAATGGAGTTTTGGACGCTGCTTCATGGATAATGTCTATAGGTATGGCGCCATCCCCCGTATAATACGCGCTTCGGGGGTTTCCTAAGACCGCGATGCTCTGGATCACGTGGCGCAATTGCGCGACGTTCTCGAGGATGTTACTGATCCTCAGCGGACGAATTATTTCGATCTGGACCACGTTAGATAGAAGTGGCTCCTGGTATGGATTCTCGGATTATGATCATACATACCAGCTGGGTGAGATCTTCCTCTTTTGGGAACGTGTACATCTAATCACGAAGTAAACACCCGTGCTATCGAATTGGTCCAGTGTCCTTACGAAACTTTCATATCCACCTGGATTCGGCATCAAAGTCATTCCCATCTTTGTTACAATTCCGTAGTTCGATTGTGAGAAGATACCGCTGATGTATCCTGAAATTAGCGGCATTCTCGCTGTTTATCGCGATATGGAAAACTGGCTTACTCGGAATATGGACCAAAGCCATAGGGAAAGGATTGCCAGGTATTGTTACCTGGGAGCGCACCCATACCTGTCCTGAGGACATCTCCAGTCGGAAGTACGACCTCGAGGCCTGAGTGAACTGCCCAGTGATCACCATACGGTGTATAGCCAACCCCTCTATCGATTGTGTTTCCAATTACCGAGCCACCGCCTACATCTGGGGGGTCTATCCACAGGTGGTCGTACTCTCTCTTTTTAATTTCGTCATGAAGAGCAAAGAAGGAGACGCCGGGCTCAACCAGGCACGTATAGTCATCAGGATTGATATCTAGAATCTTGTTCATCCGCCTACCTAGATCGATCGTCACAGAGCCCCGAACCCGAGGTGCCGCTCCGCCATAACCGACTAAGTCATGATATCAGTATCAACTATCTACGACTGGAAATATTAGCTTCATACAGTTTCGGCCCATCGAGATGGGGAAGATCGGGATAAGGTATTTGTTCGCCCATCTCACGACTTGCTGTACTTCTTCAGTATTACCTGGATATACCATTGCCGAAGGGACCAACTCCTCTTCGTCGAGCACATACATCATATCATGAGTATTAGGATCTAGAAGCTCTCTGTCAGCTTTAGAGACTGTAGATGGAAGTGTGGAAAAAGCTCACGCTCCATATACCTAAGTAGCATGTCAATCTTCCATGTGTAATGTAGCTTGTGAACCTTGTATTCTACACGATTATGCAAACTTACCATCCGTCTTGGAGAGGCTGATCGTTGAGAACCACATTCTCTGATCCTAACTGCTCACGAAGTTCGTCGATGGCCTTCTTGAAGACGCTCTCTTCCACGCCTGGTGGGTATACGGGGCCTCGTTGCCGCGTCCCCTGAACCTTTGTCCTAACTGACAAGGCGTGGACTTTTGCTTCCTGGGCCTTTTCGAGGAGCGACTCGGGAATTCCCGAGTGTTTCTCCGAGAGAAGAGGCACATAAGTGCTATCGGCCTTAGAGTCGGCCATAATACATAGTATTTCTCAGTAAACGGGTCTAAAATAAGAATATTTCGTTTGGATTCAAATCAATCTTAATTTTGTTTGCTCGTGGCCTCTTTCTACCCCGCAGAATCTCCCCGGGCTATAACTGCCGGGGTTGGAGTTTTGGCTTTTTGGACGAATCCCGCATTCGTTTACCGGCAATAGTATCGGTACTATATGTACCTTTGACCATACTCATGTCAGCTGAGAAAGGTATTGGCGGTCTTAGGAGGGAGTATCTGTGAGTTGGGGTTGCTCGATAATCTGCATGAAACATCGTTTTCGCTTGCGCTCCGGTCCGTCAACTCAGGTGGTGTTGGCTCAGCTCACTTAAGCAAATTAATCTGCGAGTACTGAGTACACATAACTCAGTAGGAGCCCCGTTGAAATTCATTCACTCTTTCTGTTGAATCGATAGCACCAAAAGTTGATATGGAGCTCTCGTAATATATATATTTGTATATTGTTCTGTTCAACGCGCTCGCTCTCTGGACTAACTATGCTATTGCGAAAGATCCTACTATACCCCCTCGGCATAACTAGGATATTTGAAACAATCCAGTTCAACGTATCGAGAAGTTCGGGCCGCGGGCTTGAGGCATTCTTCTAGCACTAAGACTGTTGCGTACCATCAACCCCTTTTCAATTCCCGATTTGCATTTTCTAACTAGCTTCTGTCACAAAAGGCAAAGAGAGTCCCATAGTGTCTACGAAAGCAGTTTAGAGACCTTCGCGCAACAAGTATCTATTACCTACCTTAAGTATAGGGTCCTGACAGCGTGAATGATGAGCTAAAAATAGTGGTATAGCGGCTATCAGAACCCCACGCCAGTGTGAAGTCAAAAACGTTGGGCGATAATTAAATTTTTTCTAGGTTGTTTGTAAAAGTTCATGGTTCTTCTCCTGAAATGTGAACATGTATAGGCTGGAACTATATAAACAGGCACAATATAAACAGTTGAAATATTCATGCTAGAATAATAACAAACAAGACATAGGTACAGACAACACTAGCCGACGAAGGTGTTCTAAGACCCTTCGTATATTCATAGACAATACCTGCTGTTGATTAAACGACATCTTGACGAAATTGACGGCTCAAAAAGAGAGGTCTGTAATCACATCCTCGACGCCAGCAAATGACAGCTCGCTCATCGTCTCTTTCCATAAACTCTGTGCCATCTGCCCGCCCTCAGCACTATACACGATTGGCGCCATCCTATTATTTAAGCAATTAGAAGCGTGAACAATAGTTTTACCGACAAGACGAGGACTTACTGTGCAGGGCTACCGGCGTCCAAATACTGACCGTGAGTCTCCTCACCATGATTTATTACAGCATCCACAAGGGACCGCGCGCCACTAACGCAAGACCGGCCAAAGACCCGAAAGATAAACCGCACGATAAAGCCTAATAGTGTGCCTGCGCCATCACGGGCGAGACCGGATCCGTAGCAGAGACCGGGGTTAACGCAATTGACGATGGCGACTGAGGCAGGCACACGCCGTGTCAGCTGGGTCAAGAATAGCTGACCGAGGAGCTTAGAGGTGCAATATTGTTGGTGGTGATCGAAGCCCCTCGCTCCCATTGGCTCGCTCAGAGACGATAACAAGGACCGTCCATCCTGTGGTTTAAACCGGGACCAGCTTGCCACGCTAGATGACACTATGGTCAGCCGGCCAGGCTTGTCGTGGGAGCGCCTCCTCGCTTCAAGGATGGGGAGTAGTAAGACTGTTAGAAGACCTGTCGATAGGTAGTTAACTTGGATATCCTCTTCATGGCCGGTTGAAAGGACGACATGAGGAATGCGATAGACGCCAGCGTTCAGCACCACAATATCGAGGTTGTCGAGGCCTTGCGCACGGCTGGCAAAGCTCGTGATAGAATCATAGGAACCACAGTCTAGATGCCATACCTCGATAGCATCGGGCTCAAGAGTTCGACCAGAAGCTAGATCTTCTCTAGCGATCGCTCCTCTTCTCTCATCTCGGACAGCTAGTATGAGTTTGCTGAGGCCTTTATCGAGGAGTTGACGGGCGCATTCAAGACCGATGCCACTGTTGGATCCCGTTACAATTGCCGTCTTGCCTACCAGATCGCCAGCAGATGTTGGGGATGTAGAGGGAGGGGTAACATGTGTGGACGCTGCCTTCTCCGTTGACCCGTTTAGAGTATCAGTCATTGTTTGTCGAAGAAAATAGTGAAAAGCCAACTAGATCATCGAGTGTAACATCACGTCCAGTACTTAGTATCTTCTTATAAACACGAGAAGATTGTTATTAACATCAATATCGAAACAAGCCGCGTGGAAGCCTAGAATTCCAGCAGCTGAACTTGAAGATGATAGGTTGCTTGGCCGGTTGACGAACCCTGCCACACCTTGTCATGGGTTACGATTTGACATTCCGTAGCAAGAGCTCTCGTCAATTATTAGCCTATCTAATTGGCTGATAGGCAATGGCGCGCTATAGGTAGATTTACGGATGCCTGCATGGATGGCTGGAATGCTTCGAAGAACCCTAGCTGAATCTCGCTTATAACCCCTGTCCTGTTCTGGTTGGTAGGGCTGTACATAGTAAGGAATGTTGGAGAGCTGCCTATCAAAATGCACAGTTCTTATCGATGGAGTGAGTGTACGCGTTTAGCTGTAAGCAGATATGTTTTAGCTCGGGAGGTGTGAGAGTAGGGATACTCAGGACGATTGTCAAACCTACCTCTCCTCGAGCAAGCCATAATTACCCGTTTAGCCGATATAGATGAGTATTAGAGACAATCGTGCAAAGGCACTGTGATTTCGGAATTGCATATAGGTATCTGAGGTCGGATTTGCGCATGGATCGGGCATACATGTATTAATGCTAACGATGCAATGTACTTGCGAGATCCTGGCTCGCCTGGATCATCGAGGCCTTCTAGAACGGCGCCCCGGAACTACTTAATTATTTGTATAATACTTCCCTGCATTATAACGAGAATTAATGAATGGCGGACACATGTGAGTTATCAATGTCCTTAATGCTCAAAGACCGAGCGATACACATATACGTGACATTTAGCCAGAATAGAACAGTTGCTAGCACCAGAGATCATCTATATTTGATAGGTGTACTCGTAAGCGGCTCAAAACGTTGAACACATATCGGGTTTAGCTGAATAGTTGATCGATTACAACAACTTTTATCTCAACTAGCCTGTTAGGTTGTGCCCGTCTAACCTATGTACTCTGTACTCCGTATATGGGTGATTAGCGTGCCGTACTTCCGTTTACCGGCACCATGGTTGTGAGTGTCTGGGGCACCCCATACCCGGAAGCAGTTATCATCATCATCAAAGTGTGTATATTCACCTTGCCCGATCAATCATATCAAGTACAATTCGGTTGACGTCACGGCGTTGTGAGTGTTGCATGATGCTGTACAACCCACGAGGCGCCCCCTTACGTCTCCTGCTGCAACACTGCCAACAGATCACTCATCAGAGCATACCGCGGCAGCTCGAATTATCATATATCACCGATATTTGTTAAGGGCACTACTGTAGGTCTACCCTACGACAACTCGTGACTTACATTCCATCCGGGTAGATATGCGGGGGCGATGTTATTATTTGCGTTGCTTGGGTTTCCATTTGTCTTGTCATGAGTTCTGACCCCTTGATACACAAACCGCCTGATTTCTCGTCTCGATACAAGATGCCAGAGACAGCTTCGCATCCTTTAGCGACTATTAGTGACCTGAATTATTAGGATAATGCAAAGGTGCCCAATATCCTATTGACGTAGCAACTTGCAGGCTCATCAGTTACCGTCGTCGATAACTGTGAATTGCGCTGACCACTGAAAGTAACGTGGACCCCCACGTGAAGTAAGTAATTTACTTTTTGCTAGGTACGAAATCTGGGTAGAGTGCCGATGCTGCAAACGAGAATCGGCGGCAGATTGCAACAGTTTCACCCTAGATACATTATATGACCGGGCTCTACATCCAGACGGGCTCGATCTCGCGCCATTGTGAAGTCGTCCAAGCTAATGGCGGCACTAAATATTTTGGGCCTGGCGGTCTGCTTGCGTTTAACCTCTCCCAGGGGAGAGTAACCTTCGTGCTACTCTATCATTTCCAATTGACTACCCTCTTATGTCCCAAAGCCTCGATCTCATTGTATATCACGTTTCAAATACTCTAACTAGGACAAAAGCGTCCGTCGTTGGTAACACCAAGCTCACCGCCTTGATCTTGGCGGAGAGGAGTCTTCCACGTGAGTTGGTCGCTCTGGGTATTCCCCGCATACTGCGCGTCGTTGTTACTACCACCGCATCGTCAGTCCAAATATGCGAGAGAAAGACACAGGTCGCTTGTCCCGGGTGATTTCGCACTCATAGCGTGCATGAATACGATACTAACACATTGCTATGCTTGATATCGTAGGTCATGAGGCGCCGTCCGTAGACAACCCAAACTGGACCCAAGGCCACCCTTCATATCACGGGCCCGTTGCATGGCAACTTCAACAACTTGAACAGGGGCCGGGCCATTGGCGACGCTGTACAACTGTGGGATTGGTACCTGCAGTATAAATAAATAAATAAAGACTAAGCTGCTGCAGTCATAGGTTATTATTCCGGCTAACGACAACGCTCGGCAGGGTAGATGCAACTCGCTAAAGAAGCATTCCGTAACCATATTTGCAGCCTAGTTGGAATGAAACGGTGCCGCCCGGTACCAGCCGATTCGCGCGGTGCTTCGCAACCAGTCTTCCCCTATTTAGGAACGCGAATGATAATCGGGGAGGATTAACCAGTTACGGGGCGCGCAGAGTAGTCGAGGTCTTGGAATGCCAATAGGAATAGGTACATGTCGCACGTGGAACAGGCCCATTGCATTCCGTAGTGCCACAACGATACGGTCGGTATCCTCCAGTTATGCTGTTCGCGGTCGTAGTGTCGCCGGGCCGGTCCGCATACGTGATACGGTATTCCAATGATGTATGAGATCCATAAATCTCAGTATAATAAATCTGGAAATATCGCATCATGCGCCCCGCACGAGATCTATTCGTCTAGACTGTTTCATTTTCTTACACCGGCACCAAATGTTGGAAGACAGTTGTTTTATGTCTCTTTGGTTTTTGAGTAGTATTCACCATGAAGCGGTACCTACAGCTACTCGAGCAAAGCAAGACCATGCTAATATTACGCAGGTGTTTTGGGCTTCTAAATTCTGCAAAGCAGACATTACCCCCAACTTCATACTAACACAGATCTAGCATAGATCGATTTCTTTGCGGTCGTTCACCGCGATGTTTCCAAGATTCTTTTTGGGTGATCTGAGACGTATCTTCAGCGTGAAATGGTTAGACTGCAGATCCGGTTTTTTTATGTTTGATTCCACCACAGCTACATAGGAGCATAAGAAAGCCATATGTTTCCAAGTCCGAAAACGCCTCGTTTTGGTATTTGTGTGACTCGTAGGCTTGAGTTTCCTCCCATTAATTGGCCATCTTGAATTCTGTCTCGAGCCAGCTATCTCTTGCCAGAGTGCAAAACGCTCTCCCCGGTTTTTCTCTCGGCTAGTGTTCCAGTGGTAGTTGCTGTAGGGGCTAATGTATTCTGTGAGAAACTCAATATTTATTGTGTTTTGATTGGTTGTAGAATGACTGCCCGATGTCGAGCTAGATAAATACCATCATTATCTAGCATGAAAGAACAACGCGGGTTGATTTCGTCAGTGAGTCCGACATGTTGACTTCCAAAAACAGCATTGTACCTGGATATGTATGTACTATTTCGAAAGTTTGAGCGGGGATATTGCCTGGATTCAGATTGTCTACTGATAGAATACGATAGATGTCGGCTCTGATACTTTCCGGAAAGGATATATTAGACCACCTGTGTAGCTGAAATTTCATCGAAAGCCATTCAATAGCGACAATGACAGTAAAACCGACACATGCAACTCTAATTCCGAAGCGCTGCGTGCCCCTATAGCTACTCCAGGTCCATCCAAACTGTTATTGCCACCATTTGATGCTAAGTCGCTTGTCAAATTTCCTTTTCGCCCCGGATCGCTCTCTGTGTAACATACGTGTATCTCAAGGGCCTATTTTGTCGGAATCTTTCTCCCTTTTCGCTATGACGCGATGTCTGGAGTGAGTGATTGGATCATATTACGCGCATATGGCGATGATTAGATGCTCTTGACCCGATCAAGCGGGGGAAAAGATGCTGGTACTGCCAGAAGAATGATCCTGATGCCTTAGATCGGCTGGCGCTTCCCTTGTCATCTTGTATCAGGACACGAAAGTCTAAGAAGCCATGGACTTTAGGCACCAAGGTCGAAGAAGGCTGCTGATTGCGGGAGGGTAATACTATCGATACTAGACGACGGAGAATTGACGTTTAAGCCCGGTTTCGAGAGCACGGAGCTAAAGGCCCGAGGTTTTATGGTCACAATGAGCCGTTTCGAATCCGCTTATCAATCACAATGCTATACAATTTCAACAATAAAGACAACGTGGTTGGCGACGCGCGTGCGCAGTAGAGACACACCCTGCACACTAATCAATAGACCACTGGACAATTTTGGATGCAAGGCTACATGCTACTGTGATAGGTTTGGCAAGTTGGGCTAAGGAGGTATGTGATTGAAGATTGATTGAAGAGAAACCCATGTCGTTTACGTTTGTGAATCTACACGCCGCCATCGGCGGTACAGACGATTATGTCGGTTGGGTAAACAAGGTAATCAATACGTGGGAGGATTGGGCTTCCACAAATTGGTACCAAAACCCAAATTAAGATCGCAAGGACAAGCCATTTTTCTTCACACATGACTGCAGTCAGCAATGAGGACCGCGGCTGTAGCGTGCATGTTGCAGTGTGCCAGACGTCCAACGGGCCCCGTGACCTCGATAAGCCTGGGCACGTACTCGCATTGCTCGCTGCGCGACTGGTAGATGAAGGTGAAACCCATGGGAGGGCCCCCACGTGCGCCGCGGTGAAACTGGCCGGAGCCGGCGAACGAGTCGGGGAAGCGGTGTGGTTCAGGGCACAACGGCGCGTCCACTTGGCCGCGGCTGGGAACCATCCAGGGGCGTGGGATCGTGGGACACTGCACAGAGAACGAGGACGATATACTACCTGTTATACACTGCCCACCTCGTGTAGCATGAGCGATACGTGGAGGGAAGCATAGCCTTAAATGTGCAAAATAAGGTTGAGGCTCTCGCTCTAGTCCACCGCCTTGGAAGTAAGTAAGTTCCCTTCGTACGCGCGCCGAAAGTCCGATTGCCCGTGCCCCGACTCTCTTTGCTCCGCTATTCCGTGGCGATGACATGAATAAGTCTCGACCGATGATTGGTCGTCAGGCTCAAAAGGATCGCACGGCCAAGAACACCCGACCGAGAATGATCAAGGAAACCAACAGCAACAGGACCTGAACAGGAGATAACACACGCGCGCAGAAGATGCCACCCCACTTGTACCCACCATTATTGGCGGAGCAGGATTGACGTAATGTGATGGGCGAGATGGGCACATGGAAGAGCAGCCAAGACTACGAGCGAGGGTCGAGCGTAAAAAAAAAAAAAAAAAAAAAAAAGGGAAGTAGCGAGGACAATGGCTCTCTCCATCTTGCCGGTTTGCCGTTCTTAGCGAGGCCATTGGCGATTCCGACTGTCACCCTCCGTGCACCATTGCCTAATCGTCATCTTCATGGTAAACCGTTTCTTCTCAGTAATCAGGGTGGGATTCTCCTTCTGGTCTCCAAAGTCTTATTACTGCTACTGGGGTGCGTATCAATCAATCAATTCATCAATCGTACGTGCAAAGTAGAAGATTTGGGATTACCTATCGGCAATTGGAGTACGATGCCTACCTGTTGCATGCTGCATGAAAAGTATCTATGGGGTCCTGACACAGGTACCGCCCAAGTAACTTTCGGTCCTTGAATTCAACGGATGGGGCCTAGCTCATTCGCCGCTTTTGCCCCTCGGTCTTGGACGAAAGTATTATATCCAAGGTCCAAGGTAAAACTATCTAATAGACTGACACAACTCTCTCCGTTTGTATTCTGCTTTTTTTATCGATACATCCTTGGTGGGTTGCCAGGTAAACGTCATGTTAATCCATATAATGAAAGTATCATATTGTTGCTAAAAGTCATTGAGGAGGGATAGCCCATTCATGAACATTAAAGTATCTATGCGTACCCAATTTGGTACATTAAGAGTGTGTGGAATGTTATTTGTAATTGTTTACATGAACTTTATGCAACGTGTGCATATAAGATAAAGTGTAATTAGGTAGGCCATAGTTGGAGATGTATACGTGGAAAAGGCATGGAATATCGTAGTTCTCATATTAATTTACATGACTAGCTACCTGGCTCGTTAACAGCAATATTGTAGATGACTATTTATCTCTCTGGAATCACCATTTCTAACTAGCCGGACTGGTCCACAAGGTCCTGTTCGAACCAATTTGTCAATGAACACTGACTTGCGTTGCAATCGAGTACGTACATGTACGTGGTGGACGAACGGGATGTGGTCGATATAGAAGATCCCCCCATGTTGGAGAAGGAGTGGCCTTGCGATTGAGCCTCCAGTGTGCTCGTCTTATTGGCCAATTGCTATGCAAGACGTAGGTAGGTGGTCTAAAACAGCGCCCGTGTCGGGGGGTACTTGTCTTGGACCTTGGGGTACGAATAAGCAAGAACACCCGCTGACGAAAATTGGCCCCAGGAACTCCACTACATCCCCAAAGCCCCACCAAAACTACCTAGGTATAGCTACAGACTTCGAAGAAACGGCGTAAAGGCACTCTGAACAGCGAAGGCCCGGCGAGTATGCCCAGCATGCCCAGTATTAACCCAGCGTACCCCGGCATTAGTGGCAAACTCGAAGCTAGAACTAAGTATTACCTGCTGAAGGGTAGGTGGTTTGCTAGGTGCCTCGGGTGCTACCTATTGTAGCTACAGATGACCTAACTGGTTGCCCAGGCTAATCGCTAATGGATGGACTTTGCTGGAGGTTAATCAAGAGTACCTACGTATGTGACTTTACTTATCAACCTCAACCTCGCATTACTATACTTACCGACTTGCCCTTCAACTACATACATATCCAACATATTCCCCAGTTTTCTCTCATTCTTAAACTTTCTTCACTCATACCTTCCCCCGCTCGACTCATCCTCGGACATAAAGAGCACCCCAACGGCCCTCACGACGCTACTGCGCCGTCATTACGCTTGATTACTCACCGATGCTGTAGAGGTTTTCGCGGATATCGTCGTCTACTTACGAGCATACGTATCGTATCAGCTGCGCCTAACAGCTGAATACCTTTTTTTTTTCTCTCTATGCTGTACATTCGCATTGTTCCCAGCTTCGAATCCCTACCTTACCGCTAGGATCCTGTCGAGCATGCTATCGAGGCCCTGAATGCATTGCCATTTCTCCCTCCGCCAAGTGTGCCCATAGTCTTGGAAGCCGTAAGCTAGGGCACAAAAGTTTGCTCTCCTTGGCGGAAGAAATTCTATTCAGACTCAACTCTAGCCAGCGGCCTCGCCAAGGACGCCTTGTCTTGTCTCGATATCAGATCTGAGGCCCGACAGGTGAATCCTTCGCGGTCAAGATGGCGTGGGATCACTTGTCTGTCACGAAGCCGCACTTGGTATACATTATCCTGGGCGGCTTCACCTCACTATTCATGCTGTGTTCGTCTGTCATCAAGGAACGCCTCTACATCGGTGAAGCGACTGTCGCAACCTTAGTTGGCGTGATCTTTGGGCCCCATGCCGCCAATCTCATCGACCCCAACAGCTGGGGAAACACCGACGAAATCACGCTCGAGTTCTCGCGGATTGTTCTAGTCGTGCAATGCTTTGCCGTCGGTGTCGAATTGCCAAAGTATTACATGGAGAAACACTGGAAATCCGTCGTCTTCCTCCTCTTGCCGGTCATGACGTTTGGTTGGCTTATTACTAGTCTCATCGTATGGTGGCTATTTCCCCTCAACTACTTGGAGAGTCTTACTGTGGCCGCCTGCGTGACCGCTACCGATCCTGTTCTCGCTTCGTCTGTCGTTGGTAAGGGCAAATTCGCAAAGCGAGTACCTAAGCATCTGAGAGACCTTCTCTCGGCCGAGTCTGGTTGTAACGATGGCATGGCCTTCCCGTTCGTATACCTGGCCCTCTATCTCATCCAAGACCACTTGGGTGCCCGAGAGACCACATTCCATTGGTTCGTCTATACCATTATTTATGAATGTATCTTTGGTGCCTTCTACGGATTTATCATTGGATATATCGCCCGGCATGGCATCAAATATGCAGAAAGGCACGATCTCATCGATCGTGAAAGCTTCTTAGTGTTTTACTTCGTGCTGGCCCTCTTTTGTGCCGGCTCGGGTAGCATATTAGGTGTCGATGATCTACTTGTTGGGTTTGCGGCTGGTGTTGGATTTTCTAATGACGGTTGGTTCCATGAGAAGACGGAGGAGTCCCACGTCTCCAACGTTATTGACTTGCTGATTAACCTGGCCTATTTCGTCTATCTGGGTACAATCATCCCTTGGGAGATGTACAACAATTTTGATATCGGCTTGTCCGCCTGGAGGTTAACGGTCATGTCAATCTTCGTCATCTTGTTTCGGCGCATTCCGATCATGCTATTATTAAAGCCCATAATTCCGGACGTAAAAACCTGGCGTGAGGCTCTCTTCGCTGGCCACTTTGGCCCTATTGGAGTCGGGGCTATCTTCGTGGCGATACTTGCCCGTGCCGAACTAGAAACGGAACACACAATACCCCTCGCAACGATCCCACCGGAAGGAACAGATAATTACCAAGTAATTCTGTTGGTCTGGCCGATCGTTACATTCATGGTCATCTCATCTATTCTCATCCACGGCTCGTCGATTGCGGTTTTTACGCTTGGGAAGCGTATCAATACTCTATCCTTAACCTTGTCGTACACTACTGCACCGGAAGACGGACCCGCTTGGATGAGCCGTTTGCCTCGTATCTCCTCACAATCTCGATCACAGGCGCGAACCATGTCTGACACTGATTATGATGATCTGAAGTCGCCAACATTCCCGCCGGGAACACTCCCGCCAACTGGCATCGCAGGACAATTCTTGCGACGCCAGCGTGAGGAAGACAACCCGAGTCGAGCCGGGAGTCGTGCATCATCTCTGGTCAGTCGGCGGCGTAGAAAGAAGTGGGATGATGGTATCGGCCCAGGTGGACCGGTTTCCCAGTCTGCTATTTTCCCCCAAAGGCGAAGTGCAAGCGATCAGGCAGAGCCGTTGTCGCTTTCTCCGGATGTCGAGAAAGCCGATCCCCTTTCACCCAGCTTGCTTGAAGGAGCCGCGCAAGAAATTAACCATGAAAAGTCGGAAGTATCCACACCTGAAGAGGAACGCAAAGATGGGGAACAACCACAATTTGAGGTGTATGATGAAGGGGACCATATCGTAATCGAAGATGAGGAAGGACAGGTCGTCGCTGTCGAGCCGACCAAGCATCACACAACTTTACCTAGTCCAGAAGCTCTAAAAGAGAAGGCCAGAGAAGAGATACAGAAACCTAGCTGGACATACGACTCGCTGAAGAAGAGTCTTGCCAGGTGGCGTGATGAAGAGGCTCTGAAGCGAAAAGATAAGCCAAAGGAAGAGCGCAAACATGCACCAGCACGGGCCTATCAATTCGGCAACACGGTAAGAGATACACATCTTACTAATATCGGGCACAGAGGACTAATTCTCTTGGTAGATCATCGTTGAAGATGAACATGGCGAAGTCGTTAAGAAGTACGATCTTCCTGTCCAGCGGGCCGAAGGCAGAGATTACGTCGCCACGAGCTTGAAGTACATGGGTATAAGTGGACGGGTGAAGCCAGGGGACAAGGAATCTATGCTTGGGGAATCGTCCCAAGGTGGATCGACGGCCGCAACGGAACCGAGGACTGGTCTAGTCAAGCGGCCGTCTGCCGTTGGATGGACTGGGTTTGGTCGATCAAGATATGCCGAGCAGAGGAAGAAGGGTGGCAACACAGAAGCCCCCAATCAGAATGAGGACGAGGATCGAGGAATCCGATTCACCATTAGCGGCGCTGGCAGGCGGATGACCAAAGATGACTTCCTCAAAGAGATTCAAAAACTCGAACGGTCCAATCGAGAAGTGCCGAACGACTTGACAAGTTCGAACGACGCGGCCGACACTTCTAATGCGGCTCCAATAGCACCCGAACAGACCAGCAGTCTAGAGCATGTAAATCCACATATAAGCGTCACGCAGGCTAGTGATAGCACTCGTGCTGCGAGCAAGTCTCCTGCTCGGCCTGAATCTCCCACTCGTGGCCGAAGCGGACCGAAAGATAATGAAGATGTGCCAAGCATCGAACCCCCGGAGACTGCTGCAGAGCGTCGGCGTCGACTGGCAGCATTTGCCAGTGTGCAAGATGATGACAGCAATGAGACGCCTGCTGAGAGGCGAAGGAGAGAGGCGGCATTAGGAGTCACGGCCCCCTCGTCTGAGGAGAGCGACAGCGATGATGATGACACACCAAGAGTCCCTCCTGAAAGACGAGGCATTAGGTTTGCTGAGGGACCGGCGAGAAGGGCTTAAACTGCTTTTTATATTTTAGGATACCACACTGTAGTTACGAAAGCATGCTTGACAGTAGATAGTCAACTTAGAAGGTTGAAGTTATGGCCATCCTTCATTGCGAGGTGTGGTTTGCATGCATAGAGTTCTTTCTTTCTTTAATTAATGGAAAGCAAAAGCGGGATTTTTAGGGTTTGTCAATGAGGTAGGTAGTAACGAAAATGAATATGCACGCAGGCTTGTGATTTTGTGTTCAACGGCTGTTGTCCTGGATGCTACTGTAGCAGTTGCACACAGTAACTATCACGGGTACCGTTAATGTAGCGGTATTCGATTATTGATTAGTAGCATCATTGCATATTGAAAAGAGACTAGCGCCTCGATAAGACATCCATGCAATGGGGCACACCTGTCGATGATGATTTTTTTGAGAACGTCTATCTACTTCCAGCTCTTGCGACCGGCTTTACCAACTCCAACAAGCTCAGCACCATTCCCGCACCTCTTGTCGCACCATCTTCCATTCCCCGGCATAACACAACTTCCATCAACCAGACCAAAACCCACGCAACTATCATGGTTCAGCTTCAAGAAATTGTCGATGAGCATTTCCAAGAGGGCCAGGCTGGTCCTGAGGAAGATGATGCCGACTACACAGACACTGGTATGTGTCACAACCTGAGCGAGCACCGATTCTATAATACCCGCCCATTTTCTTGACGTCGGGTCTCTGTAGATCTCTTGCGCTCGCATTTTCCCTTGCAGGTTGCTAACGTCCTCTGTTTTCTGTAGACTCTGAGATCTCTGAACAGTCCGAGTACGATCCCAGCGACGAAACGCTTGCCGAGCGCCTGTATGCTCTGCGCGACATAGTATCCCCACAAACACGCGGTTACATCACCAACACAGTCTCGACGGCCGGCAATGCTGTCAAGTCAGCCCTTTCATTTGGAGGCAAATCGTTATGGGTCATCAGTAGTTCGGCTTTGCTCCTGGGCATCCCTTGGGCGTTGGCCTGGGCCGAGGAACAGCAAGTGCTCGAGATGGAAAAGGAGATGAAGATGCGCGAGATGGGTGGAGACGTAAGTTGTGCCGCTGCTTCGCGAGACCTACGCAACATATCTGACCACATTTTTACAGCTTCTTACCGCCGGTACCGGGGGCCAGGAAGGCTCCTCGACAGCGCAGCAAGTTGGTGCTGCGCTCGGTCAGGAGGTCAAGGCCGCTCTGTAAACCAGCTTTGTTGGAACCGTTCCCGTATATCGTGTGCACCGGGCTTGCGCATGACACCACCGGAGAAGAATCTGCGGCATCTACCCTGTACCATCACATCTCCTACCTAATACTTGCTAAACGCAACAACATCCCCAACATATTCCTCCCCGTGGACCTATCTATGCAATAGCAATACCCCATTAGGCTCGATGTTTATGGAGTTATATTCTCCAGAGCTTCTACGAAACCGGACGGAAAGGAAGTCTCATCTCACTGGCTGGGCGGAACATCCGCAGTCCTTGTACCATATTTGTTGACGATACGAACGTGTGTGACTTCAATAGAGGGAGGGGGCTTGGTAGCATAGGTGGACTGGTATCGTCCATCATCACGAATTGATTCTTGTTATGACGACACTGCCGCTTTGTTTCCAACGATGGTTGCTCACATACAACCGAACGTTGCGTCGCAGCACATTCTAGCTACTGTTGACAAATTGGCACTCCGCAAATCCTTTGTTGGTGTCATGAGAACAACGGAATGCACTACATCATGTATTATTAATGTAAGGCTTCCCTTTCTTTGCGCCTTGTAGCATGATGATAGAGGCAGCTCAGTTTATATATCCTACATGACATACAGAGGTAGGGATCGAGTTGCCGTGATCCTAGGACGAGCAGAACTGGGTCTAGTCCATGAATAAGTAACTTTTATTCATTGTAAACCTCCTGCGTACTCAGACAAGAGCAGACTACAAATTTGTTCCCTTGCTTACATCTCTGTTATAAATGCCGATGATGCCCTTCTGCTAGCTAAAAGCTTTGCAATAGAACATTGTCGAGCCCTTTATGGTGTAAGATCTTCTATCAAGCTGGCATTCCAGATCGATTACGACTGATCGATTGACTACTCCCCACGTTAGCTCGCTATGTCTCGTTCAATGTGCCGTGGGCAAGGCTCATTTAGCAGACATGGGGTTCGTAGGGTCATGCTGGGGAGTACTATGCTTGTCGTTTTGTTCACTAACAAGGGTGGGATAAACAAAGTCGGCACCTGCATGCTAAATACGATATGGGAGATGTGGCTTGCTCACCGTAACATTGCGCCGTCTTGCGGCCGTCCAGATCATACAGACCGTAATCGCGATCCGAGTAGACAGCTGCGAAAATATCAAGTCAGAGAAGTCAATCTTTTCAAGTCGGAAGACCCATTTATCCGAGTTTCCAATTCTATCCCGCTATTGTTTTTTCCCCCGTAATTTTTCAAAATGACAGTAGCAAAAGGAATAGGTACTCTGATGACCGGCCCAGAATTTCCCGGTATTGAACTCGACAACCTCCAGCGGATCTCGGTACAGCGGGAACCCGACGTCGTTGCTCGGATCGCAGCGCATCCCGAATTTGTCGCCGCTCACGTCGTTTCTATTCTCCCATATGTCCGAGTTGTACGTCTCTTCATCGCACGCCCAGCTCGGGTCCCCGGATGGCGTCGCGAATACACCCCCGGCTTGGTGCCGGTAGTCTGGGTTGTCACTGTCTAGCTTCATGTAGGCGAGCCAGAAATTCGGCAGCTGTGATAGGTTTGCGAATCGAACGAGGAAGCATAGGAGGATGATCGAAAGATACATTATGAGTGGAATGTGCACTCGAAGCGATTGAAGAGTATTCGTGTAGGTCGTGAGACTGCCGTGAAGTTGTCAAAAGTGAGTGGGAGGGTCGATGTGCTTCAGGGACAGGATATACAAGAGGAGGTTATTAATACCAACGGTCCGTCCTCGTGTCCCGTTCGGCGGAAATGAAGGGGCCATAATGGAAAATTAGGGGATACACGATAAGGTGTGTGTGAATGGTTCTACAATGCCGAATATCCTCAGCTCCATCTCTAGGTGTATTATTCTGTTGTATAAGTGGTACATCGTATCGTCAATATTTTTCCTATTAAAGAAGACTCGTTCTCTGCTATACGGCTAGACAAGGCTTGGTCGCACATCGGCTGATCGGTTGTCGATCGTGATCCGGGCCATATAAGTTGGACATTTGGACGACCGGTGTCCTCATCATCTCCCCCGCTACTTGAAAGCATGTGAAACTCTCGATTCCCCTTGCAGAGAGGTTGTTATTGTCAGTAATTGATTATATTATCTGCAGAACGGGAGGTTGTTCATACCTTCATCGGATACAGGCGTCGTGCTATGTTACAAAAATCCTCCGATTCATCAACCCCGAACATTACCACTCGTATTTGCGTTACCGGCCACGTCATAGTCACAAGTTGAACCCGCCACTGCATTATTCACATCGGGTTCCTCTGCGGGAACTCTTGGGTATTTTCGATCTGTTTTTGGATTGTACTGTCACCACAACCTATCATATGGAAACCCTATAGCTCTTTCCACGGTCTCCTAACTCCTAATTTTCCCCGAAACATACATAAGGTGTTGAAAAGGGATAAAGTAATGGTCAATAATCATACTACTTTTGAGCCTATGGTAGAGCTCTTGAGCATACGCAACACGACTCTAAACACTAACACATGAGTTCCTCCTGTGATTCCTATGATGTTCTACGCTTCCAAGAGCGATTGGAAACTTTCAAAGCTCCCTAAATCTTGGCAACTTGGAGTTCGTTATACTGATTGCGGATTTTTTGGGCATAAATTTGGTAGCACGAACCCCTTTTTTCAATAGCCCCCATGGCATTCTAGGGATTCCTTCTCCTCCCTTGACCCCAGCTACTTTCGATGGGTTGTGAGAATTGGTGTTGATAAGACCCTAGCACAACACTTGAGTTCCGACAGTTTGGTTCTATCAACGTCATGAGGGGTAGGCTAACTGCGGGGCGTCCCGTAATCTACTTATAGTGGGGTAAGTACCTAAGTTAGGTAAGTTTCAGGGCCTCTTACTAGGGGGGTTTCAATAACTGAAACTGATGCCCAATGTGTCGAGAACCTGTTCTCATCGTACAGATAGAATATAGAATAAAGACAACATCTCTCCACCCGTATTCAGCATTTTCTAGGCCACCATGACTCGCAAGAAGGCTCTCATCATTGGCATCAACTATTTCAACACCGATCACGAGCTGCAGGGCTGCATCAATGATGCTGCAAATGTCCAGGAGTTCCTAGTCAACGATCGGGGTTTCTCTCCAAGCGAACACGATATGGTCATCTTGTCCGATAGCCCTGAAAATTACGGAACGGCTTTTTATCCCACCGGTGCTAACATCCTTGCTGCCATCAACTGGCTAGTAACGCGGAATCGGCCGGGCGATATCCTTTGGCTGAGTTATTCCGGACACGGAAGTTGGTCTATCAGCGATACCGTCGTCACTCTTTTTCTTCTAACGCACATGCCCAGGCCAAGTGAGAAATGATGATGGAGATAGGCCGTCCGGGTTAGTAGCGGATGTCCGTAAATTGCCATCGGACCACTCGCGGCTGACACTCGCAGCTTCGACGACACTATTTGCCCTATCGACTTTCAAGAAAATGGCCAGATTACCAGTGAAAATGTGAGAGTCAATATCGTCTCTGTGAATAAGCGTTTCTCATCATGATATCCTTTCAATTTTAGTTACATAGAGCCATTGTTTCGCCGATGAATCCGGCATGTCGACTGACGATTTTGTTTGATTGCTGTCATTCAGGTTCGGCTTGCGAGTTACCCTACGTGTATCGTCCCGACGCCGAAGGTAATGTGAACATGGTAGATACGATCAAGCAGGGTATCACTCTCATCCGGTCGGCTGAAGAGCTTCTCGAAGGCGGCTTTTCGATGGGCAAATTAGACGACGCGAAAATGTTGCTTGGCGGTGCCACTGACTTTTTCAACGGACTGCACCATCGTCGAGATCAGGAGGCCGACGAGGACGGATTAGCGGCAGAGAACTTCGAAGAACACTGGGAGACCGAAGGAAAAGACGTTTGGATGTTCTCGGGTTGTGCTGATAATCAAACTTCGGCCGACACGTCCATTGCAGGCGCTGCGACAGGGGCAATGTCCTGGGCGTTTGTGAGAACGATGAGGGAGAATCCCGAACAATCCTACATCAACGTATGTTTAAAGCGACCGCCGTTCCAAATAGACAATGATCACTGATTTGTTCCGTCTTAGATTCTCCAAAATACACGAGAAGAGCTAGCGCAGAACTACTCTCAGATTCCTCAACTCAGCTGCGGTGGTAGATTTGACCTGGACCAAGTCCTAGTGGTGAGTCACTAACTTAGTTATATTTTCTGTCACCATATACAAGCTGATTTTAAATGCTATAGTTATAAGCCACTGCTAATATTCGTATTGATTGACCTGCCCCTACGAACGAACGGAGCGGGCAGATAGCGAGGGCAGCGATCTGCGCACCTCCATGTACGGTGGTAAGAGTCATGAATATTTTTGATAAATTCCCCCGGTAATCTAATTCAATCCTCGAGTATCTGGTTGAATTGCCAGCGTGGGGCCTATTACATTTATCGTTCCGATGAATAAGTGAAATATATTGTTACAGCCCGTCCTTTCGTTTTATGTTATTTGTCTCCTTTATTACCTGCCGATACAGCTCATCTGCGAGCTTATAGAGCAGCAAGATCGTACGCGCCTCCGTGTCCTAATTCTTAGACCTAAATATTCCCATCGACTTTTTTAACAAGTTCCCTGACGATTTACTTTTCATCTTCAGTATCCTCGGCCGCTCGACAGAATCCGTGTTGGTGACGTTCGTTGTGGGACTGGACAGAGTACCTCTTAATGACACAGTCGGTGATGATGCCTCACTGTTGGATGAGATAAAGTCCGGATGTATTTGATCAGGAAGGAGATAATCCCCTTCCAACTCTGAGACGCCCGGTGTATCACGTACAGTCGTCCCCTCAAGCTCTGCCGGTATTGCTGTTGAATCCAATTCATTAACTTGCGGAGTAGCGAGAGTACTCTTGATATTCCTCAACATGTCCGACATCAGCACTTTCCCTTCTATATCTAATATTGGCGATCCATGCTTTGTAGCTAGTGCTTGATCTGAGCTGTTCCCACTAAGAGATTTCTTGATATCCGAGATATCATATCGGTTCATGTATATGATATCTTGCAGACCTTCCCTTAACTTCCCAAACTTGAAACCCAACCGGTAATTCTTCAGTGGTATCAATCGGTCGATTTCAGCATGAACGTGTTCCTGTAACAACATTCCTTTTCCGGAGAACGTTCTAGTTGTCTCCGTCGTGTAGTACACTGCGGCGTCCTCGAGCTGCTTCACCGAAACGTACTTACCCTGATAGCGGAAAGCCCTCTCTAAGATGAGGATCATGTCGCATGCGCATTTAAAAAGCATTCGCGCAGCCGGGGGCACCGAAAGGATGTTTCCCATGATTCCTATAACAGCACCGATGCCGATTGGCCCGCCTGCTATGCTAGCTGCGGTGAATATCGCAAATTGTGGAAGCGAGACCTTCATAAAACTCCTTAAATGTTTCATCACGACCTCCGACATGATCTTTTCGACGGCCTCTGGCTTCGCCTTTGGAAATCCAAAACATCGGAGGACTTGCTCAACCAGGATACGGGACACGGTGGGCGTGCCTATTATACCCGCTCCTGGAAAGGGAACCATGGCCGTTCGAACCGCATGAGTCGCTAGTCGCATGACCTCTGTGACGGCTTGGTCAACTGCAATAAACTGAAGTCAGTTACTGCCCTTTTGAGAATATCGGGTGATATAAAGCGCGAATGTCTTGACCTGGCCATTGCACCCATGGCTATGACCAAAGCGGGAAAAAAAAAAACGTTGCAGAAGTCTTACTCTTCTGCTCAACATCAACCACCTGGGCAGCTACACAGAATACACGCACACGATCATCAGTAATGACGTCTAGACTGTCGCTCAGCAGTTTACGAATTCCGATGTCATCATCTGAGGAAAATTTAGCACAAGGCGAAATGGGTATGATGCCAGCAGTGGGTGAATGCCTACCCTTCGATATACAACAGTGCCCGTCAAGTTTGTAGTCGTTGATACGAGATAGTTGATCGTGCAGCTCCATGAACTGTTTATCCGCAGCGTCGTTGGCTTCTAGTGTTGCTAAGCGGCTTGCTTCCTTATAATTTCCAGTTCTCTCCATGTATTTGTCTAACAGCTGCATTTTGTGGATGGCGACAAGTTTGTCTTTCTTAGTTCCAACCACGAAAACTGGAACATCGCTCGAGTGCCGGGCTATTATCTGTAAGGTACGTTTATCCGCCTCCTCGATGCGACTGACATCTGCGTCCACACAGAACCTGCCATCCTTTAGCAGAAATACCAATCTCACCAAGATGTTTACTTACCATATGACGTGGAGAGCTTCGGCCGGGTTCTTTTGAAAGGCACGATACCGGAGGAACTTGGCGATGAGGTCGAGCTCTGAATCACTACCAGCTTGCCAGCCACGGGAATCGTGGACTAGAAGTCCAGGATGGTTGGGGGATTCAAAAGCTTTATTGATATCGTGTGTCCCTTGAGCATAAGACGTCGACTCTTCTGTCATTTCGACCCCGAACACCTTATTGATTAGCGTCGACTTGCCGACACCTGTCTTACCACAGACCAGAATGCGAAACGCTTTAACTCCGCTTGCTTGTAAGGAGAACCCCTCAAGCCAGGGCTGCATTTCGCCGTGGTCATTAACACATCGTTCTTGGAAATCGGTCAACTCCCGCTTCTTTAACTTGAAGATACCTCGGTCGTAGTATCGGGGGTTTCTGTCGAGCATCATGAAAACGGACGGGTGGATGATGCTTCCATGAGGGCGCGTCGCGGACCATCCTATAAGTGTCATGTCGCTACTGAACATTTTCCGCTGACTTCTAAATCCTTTTGCACCAAGACGAATCGAATGGCTAGGCCCATCTTTAGTAGCTTCGCCGTGCACGCTTTGCAAGTCAAACATGGTGATCTCAATCCCATTGGTATATTGCAAGCGCCATTGCGCTTTCTCCTCAGACTCCAAGGTGGGCAGCAATCCAGCGAATTGTGGGAAGGTGAGCGAAAAAATGCCGTTATTCGCATTCGATTCGAAGATGAGACCTGCTTGCATACTTTCTAATATCATCCACTGAAGTGGAAACAGTGAGAGTCCGTCGTGCTCGGAACCTCCGCAGACGTCGCGGTGGCTGCCTATAAACCAAGCCTGGATAAACGATCGCACGCCCAAATCTTCGTCTCCTGGTGTCTCTAGGGTATATGCCGTCGTGTGAGTATCATTGAAAGCAAGTGCATGGCGAAAATGTTGAATAGAAGCCACGAATGAAGGCGTGTATTCGTACTTCTCCACTGGCGTCTTCACGGTATCGAACACCCCCAGGAACTGGATTTTCGGAGGGTCGTCGCAGTGAGCTTTGATGTAAGCCTTTAACTTATTGCCATTCAGGCTATCATCCGTTCGAAAAGCTTTGTCTAAGTCTAAAGCCTTTTCATAAAGTAGATCGAAGTCAACCATCGACTTTGGGCGACCTAAGGTGTGCAGCATTGATGCCACTACTTGGACGATGTAAGCGCCCCGGCCAGAGCCATACAGAAAGACCTCAGCTTGGTGCCCTTCCAAATCCCGGCAGATGTCTTCGATAACCTGCTTGATTTGACGATCTACAAAAGTAGATGAGCGGTTGTTCATCCGTCTCCACTGACTGGCGTCTGCAGCTGCTTGGTAGTAGTGCACTTTCTGATTAACGTAGCGACTTTGATGGTCTGTTGACGGCCCTGTAGAGACCAGGGCCTTCAGTCTGAAGACGTTACTGGCATTGCCATATCCTTTGATCGTCAGGTCGATTTTCTGCCCGCGAAGAGAGTTTTCGTACCTAGAGTTCCATCGTCGTTATATTCGGACTCGTCTACGCAAACAATTAGACGAGTCAAAGCTGATGCCATCATCTTGACGGATTTTCACGCCGCCAACGCTCCTATGCCGGGGGTTCAATTGCACGCGAAAATACAGATAATGGCTCAGGCTTGCTCACGGCACTATCGCCGTTGGTGAATAGGGTAAAATGGCGATAGACCGTTATGGATTGTGGCGAGTCTATCCTATAACAGGGGGGGAGGCTTTGCTCCAATAGCTCATGGTCAGACGTGCAGCTCACCAACGCTGATCTCATATACATTGGCCGAATAGAATCCTTCCGATGCAGGGGCATGCCCCCCCACGTCGCCCTATGCCTGTAGAAGTTATATGAGTTAAGACGCGCCAAGGCTACCGATGTATTGGTAAACTATAAGTAATGGGTTGGGGGCGAAGGTGTTTCGGTAAGCGCCCGCCTATAAACTAGGTTGGCTTCAGCTTCAGAGCTGTGAACAATGGTATTCTAGGATCGACCAAAAGGAATACACAACCTACCTTAAGATTCTTGGGGCTTAAATTTATCAATTTTGTCATTGTCCTCGCTATTTCCCTCACTTTAACTACTGTCATTAATGAGAATCAAACAATGAGATTGATTGGAAGCGAGGCGAGCTTGATGCTGGAGTGTGGGTTGCGTCTGCGATTGAACTATACTAGATATCATTTCTCTTCTTCCTCGGGAACAGCGCAAAACGACGATCGGAATACGGAGTTTTCCAGTTTTTAATCTTGTCATTATGTAGATGGCGGGTTATCATTAGAACGCAGCATCCGTCTAAGGCTTTGCATATATGTATAAATGGAATGGTCACGTGACACTAGAGACAATTCAAGGCGGTTCCGGCGCTGATAAGGTTCTTGCTGGTTCATCAACCACGTTTACATTTCGCAAGCTACCCAAAGTCGGAATTTGCAAAGCGACCCTGGAGTCGAATATGAAGAAGGCGGGGCCCTTGTGGTTGAATCTGTCGCTATGAATAGAAAAGAGCAGAACACTCTCTTGGGTAAGTACAACAACACCCCCTTCCCTGTCATGACTCCAATGCAGTCAATCACCTCAAGTGAGAGATTGATGAACTTCTAAAGCGGCAAGATGGAAAAAAAACAAGAAGGACCATTGAATGCTATTACTATGCTGTTCGGCATGTGAACCGTGTCCATTACTGCCGCGTCGTCAGGCACGATGAGGAATCTTCGAGTAGTCGCATGGTTCGCTAGGCAACGAAACTAGGTTGGGTTGTCCGCGTAGCTATATATCGCCCTATAACATCCGTTACCATCAGACGTCTGCTTCTGAGTGCGACGACATATCTACTACGAACCAGACGGGCAATAAAAGGCCGCCCGATTTCAGACCTCTACGTTCATAATGGCTGCCCAGCGCAATGATGGCAAGACTATCGCCAGCAACAGTAACGAGAATCGTCTCGCTACTGGGGCCGGTGACGAGGTCTAGGGGCCTTCTGTCGCGTCCGTCGATGAGCCAGCAACTTGTGCAACCAGCAGTGATAATACCGCAAATGATATCATAATGAGTTCCGACGCCGGTGACATTGGTTATGGGGATTCTAGCGACAGAGGAAACACGGGCGATTCTCAGCAAGCTCTTGATACCGGAACCATTGAGACTGCTAGCGCTCGATCAAGATGTTTGACAAACCCCACCTCAGCAAGCAAGGGCGAACAGGATCTAGTGAATGCCCTTCTCGAGCGGGACTTGAAATCATTGTTCAATGACATGAATAGCAAGAGCAAACCCACTACTCACCTAACCGACCGCATCTACGAAGAGCTAAACAGAACACTTGCATCATCATCGCATGGTCCAAAGAAGCCTGCATCTCGCGCTCCCAAGAAGCATCCTGAGTCTGACCAACAAAACATGTCTCCTGCTAATACATCTACCCTGCTAGACCGGCATGAATTGATCATAGCCGCGATCCTTACCAGATTTCGCAACATGGTAAATGCCGCCGGCGCGCCGCTTCCTACCGCCGCAGCGATTCCGCAGGCATCTTTGAACATCATGACCATGAACAATGAAGCTGCTGCCCTGGTTTGTCATATCCTCCAACTATCCTGCCAAGGGCTTCCGGTTTCTACCGTGTCAGCTCCTGATTGATTTCGCACCAGCTTTCTTTATTGCCAACACATCTCCTATGTTCTTCAACTATATTCATAACCATTCCATTCTCCCGAAACATTGAGTCGATGGGACCGCTAACGCATCTACCGGGCACAGATAAAAGAAATCGAGAACCTGCTAGCTCTGAATCGTGAGATCAAGCAGCTATGGATAACCGGTCCGCTGCGCAAGCCAGGCGATGCTGATGAAAAGAACCTCGAGAAGGTGATTGACGAGAGAGCCGCCAATGTTTCTAAGCTCTACAATACTCTTGTGGAACTACAAAACGAGGCAGCCAAGAAGAGTGCGGCCCAGCAGCAGCCCCCAAGCGCTCTCGAGGGACAGCCTGTCGACGTTAAGAAGGAGAAAGGCGATGCTTCTATCAAGCAGGAGTTTCGGGGTGATTCGGCCTAGGGCTCTGGAACTGAGGGGGGGAATGGTGATGAGGTTAAGGTTGAGAATAATGCTACCTAGGCGCTTAGGGATACGGGTTTAGCACTGAGAGAGGCAACACTGCCTAGGTTACTTTACTACGGGTATGTATCGATATTTGACTGTCGAGGGGCCGAGATTGCTACGTTGGCGATTACGTGGGTGTAATGCACGCCTACAATGAGACATCATTAACGTGAGCCCTGAGAGTTTTCGCGCGAACATTATGCTCTGAAGGCGTAAGCTGTATAATATGCATTTGATATATTTCATCGTATGTTGAGCAACAAAGCCCTTTAAACCCGTGCCATGAACGTAATACGCATATGTCTATTGATACTCTATGCAGCATCTACATTGTATCTGACAATATGATTGACAGCAAATCTGTCTTCTGCAAGGTCTGTCTAGCCTTCCTCTTGGCCTTCAACGTCTTCTCCCTCATCGCCAAGCTCGTCTTCTAGCTCTTGTGGTATAGATTCGCGCGGGCCCTCTCTCTGCTGTGCAGCCTTTAGACCTCCCGCTGTGACCCAGAGGAAATAATCGCTCTTGAAAGTATCGATTTGGTTGAAGAATACATGAAATCTATCATTATCGTCAGAAAGTGTCTTTTACTAGGTCCTCATACCGGGCGCGAAACACCGATAGAATTCAAACTTACGAGTTCTCCTTCTCCTCAAGTTCGAAGATACGGCGGTAGATGTGCTCTTCTTTAAACGCCTGTATCTCCTTATCATAATTAGAGAAATTAAGCGGTTCCAGGTTGAGATTCTCAACAGCTCGTTTGTTATATGTATCGAACACAGGGCGCTCAAGAAGCAATCCCAAGCTAGGCGCTTTAGGAATGCTAATGCGGGCAGGCGAGTAGCTCTCCTCAAAGCGCGACCACGGCGTTGCGCACCTGACAGCTAGAACAGCCATGCCAACCATCTTGCGGATTTGATGCATCATAAATGACTGTCCGTGGACTTTCAAGGAGAGCCACTCGGTGTCGTTAATCTGAATAGGCTTGCGGTTTACGACAAATGATTTGATCGTTCTTTTGGATGCAGCGTCCCCATGCGATTTTTGTATTGTGTAGTTGTGATAATTTTTAGTGCCAACGTACTTATCCAAGGCCTCCTGAAGTTGCTCCAATCGGTCTGGTGTCACTCGGTACCGCCGTTTGGCGGCGACATACGCAGCTTTGATCTCTTTCAACGCCTTTTCGACCGGACTCGGTTCTTTTCCCTTCTGCTCTTCATTCTGAAGTTCAGCTGGCCCCTCTGTCGAATTCGACTCAGTCACAACCTTGGTATCATCAGCATCTCCTACTGTGGTCGTCTCCGCAGTAATAGCTAGTGCATCCTCGGTTGAAGTATTCACTGTTTTGTCTTCTTTGGCAACGGTATTGTCAGTAACATCGCCGTCTGTCTTGTCGTCGCTCTCAGTCGCGTCTGCTTTGGAAGTAGATGCTCCCTCCATGCCCCTATCAGGCGTATGTATACGCTGTTTTACCGCTTCTCGAACGTTAGGCTCCAATCCGTCTAGAATCGGCTGGATATAGTCCTTGTCTACTCGATCCCAATAATCCTTGGCATCTCCCATGCGACTTGCATAGTCCTCCTCAAGACCCTTTTCTTTAGTTGACTGCGAGACTTTTCTTCCTAGAAAGCTCTCTGGATGTGGAGGCAACAAGCAGTAACTCGGCATAAGATACTCGTACCATCTCGAATCACATGATACGTAGCAGCTGAAAGGGTTGTTTGTACGTTGGATGCCCCATACCCGGATTTGTGGCGGCAGGTTTTCGTTAATTTTCTGAACAATATCTGGGTCTTCGATAATCAGTTTGAGCGAAACCATGTTCCCAGCGGCATGAACGCCCTTGTCAGTCCTTGCGCATCGCACGAAACTCGATTTTCTCGGGTCGTCGGCATTGGCTTTAGATATAGCCTTAGCAGCGACAAAGGCGCCGAAGAGGTCGCCCTCGATCGTTTTCAGATTGTGGTTGATCTGAAGTCCATGGTAGCCAGTGCCGGAATAGCCTATCAGGACAGCAACTTTGCGTTTTGGACGACGCTCCTCGGCTGCAATCTCGGCTTCGGGAAACTGAATGCTCATGTAGCTAGGCTCTGACTTGGCACCATTTTCTCCAGTCTGGTCATATTTTCTACGCTTTCGATCTCGCCAATCAGGCTGTGAGCCATTCTCGGAGTCTCTGGTGCTGCGATCTGGTTAGCAGTGTTGGTTTTGGCTTTTAACACAAAAAGGGTTTAGGTAAGAGCCTACTTCTTGTCCTTGAAACCAGATCCTCGCTTGCGCTTGTTGCTTGTCCCGCGACCTGCCTTGTTAGAGCCAGAGGGCCGCCCGTTTTGCCGCTGGCCGTGACCGTTGCGATTGGCCGTGCCGTTACCATCCGAACCCCCGGGCGCTGCAGTAGACGGCGTAGAAGCTGGCTCGGTGGAAGGGGTCGCGGTAATGGGGGCATTTTCGCGGCTCGGGCGATTGATCGTATCAGTTTCTGCTGTCATGTTGATGTGTCGGGGCAGAAACTGGTTCGCATTGTCAACTTGTGAATGCTGTTCTGAAATGAAGCGGAAGCTTGAACTTCGTCGCAAATTGGCTGAGAAGATTATCGATAACCATGTGCATCACCCCACCTCCCCCACTTCTCAGGGTACCAGCGAACTAAAAAGCCTACCTACCTACCTAGGTTAGTCATTAAATCTAGGTATACGGAGTACATTAACAACTAACCTCCTGTCAACACCAATCTGCTTACCCAAGATCTTGAGTCATAACAGCAAGCCCTTTCTCTCGAGCTCGTCTACAAATTCAATATGTTAGACTAGCCTAAATCTGAGAGATAGGACCAAGTTTTTTGCCATCAGCTGAGTTGCTAAGACTCTGCAATTTGTAGCGCGTTGCATCACATGGTGCATAGCTGGTTGTAGCGAGTATTTGCTGATTACAGGTATCGGAAAGCGGATTCTACATGTGAGCGCTCTAAATAGGTCACTTCGCATACCGATAATTTCGACGTGTTGAGTCACCAGCCAGTTATAAATGCTGGTAGGTTTCCCAAGTCCCGTGAATCCTATAAATACCGTAGGCTGCAGTTGCTGCCTTGTCGAGGCTAAGGAGCTTCTGAAACTCCGCCATCACGGATTTGGGGTTGTTGAGTGTCAAGTGACTCACTAACCGGGGATGCCTACCAACCAACTTACACGCTGAACGCTATGTGCTGTACGTCTTTAGTTTTACCGTGCTCGTTAATAACTGCTCGGCTGGTCAATAAAACTACCAACACGTTCTCCGAGGTAGCAAGCCTACCTACAACAAGTATATAAAATATCTGATCGCTTCCTCGCTTCTAGAACTCCTCCCCCCTTGTTCCGTCTACCGATATACTCATCCTGATCGTGACGACGATTTCATGCCTGGTTGCCCTCGTGTTGATGACACACCATATGCAGGCCTTGGGCTATATAGTAACTTTCTGAAGATATTCACATGATCAGAGTTTCACATCATGTACTCATTGCCACCCTGTATAACGAAACCACGGCACTTTGGGTCTGAGCTAAGCCCCGCGGCAGCTCGCCGTAAATACCGCCAAAGCCCTAGAGCTGAGCGTTTGCACTCGTACCACGCTCGAAAAAGGAATGTTAGTTGTCCGAGCTAACTTGTTCCCCCGGCGATTTGTACGTCAAAAGTGTAATCATTGACAAACGACCTTGCCTTATAGCATACGGTTCGCGTAGGATGGGATCGTGATGAGGGAGAGGACGGCCGTCGTCTGGCCTTCGATCCCACTGTAGCGTTACCTGGCGAACGACAGCGCCACACGCCGCGCCTAGAGCGGCAGGAGGCTTTCCGTGCCCCCAAAACTTGGGATATCTCCGATACGGACGTCGTCGTTAATGACGCCGAGCTGTATCGGTTAGGCATATTGTACGATGATGACGAAAGTGATCACATACGAGAGTCTGGCTTCTGCCTCAACGCCATCACGCACAAAGAACCTGCATACTCAATTCGTCAAACCAAGCGAGCGAAGAAATCCCACGGCCGCCGATTACACCTGAAGGAAGACAACTTTCATCTCTCGGTTGAGTTACTCTCTACGTATCTCGGTGATGACACAGCTATCGCGCGGTTCTTTCCACTCATGGGTGACGAAGAGTCTGTTCGATTTCACCATGACGACTTCGGTGGCACCAGTCGACAACAAATCAGTCCGACGCGAAGAGACGTTTCGGCTGAGCCACTTTCCATCGTATATGAGCTTGCTGAGAGCCCGACACCCACAGAGAGTGACTTTCCCGATCTGGTTTCCGACAAGGATGAGGAAAGATACATGGAGGATAAGTCTTGCAGTGATGATTGGGCGTTGGTGTCGGACAACTATAGTGACGCCGGTCAATCCAGCCGGGATATTGATTGGCTCGATACTGATGCTGGCGTCGTTATCAATAGTCATGAGGAGACGGAAGATCCTGTCAGTGGCACTTGGGTTTTTCTTGCTAGGGACGACTCATAATATTCCTCGCTTCAACCCCGAAAGTTCCCAGATCTCGATTTCGAATTGTAGTTGCCTTACATTACCTAGTGTTTGTAATGGGCGGTTTCTCTCATACCTAGCATAGGTGCCGGTGTATGGGAACGGGGAAATGTCGTCTGGAATGAATAGAAAATGTGGATGATGCCACCAACAGGATAGGGGGTTGTGTGCTTGGAGTCTACCAAGAGATGCTTGCGCTGGCTTCCTATAAATATATGTATATGTTGAATCGGGGCGTTGCAACACAAGCGTGCAGCCGGAGTTTGGTAAAGTGCCTCCGCGGGCGTCGTCCTTTCAGTATTAGTATCAGCATCGCTAGCATCAGCATTTTCTTTGGCAATTTTGGCTTATTGCGGTAACTAGCTGATAACAGCACTTTCATTCCTATTATATACAAAGTACATATTCACTTCCGTCCTCCAGTAAGAGGTCATTCAGTTATCCAATGGTTGACAAAAGTTTGCCACTAACCACCATTTTACCAAACAAGCCAATGTCATCTATCGTCGTGAAACTTGACCTAAGCAGAGCTCTTGATGATTTTCCCATGTTGCGCCTACCTCAAGAGAGACTAATTACAAACTCGAAGTATCGACGTTATGTGCTAGGGCCTTAAGCGATGACCAAGCAGTTTTGATTTTCTCTTTCATATCCGCCTCTGGAATTGTCACTCCCGCCATGATCTGATCATAGGTCTTCTTGATTACTTTTCCGAACGGAGTATTGGGACCAAACATCTGAGGCGTATATTCATGTAGATAAAAAAGAAACCCAAAGTAAATGACCCTGAGCTCTATGCCACCCTGAGCAAGTTCTTGGTAGAGGTCTTCTTGTGCGGGACCACATAGCACATTGATTAAGGTTGAGACAACCCACGCGTTAACCAGACGATCCGGGTAGAACTCTTGCGGATACAGCGCGGGGAGGATTTCAAGATGTAACTTGACGCCCAATCTAAAAGTCTGATAGATTGATCCGGACTCAAGATATAGTGCAAAAAGGCGGCGGCAAAGTTGCGGTACTGGCTGACGCGTCCAGCGCCACAATTTCGAGTCGATGCACATTTGGATCGCCTCTTTGACCTCGTCAATAGCAGCTTGCTTATTCTCAAGTACTGCATACGCCTGAGCCTGTATGGCGGCCACTCGTTTCTGAGCTTTGGTATCGCTGCCACCTACCAAGAACGCGGACAAAGCCGGTCCGTGCCGGTCTACTAATGCATCTGCTGGTTTGTGATATTTGCTTTCCAAGTCCTCTGGCCGCTTCAGGAACTGGTCTGCCTCTAAGCCACTACCTTTCTCGCACTTGATACATTGACAAGTAAAGAAGTACTTTTCTTTCAGCTCCGCCTAAAAATAACACCGGGGTTAATAATCCACTTACGGTAAGAGCCACCCGGTAGCTTGCAAGAGCAGCGAGAGTAGAATATGCGCATCGAGGCAATTCGGGTCTCCGAGGTACGCCAAAAGGGGGGGATAAAAGGCTCCAGTGGACTTACCTGCCTCATATTGAATGGATTCGTGACTTCTACGTATCTAATAAAAATTTCCTCTCCAGCCTTGATGGTCCTAAGGGCTCGGATCTCTTGCCCCGGCTGATTGAAGACTAATGACGCATTTGGGTCGCAGGAATCTGGTGCACGGGAAGTCAACTACTGCCATTGGGAGCATGATGTATGACGGTTTCATAAGTACGTCGACACTATCCTGGCTCAAAAGAAAACCTTGTGCTATGAACGTTATAAGAAAATGGTTCCGAGAGTCCTTACGGTTTGCACTACATATCAGCGGGTCGAATCCAATCCCAAGGACAGTCTCATCAAGCGGAGATGATAAAATGAAGGCGTTGTTCATAATCTAACCTCGTCAGTAGATGCTTGATCTTTTCAGTTGATGTGAAACGCACATTAGACAGCAATCCTATCGAGGTAGACTGGAGGTCTAGGCCGTCGATGTCTGGCAACCCACAGTAATGCCAAGCCGCGCGCCCAAGAAATTGGAAGTCATCGAACTTCTTCTTGTCCTGTGTGGCGATTTCATTCAAGCCTTTTGGATCGCCAGCGGGCCAAAGACTTAGGATATCCTGCACGTGCGCATTTTCGGCTTTGGAGTCTGCTTTCAGACGGCCTAGGATCTTTATGACTCCACGGACTCCAGGAGGTAGATCCGGTCTATCCTTCACACCGATGACTTTGCATTCGTACTTGTGCTCGCGCTTCCAGGCCTTGGACTGGCAGGCTTTGGAACAATACCCAACCCGCAGGCACCCAGTGCAGCCTTTGATTTCCGTAGAACCGGTAGGGAGACCCATAGCTGCTGCATTGATCCTTTCCATAGGATTTGTCGCTCCACGTTGACAACACCAAGCACAGGTATCGAGCATCCGGTCCATTTCGAGCTCGGTCACAAGCGGTCTGTCTACAGCAACGATGGTGTCGCCCGGCGAGAAGGCATTGCGAGCAAACAGCCCCTTCCCAGCACCTGGGATCTGGGACTGCTTCACTTCGATGCCTTCGTTTGTTGGCATCGTGGCATTTCTTGGTACGAGATAATAGCGGTTTGGGCCCTAAGATGGATGCTCATTTAGATAGTGGATACTAACCTCGAAAATCGGCTGTCGCGTCGCGCTAGCTAATCAAAAAGGCGTGCTGAAAAAAATCATACATGCTCAAGTATTGATCGCCATTCTGCCCACCTAAAGCGAGCCCCATGATGCGTTATCAGGATAAAGATACATGAAGATAACCTCAATACCATATATGTACATATTGAGTGAACCTATTTCCCCACGCGAGCAACACGCATAATGTGCGTCAGCGGTCTAATTTCTTCGACATCAATGTACATAGTACGCTTTCTCTGACCCAATCGGAACAATTGTTTTATATAGGTATCGCGACCAATCGATTGCGAATAGAAGCCAGAGCTTTACTCAAAGCTCTAGACAAAAGGAGAGTCTCTACGCTTGTAACAAGGGCTAGTGATCTAGGGCTTGGAATGGTGTTCGAATTGCAATAATCTAGTATGGCTTCAAGCCATTACTTTCATTCGCCTAATCTTGCCTATCTAGCTATTATCACCTGTTATCGTCTGTTTTCGTAAACGGGCAGCTGAATATGCAAATCGCCGCTTGTAAAATGAATTACTACATGATATTCAAAGGCAACAACCCGTGGTTTCGGATACGTGCAGTCCCAGTACCTTGGATTAGCCCGTGTGACACACTAGCCCTGTTCACAAACCGAACAACCCATATCTATACGGAGTATGTGGTAAGCCCTTTCATAAGGCCACTAGTAGGCAGAAAAGCATATCTACTTTAGATAATGAGGGGCTTCTGCGAACCTGAGGCTCTATTTGAGGATCTATAGATTACGTAGTAGAAAACGGATCGAGAGCTATGAGAAATAAAACTCATCGCAGCTGCTCCCGAATACCTGGTTTGGTTCTTGTGCCGACACGGCATCCCACGTCGGATGCCTGCACGAATTAAATGATCTTGCATAGTTATAGTGTACCTCGGTGCGGACTGTCGTACGGCCGATAGGTTACTAGCATAGCCGTGGCAAAATTCCCAAGTGTCCATTGGTATAATGTGGCGGTGATAGAATACATGTCGAACATACTTCCGTTGCCTTTATTCCTATTATAGCAGTTCTCCCGTCTTTTCGCACGCTTCCCCCGCAATGCTTCAAGATAGCTTCTAAAGACCTGGGGTAAAGCGTGCGGGGAAGCCAAGTCGCATGGGAGTCAAACGTTGACCTAGTTAGCTTAGTCTCCTGGCGATACCAATCATATTGTAAATGAAAGCGGACACCCCCGAGCTAGTCTTTGACTTCTCCAGCTTTTCTCCTCACGTGGAAATAGCTAACGATGCTGTGGTCTAGACGATACCATAGCCGCCAGGGATTCCAACTAGCGAATCCAATTGACTAGGTAGGTTAAGACTGGGCAGAGGCTGGGAGATGTCGACACCAATCTACATTCACACACTAGTTTCCTTCTCCCCAGTCAGGCCAGTTTAATCAATACTCAGGTATTGACTCCTGAAGCAGCGTTGTTCTGTTCTCACTGAGGGTGACACCTTCTACGTAGGATGAGACATGTTATCATTGCGAGGTAATCGGCGGTGTGTTTATGGCAGCCACAATCATATGTAATAGCTAGGATACATGTAAGCTGCCGCAGTGACAAATGGCAAAATTATTACTTGGTGTAACGCCCCCCGTCGAAGCGACCTGGTGATCGGCCAAACTCGACCACGAACTCGCCAAGGCGATGCGGGGAAATAATCCTGACCATTCTCGAGTACCTGCCTGGTCTTTATTGATTGGCGAGAGGAGCGGACATAATACTAATACATATACTTAGAGCCCCCGGGCGTAAAATTGACCGAGGTGAGGTAGATGGTAAGAATTGTCGGGTCTCAGCAGCAGTGGCCGGATTAAGCAAGGTGGCACCGCCGTTGACCATTTCTCACGTTAAAGTGCTTCTTGTGTACGTCCTCGTTTTAGACTTTGTGTCATCACATTAGGATCGAACATTTCATCAGTGAAGTTCTCCACGCTCGCCGTTCCGCAACTGCCAAAACCTTCATCATGGATAACGACAGTGACAAAGGCCCCTACGGCGACAATCAGGTCGAGAAGATTGAGAGAGCCCAGCTCGCTATATCAGACGAAGAAGACGAATTTACTGAGCGCGAAGCTAGGAAGATCATTCACAAGATCGATCGCAGATTACTTGTTACCATTGGCTTTATGTATTGTGTCAGTCTAATAGACAGAACCAATATCTCGGCCGCTGCCATTGCCGGACTGGCCCAAGACCTTGTGCTAACCGGCAATCGCTACGTGAGTTCTATAGTACCTCAGGCTTTTTCAAAGCTAATTCAGAAGTTTAGTCCATCGTGACTTTAGCCTTTTTCCCTGCTTATATTGTCTTTCAACCCACCGCGACTGTTCTCATCCGCAAAATCGGCCCTCGCATCCATATCGCGGTTATCACGGTCGCTTGGGGAGCGGTAATGCTTGGAATGGGGTTTGTGAAAAACTTTGGTCAGCTCACAGCCTTGAGAGTTGTAATCGGTATCTTAGAAGCCGGGTTCTTTCCAAGTGCAGTCTATCTGCTGTAAGAGTTCCCCCCTTTGCTCCGATTTGCTCAGAACGAAAGGCATCCTCTAGGCCTACGCTGCTATATAGTTAAGGCCAAGGTGTTACAGTCAGAGTCGAATAATAACTCAGAGAATCGACTGACATTATTGCAGGTCAACTTGGTATACGAGATGTATGACCCAGATTGGAAGTGAAGGTTCCAAACACTACTAACTCTCATCTCAGACGAACTGGGCCGTCGTTATGGACTTTTCTATCTTATTGGTTCAGTTACCTCCGCGTTTTCTGGTATCCTAGCTTTTGGTTTCATTCACCTCGAGGGTGCTGGAGGACTGAGAGGCTGGCGATGGATCTTCATAATTGAAGGTATTTCACTTCAAGGATGGATGAACACACTCATAGTTCGTATGCTAACTAATTCAAAAGGGATTTTCACTGTCCTTCTCGGCATCGTTGGATATTGGCTATTAGTCGACTTTCCCGACTCTAATCGCAAGACTGTGAGTATTCTTGATCGAGCCCATCCCCTAAGCAAGGAACCTTGAATTGGCAACACCATATATATCTCACGTTTTGTACAATGGCCAATGAGGAATTTATTAACACCTAATATCGCAGTGGAGATTTCTGTCTATGAAAGAGCGTGCCTGGGTCATTAGACGGGTGAATTCTGACCGTGGCGATGTCGAAGCTCCCAAGTTCAAGCTTAGTGAGTATCTAGGGGCTGGACTTGACTGGAGACTATGGTATGTTTGAAACATCCGGAAATATGAGTGGCACTAATACTGGGAAATTTCCAGGGCATATGGCTTGATCTTCTTCGGCAGCACGACCATGTCTTATGCCCTAGCCTTTTTTCTCCCTATCATCCTCAATGGTACGAAAGCCCTTAAGTGATTCTTACTGTGAATGGACATTACTGACTCCAGTGTTATACACAGACAATCTACAGTCAGTATTTTAGCTTTTCTATTCCCTGATTTAGGGTTATAGTCTCATGCATGATCCCAAACACTCTATACACAAGGCAAGCTTTCGCTATATACAGAGATTACTGACTCTTAGCCTCTCATAGTTACGATGTCGGCACTTCGCAAGCCCTTGTTGCTCCTCCGTACGCCTTCGCTGGCATTTTCATGTACGCCGTGGGCTGGTTAGGAGATCGATACCGCATGCGCGGTCCCATCATCGTCATCAACATGATCGTTGCTCTGTAAGTAACTCTCTGACTGTCTAGGGGACTTGGCTGCTTTGGGGACGGTGTCTGCTACGTAGAAGCTTCCGAAATCACTACCGACCCTTGTCAAAACGGTGACAACTAACCACGAGTGGTCCAGTATTGGTTTGCCCATTCTAGGCTGGCACCCCGATCCGAGAATTCGATATCTCGGCTCATTCCTGCTTGTTGCAGGAGCAAACTCTAATGTACCTGCGTCCTTGGCATACCAGGCTACGAACATCCGCGGTCAATGGAAGCGTGCTATTAGCAGCGCTATCACGGTAGGTTTCGGCGGAATTGGCGGCATTGCCGGAAGTTTGGTGTTCAGGTATGTCGGAGAGTTGCTCTGTACATGAACGTCATTGTTAATGGTCCCCAGGTCTCAAGACAATCCAGGATACAGGCCTGGGCTTTGGGCTTGCATTGCCGTTTCTCTTTTGAATATTATCCTTGTTGGTATCTGCAGCATATCGTTTTATTTTGACAACAAGAAGGCGGATAGAGGCGAGAAGGAACTCGAAGCCGACGATGTAAGCTGTTGTCTTTCCTTTACTGAAGAGCAGATGCTAACCATCGGATAGGAGGGTTTCCAACCTGGATTTCGGTACACGTACTGAGACATACACAAAAACATCGCTCGAGAATAATAGTCTTAGACAGACAAAATCATTATTGGAAATAAACAGAATTAAAGTTGTGATTTGGTCCGTATCTAATACGTCGGTTTATGTTGAACGAATTGCTTTCGCGAGGTCGAATTACAAGAGCCTATCACGATGACTATTCAAATACTTTAATTCTAACGTCGGCGTAGAGAGGACCTCTAAGTTGTCTTTGAACACTTAGTGTAGATGAGTGGATGCCGATGAATTAATTCGAGCTGGGAAACAAGCAGGTAGGGTGTGTACTGTAATTGACCTTGATAGCGAGGATATCTACTACCTACATGTAGGTAGGTATCAGTCACTGTGGCCTACCTCTGGAATAACAGTGGAAACGTACAATGAATGACGTATTTATGCATATTCACAGCCCCTTCACTAGGGTGCCTGGATCTGACCTGGACCCGGATCTGGACCTGAACTTCACAATTCCCTCTTCAACCAGCATTGTGAAAGAAAATAAACGCAGGTCAAACTATGGCTTCGGTCTTCCAAAAAGCCGGCGACGCCCTCCGCGGCCAGTCTGGAAACACGAGCAACCAAGAGGAGGGTGCGTCGTTAACCACAATACTGGAGACGACTGAGGATCGTGGGGCACTCACACTACTAATATGTGACATCACCGAGATCATGCGACAGCGACTGCTCGGCACATTTGATCCTAATGAAACCGGCAATGAAGACTCAGATTTGCTCGCCGCAAGGGAAGATCTGAGTAAAGAGGCTGGCCAAATTCCAAATGCCAATCAACAGGCGCAACAGAGCACTCTTGAAAAACGGAACGCTGAGCTTGCCAAGCGGGAAAAGGAGGTTAATGAGGAGAGTATGGTAGAGCTTAAAAATGCTTTGCTCAATTTCTTCGATGAATGGCGCGACAGCGTCATTCTTAGAATTGGCGAGACCATTAATTCCAGAGAAGTAGCCGAAGACCAATCCCGGCACTCAAAGCCAGAGACTTCCACGTCAAATACCCAGTCATCATCGGCTGGTTTAAAAACTGATGAGCACACCATCAAGATCGATGAGGTGTTAAGAGAGCTATACCCACCGGTCGAGACATCGATGCGATCACTAGATCAGTCCAAGAAAATACTGATACTGCATTCAATGCTTTTACTTATGTTAAGCCTGGAGCATTATAACGCGTATTCGCGCATACTTCTGCTCTATTGTACGACGTCTCTGGGCTTGTCCGTCAAAGTCCTGTCAGAAGACGAGAACCAGGTCGCTAAGGGTCTCTTGATGGCGGCGAAGCAGATGTCGGCGGACGAGGAAACAAAAAAGAAGGCCGAGGAGAACAGTATGGCCCGAAAGTGGAAGATGGGAGCTGCGGGCGTCGCAGGCGCTGCTCTTATTGGCATTACTGGTGGGTTAGCCGCTCCATTTCTCGCGGCCGGAATAGGAACCGTGCTAGGCGGCATCGGTCTCGGAGCTACTGCTACTGCAGGACTACTGGGGTCATTAGCTGGGAGCAGTGTGTTGGTTGGTGGCTTGTTCGGAGCCTACGGTGCTCGTATGTCGACACAGGCCATGGAGAAATACACAAGGGATGTTGAAGATTTCGCCTTTATACCTACTCGTAAGTCAAGCCAAGATGAAGCTGCTCTTCATCGCCTACGAGTTGGAATAGGAATATCTGGTTGGTTGAGGGATACAAATGACGTGGTTCTGCCGTGGAAAGTTCTGGATGAGAGCCTTGAGACTTTCGCTCTACGTTATGAAGTCGAAGCATTGGAAAGTCTGGGTAATTCCCTGAGGACATTGATTACCTCACTTGCTTGGAAATTTGCGAGGACCGAGGTCATCAAGCGGACTGTCTTTGCGGCGTTGATGGCAGGTCTTTGGCCGATATCATTGACAAATGCCGGCCGCATCATCGACAATCCTTGGAGTATTGCTAGCCAGCGAGCGCAGAAAGCTGGAGAAGTCCTTGCAGATGCTCTAATTAATAAAGCACAAGGCGAGAGGCCCGTGAATCTAATAGGATATTCTCTGGGCGCCAGGGTCATTTATATATGCCTACAACAACTCGCAAAGCGGAAAGCTTTTGGACTTGTTGAAAATGCAGTACTCTTAGGAGCACCAACTCCAAGCAGTTCTGCTGAATGGCGTCGGGTCCGTTCTGTAGTTACGGGTCGAGTTGTCAATGCCTATAGCACGAGGGATTATATTCTCGCCTTCCTCTACCGAACCAACAGCATCCAGTTTGGAGTTGCCGGGCTACAGCCGGTCCTTTACGTGAAGGGAATAGAGAACTTCAACGTAAGCGATCTCGTCGAAGGCCACACGCTTTACCGGCATGCAGCTGGTCCGATTCTGGGACGACTCGGCTTTGAAGACGTCAATTTTCATGAGCTGAAATGCGAGGAGCGGTTGCTTAAAGAACAGGAAGAGGAGGAGAGACAGAAGCGTGAGGAAGCTGGCAGTATTTACCAACCACCTGACGACGAGAAGTCAGTATTGGATGCGAGCAATGACGAGATACGGAGATTGGAAGATGAAGAACAGAACAAACACAATGCGCCACATGCTAGAGGGCAAGGGTCTAAAGAATGAAGGATAGAAGGAGAGATATGGAGATGTCAGATGGGCAATTGAGGATTATTCTACTGATTACTTGCTTCATCAGTTTGCTTCTTCAAGCTCAATAACAGCATTTCACTATATAGGTACTTTGTTCTAAGCTTAAGTCATAATTCAATTTTCCCATTCAGGGCCTGGAGGCTGGAACTGGTAGTACAATAATGCTACGAGTGGGTATTTCGGCGAGTAGTAGTCAAGCTATCTCCATCACAGGCACTCTCTAAATGCTAATATCGTATCGAAACACCTAGTATTGAGCGTGCATTAACACTAAACAAGCGTCCGTTCTTTTTTAGACTACTAATGCTGGATTATGGACACATCACGCGAAAATGGAATGCTACTATGTTACATACTTGACATATACTTACATTTTTGAGTATCTGACGAGCTAGCTTAGCTAGTTAGACGTAAATGAAGACAGACGAGCTAGGTGCGGCGATCCTTGCTGAAACCGCCAGAGCGTGCTCCTACGACAGAGGCGAGAGGTCAGAGCAGAGGTCCAGTTTATATAGCTGACGACGCCCGTGCTGAATGAATATCTCCGACTAAATCTTACCCAATTGCTTTGTGGCTTCAAGCGAAATCCCTTTAATCCAATGCGATTTTTCGCCATTGCTTCCACTTGCATGCCATCACCATCTTTGCTGGCTTGTGCGCTGTGGCCTGATTGAAACCTGCAGGCCAAATCATTAAGACGACTACTATCGAATTCTATCTGTCCCGTTGTCTCCCCGCCAGACTGCACGATGCTGTCGCCAATGGCGAAAGCCACCCTGGCGTCCGCCGCCCTGTCGAGCGCGTCGAATATCCTCGCTCAGATCCTCGAGGCCTACCGCGACGAGCGGCCGTTCGCCTTCGACTTTGCCCTGTTTCTGCGGTTCGTGACCGTGACTTTCTTGACCGCGCCGCCCAACTACATGTGGCAGCAGCTACTCGAGCGCACGTTTCCGGCGTACGAGCGCAAGCGGCCCAGCCCCGGCAGCGACAGTCCCCGCGACCTCGAGAAGCAGATGACAGGGACGTCTGGAGCGGGTGCCGGGCCCGAGCCGAAGCCGAAGCTTAATATCAAGAATACGTTTACAAAATGGTTCATTGATTGCATTACAGTCGGAGCTGTCGCCAACACGGTCGCCTTTTTCATTCTCATGGGCATACTGAAGAGGCAGCCCGTCGCCATTATCGCGCACAACGTTCGCACCGAGACGATTCCTCTCATTATTGCCGGATATAAAATATGGCCGTTTGCTTCCATCGTCAGCTTCAGCTTTGTGCCCGTCGAGCGCAGGATCGTCTTTCTCAACTTTGTAGGACTGCTTTGGGGGATCTATATGAGCTTAGTTGCTTCGCGGGTGTAAATCAACCGAGAGAGGACTGAGAAAGTGAACAAACGCCAGGCACTGTATGCGCTCTATGCCGAAACAGTTGTTTTGCAATCTACAGGGCGTCTCATTGTGGATTATAAAGCGGCTAGGTCGACTGATAATGAGTCAAAGCTATCAAGGCATGATTATAGAGCTACCGGTATTCTGAACAATTTACTGGATGAAACGGAGACGGCAGACAATCAATTGATTCATTATACAACGTCCATATACTCTTCATTTCCTACTCGTCCTCATTCCAACTACGCGCGTGGCTCGCGGATTGTAGATATTTCTTGTAGGCTCAAAATATGTCCCTAGACATATATGCTTTGAGCTTTGCAGACATCGGGTAAAACAAATTGAATATACTTTAACACTGCGTGCCTAACTGGCTTAGATCTACTGAAATACTCCCAAAGGCTCATTAAATATGTAGGTCATACAAGAGCGCCTTCGAACCGTCTATTGCAAACTCCCTATATGAATTCAAGCCACTTCTTCGCGGCCACCTGCCGGTGACGGCAATGGCGAAGTTGAGACGAGACCCTTCTAGTAACCTACTGCCCTTGCCGTCCGAGCGCACTCCTAGCTAACGCAGTAACCAAAGCGACATCTTTTGAAATTATCTGAGAACTTGCTAAAGTAAAGCGTTTGTGACTATAAGATCATTCTCTAACTAGCCCTGGATGCGGTATTAATGTGAAACCTCTTGTGAGAATCGTAATATCATGTTACCGGTAAGTCTAAACCTACCAGAAACTTGTTTCATTCTGAAAAACTAATCAACGAGGTATACGCATGGTAAATGCCTACCCGTTGACACTATATGAGGAGCGTAATGGGTCACCGAATAATACAAGGAGCCACACTTGTGCATAAGGCAACGAGCAAGATTATCAGCAGCTACTCCTATCATTTCTCCTTTCCCATTAAAATAGCTTTAATAGCTTGTTCCTTATTTAGAACATTTAGATCAAAGAATAAAAAAAAATAAAAAAAAAAATAAAAAAAAACTCTGCAGCTATACCAGTGCCTCCAATGCAATTATACCGCATATCTCATTAGAGTTATCGACAAGGTTTCCGTTGCCATCCAGTTCCCTCGCAGCTTCGAGACTAAGTATAAATACCACTTTCTAATAATTAATTTATAACCACCTGATTGACGTCTTCACATAAGTACCTCGGAAGATATCCTTGTGCAGCCAATTACGGGAAATATAAGCTAATTGAGTCCTCCGAAGTCGTCTCGCTATATTAAATGCTAGATCATCGCTTATAGTGCCTAAAGGACTAAGAAGCTTATCAAGGATTGGGTCGGCAGGCTCCTCAATACCCAGGACCCGGACTGGTCGATGAGATCTCTAAGTTTGCCAAATATCTCTTCCTGTTGGCTTTCATAACTGCTAGGAAGCAATTTGTAAACGCTTCTACTAGGAGCAGCTTTGTGTTCAGGACAATCTTAATCCACTGCCACCTTCGGCTCTTGCCTGGACATGACGTCTAATTTATGTAGTCGAATAGGCCCATAGCGAAACGCAGTCGTCGGCGCACGTGCTGTTGGTTGCAGAAAAACATCTTCAGGCTCTAGCATATTATCTACTCCAAATGTGACTATTGACGAAGCTTCCGAGATCGGTTTGAGAGTTCACAGTTTACGGAGACGATGGTGTTTCCTTGCTTACGCGTAATAATTGTGGATGGTTACTAGCTGTAATTTGTCGTCACACTTTTTGACTACCATGCTATGTTATTTTCCATTATATCCTCATGTGCGTTGTAATGTCCATAGACCTCTTCTGTAGCGCTCCCTTTCGGCGATACTTGCTGTTCCGTTGGCCAGAACTAATATCTAAATTCGACTCTAACCGTATCACAGAACGATGTGTCTGACTTCCCTTATCATCATGTAGTTGCAAGTGCCATAGTATCACACTGCTGTTATCGAAACCCCAAGAAAACTTAAAACCTCGTACCAGGTGACATTTCCTCAGCATAATACGAACCAGGGATTTCAACGGCCTTCACCAAAGTTACTGCTATCCAATGGATACGCATCGTCTTCAGTTAGAGAATAACAAACCAGTCTATACAGACTACCTTGGCCATCAAACGGGCCGTCACTGTGTCCATCACTTCTTTCGTTGTTTCGACATTAATATATCAGAAGAATAGCACTCATATTCGTGTGTAAATGAGTCTTCTGCTTCTTCCAACGAAAAAGATATCTATGAGGTGGATGCACCAAGGCTGCTATGTACTTGGCATGTATAGCAAATATACTAGCGTCGCGCTAAAGAGGATGGTGTCATTCTAGAGAGCTCCACACTTCTAGATAGAGTAAATCGATACGGATACACTGTTTGGGACTTTCGTGGGGAACTGGCTATCCACCTAGCGTCTACCTTAGTGGCAGGGTCGCTACTTTCAAAATACTTGTCAACCCCACCTTGTCTCACACTTCTTCTGTTCACCTACTTTTCTTCTTTTCAATATTGGAACCAACTACAAGATTCATATCTGCTTCTGCTAAAAAAAAAAACCCAACAAGATGGGTGCCGATTGTTGCTCTGGTAAAAAGAAGCTTCAGCTTCCAGAAGCAGGAGCTGCCCGGGATTCCTGTGACGATCAGTCTATGACTACTAGTAGCCTGAAGACTGATTGTTGTACTCCAAACAATGAAAAGTGTAACGGTACAGTTCCTATCTGTAGATGCAGACTTGTGCTCTCCCGTCCCATACTAATTGCATCTATTACATAGAGGAGTGTCTCAAGTCAGTCGCTGCTACACTGTGCGCCGAGGGCGTTGGCTGTCATACTTCTGATTACAACGGCCGTACGTCCACCCTACCTACTCGCTCTCATGTTTCGGCTGCTGATCTACTTCAGATGGGACTGGTGACTGCTGTGGTGGGAACCAAGTCTCAGCTTGCGATGCTCATCTTCAGATGGCTTTCGCTCAGTACCAGTCTTTTTTGGACAACGTCCGATGCATTTGTCGCAGCATGATTGAACGTGGCTATAAGTCCTGTTGCAAGACCCCGGAGGCAGGGACCAAGGCTCAAGCGCCAAATGCTGTTCTTGCGGGCCAAAGTACTTGCAACACCACCAAGGAAAGCTGTTGCGAGGTTCCAGCTGGACGCACAGCTGGTGGAAAGGCGGACTGTTGCCCAATTGACGATATCAAAGGCCAGCGTCAGGGGTCGACTGGTGTGACTTGCAAATCTAAGTCTGCTAATTGCTGCGATAGTAAGCAGACATCTGAGAGCCGCCGGAGTGACGAGGGGGGCTGTTGTAGCAGCAAGATGGAGCCAGAAGGTCTCTGTGCCAAACAAGGGCCTGACAACTGTTGCGGTACCAGCAATGAGTCAGAGGCTGGAGACAGCTGCAATGATGGCTGCTGCGGTGGCAAGAAGCGGCCCGATAATTGCGGTGCCAGCAAGACGAATTCAGAAGATCCTTATATCAATCAAGGACTTGAAGATGGTGATGAGACCAAGCTGATCCCTAAGGACAACTGTAAGAGTGGCTGTTGCGGTAATAAGAGAAAGTCTAGCTGTGCCAGTGGCGGTGGCCTCTTTGAGAACACTCGTGATGAGTGCTGTGATGGCAAAGCTGGGTGTGCGCCGACACAACATTCTAACACGAAGAAGCAATTTCGACCCGCAAAGCCGGGGGTTGACAACCGGAATGGTGAAATCGACGTTGAGAGAGGTAGTGACAAGACAATTCGTATCGGCGTTACTGGCATGACCTGCAATGGCTGCAGCGACAATCTGACACGGAATCTCGCGGCGAATGGGGTCCGTAATAGTGAGTAAATCCAGACATTCTCCTTCCTAGCCCAGTAGCCGGAGTCTTCTGTTCTGCTGTATGGTTTGAATTGTATTGAGGGGCCGATTTTTTTCATTTTTATTTTGTCTACAAACGGAGTTCCTAATTATACTACAGTTTGTGTCAATTATCTGCAAGGCCATGCGGATTTTACGGTCGATCCTGCTCTAGACTTGGATGAAATTCTTGTAAAAACACGAGAAGCTACGGGCTTTCAAATCACTATGATGGGTGGTGACGAGTCCATCACTATCCTAACTTCCGGCTCGCAAGTTTCGACGGCCCTAACTCAACTTGACTTTGACGGTGTCGAGGACGTAGTGATTCTTAACAAGAGTACTGTCCGTATCCATTACAATCCTTCGATCATCGGCGCTCGAGAACTCTTCCACAAAATCGGACACTTATCGGTCGAACTTGCACCTCCTCAGAATGACCAACAGCTCGCTTCGGGGCGTAAGCGATTTCTTATTCTTCTGGTCGAGACTATCGTTTCATTTGCATTTACAATTCCCGTGCTTGTTCTAGCTTGGGGCGAGACCAACGTGAGGGACGATACCAAGGCAATTGTCTCATTGGTTCTGGGTAGCTTGGTTCAGTTCCTCGCCGTGCCAGTATTCTACAAGCCAGCCCTCAAGTCCTTGATTCGATATGGAGTTCTCGAGCTTGATATGTTAGTTGTGGTTGCCATCACAGCTGCATACATATACTCCATTGTCGCTTTCGGATATCTTATATCGGGCAAGCCTTTGGAGACGGCTTCATTCTTTGAGACCAGCTCGCTTCTCATCTCATTGATCATGCTCGGCCGTCTCGTTGCCAGCTATGCCCGTATTCGAGCTGTCGCGGCTGTATCGGTACGCTCTCTGCAAGCAAGTACTGCTATTCTTGTCGAAAATGGAGCAGACCGCGAAATTGACGCTCGGCTTTTACAATTCGGTGATATCTTCAAGGTCACGCCTCATAGTCGAATTCCGACAGATGGAATCATCATATCAGGAGTCAGCGAGGTCGATGAATCTATGGTCACGGGAGAGAGTCTTCCAGTCATCAAACGGCCTGGCGAACCCCTCATCGCTGGCACTACTAATGGTTCTGGCGCCCTTGTCGTGCGGTTGACTCGGCTACCTGGCAAGAACACAATTACGGACATAGCTAAGCTTGTAGAAGATGCTAGCAGCTCGAGGCCACGAGTTCAAGACATCGCTGACAGAGTGGCAAGCTGGTTCTTACCTACAGTGCTGACAATAGCCCTAGTAGTTTTCGTAATCTGGACTATTGTTGGTATCAAAGTAAGGAATCAGACAGGTGGCGAGTCTGTTGCTGCCGCCATTACATACGCAGTTGCTGTGCTTGCTGTCTCCTGCCCGTGTGGCATAGGCCTGGCTGTTCCTCTGGTTCTCGTCGTGGCTAATGGCATTGCTGCACGCGGGGGCGTTATTGTGAAATCAGCTGAATGTACGGAACGCTCGAGAAAGGTGACGGATGTTGTTTTCGACAAAACAGGCACTCTTACAGAACCCGATCTCGATGTCGTTGCTGAAGATTTATTCGGGAACGATGCAGCGAGTGTTCGTAGTATCACAATGGCACTTATCGGCGGCAGCGAACATCCCGTCTCGGTAGCGGTCACGAAGTACTTGGGGCCTGACATTCAGCCCTCAGCATCAGTGAAAGATGTACAAAGTATCCCTGGAGTTGGCATGGAGGGTTTCATAGCTGGCAGTGAAGGTTCTACGCCAGTTCGCGCTGGGCATGTTGGCTGGACTCGTAGCAGTGAGGCCCTGCCAGAGATTCAGAAGATGCTAGATGATAGCATGACCATCCTGATAGTGACACGAGGCTCGGTTCCCATTGCTGCTTATGGTCTGCGTACACGACTTCGAATTGACGCAGTTGCGACTATTGCGAAACTTCGCGTAGATGGCATCAACATCCACCTCGTCTCCGGAGACCAGAACAAAGCTGTGCAAGCAGTTGCGGCGGCTGTGGGTATTGATCGTGCAAACGTTGCCTCACAACGAAAGCCCAAGGAGAAGCAAGACTATGTGGCTACACTTATGGCCCAGCCGGGGAAAGTAGTGATGTTTTGTGGCGACGGGACGAATGACGCAGTGGCGGTGGCCCAGGCTGACATTGGTGTTCAGCTTAGCGACAGAATCACTAGCGAAGTCACGCGCAGTGCTGCCGATATTGTGTTGCTCTCAGGGCTCAGCGGCATCCCTTTCCTCATTGAAGTCAGTCATGCTGCTTTTGCCCGGATTGCATTCAACTTCGTTTGGTCGGCCATCTACAATGTCTTTGCCATTCTTCTCTCAGCCGGCGCCTTCGTCCGGGTCCGCATTGCACCTGCATACGCGGGCGCTGGTGAGCTTGTGAGCATTTTGCCAATCATTATTGCGTCCTTGACAATGCTACTACTCAAGATGCGCCCTACTTGAGCGCTGTTCCCTTGGCAATGCTATCACAGCCTCCTGGGCAGACCGCGATCAACTCTGGTGAGAGAGTTCTAAAGTCCTGGTGGTCAAGAAAATACGTCTGGCTGTATCACAAGGAACCTCCCATTGTTTGTAGTATAGAGGCTGTCTACTGTAGTCTAATGCTCGACAATCTAAGCATTTCTGGTTCCATAACGGTTACCATACCGTATCCTTGCATTCGCTCTATCCGATATTCAACCATTTCTTTCGCTTCAATAGGATTCAATTTCTTATCGACTAGATAACTACGTGTAAACTTTCAGTATCTACTTGCCCCCAGATAACTGAAATGATAATGCCAGTTGAGAATGTGTATTGTATGCGAACATCCGCTACATCGATACCAATTATCTGATAGGATACTAGGAATAACTTTGTGAGCATTTGCGGACTCATTCTCTCTTTTCCCCGGGTTGCTGCTTTTCTCCGTCTACCGTCCTCCTCTTTGGCCCTGCGCTTGATCGCTTCCATTTCCCTCTCTGCTGCTTTCACTCTTCTTCTTGCTTTGCCGCCTCTTAATGTTCGGCGTTTCTCGTATAACTCTAATTCTACTTACCTTCTTCGGCAAGTCGGCTTGTATCAAAGGCTTCTAAGTGAGCCAAGTAGATACTGCTGCTCGCGACATTGAGAGCGTTACCCAGATGTCGCCCCCACGCCCTTTAATATATACGTAGCGATATCTTCAACCTATTCTGACTGAAGTTCATCTTTCCATATTTTCTCCGCAGCTTAATCTTCGAAAATGAAGGCCCTGTCTAAGGGGGGCCGGCGTTTAAACCCGGGGTTCACATCCTGTACACTTCCATTTTGTCCCCGTAGCCAAGTAACGAGACACCACCCTCTCCAGCCTGACCGTTGACTGTTCCAAATATTATATCAATGATGCCGGACACGTAAGAATCTGTCTCACTTATCGATGATCGAAACCTTTCCTTTCGGAGATTCGAGATTTACCTTGGTATTGCCTTCGCTTCCATCAATGTGGTCTGAAATAAAAGCTGTCGGTGTGTTTACGACAACTTCGCCATTGCTAAGCATTCCAAGCTCAACAAGGATCTATCCATACAAGTCGTCAACCGCTGGTAGCTAGCTGGAATATAAGGCCAAACATATCGATAAGTCTATCGATCGCGCCGCCTTGTATCTTCGCGTAATGCCCATCACTTGCCGAGATACCGCGAAAAGTAGAGTTACTTGTTTCGAAGCCCACCAAGTACATCGGTTCGAGAAGGACTAATATTGCATGCTGAGTGGTGATCTATGACACATTAGTTAGAAATGCGACATGAGCTCTACAAAACGAGCTCAGGCGCGGTATTATATTCAACACAATGGTTACACGAGCCTAAATCCTGACGCTGGTGGTAGTAGCCAGTAACGCCAACCAACGCCAGCCACCATGGTACCACATCACCAATACCTGATCATCAATACCTGGTTCGAGTTTCCTGAAAACACCAAACGCCAACGCTTCATAAAGCCTACTGTCTACTGTCCGTAAGGTGGTAACGCCTTCTTGCCCCTTCGATGACGCTCTTTTCTAGGCTCGGGGTGCCTCTGGATCCTCGCTGATCCGACCGATTATCTGCGGACGGTACAACTTCCCATCTCAAGATAGGTTCATCCATGCCGGGCCATAAATCTGTAGGTAGATGATCTGCGAACTCTTGGCGGAAATGGTCTCGCTGTTTACGATCCAAATCAATGATCTTCTCAACGCTATCTTTCGCGCTTCTCCATACACCCAGGATTCTTTCTTCAACCGTTCTTCGTCGTTCAACCTCGAGGATGAGGTGGTCGTATGTGCCAGCATACTTCTCATAGAATGCCCGCAATTCTTCCATCTCGGAAATCTTGTCATGTATCGTCTCCTGCTCCTCTACCCATCTGTCTCGAAATTCGTTTTCTGCAGACACATAGCTCTGAATTCTCGTACCAATATCTTCCAATGCGCGGAATGCATCAAGTGTGTTAAGATAACCTAATCTGACCCGAGCCGTCTGCTCGACAAAGTTGCTACAGTCCGCTTCGACTGAATGAAGACGTTCATTCAATTCTTGAACAACGTCTTCCACTTCAGACGAATCCTGCACGAGCACTTCGAGCATTTGTGCCCTGTCTTCAGGTGACAATGGTTGCAAATCAGGCATATGAGATCCCTGATCAGGTATCACGCCTGATATAGATACATCATCACCTTCCTGGGACTGTGTCGCCTCGGCAGCTTTGATTCTAGCGAGGGCCGGGCCGCCTTCGGTCGTTCGTACGGCGGTAACGCAGAGGTCGAAATGTTTCGTTAGAGACGTGAGAAGCTCAGCCATAGCATGCGAGTTGTCAATCATGGCAAAGAGTAGATGTAATAGTGGAGGCCCATTCGGCGAGGTGGTAGGAGACGCGGGTGAGGGAGTGGAGGACATGATCGCTTTGAGATTACGCAAATCGGCTTCAAACTGGAGGAGGTCTCTGTCGAAAGACTGTTGTGTCGTCTGGAGGAACCCGGGTCAGCGACGTGTACAACAACTATGAGGGAAAGCACTCTTCATCCCTTAGGCCAATGCAAGAGGGGATACAACGGCTTCAATTCTTACCTGGAGCGCCTGGATATTCTCTTTCAGGGTGTCCCTCATCCTGTCCACCTGAGCCTCGTCTACAAAGTCGAGCAAGCTCCGCATCTCTTCGCCTGGAGGGCGGAACGCGCTGCTGACAGTGCGGCCACGAAGCACGTTCATTGTGTCCTCCAGCCGTCCGTTGGTCGCATCTAAGGTCTTGATGATTTGCTTGAACTCTCGCTTGCCATTATCGTAGGTGCGCGTCAGGCCCTTGCGTACACGCAGAAGCAACCGCATCTGTTCGCAGATGCCACGGCGGAGGAACTGGGTCTGTGCCGAGAGGATGACCGACTCCTCGTGGGCCTGGCGAGCATCATGGACGAGCTCGTTTGCACGCAGAACGAGTCTCATGGACGAGAGCGAGCGCTTGGCATCGAGGAGGTGCTGAACGAGCGTCTCGACGGGGACAGAATCGGGGTAGGAGGGGGGCACATGGAGAGAGGTCGGGCGGGACGCCGAATGCGACGAGGCCGGGCTTATCGAAGCCATGGCAGCAGAAATGGTATATCGAGACGACGACGTTGTAGTGGACACAATAGATTAACTATAATTTGTACTCGCGAGGGCAGCTCGGCGCTGAGAGGGTACTGTCTACATCTACATTCTAGTCGTTCGACCTAGGTATAGAACGAAGGGTGTGCGTGGCGTGATGACACGGATGAAGATGAGAGATGGGAGATGGAAAACGGAAAGTGGAAAATGGAAGACGAATGACGGGGGGTTTCAACAACAGTTAAGTACCTACGTGAGGCTCTGTTATCACTGACGTTGAACATAACCTACTTACCTAGGTAGGTATCGATATAGCTCTATAGCTCTGGAGCTAGAAGCTTTTAGTGGGTACCTCCAGTTGCTGCGAGGTGCCCCATGCGTACCGGTACTTATAATTCACTTAGGCACACTAGTGCAGCGCAGATCCCCACGTTGTGTCTCAGTTAGTGACGGGCCAGACCTCCTGAACCAGCCCCATATTCTTGGTCAGCGAGGTTGTCCACTCATAGACAATGACATTTTGATCCTTTTCCGGTGATGATTGACTGTACATAGTAAAGAAGCGTTCGAGACGTGATGAACAAGATACCGCGAAAGCCTGTTGCTCAGACAGCTACCAGATCTCCGCTCCAATCTCATGATCCTCTTGATGATTTGATAGATCACTATCTTGAGCCATCTCCTGAGTTGAATAGAACAGCGTCGGCAGGAGATGTCATCAGACAGCACCCAATAGTACCGAGATCCCTAGATCGGGACTCGCTCTCGCCCTCGCCTGTGCTCCGGGAGCGGGCATCAACACCCACGCTGGTCTCAAGGCCATCCAAATTGTCCGTTGTTTCTTCGCCTTTAGAGACCAATGCTATCGTTTCGTCCAGCTCGAGGTGGAAAGCAGTTGTGGATGAGACAGTTGTAAGTAATTTCCAGCCCAATTCCTTATTTGACGGCTCCTGGGGCACAGAACCACCGCTCCCAGTCGAAATACTATCATAATAGCTTCTCATAATTCCGAAAGGTTGCAGATAGCACTTGAAATGACGGCAACTAACCCCAAGATTTGCAGTACTTCGCAGGGGGGTTAATTTCTCGGCCCTTTGAATCTACCAAACACTATAGCGTACTCCGTCATTCATCCGCCATAGTGTACTACAAGGGTCCTTCAACCAATGTCACAATTAGCGTTTTCGCCGATTCTGCGCTCCCCTCGGACAGGTCGTTCTGGATTCAGAGAAAAGGATTCTCTGGAAATATCGGCATGGCCACAAGCGCTCTGATGAGAAGTATGCGTTCCGCTATTGTGTATTTCCCGTCCTGGTAGGGACACACACGCTTTTACATGCGTAGGAAATCCCGTTAATGAGTAAGGTCTCCGCTATAAGCGACGGTTACTAACATATACACTATCGCAGCAACATCAAACTGGATCGATGTTACGCCTTCTGTTGAAGTGTTGGCGTCGAGTGTCCCGGAAGGCGACGAGCGGGTGTGGCAGAGGGATATAAAAAGGTTCTTGAAAAAGACCTCTAAGGATAAGCGTCTTTCGAAGCACGTATTGCGAGAAACTTGTGTTCTTCGTATACCAGCCGCGGCTGCAGATGGTTACTTGCGAATAGTAATGTGCTCTGGACAAAGCTCTAAGAAATCACTCTGCCCATCTCCCACCTTTCGGCTCGCAAGCACCTCCTCCGACATTAGTGTTCTACGTGGTGCCAGCCTAACCACTTTACCTCTCGAAGTTGGACTCAAGGTAGCATCTGTCGTCGGCAACCAGTACGTTCAGAGAGTTGTTGGCCCGGCCCAGGCCATTGTCCAGAGCAAAATGCAGAGCATGCAGCCATCATTCATCAAAAATCATCCTGAGACATTGGGCCTGGCGCTATCCGGCATACAAGAGCAATACGACAACTTCGAGGAAAAGTTTGATGCTGCAAGAGATATATCGTACAGCCCGTTCAACGAAGAGACGCTTGACGAACCACCGGACATTATAGGGAGAGACTCCGGCCCAGAGAAACCATTTCCAATGAAATTCGCTGGGAAAGTTGTCCCTGGGACCGGCTACAGCCGGAGCCAGACTGGGACACCAACAGCAAATCTTTGCAATGTTGCTGACGACTTTTTGCTCCGTCTCAACGGTATATACATTGGTTGGGCCGCAATTGGACAATACAAGTCGGATAAGATGCCCGACGGCTGGCGTGAAGCTATTATCACTATTGGCCCATCGCCTTATGCGGCCCCCATGGTCGCTCCGCGGAAAACTGCCATGGTGCATATTGTACACGACTTTGGGGACGGCAAGACCTTTTACGATGCTAAGCTGAATGTCATCGTCATGGCGTTCGTAAGACCTGTTCCGCAGTCGACTCATTCACGGCTGCCGACTGAAACTCTTGCTGCTGTTTCCCGTGACAAAGAAATTGCGATCGCAAGCTTGAGTCGCGAAAGGTGGCGACCCGATATATTGTTATCGACCGAGAAGTCCCAGAGAACTATAATAGATAGATACATTGGTATAAGGTCTCAGGTGCAGAGACATGTTGACAGCTTTCCCATACATCGGGCAGGTATTCGTACTGATAGGGCCGAGGCCAAAGATGAGGCCTATGGTCAAGGTGGCTTCTATATACGAAGATGATGCTACTCCTGTGGTTAACGATCACGGTTCATAAGAGATACCCTCAATACTGTAATGTCTAGTCAAGATCCTTGCGGCTTGCTCCATCTGACACATGACCCTGGCGCTGAAGCATAGCAAGTTATTTCTAAAATATTCGACTATAATATTGACACCCTCCCCTTGAATAGAAATTATCATAGAATCATATAATTCAAGCCTCCAGATACTACTATATTTTTCGTATACTGAATGTCTATTTCAAAAAGCGCCTACTTCCTAACCCTACAGTAGTAATACTTGTCACTCGTGCGTTTCTCTATATCTCCTCAAGATGGTTTCTGCTCTCTATTGTTTTAGAAAGCTGAACGGATCATTATCATACCTGACAGTATCACAACAAATTTTAGGCAATCACTACTATCTGCACTAGGATAGAGATAAAAGTTGAATTGAAGTGATGGATCAGTAGTATTTAACACATGTCCTATGAGAGAGAGCCTTGTTATTCGTACAAACTAAGGCAACGGACTCTACTGCATAGTAAACCTAAACAGCACCCTGCCTTTTTTTGGACCGTCCGTCATAAGCTGGCACATCCATTGCAGGTGCCAATTACACTTATTGAAGCAGTAGCTAATATGAAAGTGACGGGAGAGATAGATCCGTCTCTCAATCGCGTGTCAAACGGACCGATCCGGCTTTGGCGGGGACTGTCACGGCGACCACTTGAAGCATGCATAAAAGATAGTCATGGTGACACTGATAGACGATAGGATATCATCGACACATATGATGAAACTCTGACGTACACATACTCTCCTAAAGTGATACATTGAGGGCCTAGCCTAGTCAGCAACTTCAACTATTAATAGCCCGGGCGACGAACTAAGCTTCATGTGTGCTTGTAGTTGAAGCACGCATTTATCTTACAGCAAATCTATTAAAATTCCAAGCATCTATAATAGGAATTGAATCACTAAAGGGCCGTGGCAGATAGGCTAGATGTGGGAAGCGTCGCATTATTACAACCATGAAAATTTCTGTTAGTTCGTATAATGTTGTAAAGGGCTAGACGAGCCCAAATTTCTTGAGGAAAGAAAATAAACGTGAGTGTTACTATGAATAGCCAACTATACTGACGGATATAGGCAGAAACGTGGTCAGAGGTTTCGAAGGTCTTCCGTCTCCAAAAACGGATCGCACTCAACCTTAGCAGTGGAACATGGAATGCCACACATTGATTGTTACTTTTCACTTTCGCTTGATCTTTCTAAGGCATGTGAGACGGGCGCTTGTCATTGGATTCTGCGCTGAAGTAGAGTTGCAATTCGTCCAATTTAGCACAACACTGAGATATCAAAGGTATAGAACGAACAAGTTTGTAAACTGTGGCCTTTTTTTATTCTAAGGAACAACCATATTCGGTAACAGGTTGGACAAGAACACGAATGACGTCGGCTAAGACGGACAAGGCCATGTAACGGGGAGTGGTGGCACTGTTTCCATTTAGCCTGCGAGCGCAACTTCTTCCGTGTCGCCCTTTCGGAGAGCTACGTAGTAAGGGTCGAGCAGCCAACTCGCCGCCGGGAAGCATTGGTTCTTATAAAGAGAGGCGGGAACGGCTTCCTGGAAGTTGGCACCAGTAATCAATTATCGGAAAAACACAGAGGAGCTGTCGATTCGCTCACTCATTCGTCGGCCGTTTACAGTCAGTTCCACTCATTAGCATAGCTTCCCATCACATCGCATACAATGCTTAGCCGATTTCTCCTCGCCTTCCTCGCGCTCGTCACGCTCGGCATCGGCACGCCTGTCGGACTGAATCACCCCAGAGCCGCCACCATATGTCCGAGGGAGTACGGCATCTATGACGTCTGCGACACCATGCACTCGTTCCTGCGGTGTAGAGGCACCAGGCCTATGATGGCCTTCGACTGCGCACAAGAACCTAACCATTACTGCCTGATTCTAAATGATAAGGGCAGCTGCAGCGGTCTGCGTCCGCCGCCCATGAACGGGACTATTCCCCACTGAGATGCTTCCTGTAGAGCTGGATGCTGAAACCCCATCACTTGTGTATCCGAACACCTGCAAGAATTTCAAGCGTATAAAGCGAGGGTTAAGGCGTTGGGGTTTGGAGGGAGAGGACGACGAGGCGGTCTTACAATATCGATGGCTTTAGTAACTGTTATGGTGTACACGGTCGGGCTTGGGACATGGAATAGTACTTGGCGTTTTCATGCGACCGCGCGACGGAAAATTTGGAGTCAAGGTTTCAGGCCAATCTTGGTGGGAGTCTCGGAGCGCTACATGATTCTTCACAGCTTGGATGTCGTCCAGCAAGCCAGGAGAGTGGCAGTGCGATGCAATTGGACTTTTGTGCTCATTCCGCGAAAGTCTCTTCAGTCGATTATCTTGTTTGCTTCGAATATAAGACTATATCAAGCACCAAGAAACTCCTTTTAGCCCGTTGAGGTGACATGATTGGATGCCGAGAACTAAATCAAATCAGCTCACACAGGAAACGCTTGTCTACGCGGCATTGATAATGAAGGTAAAGCTTTCGGCCACGTGGTAAACTACTATCGCTGTAGAATGTTTGATTAGGAACTCCAGCAGGACCCAATCCAATGTGGAAGGACGTAGACTACGAAATAATAATACGGATTTGCCGTCTAGGATTAGTATCAGACGTTGCTACGGCTATGCTATTGTAAATAATCTATCAATATTTCCACGGAATTTTAAGACGACTACTGTTCTACTTTTAAAAACAAAAACAAAAAAGGAGACAATGTGCCCCAATACGGTGAGATGGCACGAGATTTTGTTCTTACTGGTCTTTGAACAAGGATGAAAACCTACTTTAGGGGTCGGGGTCTGTGCAATGTTAACTTGGCGGCGTACGTTACCTACTTCTAAAGGAAGGTCTTCGCAGCGCTTCAATTCCTCTTGTCAATCTGGACCCTTTTATTTACATAAGTATTTCCAGCTCTGATAGTCATTATACAGTATCTGACCATTCATATCCCATTGAAATATATAAGCTCTAGCTGTATTTGTTACACCAGTTGTTACACCAAGTTGTTACACCAGTTAGTTGTCTGTTGTAGCAGGAATAACGATTTAAGGGATTGCAACTAGTTAACAATCAACTGGCGAGGAGGGGTAAATGCCACCTAAAGCCAGAACCAGTCCTCTTGCATCCTGGCTCGCGTGCAGAAATATCACCCCTCATTGGTGGCCGGTCGCTATTCTACACGGCCTAGGATTCCAGTGCCCAGGTTGCCAGGAGGCTCGGCAGGAACGTGATATCGGTCATTCGGCACATCTGTGCAAGTCCCCTGACCGATTCAGGCCAACTTCCTAGAACAGCCTGGTAAAATGGGGACATCGTGATAGTGGCCGCCGCTAACATCATGGTGCCCCTGTGTCTCTCCACTATCCATTCAACATCACAAGGGGGCATGGCCAACAGCATGAACAACCAACATGTGAATGCATCGTTGCATTGAGAGATTCCTTACCATGGAGAGTTTATGTATATATATACTAGTTATTTGTCGTGGGCAGAACTCTATCTCCCTCGAGTGTTCTGCGGGGCATATGGCTACTACAGCACAATATATCTTAATATAAGGCATGAAAAAGATGCAGGCAATCCTTTTGGGGTTTCTCACTTTTAGTGTGGCCCTTGTAAGATCATGTTTTATGGTTCTATCATGAAGAGCGATGCTAACTTATCCAGGCCACGCCGGTTGTACAGCAACGACCAGTGCCTCAGCCAGCATACCCCCCAGTGTCATCCAATCTCACGAGCTCATCAGCGCCTTCTAACAAGACGGCCCTTGTCACGGATGACATCTCAAGCTGCTCAAATACATGGATGGCAATCCCCGATGTAGCCATTGGGGCCGGCACTGATCTAAGAAGGGGTTTCACCTCAGCTGTAAACCAATTCTGTGATATGGCCGACGGGAAAACTGTGAAGAGCCAAGATTATTTGTCTATGGCTACAGAGGTTTTCCTAAATGGCGGGATGAATCCGATGACGTACGGGCTCTTGGGCTACGTATATTGTGAGTCAACCCGATGTTTTGCAATTTAGCAGAGTTCCTAACACTGGGTAGTCGAGATCCATAACAAGTTAAGCTCGACTCATACTGTTGACGGTTAGTTGACCAATCTTCCGGCTATAGCTTAGGCGCTCACATTGAACAGCCGCTTCTTGCAAAAAATACCTCGCAACGCTGTCTGCAGCAGGTGGTAAATGCTTCGGGACCACTAATATGGACACGAAGGGAGGGACGTACCAAGTTGGGACGAACGGCGTCAGTTACCATGCGTTTGGCAACACCGTTCCGCCCAAGCAGGATGCCCTCAATAAGCTCCTCCCCACCACGGTGTTGACGGCCCAGAGTGTCAACAAAGGATCCGGTGCTCCGCTCAACCCATGGCCGTTGGATTCGCTGAACAGTGTCCTCCCGGTTTCATGTCATAGTCATAACGATTACGACCATGACATTCCTGTGTTTCAGGCTTTGAGTGCGGGTTGTATTGGTATGGAGGCGGATGTCTGGCTGTTCCAAGGAGACGTAATTATCGGGCACATTCTTCCTACTCTTGGGAGAACCCTCAGCGCGCAATATGTCAATCCTCTCAAAGCAATCATCGACCACAACGGAGGATCTGTGTACAAATCCAGGCCAGGCCAAACGCTCGTTTTGCTCGTCGACTTCAAGACTAGCGACACGGGTACGCTGGATGCTGTCGTCAAGGCACTGGATCCGCTTCGTCAGGCAGGATATCTAAGCAGGCTGGAGGGTGGCGTATTTGTTAAAAAGGCCATCACAGTCGTGGCCAGCGGCAACGCGCCGTTCGATCGAATCTCGACGGGAGATGGTGTACCTCAACGTGATGTCTTCTACGATGCGAACCTTGGCGCTCTGGGCGGGACGACCTATACATCACAGAACTCTTACGTCGCCTCAGCGGATTTCCAGGATGTCGTAGGAGAAGCGTCGACGCCGACTTTGAGCAGTAGTCAAATGACTACGATCACCAATCAAGTGGCCCAGGCTCATGCGAAAGGGTTGGTTGCTCGATACTGTGAGTTTCAAGTATACCCTTCTTGGTTTTTTCTAATTGTCTAACGTTATCGGTCATAGGGAATTTGCCCGGTGAATACCTATGGGAGGCATTGCATGCGCTTGGGGTTGATTTACTCAATGCCGACGATTTATCGAATACTGCTAGAATACCGCGGCTTTAGTAGGTGGGATATAATGTGAACACGAATGAGACGATATCTACAATTTGAATTGAGATATGGGAATGTTTATTATTCATCTAGCGACATAAATCAGAGGTTATTATACATTATAATGTAGGGGGAGAAAATATCATGGCCTACTATTGGACTCACCAAAGATTACAGTCCCACACTCATACCAAACCATTGGGAACCGAGCCGAATTTGGTGGCGGTAATGGAGGCAACCTAGGCAGGCGAGGCAGGTACCGCATTTTCTCAGCTGGTTTGGTGCTCAATAATCAACAAGTAATCATCTTGAAAATCTCACAACCTTTGATTGGTCATCTTAGATTCAACTCTTGGGGTACGGAGTACTGAACTATCTAACTGGTTAGTTACCTTAGTGGCATGATGCAAGGTCCCACTGTCCGTCAATTTAGGTACCTAGATGTAGATCAGCCTACCCAGTAAATATTTGTATGTTAAGCGTAAATATCCACGTCGTCATTAACTCATGCTTTCCATGAGTTAACAAGATAATGCAATTAGTCACTCCTCTGTCGGATGAACAAGCGGTTCAATTTTTGCAAAGAAAGTTAAGTGAAATCCCGGAAGGTGAAAATTGTTTAATAGACGCTGTAAACGATGCTGTGGAGCACTTTCTTCTAGACGCTTCGGACCGGCTGTATGGAGATTTAGTAATGGAGCTACATAGTAATCAGCTTGCGATGAATTGCCTAAGCTATACCGCGTTGTCTCTTTCCCATACCTATTTCATCCTCCAACTGGAAGTTGGTGGGTACCGAGACCGGCGGGCCGAAGATGCAACGCTGAGTGCTGGTTGAGCCAAAGATAAGAATGCCTGGAGGCCGGGAAGGGCAAGGCCTCGAGAGGGTGAGTAATAATAAGTAGGGTAGCGGGAGGGAAAAAAAGGTTTGGCCACCTGCATATTTTGCTTCTTGCTTCCGTTCTTCCGTTCTTCCGTTCTCCGTCCACAAACAAAGCCCGCAAATGGCTTCCTCGCCGTTGCAAGCGCCACCGTCGCCTGCGGCGAAGCCCTCCAAGGCAGGAAGTGAGGTCTTTCCCCGCGTCGACATCGAATCCTCGGAAGAGACCGACGGCAATGGAGGCGTCACAGACATCGAAAGAGACGATGCACTCGAGCGACGTTTACGGCTGAAGGTCGACCTCCGATTATGCACGATCGCCGGTATTTTATGTTCTCTAAACCTGCTGGACTCGGGTGTCATCAGCTCGGCTGCCGTGACATCGCTGCCCACGGACTTGGGACTGACGGGGAACCGCTTCAGCATCGCCATCTTCATCTTCACCATCAGTTCTATTGCCTTCCAGCTGCCGTCCACGTTGGCCGTGCGCACTTTTGGCCCGCGACTATGGTTCTCCTTCATAACCTTCTCCTTTGGCGTTATCACAATGTCCACCGCCTTCATCCGGACCTGGCAGCAGATGATTGCCTTGCGTGTTCTGCTCGGCGCCACCATGAGCGGGATTTATCCCGGGTTGACGTACCTCATCTCGACGTGGTATCCTCGCCGGGAACAACAGACGCGTTTCGCATTCCTGCAGGTGGGTGAGGTCGTCATTTTGGCTACGGGCGGAATCGTCAACTTCGGGCTCAACCAATTGAACGGCCGGGGCGGTCTAGCGGGTTGGCGATACATGTTTCTAGTGCAAGGCCTCATTTCCATTGTGATCGGCCTGATAACCTACGTTTGGATGGTCGACTTCCCGGAAAATTCCCACAAATCGCTCTGGTTCCTGACGGCCGCAGAACAGGAGCTTGCGGTTGCCCGTATAAATGCGGATCGCAAAGACGTCGAGGTCGAAGAATTCTCTTGGTCAAAGGTGTTTATCCACGCCAAGGATCCAAAAATCTATGGCTTCGCCGTCATGTTCTTCCTGCTGAACATCGTATCGACCAGCCTATCGTACTTTTTACCAAGTATTCTTCAATCTGGGCTTGGTTTCAGCGAAAACCAAGCGATTCTTCTCAACGCTCCGCCGTACTACTATGCTGCGATACCAGTTGTTCTCTCCTCCATCGTAGGCGATAAGTTCCGCGTCAGAGGGCCGGTCATCGTTTTCAACTGTGTCACCTTGATTATCGGCTTTAGCTTGCTGGGTTTTGCTAAACAGGATGCTGTGCGATATCTCGGGACATTCCTAGCTACAGGTGCCTATGTATCAAATTGGGCCGCATTATCCGCTTATCAAGCAAACAACATCACTGGGCAATGGAAGCGCGCTTTCACCGCAGCCACTGTTACGGCTTTGAATGGGGCTGGTGGCATTGCCGGTAGCTTCATTGTCCGATCCGAGGAGGCGCCTTGGTACCCCACCGCTATATATGTCTCTATCGGCTCACACATCTTGATGATAGGCGTCGTGGCGGTGTTCTCCGTGTACTTTCACTTCGCCAACAAGCTGGCTGCGAGTGGCAAGAAGGTGCTTGAGGGAGTTGAGGGGTTTAGATATACTCTCTAGTTCATCTCTGACAAACCTATAGATTAATCAGAATCAAATAACTACTCTACATATCCAGTATTCTTCTATCACTATGCCCAAATGCAGTAACGCCAGTGATCAACGTCTCAGAACCCAAGTATCAGATTAACGTGCTCGGTCGTCCGTGTTCTTATCTGGAGGAATTACCCATCTTTAAGAATCACCAGCCAAACTTCTCCACACGCAGATCAATTTTTATCCCTGACCGAACCTCCATCGCGCAAGCATTTCTCACGGTCCTATTAAGCCCATCAGGTCCCGACACTACAGCGCTAATATCAGTTAGAGAAGCCTCAGAAACCTTTGAAATGTATCCAGCGACATCTGGTCTGCCCACTTCGACGGTAGGCCGAGGAATAGTAATACGGACACCGGCTTGTCGTAGTTTTTCCAACCGATCCGTAGATAGCCATGACCGCTGAGACCCAGAATGAATTATCCACATGAAATGAACCTGCCTCTTCCCTGGATGTGCTATTGCTAGGTCCCAGAGAAGGGGAAAGATAACTGCTACACCGGACCCGCCGGCGATGAGTATTGTTGACTTGCTCGCTCGTAGTGCATCGAGAGGGTCATGTGACCCATAGGGACCATCTATTCTTACGGAAACAGTAGCGTTTAAATGTGCGTGTCGCAGCAGCTCCGACGTAAATCCAGCGTATGCTCGAATTAGGAGATTTAACTGCGCTGACACCTCATCACGGCTTGGAGCTGCAGATGCGATTGTGAAAGGATGCGCTTGCAATGCGTTACTTCCACCAAAACCGGGGATTGATATGAAGACATGGTCGGCGGGACACCATCCATACAGAATGTTGCGACCAAAAGACTGCAAAAGCGCCTTCTGCTCCGCCACTCGGGGCATTTGCCAATTAGCCGAGAGCAACACCGTGTCGCCGTCTTCGAGAACCTCGATGTTAGCAGTGACAACAGCCGACTTCAACCCTATCCTCCACACAATCCGATCCAAGACGAAGATCACCAGGGAGGCGAGGACGTACGGCCGGCTTGTGAAGAAGTGCAACCAGAGGAGCAAGAGCGCGGCGATTTGTAAAACAACATGAGAAGCGAGAAACAACTCATACCATCTCTCGCGGAAACTGGCGAGCGATGTGAAGTAGAGCAACTCATACGACACGAATGCACCTATCCCTAGAAGAATTAAGGGATGCGTGAAATAATGCCAGAGGCTTTTAGTTGCTAGCCAGTCAGGCTCAAGGCTGAGCCTCCATATCAACATGCTCACGAAGTGGACGAGGGCCTCGAAGCACATCGACTCGCCTACCCGGCGATGAAAGATATTGAGTGCCTCGTACGAGCGACCCGTGAGTAGTTTCAAGGGTTGATTCTTGGCCGCGAGCAGGTATAGGAGTGGTAGGTTCACTACGAATACATATCCTGCACGATCGGCGAACGCGAAAAAATATCTCCTTTCGAAAGGAAGCTGGAAGAGATGGACGAAGATATTGAGGCCGTAATACCCGGCTACGAAGAGCGATGTTGCATTCGAGGGCAGCGACCGGTTGATGAACGGTATCGGGCTTGGCTGATATATCAGCCATGAACGGACGATAGCGAATACGCTAGGTTTGGAGCGGTTTGGGGGTGGCCGGTCCTGCCTGACCCCAAGAAGCGGCTGCCGTTCAATATCGGCGTCGGCATCGGCATCCTTGAGATAGGTTGTTCGTGACGATAGTGAGCCTTCCAAAGTGCTACTGGAAGAGGAGCCTGCGTGTTCACCGTCCTCGGCTGCCTCGGGAACTGCATCGGCGCCATCGCCGGTAAGTTCTCCCTCAATAGCCACCCTTTTATGACTTTGCGCGACTCTTTGATGAAAATGAGATATTGTAAAAAGAAAAAGGATAGCAAGAAGAACCAAATTATACGAAGCGATAATAGTACGACCATCGAGGATGTATTGAATTAAATGACGTAGATACTCTAATTTCTCTGGGTCATCTAACGGCAACTCAGAAGCCGCGGTGATCTGGAGAGGGATCATTGCGGCACGACGAAAAAACTCGCTGGGCCGATCCGCCTTGGAAACTTCGGAGGGAGAAGAAGTCTGGCCCCAAGATATCTGAGAGCCTGAAAGATCTTATCAGATTGATAACTTGAATTATGTGGTACCTACGTAACCTACTTTAAGTACAGCACCCCTGTAGATTGTCTCCGTGGGGGGCCAACGCGTACCAACATCGCTCTCTGTGCGTTGCTAGAGGCTGGCCAAGACGGCCAAGCTTTCTCTGATCAGGTCATGGGGCGGTGCGCGATCTTCTGCTCTCACTCTTTTTATCAGATGGAATCAACTTGTAGGGAAACAGGTACTGACCACCTCACCTGGGTAGCTCTCTACTCACAGTGCAGTGCAGTACAGTACTTGCATCATAAATACCTACATATGTACCTAAGGACTGTACAATCATCATGCGCTAGAATCGGAGGAAATGTCAGCACACCTAGCAGTTATGCTGGACGTGCAGCACGACGCCGAATTGTTGTATGAATATCACCAGCTACACACGACTATTAGCCACAAGGCAGATGCTATCTTCTGCTTGTGCAGTCTCGACACGCGTGTGGCAGAACGAGCCGCTCAATTATTTCTCGACGGCTACGGCGACTATCTCATTTTCTCCGGGGGGTCGGGCAAGCTCACTCACGGTCGCTTCGACAAACCCGAAGCCGAAGTCTTCGCAGACATCGCTCAGCGAATGGGGGTACCCGCAAGCAAGCTTATAGTTGAATCTCAATCTACCAACACTGGCGAGAATGTCCGCTTCACATACGCTCTGCTCCAAGAAAAACATATATCTATACGCTCTTTCATACTCGTTCAAAAACCCTATATGGAGCGCCGGACATACGCGACGTTTAAAAAGCAGTGGCCTGATGAGACTACCGAGATTCTCGTGACATCGCCAATGTTGAGCTGGAAGGACTATCCAAACGAGGATAACCCTATAGATCTGGTCATCAATATCGCGGTTGGCGACCTGATTCGAATTCGCGAATATCCAGCCAAGGGGTTTCAGATTCACCAGGACATTCCACACGAAGTCTGGACGGCAGCACAACGGCTGATTAAGAGAGGGTACAGCAGTCATTTGCCATAGCTCATAATCTATACACTTTCTCCATGCCGCCACAGATGGCATCGTTACGTACCCTCAGTTATCGCGACCAGCACCCATCTCTTGCGCCAAAGAGTCAAATCTGTTAATCGTCTCTGCCATAATATCAACATTCCACATGAGCTCGCGGGATTCCCTGTCGCTCCATTGATCTGGATTCGCTGTATCCGTCCCTCGGCTCGCAGATCGGATAGACTCATCCCTTCTTCTTTGTTCTTCTCCGTCTGGTAAATGCAAGATATGGCCGGTATTCCCGGCGCTGGCCTGGATCCGTTCGCTGCGGTCTTTCCTGACCAGCTGATACAACTCAAGAGCTAGCTCAATCCGATCGGTGCATGTAAAAGCCATAGCTAGAGTTCCGGCGTCTTCTATTGCATTGGCTGCTCCTTGAGCGACATATGGTAGCATATAATCTAAGGCGATCAGGGTCAGTGCGTCCGATGCATGGTAGAAGTATGCAGTTGTATCTGGGGGCTCACGGCAAGCATCTCCGACTAGAGCTATCTTCCCCTTTTTCCATGTCGGAAGAGGAAGCATGTTGTTCATAGGGGTCTCCAATAGCCCAGAACTAGGTGCATGGCTGATTAAAGCCCGAACCAGGGGACACCATTCACGGTAGCATTCAACAATCTTCTCTTTCTTGCCGTGTGTTGTCCAAGACGTTTTTCGCGATATCTCGCCGTCGGCAGTGCGCACTAGAACCACATTGTACAGGGTGTTATTTCTGAGAGGATAGGCCATGATGTGGCCGCCAGGTCCCAAATACCGCATACCTTGGTTCTTACTAAGGAGATTCATTACTGTTTCATCACATTTAACCAGCTCCTTTGGTAGCAAGAATCTATACGCCGACTCCTCACTGCAACTCGGAGTTAGCTAGCATGTTGAAAGCCACGAAGCTCTAGGAAATGAGGTTCTGGTCTGAAACAGTATAGGGCCACAAAAGTAATATGAACGCAACAATTACTTGCACTGGAACAAGTTGATCGACGTAGCCATTTGCGGCAGCCAGTCGCTTTCTGACAATTGAGTTCATTCCATCAGCAGCCAAGACTAGGTCTGCCGACATCCATGTATCTTTCGACCCATGAATGCGCACGTGGACTCGACTAGCACGGTGTTAGTCTTTCTTTCAATAGGTTCTGCCTTGAAGAATCCCGAGATAGATTTGGGAAACAGCACAATAACGACGTCCATCGAAGTGGGATCACGCACTGGAGTGGATGCCGATTAGTCTTTTTCATCTCTTCTAAGATTCAGTCCGCGATCTAGGAAATCACCGCGGGGGGAAATGCAGGTGTCGTACCGGCAGAAATTGCTGATCGATGTCTATGACCTCATGATCTTTCAAGATCTCGCACCCACACCGTATCGCGGCATCATATAGTATCCGCTGTAAATCAGCCCTATGGATAACCGCAAGTGGTGCGCCAAAATGGTTTTCAACATCTGGGACTAAGGGGATAGACCCCAATTCTTCGTCATCTTTCCATCGTCTAACTTATGCCAATAAGTCTCTAACCGAAACAAGCAAGTTGGCAAGCAAGTTTGGGACGTTTCTTATGTACACATACCTTAAACTATTTCGCTCCAGCACTGTAGCATGTTTCATGGTTTCATCAAGCAGATCGAACCTGCGTAGAATCTGCATACATAAGATATGTTAGCTGATTTCTAAGGCCGGATTATACGAAACAAGGAGATTAGGGATCGGGCACGCGAGGTTTTTATACATGCCCGAGTACAATTGGGAGCGAGTTGTATACCAGCACCGACTTCCGCCATTTCAATTCTTCTTTCCAAAATCACTTTAACACCATTATCAGCTAGATTTTCTCTGAATCTTGGAACCTTGATACAGCTGTAGATTGATACTGAAACGCTGACACGTGAATCTAGCCGAAACAAGGCTCTCGCTCCACAACTGTCAAAATAGAAGGGAACGACACTCACTGTGATTCTCAACGTCAGTGATCGCTGATACAAGAGTTTCGTTCCGTAAGGGTGAAGACTGCAACATGATTTCGACTCGAGAAAGAGTCTTCATATACTCAAAGCGGTGAAATAATAGAATGACGCTTAACTTACCCAACATCGTGTCCTGTCTTCCGCATGAGATATCCAAGAGCTAGCCCGCCTATACCGGCACCGACTACGATCACCGAGAGTGGCTTTACTGCTCGTCGTTCCGAAAAGTCCGAGTCATCATACTGTCTATCCATTTTAGCATATAATCCACACACCAATTACTTTAATAGTAGAGACGATGCCGAAGTATGGCAGCTGATTTCGCTTTGTTTATAGCAAACAAACTCTTCTAACGGGATTTAATATAATAACTGCCCGGTTGCGTTACTTTCCCAGGCTATCCGCGCGGAAGGACAAAGAGAGGCTGAACGGTGTGTAAGCATGACAATTCGCTTACAAAACAATCAGATGTCATTCCTGCACACTCCTTCATGTTACTACTTATAGGGCTACATTTCGTCCTTCGTAAGCTGTCATTTTTTACGAAATAGGTATAAGAGCAGCAGCCCTACAAGTCACCAGATCGCGCGTTACATTCAGATCTGAGTCTAGCTGATGGCGGGGTCTTTATTGGATTTAAAGTGCCGCCAAACACTTCTTTGCGACACTATAGCTTTAGAGAGTCCTAACATCGCGGTAATTCCCGTAGTCCTCCGTGGCGCAATTGGCTAGCGCGTTCGACTGTTACAACGACAGATTATCGAGAGGTTGACAGTTCAAGCCTGTCCGGGGGAGTAGTTCCGTTATAACTTTTATTTTTTACCTTAACGAGTGCTGGCGTGATTTTGTCTGTCAGTTTTATATGTCCGAAAGGTCCCCTTGTGTCATACGGAACAGCCCGAGGTATTGGGAATGCATATATATATCCGATGCCATGGGTTATGTATATCATGTGAATTATCTATGAAGCGGCGATCTGCATTTTCAGCTTTCCGTTCACGAAAACGGACGATAATACGCGATAATAGCAGATGGACGAAAGTGTAGCTTTCGTGTCTATCTATATATAGACCTGGTTGCCGCCAGAGCTGGAGGAAGCCAGTTCAATATGGCCCCCTTGATGCCATAGATGATTATATGAAATTACAACATAGTTCCAAGCCTTAACCTTGCTACCTACACCTTAATAGACGTTGCCGTGAGTACAAGAGTCAATCAAAGAGACTGGGCAGATGCTGGTATCGTGGGTCTAATAGGTAATGTAAGTAAGCAAGTAAAGGGTACGATGGTTTATTGCGATAGATTTGTTGTACGACAATAGCTAGCCACATCATGGATCCCCAGAGTATATCATGCCATGCCCAAAGGCAGTCCTGGCGTTTGGATGCCTATGAAGGATGTATACCGCAGGCCAATTAATCAGTGCCATAGATATGGGTTTAGAAACATTTAATTTGGCAACCTTGTCCTAAAGTAATAAGGGACTTAATACTTGTCTTGCAGACTCCAGTGTTGCTAATAAGAAGGCGTTATGCACAATATCAACTACAGCTTAGACATTATACAGGGACGTAATTACTAATATCATTCGTTTGTCTCGTACAGAGTGCGTTTGCTTGTTTGGTACTTATTCCTTCCTGTTTAATATCAAAGCTTCAGTGCAAGTGAGGTCCTGAGGACCTATACGGAGCTCATATATAGCCTATCTAATACCGATCCTCTAAACCACTATTGGACGAATCATTGTAAGCAGGTTATTTTCCACCCATCATCTGGATCGCTTTGCTCGAAAGCGAGCTATTGATATCACATCGTCGTCTACAATAGGCTGTTTTTGTTTCTGATTCCTTTTCAGATTCAACTAACAATTCTAATACGTTGTAACGATGGCTAGAGGTCTAGGGCTTGAAATGTATGATAAGGGCTCGATGCCAAGGGCTTAGAACTTAGTCAATTCAACTAATAATTCTTTATAATTCTCAAGGCCCATGGTTTCCTTCATTTTAGTCAGAAATCTGGCCTTCTATTTATGCTTGGATTCAGAGAGCCTAGTCCATTCTCTGGGCACTAATCTCATTGTTGGTTCTGTCCTCGCAAGACAGCGGAGTCCTCGTGGCCTTATTGCCGATCAATAGTCTCTATCTCCATCTGCAAGTTGTAGCAATAGAGTTCTTGGCAGCAGTAGCGGTTCTGTGGCAGTCTATCCGTGTGACAGAATGATCTACTGGGGCGTCAAGCAGGCCATACAAGTCCAACTGTCATCTCCAGCTCTGGCGGCGATCTAGATCTATATATACACGAAATATTAGCTTTAGTTCGCATGATCTTGACCGTCTTGCTCCGTACTGCCTGTTTTCGTGATCAGGCAAACAACGGAGTAGCTAAGTCTGCAATTCGCTGCGTATAAGATTTTTTACATAATAATGCAACCAAGCCATATCTTTCTATGAAATATGCACGGGTCTTTTGTAAAGTAGTGCAATACACTTGAGTTCATCTTGAGCTATGGAAGGATTGTGAAACGTAATAGCAGCTTCTCATTGATACGTCCTGTTGCGTCTAGTCTTAATCGCTAAACAGCGACGTAAACATGACAAACCTATTCAACAACATTAGGCTCATGTGCTAACGCCACGATAAAACTACCAATGATGAATCGGGCATTAATATATTTACTTGATAGAAAGAGGAGCTCATAATATGATAAGCAGAAGTTATTATCTCCCTGCTCCAATTCTAGCTGTGCAAGGAGGCTCAATGGCCTTTTAGACCGACTATACACTATGATACTCAAGCGTCTTTTTCTAACTATATTGTATCCATGTAGTGGTATGAGACAGCATAGATGCGTCACCTGAAGACATTTATGGCTGGTTGTGGAGAGCGAACTTATCAGTCTCACGATCCCATATCACCCTCGTGAAAAAGAACGTCCATCAGTGTAGCCAAGAACCGAACTACGAAGTAGATTCGCCTAATAAACGACGTCTTTTCTTTCCCAATATAGACCTGAAATTGCACGACAATGAGTGATCCATATGAAGGCTGACTGGTTTATGAAGATGGTTTTAAAAATCTTTGCGCAGCAACAAGCGTTGGTGACTTACTAAGGTGCAGAGTGTTTACCACTTACCTGTGCATATACTCGACCACTCACGAGATGCTGGCAAGCATCATAACTCGGTGCCGAGATATAATTAGCATCGTCGAGACTGAAAGCATTATGACTTAGACTACTGAAGCACGTATTTGCACTGCCCCCCCAAGTCACATATGGCCACATTCTTTTCTGTCTGTATGATAATCGTAGCCGTGCAGGAATGCCCACCAAAACTCAACCTGGGGACGGCTGAAGCGTGCATGGTAGCATGGGATATCCCTGATCAATAGATAGTGCCAGGAACGATCACATGCCCACTACCCTGGCCCACTGATCCTTTGGAGATCCGTTTTGGCCCTTACGCATGCCCCATGATGCAATGAATCCCTTAACCGGTATGTCGGGACATTTTATTCTCAACTTCCCCTCGTGTAATAGTCTAAAAAGAGCTAAGGGTGGTTCGTCATTCGTCCGATAATAAATCAAACAAACAGTGCGAGAGACCGAATTCTAAGGATTGGGGCAGAACTTGGTACGTACGTTGTACTTCGCCTGCAGGGGTTCATTAGGATGTTAGCTGACGTACAGTAGTCAAGCTGCAAGCACCCAAACCGTTGCTCTCAATCCAGCTAGCCACGCATCCTTCGAGCCGCTTAGATATTTACATTGAATCTTTCTAATCTACATTCACGTCTTAGCAATAGCTCGAAGTCGATTACGCAACAGAGTCTATCTAAAAGTTCCTCGGCTTTAACGTATTGTTTGGGCCGAGGGCGTGGGAATTTGCGCCGTTACCTCGCCCCCGTGGTAATGAGAGAAACCTCCTGCTTTTTACCTATCAAATTACTGTGGCATGGAGCGTCTGAGGAGGTTAATATGAGGTAACTGCTTGTTTTATGGCCGGTAGGTTTACATACGTATACCCATACGGATATGTGTAATTTGCCAGTGGTTCTAGCGGCATGAGGTCTCGGAAGTATTGATCATAGCACGATTCTTGTCTCATTTTAACACCTGCTATATTATTGGTTCCTGAGCATGTGACCACTAGAGATGATGAAAGCCAGACATACGAAGCCCATTGTCTTTAGGTTTCAAGTTTAGAGTAGGAATGTATACAGCGGACGAATATAGATAATTATCCCATGATGGTTTACTGGCCTTGCGTCGGTTGAGCTCTTTGCCAATCCATTTCACGATTCTGGTACCATCAGACATTATTTTCAAGGTGATGAGTGACTAGACTTTATTCTGTTGTAGTATTAAGACCTTCGGGGCTTCGTAACCCGAAATAACAGAGTCATGCCAACCAATGTCGTCTCAACTTCTTCAAAATTCTCCTTCAGGGCACGCTCGAAGTCTTCTTTCTTATCGTCCCAATTATGAAAGATTCCAAGGCGGTTGTATAGTTTTACGTACAAGTAATTAAACCAGTTTGTTGCATAACTGGCTCCGAGCACAGTGCAGCCCGTCAAGACCCCTCCGTCAACTAGAAGATCTTTGTACATATTAAATGCTCTTAGCTTCTCATCACCTGGAATACAATGGAATAGATTGAACATCGAGATCGAGTCGAATAAAGAGTGCTGCAATGCCTTGGGCGGCGATTCCGTGACGTCGGCGACCACAGTCTCAACTGTAGCATTAGGCGCTTCAGATAATATCCGAGCCCTTGCTGCGTTTAGAGGATTGGGGTTGAGATCCACGAGTGCGATGAAATGTTTCACATTCGTTCGGAACGGGCGAGAAAGAGCTTTAGCTAGGAAGTATCCTGTTGCGACACCGATGTCGAGGTGACGCCTTGAAAAATTCTCGGCGAAGAAGGGTTCCAGGACAGTATCCGTGCTGCAGCCAACATTTCAATTAGTGATAGATAGAATGGGTGGAATGCTTATGACGAAGGAGTCTATGTACGAGGTGGTGGTAGGTAGATTCAACTGTACTCACCGACAGCGCCACATATACCGGAGGTTAAAGCGAAGCACAACAACATCATAGATGATGGATAGAAAGGTAGGTGTGTAGATGTTCGTATATAGACTAGGCGTTTGGCCCGTTTGGCTTGTTGTTGTTGTAGACATGATACTTGCGAATACTTGTCAAGACTGGCTCCGGAATATCACACACCGACAATGCCCTTTGCCAAGTAAATAATAAATGGAAGACATTGAAGTAGACTGCATATAATAGTCAACATGATACTACCAAGCTGGCTCACTAGGGTAAGCCTTGTGATCAAGCTAACCCCGCCCTCTCATCGTCAGATATTCCTATCGGCGCTCCATTGGTGCTTCGGCTATAACGGGGTTCGGACCGCCCTAGTATTCGCATAAGTGTCTCCGAGCAGCATCTGCGCGACTAGCGCAGGCGAACTCCCAACAGACTCCACGGCCATCCCGTGTTGAGCTGGAATATCTGTCATGTAGTTGGATGTGCGTGACACAGGAATTGGAAGCAAGGGAGGTACGCCGATGAGGGGGGTTGACGGACGACTTGATTCAGAATAGCCTCATGTATCTTGGCAGCGGAACGTCCCTCCTGCATCCGGGGACATCCCAGCAATAAAAGCCTCAGGGTACTGTACAGTACAGTAGTGAATGCGACCATTGGCCTCCCTTGTTCTCTTGTGAGGATTTCTCCTGCAGGCCAACAATGGTACATGCCTGTTACAGTAGCACGGGAAATCGGGGGTCTACCAGTCCCTCGGAATCGTTTCTGAACTTAAAAGGTTAGTACCGCTGTGCCTGTTAACCTGTTGCATATAAGTTGGCGCGCTCGTTGACTTGGCACCACATTCTAAATTGACGATACCACCGTAGATGTGTCAATGAGTGGCTGATTCCGGGACTCGCCTATCTTTGAAGGCAAATTCGCCGAGTCAGTGACCATTGGGTCCACTTTTGGGTTTTGAGGACGGCGATGTTCGAGGTTCCGAGGTCCACTCCTTCCGGTCAACTATCGTCATCAACAATGGGGACGACGGCGGCCCCTGCACAGTATTACTCTGCACTAACTCGACCTAGTGTAAATGCATAACATGAGCAGCCATGTCGTGTCATGATTCTTGGAAGATAACACTGCCGCATCGAATAGAGCTAATGCAGATAGCTCGCAAACCCATAAACTTTGAGAGGGATAGCTCCCGCTAGTTACATTAGCTGGGCAGGGATCGTATGCAATCATCGCTCAATACGGCCAAATGTCGCGCAGTATCATAATATTATGTATCTGGTTCAGAAAGTCCCGGTGTATACAATTTGATTACGGCCACGACTCGAAGTGTGACGATTGTATCAGGCGCTTACCAAGATGAGAATAATCATCATACCACGTGGACATCGATCATTTATCGAAACAGGTTTTAGTTGAACGCAGTTCGTGTCAGCTGAGGGAAGTATCGATGAGTATCTGGTTATAGGTAATTCTGGGGCTCCCTTCGATCCGAATCTTCTTCTTACAACTCCAACATGATAGTAATGATGGTAATGATAGTAAGTTTCTTCTTATTAGAATTTGTTCAATTTCCTAAATGCGGCTCCTAAAATTACCAAGACTTATTAAGACAGTTGACTCAGCTGTAGCAGATATGGATGGGTCGGTAGACGTAAATAGACAAGATATATCATAGTATACTTCATGTACCCAATACGGGCTCTGCGGATCTTACCGAGGAGGCAGAAGAGGATTCTCCACGGGGCTTCTGAGCGTAAACAGTAAATCTATCTCCGGTCAGCACTTGTACACGGACAATAGGGCCACGCATTGAAGGGCAAAGGGGACCATACAAGGTCATAAAAGCATGCATTCTGAGATCCGCTATTTCTTTGCGAACTTCGGTCAATAAAGATTCAAGATCGTCTCGTGACCAGCGCAGGACTTCTATAAAAATGGGCAAGGACATGGGTTCAAGAATAATATTAATATTCAATGCCATCATAGACCCGATTCTCTGAAGCTGTTTGCCTGGGGGCCATGGGTTGACCGGAACTATTACCACCCCGTCAATTAGCAGACATCTAAATAGGGATTTCGTTCGAACTACGATGGGATATGCGAATAGGATGAGTATCCACAAGTAAGAAGCATCGTGCCGATGCAGTATATGCAACTATGCAACTTGACGACTGCCAAGAAGGCTTGGACTAACCTGCATACTTCCTCTCCGTTACATTCTTGAAGCCCGCCTCGGTGAGTAGTCTTTTGTACTCTAGGGGATAATACACCGTTGTACCCAATTTCTTTAGACCTAGATTGGAATTAGCAAATGGTTAGGACTATCGGTTATAGCTATCGGAGCTTACCTGACTTCCAATATCTCAACCACTTGTAAAAAGATGTTTCGATGAATGAATTATGAGTGGACTGTATTGAAACAACCCACTCGGTGAACTCCGCCCACTGACCGTTGATTAGCCTGCTATGGCATTTATCTTAAGGCTGAGCGGCTTCAGCGGCCGTAACAATGCACTTACCCCTCCTGGACTTAAGTTCTCATATATTTTTGTCAGGAGATCCCTTTCCGGCAGATTTCCCAGATGCCGTAAATGAATAAAATCAAATTTAGATTCATATGACCATTGATCATAGAAGTTTGCTTCCTGCAGTTTGCAGTTAGGCAAATTGAAAGGGGGCCTTATAAGATCGACGTCTACACCGAAAACCGACGTATTCGGGTTTCTCTTGGCTTGTTGTCTATTAGCAACATTACGAAGGCACATGACCTCTGTGTCTTACCGAACTCCAGCGGCCAGATACCGGGACCACAACCCAGATCCAAGACCCGGCGGGCGTTGGCAACTGGTGCTAGATGCAGTCTCCCGTCTAACATCTCCAAGACTATGTTATGCTGAAGAACTGAGTCAAATTAGCTCAGCTTCCAATATAGGAACGACTTAGGAACTACTACTCACCATTCCGATCTTTTTCTTGCTGAATGGGCATATGTGAGTAATTGGTGTTCAATACCTTGGGGTTGAATACCTTACTGCATCATTTGGTAGAAAATCGTAACCTGAAATAACTTCGTTCGTTTCATCCAAATCTGAAGGTCGACGAACTGAACTCACTTTTATTATATGACCTGCCAAACTTTTGCAGCATTGCCTTTAGTTTACGGGCTGTGTTACCCGACTTTGCAGTGGCCGTTCTGATTTGGAGTTTAACGTCATGCTGGTGACGATATAAGGGCATGGATAACATGAATTACCTCTTGCTGCTAACACTCCCATCTCCTCCACTGTCATCTTCGGAATCTGTTTGTGGCCAGAACTCGTCCGGTTCAAGGTTTAGGTCGTCGATCTCAGAGCTGGTCTGGGTCCTGTCAACTCGACTTGAAACTTTGGGGCAGGGAGGCGGCAACCCACGTTGGCCCTACTACCGTAGTAACTATGGCCGGCCGGGTCCCATTCCAGCTGTGTCCCTGATTGACTCGAAGTTGAAGATGTCGGCGGCCGGATGCTTCCACGCGGGCTCGAGGCTTGTTGCTCCGTTTGAGGATAGATGGCGATGGTAGACGAGGTTGCGGGGCGGATGGTGGAATCGCCAGTGCTTGACCTATGGCCGGATGCCCTTAATTGAGACATGGGTTTCTCCATTACGGTGTGGGCCGCGTGCCTCGATGCGCGCAAACTTTTGCCTCTCGTTGTCCTGAAACCCGCTGTCCACGATGCCTGCTTGACTACGTGGTCTTCCGTCGTGCCATGGGCAAAAGGATTGTCAGGTTGAGCGCGGACGAGGGTGGGATTGTGTGTGGGACAATGTATCGTCGAGTGCGGGAAACAAATGGGTCAAGTCCAGAGGGGCTATCCTCGTCGTCGCATGCTTTCTTATGTGCTTCACCAGGTCCCCCCTTTTGGGGTGGGCCCGGTCAAGGACTATTCCAGGATGGATGGCTCGTATGCGTAATATTGGCCAACGAGCTGAGTACTCTGTAGGCCGTAGTGTAGACAATATTTGGGCAAAGCAAGTTGCGTGCCAAGGCGAGAGCAGGGGGGGTTGTTGGTGTGCGAGTGAGATCTACACTACTATCACATACGCTTGCTGTTTTGATCGTAATTATTAATCTGAGGTGGGAGTCTAGTGCCTTGCATGCTTCCCCAAGACAACTGTCTATATGTATGGCTTGACTGCCGGCATTTCCCCAGTCCATCGAATCATGGTTGAACTAAGGATCGGGCACACACTCTCTCTCCCTTGAATTACTCGGTGAGCGACGAGTCAACTTTGTGAGGTGAGTCTTGTCTTTCTCAGCTCGCTCCCTCTTCCTTGCTTGGGATTCCACCTTGCCTACCCTGGTCTAGATCCATCAGGCCCGGAGTTGCAAGACATCATAATCCAGATGCGCCGAACCAGCCGGTTGGAAAAAGAGATGATTCGATGATTCGTTGCATCGTGACCAAACAGTGGGGTACTCAGATCTTGTGAAGGCAGCTTATCCTGGTCCTGTCCCGGTTACGGCCTATGACAATTGACAATTCGATGGACCTACTTAGACAGGGTGGGGAGGGATCGCGTCTAGGCAGGGCCCAGGGTAGGATTGGAGTAACTAGGGTCCTAGCCAGGGCAAAATATAAGTACTATTGTAGTCAGAAATACAGGGTTTCTAACGGGGCCTGCCCTAATACATAGTACGCTGTAGTGTAACGCACAGTTTTATCTAAGCCATGTATCCATAATTCTGGGTTAGGGCTAGTGGGAAAAGCGTCAGATCGTGTAATTATTTCACATCGTGTATCGGTAGTACTTACCTCTTACCATTTTGTACAGGTACAGTCGTATAGCGCCATAGTGTATAAATAACGTAAGGGATAGGTCAGTACATAGTATTGTAGTGGGAATTGCAAACAGGCTTAAATGCACCTATAGTTGTAGCTGGTTTAGTTATATGTAGGCCGGATAAAAAAAAGCTTATTCTCCGCCTGTTTTTTTCTTCCGTACATTCGGAGGGGGAGGGCACAGTACTTAGAAAGAACGCCAACTACATACATACACACTTACATAGTGGGCATACTAGACACACGAGCTCCACTGATGACACCCACTATCGACAATAGGTAAGTACAGTACGAGCAGCAGTACGCGTATCTAGTCGTACTCGAGGGGGCATAATTTGCCTCCGTCCAAGTTGCCCGAGGCTCTCTACCTACCTAGGTAAGCAGGTAGCCTGAATTAGTCGCCGTTGAACATGCAACTGTTTCGGCGCCAACTCCCGCTCTCCACGTGCTAACCTGTGCAACCGGTCTGTTCCTTTCTCTTTGTACGTTAGAAGGGAAAAAATATCGATCGTTGATAAGACCCATGTGCTCAAGGACAGGTTCAGGCGCTCAGAATAGATCAGCGGTGTTGGTGACAATGCCGGCCAGCGACATGACAAAGAGAGACCAACAGCATAACCGCTTGGCCGAACGTATCCAGTTACTCTTCTTCCCAGCTGTGGCGACAGAGCCTCCACAGTCCCCGCCAACTCCGCCATACTATGTACAGAACGTGTACCTATCTGTATGGCACTTATCAGTCTCCGCCGAACTGCATATGTCTGTGTCTTGGTGCGAAGATGAACGTTGGGCTGCCCACATCCTACATGACATTCCCTCAACTGGAGAGACTATCCTGGTCATGCATAACGTGACAGACGATGCTGAACAAGCAGACAAGTTACGTGTCGTTGCACGTGGGATGAGCAAGCCTATCAGGTTTGCATTCTGATGCAGTACAAAATGTCTCCATGAAAGACCACCCCGTTACTCTTCCACCAAGAGGTCTCTATGAACTATTCTACCATCATCACATCTCAATAGGCAACGTCGCGCCGAGATGGATGAGCCTATAGCCATTATTGGTCTAGACGCGAGATTACCTGGGGATGGGGACACACCAGAGCACTTCTATGACTTCCTACTCGCAGGAAGGTCAGCACGTACGGAGGTGCCGCAAGACAGGTACAAGGTAGATTCGTTTTGGCACCCTGATCCAAATAGAAGGGGCACTGTGAGTTTGGCTTCATCATCATATGAGCATTGCTTCCGCTAAATGTCAGTAGACCAGAGTCCGCCATGGCCATTTCCTCAAGGGTAGTATCGCGGCGTTTGACGCACCTTTCTTCTCCATAACACCCAAAGAAGCCAACAGTATGGACCCTCAGCAACGAGGCCTGCTGGAATGCGTTTATAGAGCACTTGAGAATGGTTCGAGATCCCTGAAAATTCCTCTCCCAATTGACACTGACTTGCCATCAGCCGGAATACCCCTTGAAGTTGCAGCCGGGACACAAACCGGGGTATATGTCGGATGTTTCTCATCTGACTATCGGTCAATTATGGAAAAGGATCTAGATCAAGATCTGAAATATGCTGCTACAGGAGTACGTAATACCAACATAAGAAACGAGGACCTTCGTTTTAATATATTTAATATTCCTTTGAGTCGACCGACATCCGCTTGAGAAGACATTACTGATAGACCTGCAGAATGTTGTTAGCATGTTGTCGAATCGTGTTTCTTGGTTTTACGACCTTAGGGGGCCCAGTCTTACTATCGACACAGCCTGCTCGAGCAGTCTGGTGGCTATGCACCAGGCTTGTAACAGTCTCAAGCTTGGTGAGACTACCATGGCTATCGTAGGTGGCTGCAACCTCATTCTTTCCAATGAATTTAGTATGACACTCGACAAAGGCGGAGTTCTTGGCCCTGACGGAATATGTCGAAGTTTTGATGAGAGAGGAAACGGATACGGACGAGGAGAAGGGTTCGGTGTTGTTGTGCTTAAAAGGGTCTCTGATTGTATAAGGGATGGGGACACAATCCGAGCGGTTGTTAGGAACACAGGTTCGAATCAGGATGGGAGATCACCTGGTATCACCCAACCGACCAAAGCTGCCCAAGTTGACCTTATACGGCGCGTTTATTCTCAAGCTGGACTTGATATGTCACTTACGCGCTTTTTCGAAGCTCATGGTACGGGAACGTCAGTTGGCGACCCCATCGAAGCCAGTGCCATCGGAGAAGTGTTCGGACCGTTACGATCGGCAGAACAGCCACTTTATGTTGGCGCTCTGAAGAGCAACGTAGGACATCTTGAAGGTGCTTCTGGCGTTGCGGCGGTTATCAAGGGGATATATACTCTTGAACGGGGCGTAATACCCGCTAATACATGGCTTGAAAGACTCAACCCGAAAATTCGGGACTCATGGCATCTGCAGTTTCCTACAACACCTTTATCATGGCCACAACCTGGGCTGCGACGAATGTCCATTAACTCATTCGGTGAGTAGATAGGCCCTGCAAATTGACACTACGCTTTATTTGAATTTCACCTGCTCAGTTCGCTAATTTGGTTAGGTGTCGGGGGCTCGAATGCCCACATTGTTCTTGATGATGCGCTACACTTTTTAAGAAGCTACCATCTTGTTGGTCACCACCGGACAGTGCTGACTCCCAAAGTTCCTCAGTTATTGTCACTACCCCACATTGATGGTGTCTTGAATGGTAATGGAACTAATGATAATAATATTAAAGATGATGGTTGCTACTCGGATGGCGATAGAAATCAGGAAGCAGATCTCGGCACTAGAGATGAACAAACCACTGGATATATGACAGTCCCATGCAGTCGTTTATTCGTCTGGTCTTCACATGACCAAGGTAAGCACACCGCAGAAACTCAATGCGATCGGATGCTGAATAGCAGCTGCTAACTGTAACCGAAGACGGCGTTCTACGTGTACGGGACTCACTTAATGAATATATTAATAAGCGGTCTCAACACCTTGCCTCTCCAACAAATAGAAGTCATTTTGCCAGGGACCTGAACTATACCTTGGCAATAAAGCGGACACATCATGGGTGGAGGTCATTTGCTATCGCCGATTCCAGCTTAGGTTTACGGAATGCGTTTGCATTAAAACCAGTGGCAACTAGAACGATATCCGAAGCCCGTCTCGCCTTCGTCTTTACAGGGCAAGGCGCCCAGTGGGCAGCTATGGGAAGAGAGCTCATGTCTTATTCTGTGTTTCAACAGAGCCTCTATGAAGCTGACAGATATTTGAGCAAGCTCAAATGCCCCTGGTCATTGACCTGTACGTATTCCCTACCCTCAAACCATTGCCTGACCTGGCTAAGGAGGAAATCACTAGTCGAATTATTAAAGGAGAAAGAACAATCACGCCTCAATCGTGCCGAGTTCTCTCAACCCATATGTACCGCGCTGCAGGTCGCCCTCGTGGACTTGCTATTCTCCTGGGGTAGTGAGTAATCCCCAAAGTCATCTTCGTGTTTTCGGGATCCTGAGAACAAGGTGTCTTCTTTCTCAGCCAAGATTGTGCCTGAAAGCTTTCGACACCCCCATAAATCATGCTAAAAGAGACAATCACTGATTTCAAACATTCTAGTATTCCCTCATGCAATTACTGGTCATTCTTCGGGTGAGATAGCTGCAGCTTATGCTGCTGGTTTTATTTCCCGCGAGTCGGCATGGAAGATTGCCTATTATCGGGGCAAACTGTGCGCCAAGTTGGCTCTTATTAGCGTGGAGAAAAAGACAGGAATGGCCGCTGTGGCCCTTACCATGGAGCAGACCGAATCACGTATACGCCGCGTGAATGAAACTTTGAAGGAGGGCACGCTTGAAATCGCCTGTTTGAATAGCCCAGACAGTCATACTGTTAGCGGCGACCTTGCCAAAGTTCATGCGTTCGTCAGTATGGCCAAGTCTGAGAACATATTTGCGCGTCAGTTAAACGTCGAAATGGCATATCACTCGAGGCATATGAGATCTATCTACGAGGAATACATCGCCACGATTCAGTATGCAGAGCCCGGCGTGACGCCTTACCCTCACGAAGCACGGTTTTTCTCTTCGACCAGGAATGCAATGGTCTCTGCTTCTGAATTGCGGGATCCTCATTATTGGGCTGACAATCTGGTCTCACCGGTCCGATTCAGTGAGGCTGTGATGCAGATGCTAACGGAACCGGCGCATGAAGCCGATATCACACTGCACCAGGAGGGCCTTTCTGATGATATCACCGACATGTTAGAAATAGGACCGCACAACGCTCTACATGGCCCCCTGAGAACTATTGTAAAAACACTGGAGAAGGTTGATAGTATCAAACTTCATACCGTCCTTAAAAGGGGTGCTTGCGCAGTAAGCAGTTCGTTAGAAGCTGCAGGTTCACTGTGGGCTCGTGGACATCGTGTCAATCTTCTAACAACAAACAATACTTATCATGATGTGAATATGCCATCCATGCTAATAGACCTACCTGGCTATCCCTTCAACCATAGCACCGAGTACTGGTTCGAAAGTCGGCTTAGCAAGAATACACGCCTCCCAATACGCGAGCGCCACGAGCTTCTGGGAGCGCCAGTGCCGGACTGGAACAAGAACAACGCTATTTGGCGTCATCGAATTTCCGTATTTGAAAACCCCTGGCTAATTGATCATGAAGTCTTTGATGATATTTTGTATCCTGCTGTAAGTTCTTCTTTGTTTTATCTATGAATAAAGCTAATATGACTTGCTAAGGCGGGTATGTTGGTGATGGCAATAGAAGCTAGTCGCCAGGTCTCTGATCCTAAGAAACGCCTCAAGAGTTTCAAATTCTCGGATGTGTCGTTTCAACAAGCGTTAAAAGTGCCAAGTGAAGGTGGTGTTGAGTCACACTTCTATTTGCGCCCATGTGCCGCGGCCGATGCGTTACATGGTATCGGATGGAATGAATTCCAGTTATTTACGTTAGTTGGTGACGAATGGATTGAAAATTGCCGAGGCTATGTACGCCCAGAGTACATGGAAGAAGTGTCAAATGAATTTCAAAAGCAGTTGCAAACTAACCTTCCGAACGGGGTAATTGAAGGACCCGGCAGTTTGAGTACGATATCAAAGAAACAAGTCTACAGCGCGTTTAGCAACTGTGGTAATGTCTTTGGCCCTCAATTTCAAACGTTGGAAGAGATCTGGGTGAGCCCAAAATCGATGGCACGAGCAATAGTCAAGAACCCGATTCAAAGCATCAAGTCATCAATGCCCTATCAGCATATCCAATCTCATATCATACACCCGGTGGGTCTGGACAGCATCATTCAGACGAACTTAGTTCCTCTGATTTGCAATTCACTCCATTTTCCAACAGCCCTTGTACCGTTCTTTGCCAAGGAACTATGGATCTCTGCCGAATCTCTAGATACCGACGACAGTTACATAGTGTCAGCTCAAGCTGAGCAACGGGGTCCTGCGAAATCTGAGAGTACTTTTACTGCTGTTAGTAACAAAACGGGATTGATGATGGCCAAGGGTGAGGGTTTTGTACTCGGCGCTATTCGTGGAAATGAGCCACAACTCGAAAAATCATCAAAGCACATCGCCTTCCATATGGAGTGGAAACCTGACTCTACCTTGACTGAGCCAGCCTCTATTGTTGAGGGCACAGTTGATCATACTGGCCCAGCATACTCATTATTGGCTTATGAGTCTTTATCACTAGACTATATGCGCAGCACTCTCGATTTAGACTTAACGAACGAGCTCGACGAGATGCCCCACCATTATCAGCTATATTTGGCGTATATGAAGCATGCTGTTCAAAATACAGCTATCAAGCCTGTCGAGTACGATATTGAAAAGCTTCAGCGAAGTCCAGAAGGAGCTCTCATTATTGCTGTCGGGCAAGCTTTGCCTCTGATTCTGACGGGAGAAATCGACCCCTTGGAGGTATTTTTTGGCGGAAAGTTGGCCGACGACTACTATCAAGGGGCCTTTGGCGCGGAAAGATGCTTTGCTCAACTGAGCAGCTACCTTGATGCCTTGGCCCATAAAAACCCTTCAATGAAATTTCTTGTACGTTGTTTTCTAGCACACTTATCTTCCACCTACCGGTTGTTTATATCTAACCCTAAAATGTAGGAGATAGGTGCAGGTACCGGTGGTACCACTAAGTCTATCATGCGGGCGCTCACGCGAAATCAGGAGCGATTTCTAGAATATTGCTTCACTGATATTTCACCTGCCTTTTTCGAAGCCGCCCGAGATCTTTTCGGTGATTACTCGGCACGAATGAGCTACAGAGTCCTAAATATAGAGAAAAATATCGAGGAGCAGGGCTTTGAGTCGGGCCAATATGATATCATCATCGCAGCAAATGTCCTTCACGCAACACGGAACATCGAAGTTACGTTGCGCAATACAAGACAGCTTCTTAAACCAGGAGGGAAGTTGTTACTATATGAGTGCACTAACCCGGCTGCGCTCAATGTCAATCTTGTTTTCGGTACACTGCCTGGCTGGTGGCTTTCGCAGGAGCCCCATCGAGCATTCGGACCGCTGATGACCAAAGATAGCTGGGGCGATTATCTACGGACGACAGGCTTCTCTGGGATAGACGCTGTACTTCCCGACTTTCCAGACCCGGTGGATCAGTTCGGATCTATCATGGTATCAACCGCAGTTGGATCGATTGAAGAGCCACCAAAATTAGAACCTGCTTTTATAATAAAGTTGGACGGCTCACATTCTCAATCAGAGGTGGCCGCTGAGATGTGTGGCACTCTCGGGAAGGAGCTACTATGCGAAGCCGTCGAGCTTACTCGAATACGGGATAAAGGTTTCCAGAAATCCACCTGTATCATCCTGGCCGATCTAGAAGCGCCAATCTTGAGGTCGCCGTCGGCTGAAGTGCTTGCCTCGCTCAAGCATATCATAGCACGAAGTAACAGACTACTATGGCTATCCAGAGATGGTAGCGTCAACCCGGACCACGAATTACTTGTAGGCTTTGCGCGGGCTATGAGAGCCGAACATCCTGGGTTAAATTTTATCACAATCTCTTTCGATGATTTGGACAACTTACCGACTTTGGCTGACACTACTATGAAAATTTTGCGCACCTCATACACCAGTACAGAGAACTCTTTCCGTGTTATGAATGGCGCTATACAGATCGCGAGAGTCGTGCCAGCCAATCCTATTAGCAAACATGTCCAGGCACAAACTAGCAGTCTTGAGGCGACCGAGGAGACACTCGGCACTGGTCAACGGGCATTAACTCTTCAGATAGGCTCTCTGTCTCAACTTGACACCCTTCGTTATGAGGACGACCCGGTATATGAAACTCAGTTTGCAGCGCATGACGTCGAGTTCAAGGTCATGGCTACCGGAATGAGCTTTCGTGACCTCTCTATAGTGCTCGGTCAAGTAGGTGGTGATGTGGTGCTTGGCGTCGAGGCTGCTGGTATCGTCACACGAGTCGGACCTGGTGCTGCGTTTGAAGTAGGTGACAGAGTTCTGGGTCTCTCAACTTCTGGCACCATGAAGACTTACGTACGAACATGTGACGCTTTCTTGACAAAGATTCCCGAGTCTATGAGCTGGGCGGAGGCTGCATCAATTTCTTTTGCTTCCTCGGCAACTTATGCTGTCCTTGCCGAGCATTCGAATCTTCAAGATGGCGATACTATTCTTATTCATTCCGCGACTGGCGGATTCGGCCAAGCTGCTATACAGCTGGCTAAATGCCGCGGCGCCGAGATTTTTGTGACTGCAGGGACTGAGGAAAAACAAGACTTCTTACATAAAACCTATGGTATCCCACGCAGTCACATATTTTCTAGCCGAGGCACGTCGTTCAAAGAAGGCGTATGTCTACTCACTCAATCTCGCGGCGTTGACGTGGTCCTGAATTGTCTATCAGGAGATGGAATCATGGCATCATGGGATTGTATCGCACCATTCGGAAGGTTCGTCGAGCTAGGGTTAAAGGACCCGTTCAGACACACCTCTTTGAGCGTACGAAACCTCGGTCGTAATGCTCGTTTCGAGCAGTTCGATTTCGTATACCTTATGAAGAATGATCCCATCCGCGCACAACGTATTTTCCAGAAGGCTATGAAGCAAGTCCTCGCGGATGATTATCCACGGCACACATCAACCATAGAGTATTCGTTCTCTCAAGTCCAGGATGCTTTCCGCGACATACAGAGCCGAAGGTATATTGGTAGAGTCGTTCTCGAGCCTCATGATGGTGATGTCGTCTCTATTATACCTAGTTCGAAACCCCAAACAAGATTCGATGCCAATGCTTCTTTCGTTATTGTCGGGGGCCTTGGAGGCCTTGGCCAGGCTATTGCCCGTTGGGCGATAGCTCGAGGAGCGAGAAACCTCATATTGCTCTCCAGAAGTGGTCCTGTGAAGGCCGCTGCCAAAGAATTTCTCGATGAGATTACGCCTCTTTGTGATAATGTCGCGGCTCCCGCGTGTGACGTAGCAAACAAACAAACGCTGGAGAGATGCATCACTGAATGCCTGACGTATATGCCAAAGATTAAAGGGTGCATACAGGGCTCCATGGTGCTCAAGGTAAAACCTTCTTGGATTGGGCTGTGCTAGCTTCTGTGAACTAACGCGAGAATAGGATAACCATTTTCTGGACATGTCTCTCGAGCAATGGAACGATGCCCTACGACCCAAGGTTGATGCCTCCTGGAATCTGCATCACGTACTAGGGCAGGACCTGGACTTCTTCGTATTACTTTCGTCCACAATGGGAATCGTCGGTAATAAGGAGCAATCGAACTATGCAGCGGGCAATACCTTCGGAGACTCTTTAGCGCGTTATCGACGGTCCCAAGGGCTACCCGCAGTGTCTTTGGATCTTCCCGCCATTGAGGACGTAGGTTTCGTCGCCGATAAACCCGATCTATTGAAGTGTATGCGCGCAGCTGGCAACGGCTCTATGCCAGTCAAGGAGCTCCTCGCTGTTCTGGATTATCATTGTGGGCTATCAGCGAAGCCCCTCCCAGTCGAAAAGGCACAGGTAATACTCCGACCGGGCTTGCCACATGAACTCGTTTCGCTAGGCATTGCACAGCCGCCGTGGATGCGAGACCCGCTATTCAGTCACTTGGGACAACTTAAAGCGAGCGTTTCGGCCGACCGGGGTTCTGGAGTGAAAAATAAAGCAAGATACACCGCTCGCATCACAGCGGCAACATCGATGGTCGAAGCGGAAGGTATTATCCTGGATGCCCTACTCAGCAAGCTGTGTCGGGTGCTCAGCGTCAACCCTGCAGACCTGGACCCGAGCAAACCCCTACACGCCTATGGCGTAGACTCGTTGGTGGCGGTAGACGTGCGGTCCTGGCTGCTGGACGATTTAGGGTCCGAGGTTTCTGTCTTCGACTTGAACGCGCAGACGAGCATCAAACGCTTGGCGAAGATCGCGACGGACAAGAACCGCTTCTTGCCAGCTTTCACGAAACCCGAGCGGGATGAAGTTTTGAAGTTCTGAACTAAATGAAGCTATGATGTTGTACTTGTATTCTATATTACACATTTTGTATTTCTGGGTGTGTCTCTCTCATTTGTCTTTGTTAGTAGACGGCGTCTTGCGGATATTTGTTTCTCTTTTTTCTCGTGCAATATAGTAAAGAGTTATGTGACCAGTTATTATTGTGCCTTTCTCATAGGTTAATAAAAGTACTACGAAATGATATATATCGTACCATAGTGTTTAGCTGGCGAGCTGGTTAGTCAGGGGCTAGCGTGCGGGGTCCTTCACGTACTTGGACCTAACACTTCACTCGTACATTCCCCACCATGGCGGGGTAGCGATAACCGCATCACTTATGCCTTGTAGCTTACATAGATAGGTATGAGTGAGTGGACTGTAAGTTTACCTGCGCAACTTCGCGTCTCTACCCAAACATCCCATATCCATCTCTACCCGCAGTGACCAAAGCGGATATACCTGTCTCCAGAAGCAGGCCTTCTGGTGTCTCAGTTCGTGGCCGCACATACAACCTCAGTCAGCCAACTAGAAGATGCAGTCTGGCATATCTGGTAAGAAAGTTTAACCCAGACGAACATATCTCTACGTATCTGCAGACAGATGGATGATCTCCATCTGAATCGAGGGAAGAAGCATCCCGGCTGACCAACGCTTCACCCAACTGCCAGCTTCCCAGGAGCTCGTCTCCCAATTCAACAGGCTCCTCTCGGACGCTTCGCAATTCGGCCTCCTCATCACCATCTCCTCCGAATCCCTTACGCCTGTGGCCAGCCTACCCCGCTCGTCCTCCGACTTTAATTCCAATCTCAAGCAGTTGGACGACTATCTGAAGCCTGACGAGCCGCTCTACGTGTTTTTGCGGCGCTACGACAAGGCGCCCTTCCTTGTCGCCGTCACGTACGTCCCCGACGCTGCCAAGGTGCGCCAGAAGATGCTTTTTGCGTCGACGCGCTTGGCCCTGGTACGCGAGCTCGGGACTGAGCACTTCCGTGAGACCATTCTTGTCAATACCGCCGACGAGCTGAGCCCTGCCGGCTTCGATAGGCATGACAAGCATGTCCGCCTAGACGCTCCCCTGTCGGAGGAAGAGCGCACCCTAGGCGAGGTGAAGCGCCTCGAGGCCGAGGCTGGTACTGGTACCGGCGTGCGTGAGATGCACTTTAGCTCGACCATGAATATGCCCGTCAAGAGCGACGCCCTGAGCGCGCTGACTGAGTTGGGTCGCGGTGGTGGACGTGCCCTGGTGATGCTAGTTAGTTCTCCACTCTGCTTCCGCCCTCTACGATGCCGTAAAAGCATACGCAGATATAGATCGACCTCCTGACCAACCTCTGCAGAAAATCAACTCCCAGGACGAAGCCGTCGAACTAGTGCCCGACTCCTCGAATCCCGCATCTGTCGCCGAAGCCGTGAAGAGCATCTCTACCTCAGAACCTCGATTTACCTTTTTCAGGTACCGGCCTTCCCGTGCTGGCGCCGAGGACAAAGATGTCATCTTATTCTTCTATACGAATCCGGCGACGCCCGGCACTAAGGCAGTCAAGAATCGCATGATTTACCCGCTGCAGAAGAGGGCTGTGCTGGCCATGGCCGAGAACGAGTGCAGCTGTGCCGTAGAGAAGAAGTTTGAGGTCGAAGACCCCAGTGAAATCACTGAAGAGCTAGTATTGGAAGAACTGTTTCCTAAGGTGGAGACGAAGACGGCCTTTAGGAGGCCCAAGAGGCCTGGCCGATAAGTCAACGGTCGAGACGCGCTGACCAATGCTGCTTTTGCTCGTGCCCGTAGCATGGCGAACAAGGTGATAAAGGATTACATATTGGGATTATGAGACGTAGACACAAAGATAAGACGAAATATAGGGGAACGGAAAAGCCGCTCTTATTTCCTCCCTTACATCGGTACAGATGCCAAATGCCGCCGTCGGATGCTATTTATGAACACGATATCTGCAAATATAAAAATGAGCATCCAATTACCTTCCTCGCACTCAAGTTTATTAACACCACATGAGAGACCGACTACATATCCCTACTCTTCATATCTATTTCTTCTCAATACTGACGGCCCGCTCTTCTCCAGCTTATCTTTCAGGTATTCGTATACCGTAAACGTGACGGCCTGTCCAGGCGCAACACGCATGATTCGAGGTGTGATGCCCTTGTAGAAAGCATGGAAGCCCTCTTGCCTGCAGGATTCGACACAATTAGCAATTAGAACATTGAGGACCACGGCGCTTACAGCCCAAAGGCGAAACACAGATGGCAGCAGCGCAACTTACCGAAACATGTCCCCAGCGATGACGGTGATCCTTCTGAACGCGCTGACCCCCGGCTCGGCAGGCATCTTCTGCAACCTCGTCTTGATGGTGTCGATGGGCGCGTTACTCAAGGGGCCCATGGCACCGCTGACCAGGCCGATGAGGGTGGTCTGCCAGCTAGGCAGGACCGGGTTATCGGGCTGTCTGCGCAGCAGCGCCTCCTTGAAATACGTGTAGGCGGTGAAGTTGACGGCCTGGTTGGAGCCCTGGCGCAGGGCCGTGAGACTGACGCCGCGGTACAGGGCGCCGGCGCCCTCCTCCTTGACGACGGTGTACAGGGCGTGCGCGGCGTTGCGGTACTTGGGTATGTCGAGCGGGTCGGCCATGCTGTGGTGCTGCGCCTGCAGGCGGATCTTGATGACCTCCATGGGCGTCACGACGGCCACGGCCTCGGTCACGCCCGCCGCGAGCCCCGCGAGGAACGTCCCCGACCCCGAGATGGTCCCCGTGTTCTTGTCCGCGAGCAGCTGCTTGTACGCCTCGAACGACGTGAATCGGATCGCCATCTTGGGCACGATGCCTGTCAACACCGCCCCGAGACCCTTGTATAGCCCCAGCGGTGTCTCGCGGCGCACGATCTCGGTGCCTGTCTTGATGAAGCCGCGCTTGGGCGCCCCGGGCTGGCGCGCGCGGCGCGATAGTTGCATACGCACTTTTATCGTGTCTGTGGCGGTATGGGCATCGTGTTAGTGGGAAATCGATGGAATGTGGCCTTCGCGACGCCGCTGTGTCAGGGATAGAGGAATGTACGTACCGAGAGGATGACACACAAGAGCCTCCATCATACCAGCACCTCCGCCGGCTATAAGTACAAGCAATTCAGTCAGCGATGACACATTGAAGTAGGAGTCTCCGTATTTTCCAGAAAGACCTTGCAACTATGGAATGTGGGAATTTCGTATCATAACTCACCGATCAAATTGGTCGCTGCGGATGGCGCCGACTTGCCGTCCTTACCACCAACTTTGGTCGCCATCGCAAATTCGAGCAATCAATATTCTGGGCTTGCGCCCTTTGTTGACCGACGCCCGGTCCCGCACTATAATACTACCGGTTCCTACCTCTTTGTTCTCTTACTGAGTTTTGGTTGACCTGAAGGATACTTGTATGTATAGGGTAGCTGAGGAGCTTGTGTTTTAGTTTCTTCTAATATTATAAATGATAGAAAAAGGGGGAATATTCGTCATAGAGAATTAGTGGTCAAAGCTAAAAGGATGTCTTGGGTGAGAGAGAGATCAATCAGCAATAAAAGGTAAGCTATCTCGAAGCTACCCTCGATTCGAGCTGCGACCAAGGGTAGATCTATATAACGAAAAGCATCAATGACTTTACGGAACCATCACCTGGGTACGCTACGCCAAGGACGTCTAGATGGGAGGCTTGAGTCACATAACCACACCTCTCTCCACGTGCCGGATAGAAAAGAGTAGTATAGCTTATGCCATTATTCCGCGGCTTCTTAGATGTGGGGACAAAGGAAAGCACGAGACAAGAGAACGGAAGCAAGAGACGCTAGTCTAGCCTGCCTCAGCTGCGTCAGAAGCAGAACAAAAGATAGACAGTGGGGAATAGACTAATATGATCTGCTTGGTATCGATGCAGGGAACATAAAACCCCAGATGAAGGCTTGATCCTTGCCCTGTTCGTTCAGCATGAAGTGTCTGGTCTCGATTCTTATGGTATTCTACCCCGATAACTGTTGCGATTCCTCCCCGAGTAGGTTAGCTCAACTTCATCTCGTTAGTCCTGATGAATAGATCATTGTTTAACTAGGGGAGGGAGCGAAGAAGTGAGTGGTACGGGCAGCCGGAAGGGATCGGTTCGCGAATTCGGCGAACCGGAATTCTGACATTGGCGCGCCTTTTTCGACGTGATTTCAGCATTGGCGAGGTCTTGTTCTTGGTATACTCATAAACATAGTAACAATCACGTCTTGGCATTATCAATTGGGCTCTCTTTCAATTCTGTAGGAACGACAGCTGTTGGCGCATTCGGTTTTCCCCCTGGGCGAGCGCGTGCTATCATGATGTTGACAGGCAGTGACGTCGTTCCTGAGCTTATGGAGGCTTAACCGACAGAAAGCCGAGCTTGTGATTTTGCGGGGTGGGCTAAAGTAGGCCCACCACAGCGGCTCTTAAACTATGGCTTCGACCCCGTGTCGACTGAGTCGGACCAAGCCAGCTTTAGAGCATAGCCGAGGTTGAAATCGGGATTTAACTAAAACAAGTTGATCTTTGTATAGATTCATAGCTACCATCCCTGTAGTACTGTCGTATGTCGTCGCGTCGGAAATTCTTGGAGTACTAGACCACTCTACAGGTAACTAGTACGTAGATGTCACATGCATGCATTTCGCACAAATCAGCCTATCAGAAAGAAGCTCTGCTCTCACATTTGAAACGCTGTCAGAATTCATGTGCCCAAGGAAGGCAACCATATTAAGTTTTAGTTAAACAAGTTTCTGTCTTGAATCATCACAGCGTCGTATCGAAAATGGCATGAAATCAAATAAAACGCCCAAACCCCAATCCATCGCTGGTCCTGTCCCAGCTTAGGCCTTGCCCATTGAATCTCTATAAATGCGCCCTGATATTTTGTGTTTTGTCCCCATTGTAAACCTGCAATCCAAAAGAAAGGGGTATATATGGCGCATTGGAAATCATCGACTCGAAAAAATCAAAAGCTATCCCGACTCGACGCCAGCCGAGAAAGAGAACGAATAAATGTATACCGCTGAAGCAAATTAGGGTGGGGAGTTATGACGGCGTGCCCCTTTCGAGACACTCTGATGGCTCGCCCTCGAAACTGTATAGACGAACTTCTCCGTCTTCGCCTCCGCTCGCAAAACGGCTATCACTAAGACCGACGCAGGTGACGGGCCCACTATGGCCAGTGAACGTACGTTCGCATTTGCCTGTACGTGGCTCCCAAACTTTTACTATTAAGGGTCAGCAACGGTTGAGACCATAAAACCAGGGAAGAACTTACCAGTCGCATCATTGGCCCCAGAAACGTAACGGAGCGTGTCCACAGCAAGACCCCAAACTCCTTCGACATGTCCCCAAAAACAGCGCGGGCTCTTGCCGGTAGCAGTATCCCACAAACGCAATGTTGCATCCAAGGATCCGGTAAGCATGTATCGCGGAGGTAATGGGCGGTCTGGATCGTTGAAAAATACCGGACCATACGCTACCCGTTCCTCTGCTTGACGATTCGAGCTATGTGGACTTGGTGACGTGACCGGTGTGACACTGCGGTTACTAGCCGCAGAGGAAGCATCGGTTTCACGAACACTCTCGTCTTCAAACTCGAAATCATCAGGCAGAGCCAACACTTGCTGAACCTGTCCGACGTGTCCCTCATACGTCCTGATGCATGTCCGGGAATCCAGATCCCACAACTTAACTGTGCAGTCGTCTGATGCCGATAATAGGGTGCGAGACGTCACGTCCAGTCGGACTTGGTTGACCCAGTCAGTGTGACCCCGCAGAGTAAACGACTGCTGGGTCTTGAAGTTAAAGATCTTGATAGATCTGTCCATGGATCCGGATGCAAGGAAGTCCCCTTCCATATGGACAGTGATAACGCCTCCCTGATGGTTGAGTGTATTGATACAGGCGCCGGTCCGCCAATTCCATATTTTGACTGTACCATCCAAGCTTCCGCTGACGAGCATTCGGTCGTCAAACTGCAGAGCTCGAATGCCCATAGTGTGCCCTTGCAGAGTTCGCACAACCTCACTCCTTTCGATGTTCCAGATCTTGATGGTGGCATCATACGAGCCAGTGGCGAGCATGTTGTCATCAAATTGAAGACATGTAACTCCGTTGGCATGTCCACTGAAGGTTTTTATGGTACATCGGCCCTTTTGCCAATTTGAACCAACTTTGAAACGGTCTCGGTACACATCCTTCCATGGTCGGAATCTTTTGCCTTGTCCCGATTCTGTAGTTGCCCCATTACCACCAGTTTTCTCTTTGACACATCGGCGCTTATTTGGACTTTCGTCCTTATCGGGTTCTGCGGCACGCTTTGTGACTGTTGAAATAGGAAGGGTATGATTATCGACAACAATGACTGGTGCGGGGGGTAGCACAAGCTGCTGCTGCGTTTTCCATTCCCGTAATCTCTTCTTCTCAAGCCTGGGCAAGCCCCATTGGCATTTTTCGCACTTCCTCCCAATGTGTTGCTCACACATACGGTGCCAGACAACGTCATCTCCAGACAAAGCATTCCATCGTCGACTGACCTGGGCTGCTTTGCAGAGAGATGAGCAGTCGAGATAGCATAGGATTTTTAATGATAACTCCGTTGGCAAGGCGGACAAGAAGTCAATCTTGAGTTGTTCGTGTACTTCTCGTGAGACTGTAGAAAGCTGGGGGAAACAACATTGGGTGATGATACCCTGCAACATCAATTCGCGTTGTTTAGTCGGAGCTGCAGAAAATAACGACCACACATTCGTGATTGCTTGGCGATCTCCCGCTGAGAGGGTTTCAAGGTCCTGTAGTAGTAAATTAGTAAATCACCTCATGGCCAGCCAGATCAAGCCCGATCAAACTCGAACATACCCTCTGTATAAGGGCCATTTTGGATTCATCAGCAGCCCGGCGACATTTGGAATCTGGACGGTGTCTGTAACAATACTTGCTGTTGGGATCCTTGTTCTTTAGGTTCACCATCGAGGGAAGATCCGGTTTACCAATAGGAGCATACAGACTAGGAATGTGTTCGCGAAGGAAAGGCGTCACTGATTGGCTCATAGACTGTTGCGAGATATTGGGTAGGCGGGAGTTATCGTCCTCTCCAGGTCTCCTCCTGTCGCAGTTGTCTCTTGATGGCTTCACATTCGAATCTTCGACTTGCTTAACCGCGGCCGGCGGCAGTTGGGCACGACCATTGGGCGAGATCGCCGGCTTCTGGTTTAAATGCATAAAGGCGTTGTCTTTGGGTTGATGAGTGGGGTTGGTGTGCCACGTCGAGGGTAGTAAAGGATATGTCGCGGGCAGAGTCATTAGGCTTTCCATTGCGATAACGTCGACGGACAAGATGGGCAGCGTATTGGAGTCCAAAGGAGGCGGCCTGCAAAATATCGAGCGAAAGACTAAGACATTTGAAAGGGGAGGTCAGAGACGAAATGACGGTGTGACGGTCAAACGAGGCAAGATGGCGTGCTATTTCTGTAACAACTCAATAATGTCGTAGGTAACTAGCAAGCTAGCAGTACCCAGTGTATAGTGTATGTATAGTGTATAGCGTATAGTGTATAGGTAGATAGAGGAGGCTCGAGCGGTTGGAACTAGAATAGGTAATCAAGGGTCCAGATGTCTCTTGGACACCCCTGCCCACGATAGCTGCGACGATAAATCGAAAATCGACGGCCTGTGGGGAGGCCAATGGTGCGGATACAAATGGTCGAAGATAGCTCGACTTCTCTCGACTCGCTCGTCTTCGGGAATCACAGCATAACAGCTGGGCGGCCAAAAACGAGAGAGTAAAGGAAGAATTGCGAGCTTTGGTGGAGTTGAGCTGCTTTGGGGCAAGAATTGCGACATCGCTGTGCGTGCTGCACCGAGATCCATCCTCCCGCTGCACGATTTATGCCCCACCACGGCTGTCGGGGCACGCCCGGGTCACGGTCCCCTGCCCCTCCCTGTCTGTCCCTGCGCCGCCCTGGCGATCCACTACTTCGCCAGAAAGAGACGCCATACTTCACTTAACTTACCTACTAAGTACCTAGGTAGATTAGATACGCTCAATACGTACTACCGCAGTGGGGGTCGATTGGAGTATCTGATGCACATAACACTACTTAAGTGTGCCTAATCTGGCTCCTCCAATGCATATACTTAAAGACTTGCCGCTGGGAGGGTCATCGTCTTGGGGGGGGTCCTATCCCCGGTCTCTATGTATGTATGCACTATATAAGAACAAACTGCAACTCACAACATCGTCCTATTCGACATTGAGCAGGGGTTTAGTTTTGCTGGTTGGTCGTGATTGTGCGATTTTCGTTGAAGATCTGCTCTCTGTGCGACACCGACAGCCGGCGAACCGAGCGGCTCTGAGCTTGAATTGTTATTATTTTTTTGGGTCGCCTACACTGGTCCAGCCACGTGACCATAAATTCCCGTGGCTTTAACTCCGACGGCCGCCTGTTCTTCCCCAGAATTTCAGGTCAAGGATTAGTGTTACGTACCCAGTCATTCGGAAATGCGACACTATCGCGTGCGATGGCGACCTCGGATGTAATTGGACGACACGTGGACAGTAGATTATCCTAAGATGTAATCAAAGGGGAAAAGAGAAAGAAAGAAAAAAAAAGAAAGAAAGAAAGAAAGAAAGAAAGAAAGAAAGAAAGAAAGAAAGAAAGAAAGAAAGAAACGAAGAGAAAAGCGTCATAATCTGTCACCGGCACATGTAAAACAGAGCTTTCAAGGGGAGTTGACAGAATTCCGAACTAATACAACCGCAACATGTACAGTACCTTGATGGCCCTCCATGAGGAAGTCTCCATCAGTCTCCAGCCTGGGAATATCGGTTTTCCCACTTAGGCTCATCCTTGCTTCAAGTCTCGTTTCGGAACCACCGGCTACTACTGTGTACTTGCCGATAATCCTTAAGTGTTCATAACAGCATCCGCTTCTCCCCTGCGATGGAAAACATAAGAACCGTCTGTCGAGATATGCTTAGCTTGCTGCACTCAACCCTTGTTCCGTATAAATAAGTAATCATCATGAGCTTGTTACCCTAATTTCAATTGGTAATAACATTACTGTGGTCGGCCAAATGATGACATATTTTTATTTTCATAGGACGCGCACAGCACTGCTTGAGAGGCTCATCGTAATCAAGAGCGTTATTTGCGTGATTATGAGTTGAATAGAATGCCCCTAACAAGGAGAAGTCTTTTTTTTTATTCGCGCATATAGAGACATCCCCACCCATACACTTCAACATGCACTTAGAAACGTCGAAAATGCTGAAGAACTTTAACCGTATTAAATGAGATCTGTTGAATATCACAAACCACGAAGCTCGTAGTGGGTAGCAAGACAAGTAAGTGCCCTTTCTTATTGGTCGAGATCGCCCAATCCATCCACCTAAACCGCTTCAGTTGTAAACTCTTTCATTTGCATTGGGATCGGGATGTTAGCGGGGCCTGCAGCCCTATATAAATTACTTATAACCTCCTTGTCACCGGCCTAATCCCCGGAGAACAGGGGTACCAGGCATAAGCCTTTGGCACAGGTATTATACTGTACAGAGTAGTAGTGCAAACTGACCGTAGGCTTTCTCATTTTGCAACAACAATACCCTATACTGATGCACCAGCAGGCGGAATCGTGACACTCCATGAGTTAGCTATTGTGTGACTATGATGTATGGTAATTTCCCTGTGAAAGCGTCGATTCTTATGTTAAACAGTATGTACCATATAAGAAGTTCCGGGCTACCTGATCTAAATGTCGAGGATTATGGTACGCAATTAACAAGCCCGAGATGAGTTATTATCTTCAGTTTGCAATGCTCGACTAACGTAAGAGGGCTTAAAAGAACTATCTACTCGTATTCCTCCCTTATATAGGCAGAAAGCTTTACTCACTGGACCGTCCGTGTTCGAAGTTGATTAGTGTGGATTTGAAGTCAAACCCTGACTTTACTGCATACTGAACGCCTTTGGAAGTCATTGTGAATTTAAAATTTATGGACTGAAAGCTAATCCTGATTCTTAACTTATCTAGTTGAATGAAAGTAGTGAAGAGGTTGAGTGGCACTATTATTACGAAAATAGACTCAATAGCCGGGCGGTTTTCATATGCTTGCTTGGTATCGTGTCATTCCCCCTCAACCATGGCTCAGTCATCGTCGCCTTCTTCGCCGTCGTAATGATTGGGCTCGAGAGCATGTTGACCACGCCCCATATCAAGACTAGAAGACATCAGCTTCCTTAATTATATACAGCAACTCTTTGATACATCAAAGAGACAGACTCACCCGTTAATCGTATTAAGGAAATTATCAAGGTCGTCAGCACTGAGTAGTTCCTCCGCCGCTTCCCCAAGATATACACCAATGCGATTCCCGGTTGTCCGTAGATTTGCAAGGGCCAGCAGAATTTGATTGAACGACTCTGTACTTGTGAGTTTTGGACCATTGATCCTGATATCGAGGGAGCGAATATTTGCGCCATAGTTGATCATCTCTAGAAACCGATGAATTCGGTTGACAAAACGCTCACTTGTCGCATCAGAGAGAGGTTCCAGGTTGACCTTGAGGCTCTTAGTATACTTTAAAACTGCAGCATTATGGTTAGTAATCGCCAACTCAAAAAATGAGAAATGCAGGTATGTTAGAAGCGTAATATCCTTCGGTGTTATCACGCACCGAATGGCAACAAAGCCACTCAGGTGAAGTGGCATGCAGAGTGATCTCGTGGTATTAGATTTGAAGATGATCCTAGCCCTATAGGCAACCCCTGTACTTCTAAAAACAGGGCAAGAGTATGCCTGTAGTTCTGGAAACTACTCACGTCGGTTGCCTTCGGAGAACCGAAAATCTACTCGCTCCTCGTCGTTAAAATCATCGTCTCCCATTATATTGAGGACGAATTCAGCTTGGCCGCATAGTACCTCGAGGGCTTCGTCATGCACTTTTCTACAGGTATAAAGCAGAGCTGTGAGTCCAGTCTTGCCAACGTGGCTCTCTAAGTTCGACCTCGTGTAGTCGTACAGGAAATCATAGAGCGAGAAAACGCCGAAAAGATTATCAGATAACTCGCTGATAAGATTCGCGAAGACGAATTCGTAAATCTTCAGACGTATCTCGACTGGGAGAACATCCACCAAGATGCTTCCCGCTGAAAAGTTGCTACTTGAGAATTCAGGTCTATAAACGTGTACCGCGGAAGCCATAATGCGTGCCGAGTGAATTTCAATGTTTTTTTTAATTTAGGGAGAGAGCGGGGAGAACAGGAGTGGATGAGATGAGATACGATGGCCATTACTATAAATGCCCTATCGATTAGGCTTAGTGCCCAAGTACCACGAACCACCGTTGTGCTCTCGTCCACGACAAGTTCAAGCGACCTTTGAATTTTATTTTCTTATTCACTCGAAATTGGAACGCGATTACTTGGCAACGCTTGAGTATTAAGTGGCTGACTTGGTAGGCTAGTAGAACGTAAATCTAGTTTGATGTTCATATCATACCGTTAAACTACTTCATTGAACTGTACGCTCATTTGATTCATCTTCGAACAAAAGCGCCAACGCGGTACTCTTGAAATACTCTCTGTCTTTCTGCCATCCTTTCAAGATCCAATCTCTCCCAATTCTCATAGCATCGGTAACTCTCTCTAGCGGAAACCCCAGAGGAGCAGTGGGAGCTCGTCTAATGTACCAGCCAATCAAATGAACACCGGCGTGGATGGCGACGCGAAAGGCAACATCATAGTCGTCTAGCCGTCCGTAACCTTTGATGAACCCTTGGATCGCCAGTATGGCGCATTCAGCCTCGGTGAAGTGCCACCGCTCGTAGAGATCTCCGATCATTTGCCCAATATCATGCGCGCGATGGCCAAACTGAGCGAATTCCCAGTCAACGACGCAGAGTTTTACACTACCAGGACGCCGCGTATCTGGGGATGCCATATCGTACGGAAGAAGAACACTTAATTCGCTTTAATCAGCTCACCCATGTTCTCGTCAGAAAGCTAAAGCCGGCAATATAAAGCCAGAGATGAAAGACGTACTTTCCTGTCCAAAAGTCACCATGTATGAGCCCCCAGTTACTGTCCTCGCGTCGGTTTTTAGATACCTTCTCAAACTCCTTCGCAGCCGCGCTTCTGACTTGCTCTAAAAGCGGTTCGTGGCCTTCCAAAAGATCCGGGAAGTGGCTTTCGAGCACTTTTAAGTAGGCATCATAGGTAACAGTGTATTTCAACTTGCGCATAGGCTCGTTGTCACCTATGTCCTTCAGTTTACTGTTTGGGGACTTGGACCAATCATGGAACAAGCGTAACCAAGAGCCTATATCGTGACTTATAGACGCCACCAGGGGCGGTGTGAGAATGCTATCCGCATTCGGGGACACGAAGAGACTTTTGAGGTCAACCGTGGCGGGGAAATCTTCTATGACTTGAAGATTTGTATCGCAAATAAAGAGATACAGCCGCGGCACCTTAATTCTGGCTATGCCTAAAGGCAGGCCATTCAAGGCATCAAGCATGGTAACCTCATAGATCTATATTATACGTCAAGGAGTGGCAATCGTTTGGTATTAAGCTAGGGACTGGGCAACATGAAAATAACGTACGGCGCGCGATACATCGATGGGAAGGTTTTTGTTGAGAGCCGCGTGTTCCAGTGAGTGTTTTACAATAACAGTTGAAGCAATGTTCCCAGTCGCTTCATCGAAAATGGGATTGACAAGTTCCCCGCGGAATACAAAGTTGGTTGTACCGTTTGTTAATTGTATCAGCGAGGAGCAGGCATAAGGTGTTTCTGAAAGCACCTGACAAACTTTGGAGAGAATCCTGTCTTTTCCTTGATTGCTAAGCTGTGTCATCTTAACTTTCAAATATTATCTGAAAAATGCCGAACGATAAAACAAAGAGATCGCGATATTGGAATGAGTCACTATACAAACGGAGGTCCGCACAGACCACACCCTCGATTCCAACCATCCTGTCACAGTGTAAGGATATGTTGAAACATACATACAACATAAAAAGAATTCATTACAAAATAAAATACAAAAAACATAAGCTTTCAATTCAAATAAAACCAAGTACTTAGATGATTATCCATATACATACGGTTTATCATTGACACCAGGGTGCTGTGCTTACTCCACTTCCCCGCGGCACCTCCGCGGAGGTTGGGATCTAGTATAACAGCTCACATATTGAGTCTACCAAGTGCTTCGAGTGAAAGGGTCGGCGAGAACAACAATGGCAACATTGCCCGCAGAGAGTCGGATATATCGCTCACACACCCAACCGGCTTGCTTCCCGTGTAGGAAGCGAAAATCTCGTTGCAAACTTGACAACGCAGATTCGACGACCTGTCTTCTCTGCAAGCTCCACGGGAACGAGTGTGTATTCCCAGGTCCGTCTGCGGGAACCACAAGCGCTACAATCTCGTCTCGTAGAGCCCGGAAGAGAGTGGCGAGAGAGAAGCTTGAAGTCCCCCTATCCCAGCTCCAGCCCAGCACATCTGCGTACCGACACGATCCTCCGCGGGACGTCTTGGCCAATCGGACATCCACACCACCTGCGATTGGGCCTTCATGTTCGCTGGAGGTTCCGTTCACAGAGTCCTTAGCTCCTGTTTCTCCTAGCAGAGATGAATCCCATGTTATTGGACCAGTCCAGAGTCCTGACGCGCAACTGATCGCAAATTATCTGTTCAACAACCCTGGCATCGGCCCTCGTGCAAGTCGTGTAATAGTAATTCGCCCTGATCATCTGCCGTCTGGCCAAAAAGCAGTCCTCTTCAATGCCGTTAGAAGACAGCCCCTTGGTTATGTCTCCGCTCAGTCGCTTTCAGCCTCGACATGCGAAGTTGTGACTAAGCTCCTCGAGCCGCATTGTGAAACTCTTGTAGATGTGTAAGTAGATGCCCCTATATCGTGTTTTCCCTTTCTTAGCCCGGTATGCTCCTAACATGGATCTGAGAGGGCAAGCTACTTCTCCAAAATCCACCAATGTTTTCCAGTCTTGGATGAGCGCACTTTCAAGCTGCAATATACCACAGAGAAAGAAAAGATATCCCCAGTCCTTCTGACGTCACTGTACGCCCAATCAATTGTCTACTGGCGGAATTCATCATCAAATTCAGGCCAGCGTTGCCCAGATCTTCGCTTCATATGGAACAAAGCCAACGAAGTGCTCAATTCAGAGCTCTACGCGTCACCAGGAATGCCCGCCATTGCTGCCATTCTCCTGAATGTATCCGGCCGTCCCTTGACGGCTATGATTGGTAATGGGGTCCTTCTAGGCTCGGCAATCTCGTTAGCCCACTCGTTGGGGCTGAATCGAAATTGCCTTGACTGGGATATCACACCATCCGAGAAGCTCTTGAGAACAAGGTTGTGGTGGGCGATCGTGATTGTTGATAAATGGTAAGTGAAATCCTCACCGGTATAAAAAGCTTCTGACCAAGTAATATAGGCTTAGCGTTACCCACGGAACTCCTCAGCAACTAAGAGCATCCCAGCATGATGTTCCACCCTCTGCATTGGCAACTATTTCCGGCAATGTCCAGAGTACTCCTGGCTTTGGTATATGTTCTACGTTTGAGGCACTTGCAAGTCTCAGCGAGGTCTTAGAAACATACTTAGATCACGTGTATAACTTACATCAGGCACCGAATAGCGGAAATGGCACAATCCGCATTCTCCTAGAAAGAAGATTGGCTCAGTGGGAAGACGACCTAAGTAATGAGTTAAGAATAACGATACTTAGAGGAACAGACCTGTCGATTCCAGGTTCCGCAAACTTACGACTCTCGTATTTGTACATCCGACTACTCATTCAGAAGCTTGGAATTGATGATGTCAGGCAGAGTCAGCGAACTGGTTTGGAAAATTGGGATCATCATCTAATATATGCCCGTCAAGCTGCTGAAAGTATTGTGTTTTTTATCCAAGAGCTTGATGGCAAGACACTGCGCGACTTCTGGCTGCCTTTCAACGCCTTCGCTCTGTCAGGAACGGTCGCTTTTCTCTTTAGATGCGCACTGGAATCCGATGAGGGGGTGGTCAGCGTTGCGCAAAACCGTTGCTTAAAGCTTGCAAAGGACCTGATTACAGCCTTGCGGTCACATAAGCAGCGTGTGAATTGGGATCTCGGTAATATCTGCATTGCGCAATATGCCACAATCCTTGAGCACGCGGCTTCCGATGGCCGGTCATTGGAGACAACATCGGATTTGCAACAATTCTACCAAGCTGACGTTGCCGATTTCGACCAGGAGTTCCTAAATGACTGGGACGTGTTCGAAACGAGCGGTACGTATTTCCAGTAGTAGGTATGCTAGCAAAAAACCAGCAAAGAATGCATAACAATGTCCTTGGTAATGGACCTAGTAACGTATTGTAGAAGAATTTGCTGATATAAACGGTTCTTCTCAAGCTTGACCGTGATTACGGTTTTCTTGACGAAGAAACTTAATAAAGGGTATTGCAATTAAGCGTCCAGTGATCCTACATCTCCCACCCGTTTTATCTTCTCTAAAACTCAATCAAAAGACTAAGGCTTATGAAGGCAATGGTGTAAAGACTTCGCTCTATGGAACGTGCAGGAAAATCGATAAAGTGATTGGTATGCAATAAAATGAAGGCTGCACCGAAATAACGTAATCGGATCAGTCTCTTCAAACTTAAATCATGAATCTAACATATTGTTTAGCCATTTCTATTTGTTATCCGTAGAGTTATCATGGTTGGTAGAGCCACGAGTTACATTGTATGTTACGAACATACTTACTCACGCCGCAGGAATATTGAGCTCCGATAGGTTCTCTTTTCCCGGCTGCGTAGCTGCTCTATAAGATTTGTAGAATACTCTTGACCTGGTCGGCTGCCCCTCGGCGAGCGCCTCGGTCGGGCCCCATGGCCGCGGGAGAAGTTCCCCGCGGGTAGGTGGATATGCTCCCCTCTACCGGCAATAGTAGTGTGTTCGTTATCCGGCATACATCAAGACTTAAATCACATAGAAAGGAATATCTTGTTAAAATATCCACAAAGGAGGACATTCATGAACATAATTAACGAGTATATATACTACTTTGCTCACGCTGATATTTACAGTTCCCTTTCATCAAGTACTCTTTCATTCTCAAATCGGTTTCGCCCCTAACTTGAGCACAATGCATCAATTGCAAGTCGAAGAGTTCTGGGCCAAGGCGGATAGGTACTTGATGAGTACCGGTGTCCCGTATTCGCCTGCTATTGTGACCAAGGCCCTTGGAACCAGATTATATGATCAGAACGGCCGAGAAATTCTTGACTTCACTTCAGGCCAGATGAGTTCTCTCCTCGGACACTGCCACCCCGAGATTGTAGAGGTCGTCAAGAAAAATGTTGCTGAGCTCGACCATCTTCTCAGCAACATGATTACCCAGCCGGTCGTAGCGCTCGCAGAACGTTTGGCGCGCTTCCTACCCGCTCCTCTGGAGAAGTCATTCTTCCTCAATACTGGCTCTGAGACAACCGAGGCGGCATTGAAGATGGCCAAAGTCTTCACAGGAAATTTCGAGATCGTAGCTTTCTCGGCAAGTTATCATGGGCTGACCCAAGGCTCCGGATCGGCTACATACTCAGCAGGTCGCAAGAACGGTGGGCCTCCAACACCGGGCATGTTGGCTTTTCCTGCCCCTTATGCCTATCGCTCTCCGTTCAGGAAAACTGATGGATCTTATGATTGGGTGACAGAACTTGAATTTGGCTGGTCCATGATTGACCGCCAAAGCGTTGGGTCGTTGGCAGCTTTTATCATGGAGCCAATTTTATCAACTGGTGGCATTCTTGTCCCTCCAAAGGGTTATTTGAAACACATGGTAGAGGAGTGCAAGAAGCGAGGCATGCTTGTGATTATGGACGAGGCTCAGACAGGCGTTGGGCGGACAGGCAGGATGTTCGCTTTCGAGGATGATGACATTGTGCCTGATATTCTATGTCTTTCCAAGACTCTTGGCTGTGGTTTGCCTTTGGGATCCGTCAGTACAACTGCCGAAATTGGGCGCGGCCTCGCCCAATCTAAGTTTTTATGGCTCAGCACTCACCTCAATGATCCTCTCACCGCTGCGGTCGGGGACAAGGTACTTGAAATTGTCGAGCGCGATAACATTGCTGAGCGAGCTAGAGAGCGTGGAGAACAACTACGTGCTGGCTTAGAAGATTTACAAAAGAAGTATTGGTGCATTGGCGATGTTCGCGGCAAGGGTCGTGAGTAATTCCTGGAACTATTTTCTTCTCGTTTCGGTGACTCTCGGAGGACAAATTCCTTTTTGAGAACAAGAGAATGTCTGGAAACTTCCGAAACCCTCATAAAATACGCTCTAAATGGCCATAACTGACTCCGAATATTACAGTGTTACAAGCCATTGAGATCATCGCTGATACCGAGAGCAAAGCCCCTGGGCCTGACTTGGGCCAAATCGTCTCTGACAAAGCTCTTGAGATGGGTCTATCATGCAACGTGGTAAACCTGCCAGGAATGGGCGGTGTCTTTCGTCTTGCGCCACCTGTAACGGTCACTGCCGACGAGATAAGTCAAGGTCTAAGAATTCTTGACGAGGCTTTTGGAGCCATTCTAGCAACATATAGTTCAGTCGTCCCATAGTCGAATATAACATAGTACTATTCATCTACTTCCTCTGTTGAAATTAAGGTCGCTGGTCCGGTAGCTGGGTACTTTAATCTACATACATCCTTCTATATAACATAAGGCACCACTGCACTCTACATAGTTGTTTCTTGCGAAGATTAGCTAGGCCGTTATATAAATGACTAACGCCAAGACTGGTGCCTCGATCCTGACAGATACGACCTCTTCGTCCCTGTATCAAGAACACTATGTCTTTGTCTTTACGTTCTAAGTTTCATCACTTTTCTGGTTCACGGCAAATTGGACTTAGTGCGCTCGCCGTAACGATGCAATCATTCGGACTTCGAGAGTTCTGGAATTAGAAGTCTCGTCTATAAAATATATCTGAAAATTTAGGCACATACTGTCGCATTCAATGATAATACCTACTGGGAACCTTCGGGATTCCGTTCGCTTTCTCTAACATCATTGGTTATACTAGTCATAGGTGTATTTATCCCTACTCTGTTTCACCGACACCGTCTATAAAAGCTTCACAGCAGCCGCAGCTTTGTCGAGCTCTGCTGTTACTCGTACATATACGTTCCGAGGCACAACAGCGCATTTATGACCAATGAACCGCGAGACCGGGTGCGGCGCCCAGATATCTGCACCGCCTTCTTCCAACAGCACCCTAACGACTTCCAAATGGCCCAATTCCATCGCCACTTGCACGGGCCGCGCGCAACCAAAACAAACCGACACCGTTTCCACCCCGTCATCGTGCTCTATGACCCAGGGTCCAAGATCATGGTAGTCGGCATTGGCATCAGCACCGTGTGCAAGAAGTAGTCCAACCAAGACTGCATCGCCCGCCCTCGCCGCGATGGCGAGGGGGTTGATGCAGTCCGATATATCAAGTGACGCCGGCCCGACGGAGAAGTCACAGAAAGATGAGACGCCGATCCCCGCGCCATCCGCCCGTTCGAAATCACAGCGGACGCCGGCCGAGAGCAGCGTCTTGACCATCACTTTGTCCTGTAGCGCGACTGCTTCGCTCAGAGCCCTGGTTGACGAGAAGCGATCTGTTTTCTTCGCTAGGATCTCCACGAGTCGCTGGTTGTTTTTCCTGACTGCTTTCACGAGCGCAGGCCCGTGTTTCACTTCAACAGTATAGCTGGCGTCGGCGCCCTTGCCCAGGAGTAGATTCACGAGATCTGTGTTTCCGTGCTCCACGGCCCATTCTAGTGGTGTCAGCATCACTTTGTTACTGGGTTGTTCAAACACCACTCGGCCATCGATTTGGTCCAGTGAAACGCTCGGGTCGACCGCGTAATCGTATTCGAGAATCCCGAAGTTCAGGTTGATTGGGCTTTCGAGAATCCGCTCTATGTCGCGGTTGCTGCAACTGAATTCCAGCGCAGTTGCCAGCGCGTATTTCTTTTGTAGTTCGCTTGGAACTGCACACATGGCGGTACTAGTGTCTGTGTCTGTAACTGTAGGTTCATTTATAGTTGTCGTAAAAGGCCGTCGAAACTTTTGATTTGTTGTTTGCTCATTGACCTGGCGATTTTCATCTGTGGTATGGTTATGAAGGTAGAACTCTTTGGAGCTTGCATCCCATGTTACTTCCCACTCATTCCTGTCTTGTTGAGCTACGTTGCTCTGCGTCTTGTTGCCACTCATCTCATTTTTAACCCACCCTGTTACGGTCCACCACCCGTCGACATCAAAAATCTCTTCCATATATTTAATCCCTGATATTCGTATTTGCTTTCGTATATTGCCGCGCACACCGGAGTCATTAGAACTTTTAAAGATCATATTTGTATCGCAGAGTCCGAAGCGGGCTACACTCGGCCGTGGTAACAGCTCGTCCCAGTCGATATCCTGAAAGAAGGCGTGCGCTTTAACTTCAGAGACACCATTGAGCCCTAGGCGTTTCGTGTGATCCTTTTCGAGAAGTCTCGTGAGAATATCCGCAGCGTCCGACGAGACCAATGATTCGACAGCTAGTTCTTGACTGGCGATCCTGTGACGATATTGCTCCGGGTCTTTATGATAGAACGGCAACAAGCCGGTCAACATCTCATAGAGAAATATGCCGAGCGACCACCAATCCGTAGCACGTGAAGGCTCTTGGCCCAGCAAAGACTCAGGGGCCGTAATCTCAGGCATACCAGGCAAGATATTCTCTTTTTTCTGCGGATCTAATATGAAAAGGTCGGGCCTACAAAGGCTAATATGGCCAAAGGTATCAACAGTGATATGTTCTGGACGTATACAAGCAAACGTGATTCCGTGATCGTGTAAACACTCAAGCACGCAAACAAACTGAGCAGCGAAGAACCTGGCAAGAAAGACATTGAAACGGCGGTGCTTCTGGAGGTGCGAGAATAGATATCCGCCAGCAGCCATTGGCGAGAATAGCCTCAGCTTATCCGGCGCTCTTAACGAAAATTGAAGAGGTGCGATGAACGGATGCGAAATTTCAAATTTGGCAGTAGTATCAGCATTCTTGACAACTTTCATTGCATAGCTTGTATTAACGTCGTGATGACCGGTTCGTTTTTGAGTGCGCAAAAGGTCAGTACAACCAATGGGATATGGCCATTCCCACTCATAATTTCCCTCGAAGGGCGGCAGACCTTGTTCGGTGTAGCAAAGACGTAGGAATATGGTTCCGAGGCCTGCCTCGAGGTGCACCAACTGTCGGCTTGAGCTGAGTGACTTGAAAGAGAGTTTGAGCTTAGTGAACCAGCGGAATGTGAATTGGTCAACAAACAAGGGGTTATTATTTCCGCCCGTCAGGTGCACGAATAACTCAGTAGGAGTTGACACATTAAGCGCATGCCACCTCTGATCTCGGGGTTTCCACACGACAGTGTTGTTTCTACTCAGATGCCCACCCAAAGTCTCAAAAGAAACAGATTGATGTTGGTATTGAACGGTAACAGAGGCTGTAATCCCCCTACGCACGGTTTCATCAGCAAGATTTCTGAAACCAGGAGCGTGGCTGTCTGCCGCTAATATCAAGCCGTCTAGTGTGATAATGAGGGTCCCGGCTTTCTTGGAGCTGGATGGTGGTGGGACCAGATCAGATGAAGCTGTTGAACCAAGTCAGCCCATATCCACTGAGGATTGCACAACGTCAACTTTAGCTATCACTACGGAGCGATGGGAAGTCTGAAGTTGATACTACTGAAATCGATGATGTAATATACAACATACACATATTATTATAAATCACTGGATGTTGCAATAAATGACTAATCTCGGCGTCTTAACGTCGAAACTTCTCGCAACGAAAGCTGAGGAAAGATGGAAAGATGTTGAGAAAAAGACTGCGGCGCATACATACTCGCTTTGTATAGACTTGTCTAGGTAGGTACCTACAGCTAACAGGCACTGGAAGGCGGGGCAATGTTACCCGAAAGAGGGGTGCAAAAGCCCCTTTTTGGTACAACCTACCCGGATCTACGGCTAGCAAAATCACTCTTCTACACTATCCTACTGACAGCCACTATGCTTATAGCATAAATTATTTATTCCGAGCAGTTTAGATCGTCCTGAATTTACGGGTAATGATTACATTGACTTAAATGATCATTTTCGTAGTGTTGGAATTTGACTAATAATGAAGTTACAGCTGATGAATGTGGTCCAAATTGATATTACCTATACTATGTACTAACATCTCTAAACGATGACCACATTTTATATGGAATTCAAACAGAATAACTCTGGGTTTGATTGAACATTTATTAGTTTTCCCTTTAAATCACATATGACGAAAACTGGTTGTCACCAAACAGGTATCCTGTTCTGCGATCCTGGGTGTCCATTCTGTCCCCCTGGCGTATTTAGCCCCAACAGCGGCGCAGGTGGCGGTAGGGGACCCTGATGACAATGATGATGACGACGATGACCCTGACTATGACCCTGACGATCCTATGCACACCATCGTATTCGATGCGGTGTCCGCGGACACTTTCCCCACCGCATTTCTCGCAGACGCCGACGTGAATTCCATCTTTTCAGACATCTTATCCGGCGCCAGCACGACAACAACGACGACGAATGCGACGACAACAACGAGCACACCAACCCCAATGCTGCACGCCATCTGCAACTTCTACGACGAGTTTCTCTTCTGGACGTTCAACATCTTAGAGATCGACGGCTGGGCGACCGACGGCGGCAAGAAGCCCAAGTCCGAGGAAAGCGGGTGCGGCGCCCTGACGGGGTGAATCTTCGATACCGATGACAGCGGGGTGTACGCTGTCTTCAACATTCCCCCGTTCATCGCGTCCGGCTATGTCGAGCGCGCCATCGTCTCGGCTGGCGGGCCCAAGCTCTCGTGCGTCAATCGCACCTACGATCGCCAGGCATCCCCTCAAAACTCTACGCAACAGGAAGAATTCACGGAGTTCTACCAGGCGATGCAGCCGGTGGACGGGCCTCATAGCTACGTGCCGATGGATTGGAGCGCGACGACAGCGGCGTCGCCATGATCCACCACGAGGCTCTTAGATAGGAAATTGTGTATGAGGCCGTTGCGGGAATAGAGTGCTGCTGATACTAGCAAAATGTACATATAATAAACTCAATACATTACGAAAATGGTATATATGAGCGTCCCACACAGGGAATGATCCTGATCATGTAAAGAAATATTGAACTCGATCGCGAAGGAGAAAGAAAGGGGAGAAAGGCCAGATTTACCGTTTTTAGTCGCCTCGAATGTGATAAGCCTCCTGGCGTGACCATTCTAACTAGCCACCCACGAATATCCAATTCAGCATGTGGTAGTATTAGGAAACTCGGGCCCGAAGATCGACGGTTGTAGGTCGACTAAATATCAAGCCCACCATATATAATAAAATTTACGCTTGGAGTCATCTAAGACACGATCTCGTCAACGATTTGTTCGGAACGACGATGAGTCGCGGGCTAAGAAGTACTTCATTTCTATATGCGTTATGAGTCACCGTATCTGTATAAATGATAGCAATGCCAAATTGCTGGATGACCTCTGATATATATTTAGTCAGGAGTTTAGATATTATAGCTGACTAAGAGTGGAGGGCGAACATCCAGGAGCATCCCACTCCTATGTACTGCTTAATATATGTGCCGGGCAGTCAACGCGTACAGGTGGCTCACCGCATTCAGCGCACACACGGCCAGCGATTGCCAGTCAGGACAGACGTGGATGTGCCATGGTGTGTTCAGAGTACTTTGATGCTAACGCTGACGTAAAGGAAGCTTTCAACTGTCGGCAAGCGATATACGGATACTAACGCGGGTGCAGTGTTGGTATGTAGGAATAGTGATTGCAAGAGTGTCTTCTCCGAGTCAGACAATTTAACGGAACCTTATACCCTGGAGGCTTTTATACCAACACCTCAACATTGTATGTAATATTCGGCACCCCAGCCTCTTTTATCTTATCTAATCCACCCTAAATCCCTCAAGCAGCAAGCAACACAACAGGCTCGCCATTAGTAACACTGACACAGACGTTGCCATCTCCGTCTGACGTGTAGGATCCAGTACTAAAAGTGTTGTTCCACTGCCTATTAGGCACCTGGGTATTGAAACAGTGATCGCCACTCGACCCCGATCCACTGTTCGTCGTCAAGACAACAAGGTCGCCCCCGGCTCTGCTCCAGGCGTATGCAGTATCTGCTACATACAAGTGGTTTTGGTCATCAGCGGCAAGTCCACCTGCAGACTTTCTAGCAGCAGATAGTCGAGAGATGGCGTGGTAGAGGTCAGAGTCGGTGCTGAAGCCACTTCGCCAGAGATCCTCGCGATTGGCAGGGTCCGCGCCGCCGGCGTAGGCTTGCTCGGTGCCATAATACACAATAGGGATCCCTCTAGAAAGAATAACATATGCTAATGCATTCTTTAACAGAGATACATCATTCTTTGCGTTCAACCACCGAGGATTATCATGGTTATCCAGGAAGGTGCCTAATGCCGTAGGGTCGGGGAATGCTGAGCTAATCTGATTATGCATGTCAACGAGTGCTTGACTGCTGCCTGTTTGTTGATAGAAGTTGTTCATCGGATAATAGATAGCGTAGTTCAATAGGCCAGACATAAGATCAGCGTATCCGGCTATGTAGTTGACGTCGCCGTCAAATACTTCACCAATTGTGTAGACTCCGGCAGCGGAAGCGAACCCAGGCCAGAATTCGCGGTTGACATGCTTCACTGTATCGATGCGAACGCCATCGAATGAATATTGAGAAACCAAGTATTTAATCCAATCTTGATAGAGGGTTTGAATATCGGAACTCTCAGTGTTCACATCAGGGAGGCCTGAAATCCGGCACATCTCTATACTATTCTGGTCTGAATAGTCAATGTCGCAGGCTGAATGGTATGAGCTGTCTTGGTTCATTGGCTCCGGTCTGTTGTCCGCGATATTGGCGAAACCCATATGGTTGGCGACTACGTCAACCATAACATACATGCCCTATGCCAATAGTCAGTACATTGAAAATCAAGAAGGCAGAGCAAAACACACCTTTTCATGGGCCGCATTCACTAGGCTTTTCAGATCATCTGCAGTCCCGTAGTTTGAATTGATGCCGTATAGATCTTGTGCCCAGTATCCATGGTATCCTCCGTCGCTATCTAATGTGTCCATTGATCAATAGCTGTGCGATCTATCTCGTGCTGGAGCAACCCACTAGTCACGACAGGCGTTATCCATATGGCATCAAAACCCATGCCAGAAATGTAATCAAGCTTGGATTCGAGACCGCTAAAAGTGCCACCACAGTAATTCCCAAGATCGTTGCATGCGTCGCCTCCAGTGTCCTCGCTACTGCGGGCTATACGGTCGGTCATCGCAAAGTAGATATTCCGAGACCTCCATGCTTCTGTATCCGCAGAGAGAGCGGGGAGAAGCAGCTGAGAAAAGACAGCAATCGAATAAGCTGAGACACGCATGATTGCGATTAGAGTCTTTGGCACCGGAGAAGGGCTTGAATATACAACAGACTCGTAGCGATAATAACGGCAGCGCAAATCACGATAATTATATGTAACAATCTCTCCGTTAGCAAATATAGGAGCCGAAACGGCGGCCGGGGTCCCTGCCGATCGAGTTCCTTAATGGGTACCGCCAAGGATATTGCCGGTGCTATGTCGGCTGTACTAGTCAACAAAAGGCCGATTCTGAACAAGAAAAGGCCGGCCGACGTTAAAGAATGACGAACGAGGTAGAGCCGCCCGTGCACCACTCCGCGCTGCTCCGTCCGCATGATCGCCACGCGGTTATGACCCACGTGATGCAGCATTCCACCCCACGGGGATCGCTGTGGCAGAACCGCATACGGAAGAATGACCGAGCGGACCGATTCAGAGTAGAGCGCCTGGTAGCATTCAAGATCGCATAAATTAGAAGCATCGCTTAAGAGATTATATTCATGTCTTACCAAGATAAAATCGATGGGTGTTTCAACCAGAGTTGGAAGGATCAGGACCCACGTAATCGACGGAGACTCAGTAAGCTTGAGCCAAATGAATCCCCCACACCTATGCATCCCTCAAAGTATGGTTTCTACTCTGATAGAAGTAAGAGGAACGTGATATGAAGAACTGGGATTTTGAATTAAGATCGGACTGAGCGAGTTGTCCACTGACCGGTATTACGCCGAACATTTGAAGAAGTAGCAAGTACACGGTGAAGAATTTTCTTCATTTCAGGCTACCGTTTGAAGTCCGCCATAATAGTATGCAGATAGAAATTGAATAATGAAAAAAAAAAAAAATAAGATCGGAAGGTTTCATCTTGTGAGTTGGTGCTGAAGTCGATGGAGAATGTTGCCGTTGACTTCGAGGCACATTCCCCGTTGACATGGCAAATCTTTTTGGCTCTGGTGAATAAAAGGAGTCCTTTAGAAGCCTTACAATAATGCCAAGTTGATCCTAGTCAATGTGAGTACACTTTTTATTATAAAACTCAGGTTCCACACGGTTACTAAGATTCATACACTAGGCCCTCAAAGAATGCTAGTTCAAGTCGACCTCTAAAGATATATTTATGTTACCTTTATCCAAAATCCCCGCCCAATGGTGAAGAACTCAAGTTTTCTTCACCGATCTACTCGTCATCAGAAAACGTAATTACCATCCCTTCGCCTTCATAAAGGAAACCTTAGCTAACAGTAGGGTGGCTTGCACGGCAATCCATAACTGTAGGCCGTATAGATGCCGATAGGACACTCATTATAGTCCTGGAAGTAAGAGAAGTGTGTATCGTTGGTTGAGGTGACTTCTATGTGTTAGCTTCGTGCTATCTTGGTATAGGGTTCAGCTTATCACATTACCTCCAGCAACACAAGTCCCGGCTGCAACGAAGCAGGGACCAACATCAATCGTGTAAGCATAGCCAGGCTCCATATGGATAGGCGGGAAGGGCGGGTAAGGGCCGGGCGCAGGCTGGTTATTGAAGGTCGTATCCGAGCCGGGACAGCTTCCAGCATCATACCCCGTAAAGAAGAACGTCCCGTCTCCTTTGTACGAGAACGACGAAGTCTTCAGTTGGTTTCGGTGAGGGAATAGAAACTCCAACGTGCAGTTCGCGTCGGCCCTTGAAGCCGGAATGTCGAAGCTAAAGATGGTTGAGATGTCGTTGGGAGTGAAAACGCCGTCGTACTTGGGACCAAACGCCTTGTTGGGCTGCTTGGCGGAGATGTGGGTTATGTAGTGCGGATACTCGAATTCGCCCTCTGCGAGATAGGCTGGGCACCCAGTCTTGCCGTGGCCCCATTCGTGGTCGTTGAGCTTGCGCTTCGAAATTAGCTCATATGGGGCGGCTATCACAGCGCCGAGCAGGAGTGTTGCGATGATAATGTAACACATTTTCACCTAATTTGAACTTGGAACCCTCTGAACAGGAATCAAATGATTTTGGCTCGAGAATTGGGTGAAGTGTGTGAGCAGCTGGAGAAGTTCGTAATAACAAGTTCGTGACAAACAAGGCTTTTGTACTATTTTACCTGCAAGCTAATCTGATTGCTTTCGATCGACCCAGGAGAGCATTCCCTAAAAGCTATTGATACGATGTTCTACAACATCTCACGTAGCATGGTTATTCGTCGAGTCCAAAGCCTATCAGCCGCCTCTAGACGCCAATTTAATAGAAATGGGACGATAGATTCAATAGTCACAAATGACCGGGAGTTGAGAGCCACCCACGACTCTTGCCTCACTAAACTCTGCACGCAACCGATATTTTTTGCATTGAGTGGACACAACCCCGGTTCTCATGATTCACAACTATTAAGGGTAACTGCTTACGGATGCAGGTAGTTACCCGTCACATCTTCGACCAGGGAAATTACCTGTATTCGTTTGCCCACTGAGCTTTTTGTCATACTAGGCTGTTGGAACTGGTGTTGTACTTCTCGGGACCGAACTCAACTTGCGTAAGGTGTGCATCTTACCTGATATTGCGGGGAGAACGCGCCGGCGCCGAGGATTCTCAGCCTCAAGATTTCTAGTAGACAATCTATAGTATCCCGCAGCATCAGAACAGCCACTTTGTGAGCAGCTGATTCATAATCTGGACTTCCCCGCTCTCAAATTTGTGCATTAGGCCTGCCCAATATACCAATCTCGCATTAATTCAGAAGCACTAAGTATATTTAGATCCAACAACTTGCTTTTTTAAGCCCACATATTAAGCAAACATACATCTTATAGGTGTGTATCTCTTTGTCGTATGATCTAACAGCCAATATCACATCGTTCATCATTCTTTCTCCAACCTCCGCTGTGTGAATTGTTGTGAGATACATGCATCATAGGTTGCCGGATTTCAATATGCGAGAATTGGCTTACATCTAGTCCGACAGCGATGTTTACCATTACGGAAGCAACGCTATTCAATTAGGTACGATGAAATGCCATTCTATAGGTGACGGACCATAAGGCGCTCAATCTCGTATATCTAATGGTTCCAGTCACTCATTTACTTATGGGTGTGCATTTTGTATCAGATTATTTTAACCCCCGAAGTGTACAAGAGGGGAAGCTCAATAAGAACTAATACAGAGGGGGCAGCTCTTAGCTGTACACATTTTGACATTGATTTGGTCAATATAAATATTACCACTTTAGCAGACTCATAAAAGAATTCTCGTAGATCATGTATGACATATTTTAAAAACTTTCGCACGTAAAAATTCAGCACCGAACGATAGAAGTCCTAATAGGATCTGGAATGAAAATACAATTAACTAGCAGGGAAATGGACACTGTTAACCTGCTATAGAATTGTACACGTTAGAAAGGGTGGAGAAGTCGAACTTACACAATGCATCGGATCTTGAAAATCAGGTCAATCTTAAAAAGGCTAAGAAAAATTGATCAACACGTAGTTGTTGACTCTCTAGTGTTGATATTCGATTGTTGCTAAAGTGAATATATAAAAATTTCACTTGATAGTATTATACTATGATTGGAAGGGGCTGACCGAAAGGCCATTTGTAATTATTTAGGTATTTCTAGACATCATAGCTCAGAGAACTTCATGGCTGCTTTAGGAATGAAAGACAAGGCGCGCAGATTTGGACGATACAAGTCACAATCTTAAATGCTACTTAAGCTTTCTAAAACCTTACCCCTCATTCCGCAGAACCATTTCTCATACATTGCTATGAACATGAAACCTTAGTCTCTTACACAAGGCGCACACATCATACATCTAGAAACTTCTACATCTCATTCCAACTCAGAAACCGTGTAAGATGCCACTCAAATCAGTCCTCATCACAGGCTGCGGGTCGGTAGGTATCGGAACAGCCCTCGCAACCGAGTTCCACCTGCGCGGCCATCGCGTGTTCGCGACCGGGATATCCCACGCACAGCTCAAGGACCTCGCCGCCCTGGGAATAGAGACATTCGAAATGGATGTGACATCCAAAACCTCAATCGAGAGTGGCGTGGCGCGCATCAGGAAAGCGACGGGTGGCAGACTGGATATCGTAATTAATAATGCTGGAATCTTACAAATCATGCCCTTTGCCGACACCGACATCGAGGAAGCGAGAAGGGTCTTCGAGGTTAACGTTTTAGGTGTCTTCGCTGTCACGAAGGAGGTCCTGCCTCTCCTAATTGAGGCCGCTAAGCAGGGCGTGGGGGACGCTGTCGTGGCAAATATCGGGAGCGTGAACTCTATCCTCCGTCCCCCCTTTCTCGGACCATATAATGCGTCAAAAGCGGCAGTAGAGTGTTTAGGCGCGAGCATACGGACGGAGCTCGCGCCACTGGGTGTGCGCGTGGTTACGGTCAAGACTGGATGTGTCGAGTCGGATTTATTCAGGAATGCGCCGTCAACCAAACTACCAGAGGGGAGCTTATATCAGCCTATTAAAGAGTTTGTTGAGGGGCGGAAGATGCTTGAGGGCCAGGCCTTTATGAAGCCTGACGTATACGCCAAGAGTGTCGTGGACGAGCTATTGCGACCCAAGGTTAAGCATGTAATCTGGCGAGGTCGTTTGTCTACGATTGCCTGGATTTTGAGCTGGTTTGGTTGGGAGGGTATACTTGTAAGTATCTCTGTGTCCAATTGGCTAATAACCAGCGAGTTGATTAAAACGACGTTTCCTCTTTGGCAGGATACTGTGATGATCAAAGGTCAACAGTTAGAACAGATACGGAGATGAGAACGGACACGGAGATGAAATCGGACACGGAGATGAGAACAGATACGGAAATGGGAACGGATTCGGAGATAGTGAGGATTTCACTATCTTGCCCTCAACAATTGGTGGTCTAATCCAGCTCACAGTGGAAGCATGACGATTATAAGGGAAGATGATATTGGTCAAATCTGAAACTACTGCGCAGATAAACAAACTTGCAAACCGGATTACTTTACGACCAAGCTGAAAACATAAGAACATATCACGTCGAGCTAATGTATGTGTATATGGTGACTCTCGAAAAGCTATTGAAGGAGGTTATAGGGATCCTAATGCTCATATGGTAGCGTCTTGGCCAATCAGCGAGCAGGGAATGTCCACACGAACGTGCTTATCGGTCTGATAAAACCCTACACCGACCGAGCCGAAGCTGACTATCCCCGTGTCGATGTGTGTAAACGTTGCGTCTTTCAGCTCGATCGACTTTCCCGGGAGCCTGGAACCAACGACAACAAGCTTTCATTTGACATCGTATCCCACTTAAATACTCCGTATACTCGTTACAATTGATTTGCACCAAAACATCCGTTTGGCTGCTACCCTCTGTATCATCGGGCTAGTCCACATTTGAATTTACCCGGCTGATCAGCCAGTCCCAGCCAATCCGTAAGCGAGAGCAAATAACCATGGGCTGGCCTTACGAATTCGTCGATTTAGACACAGCGCAGCTCCAAGCTCGTCGGCACGCTCTCGACCGTTATGGGTTGATCGCGCAGCTCTCTACGCTGGTCCCCGTCGCGCTGTTTCTGCTGTATCGTCTGGTTGTATGGGCGGTAGCTAGTATAACGGGATCTGGTCGTGGGACGTACGCCGCTGTCCCAGACATCCCGGACTCACCGACTTTAAAGCAACAACGATTGAGTCTTGTGGGATCGTGGAATGCGAACGCAAGGAAGTTGGCCTGGTGGCTTGGCAATGATGTCGTATTCTTGGGTTGGAATTGGGGACCGCGCGACCAGATCATCGCCGCAGTTGTATGGACCATTTGGCTGCTGTTCCTCTGCGTGATAGGCACAGGAAATGGTGAGTTTAGTTTTCTATTTTCTTCCTATCCTAGGGAGTGGCAAGATGCAGTGAACGCTAATACGGATTCTAGATTATCTTCATCTGACCCGACGTTTCGGTATCGTCGGCGTCTCGCAATTCCCGGTGCAGTATCTGCTGTCGCTGAAAAGCCTCAATCCATTTGCGCTGGCGCTAAAGTCGTCACATGAGGAGGTCAATCGCTGGCACCGCGCCCTTGGCCGCGTAATTTATATTTTCGTGACCCTGCACGCGATATTTTACTTTAATTTCTACTACCAGAACAACCTACTCGGGCAAAAGATCACCTCTGTAGTTCCGGTGTTAGGCTTCATTTTAATTACTGCCATGCATCTATTGTATGGGACCGCTCTCTCAGTAGTGCGGCAATATTCCTACAGGATATTCTTCATCACTCATCTGTTAGTGGCGCTTGCGCTGCCCCCAACTATTTACTTCCATGCGCACCACGCCTCTTTCTACGTGTGGGAGTCGCTTGCCGTTTTTCTCTTAGACATCGCCAAGCGCAGGTTCGATACTACGGTCGCCGAGGTGAAAGTCGAGCTAATCCCGGATACCGATCTCGTCAAACTTGTCGGCACGATACCAGAAGGTAAAGTCGACCGTTTCGCGAAAAATCCAGGCACGCATATTTACCTGAGCGTCCCGGCTGCATCCCGGCCGGACAAGAACCCTATAGCAGCCGCGCACCTTGTTTTCGAGTTCTCATTTAACCCCTTCTCTGTCGCTGCGGTAGACGAGAGTACTAGAGAATTAACATTAGTTGCTCGAAGGCACGATGGACCAATGACGAGGGCTCTTGCAGGATTCGCAGATAACACAAACACCAATTCCAAGATCAAACTCGCTTTCGATGGTCCTTACGGCTGTGCTAAACGCTTCCCGAACCTGGCAGGTCCTGGGTTTGACCGGATCCTGCTAGTTGCCGGTGGAGTGGGAGCGACATTCACACTTCCCCTTTACCGCTGGATCTTAGCCGAGAATCCCGCCGCTCGTGTCCAGATGGTCTGGGCAGTACGAGGTGCCGGCGACGCCACCTGGCCCGTAGCTAAAGAAGGGAAGAGCGTCGTGGATGATGATAACATACAGCTCTTCATCACTAGCAGTGTTATAGAAAGTGCAGACAGTAATTCGAGGTTAAGTAATGACAGCGAACACATAGAGCTGGCAGGCCTAAGGCAGGCCGTCTCAGCACGCAGCGACAAAAGGCCAAATCTCCAGAAGATTGTAGATGATGTCTTCAGGCAAGGCTTCGAAGAAAGGGTTGCAGTTCTCGTCTGCGGGCCGGAGGCTATGACACGTGAGCTGAGATCTCACGTTGGGCTGTGGGTTAAAAAAGGTCGACATGTATGGTGGCATAACGAGAGTTTCGCATGGTAGACATATAAGCACCAAGCTATCTATTGGGTTCCGTATGACTAGATTAGCGAGCCTATGCGTCCATGTTCGGTGACGAGAGTCGTACCTTGCAATGTGGGATCTCTCAACCCCCTCAATAGCAGAGTCTAGTCACTTGAAAAGATAGAAGGGATCAAGCTTACTGTGGTAAAGCGGTATACCGGTCGCCCATCACAGTTTCGCACGACTACGGCGCTTACTCGAGTCGGGCAGACCACTTTCAGAAACACGCATGGCAACAAGGTAAGTGCATATGGGCTGACTACTACCAGGGCTTGAGACTATACTGTCATGGCCAAACATATCACGCCACGTCTCACGCTTCGCATGTCCTATTTCTGTGATCACAAGTATTACCTACAAGCCTGGGCAACTTAAAGTGAGTTCAGGACATTGAAAAATTACGGGATAGCGTAGTTAATTAGTGCGAGTGACTGACTGCAAAAGTAAGCCGATAAGGAGCTGTTTTATGTCGATTTCCTGGATTTGCTACTAGTTTTAGATCCATAGGATGCCGCTTATCTCCCTAACTATGGCCGTAACAACACATAGGTTCACCTAGACTAATTCAGTATCCAAGCTGTAATCTTGGGTTGGTTTTTTTTGACTCTCGTCCCAGCGACCAAGCATCCTCGCTGGACGGAGCAGGACCCAGGTATGCCTCAAGATCCCCGTCTTGGCGAACTAGCAGGAATGAATATCCGAAAAGCGTTGTAAGCACGTACGGATGTTTCAGGGTATTGAATCGCAAAATGCCAACAAGCCAGAAGTTCCTCTAGCTTATAGCGACTTGAACGGCTATTAGCCCGAATAGGCTGCGGAATTTCAATCAGGTTATGTCAACACTCATAGGGGCGTAAGCGCCGTCAGTCTTTAGCTCCCTCTTTATGTTTTGATCACTTATAGCCACTTAAGACAGCTTTGGGGGATCCAAGTAGGCAAGGCGCAGCTTGGCTATTCGGATATGTAAGCCGTAGACATCCCACATGGATTAAAAAGGGACTAAGTTCTTCAATGTGCTGTGACTCAATAGAAAGTTACTAGCAGTACAAGTATCCTTTCCAACCACTGATCGTAGAATCCTTGTTACAGCTTGCGCAGCAACTTTGGGAGATAACCAACTGCCAGTAGAACGTCAACCGTGCGTGATGAGATGACGGCTACACTGTCATGATTGCGTTAGCTTGGAAGCAACGTCTAAGTTTTGTGTTGGTTGATCGTTGGCAATCGATGTAGAATATATGCAAATACTGAGGCATAATTCACGGTTAATTAGCGTTGGTATTGAGAGGTAGATAGCTCAGAAAAGTGCTGTGGAAAACAGAACTGATATATTAATAGCTCTGCCTAATTTAGCCAAGGAGGTGCTCATTGTTTGTTAGGAATGATTCTAAATTCTAGTAATAGCGAAAGGGAATAGATGTGGCTTGAACTCTTGATTTAGGAGAAGGGCTTTGGAGCACATCTGAGGCAAGGGTTCCAAATGCTAAATGCTTTTTATTTCATGGTGTTATGGTATTCTAAATTATACATTAAATGGAAATCTACGGGGCTTCCAAGACATGTCAATGAGACGCCACAAGAGAGACAGGATATCTGCAAGAGTATCGACTGTTTGCAACGAGCTATGTCTACGGTGGACAATCTCAAAATATAAGTTGCAGTATGGGTAAGTATAGTATTCACATAACTAAGAACAAGAAATTACATTATTGGTTAAAGATACGGGCGCTGCTTTCGCAATCAAGCCTTTCGCGGTTTAGTCCTGTGTGATCTGACCTTCAACTAGCTAGAAACCTGCCCTCGAAGATTCACTTACGGAAACCTACTTGCAAAGACCTACGCGTAGGGACGAGTAATGGGACAGGCAAGGGCTCCAGAGACTTACTGTAGCCACGTAGACCTAGCTGTAGACCTGGCGATATGAACTTAACCATAAGTATAGATCTTACTAGTCTGTATGCGGAGGTCCGTGTAGCTATACTAGGTCTCTAGAAACCCTTACTAATCCTTACGCGTACGTAGGTTCGTGTTGCTAGGTCTATACTTATATGGCTAGGTCTCCATAGACCTTGCTAGTCCTTTTGCTAGTTTGTGCTTGTAGGTCAATTCAAGGTTTTTGTAGCCAGGCTTCCTTTCAAATTAAGTAATACTATAATTAATTTGGGGTCGTTGAATCTCTAGGTATAATCTTTTGAAGGGAAAAAAACACAGGAGAAAGTTCATGTACAAACAGGCAAGGCGCGATAGAATGTGTGTAAGAGCAGCAAAAACATATCTGTATGCCTGCTTTTACTTACTTGGAATTAGGTGGGGAACGCATCTTGGCACTTAGGAAATGACAACAAATACTTTAAAGATATTGTTAAGAGGGCTATTTATATACTCTATTCCTCCCCAGCAGTGTAGTTTCAGGCTAAGGAATTAGGAATTGACTCTTAGTACTAGCCTCATTGTGATTGGTGCTCTAGTTGACCAGAAACTATTATGTACAATATATATGCGCTTTCTACGTATCCGAATTGTTAATAGTACAGTTGTCAATACTTCTCTTAGCCAATCTTCTTTTATGCGGGTGAATATTCTCCTCGAACAAATGGTCAAGGATCTACATGCGGCTGAGTAATGCACCTACAGAACCAGGAAGTAAACGTCGACGAAAGATTGGTGAAGATGCCAAGACGTACTCGCGGCATGCATGATCATCAATCACGGCCGGAATTGGCAGGTCCCGCAAGACGAGGATCTCGCCGCCAAATCGCAATAGAGTTTGAGGTGCTTGGCTGCGATACTCCGTAGCAGGTCCGTAGAACTCCGTAATACTGAAGCTGGCAGGCAAGACAGGGCGTGCCGTAAGGAGCGTGGACCCGACCTAGGCTATGGTCCTGCAGCTAGCGTTAACTAGCTATACCCCACCTATCCTAAGCGCGCATAGCGCAATTACATAATATAGTTTATTTTATTTGCATGTGCCTCTAATGCAGGAACCCTGCACCTGCATTATATGTTGGCTTAACAGGTAGCGTAGAATGTGCCGCGGAGTACTCCGTATCGGACGACAAGATAGGATAAGCTAGCTATCTTCAAGATGTACGTACTTCATACCATGTAAACTTATTGTTCTCTCGTCTTTTACTATGTATGTATCTACTTCATCCTCATCATGTGTTGGGTGGTGCATGGCATTGGCTAATAAGTGACGGTTGATTCGAATTTATCATTGCTACAAACTTGTCCTGATGAACTATAGGTCATTTAACGCGGAGACCTGTTGATAACTCTAATTTCGTACACAAAACGCAACCTCGACAGTACTCGTCTTGTTTAATATAGTTAAAATACGGCGAATTTGAACAGTAGTATTCTATAATTATCCACCGCTGAGTAATGTTTCTACTCCGTAGACTGAAGCTTGCATTAAATTTTAGCATGCGGTGAAAGGATCTCGGTTTGAGCATAAGGTATAATGATCTACATGCTTACATGCAGTATAGCCTCAATATGGGTACAAGTGGCATCGGAGTATCGGATCAAGCGTTCAAGGCCCAATCGGCTTTATCGCGAACCCCATATGTCCGACATGGGGAGGTAGTTGCTGCGTATATGCCACAAATAGCTTACGGTGTTAAGCCTACTTAGTGCTAGCAAGGAATTCATTGTGCATACTCGTACTGTTAAACGGCGTAACCTATCCTATAGGGAGCAGGGATAAGGATTTAACGAGGAGATTGAGCTATATCTAGCAAACGCTTACCTTGCAAATCAACTACGCTAGGCACAAGATTATTACGATCCACGCTAATCGCAAATACTTACTTATATAGAAGGCCGAGATGCAGACTATCTTTTGAGACCTTATTGCACTGCCGAGATACTCGTAGTCGGAGTACGGGTAATCCCGAGCTTTTACTAGGACATTTTCTTCAAGATACAGAGCGTCCATATCTTAAATGACTATGCGCTCTTCTGACACAGTAGAAGCACCCACCCTAGAATATGATACTCTAAATTTGCGTTGACTTTGAGGATTCTACACCTACAAATCAATATGATTCCGGACTACGTGTAATCGTCAAAAAGATATAGAATGTCAAATCAAATCGAAGGGCCTGTGCGCTGATCATTGTTCAATCCTTTCACAGGCATGAAAAAGAAGTGTCGGTCAGAGCTTGTGAAAACAATCAGCAGTGATGGTGTCATTCGCTCGGTTTTACCGTTGATAAGCGATCTGCATACAATTCCCAACATTAGCAAGAGTTTGCAAGAGTATCATACTATCACATTGACCAACCTAAAGGGTTCTTCTCCGTCGAAGAAGTGGCTAGTCTGTCAGATGCAGATTGGATCTAGAATCACGCATCATCAGTTGCGACCTCATGCAGCATGTCTGGTGGCGCCATCGCTTTGCAGAGCCGCCATCCTTGATAGGTTATCTCAAATATGCCGAAACAAGGTAGATTAACTTTCCGTAATCTTTGTACCCGGTAAAAGCTAGCCTCACAAGTTTGCTATCTTTTCAAAATCCCGCTGCTTCGGCGTAGCCAGACCAGATCGAACCACAGCGGAGAAAGCTCAAACCACGATTACTAAGTCTTAGAGGATTCTAACCAAAACCGGGGACTTTAAACACTTAAACCAAACTACAGGGTCTGCCTGTGCCGCAGTCATGCTTGGTGACTATCCTGGCATGCATTATATTCCGTAAGCCTTCCCGACTCGGCTGGCGTCTTACACTTCTTCAATATCCAAGATCGCTGTCAGATCCTTCCTCCGGCATATTCTAACGATCTTTCAGTAGCAACTTCTGGATTTTGACAATGATGACAGGATGCTCCACACATTGTGGCACGCGTTATCTCCCCCAGCTGTTTGGGATGCTGCTTAGAATGTTGCTTGGAAATGGATCCATTCGTGTTAGTCAGAGAAGTAGCCCTCGGTTGCTGAGCAATTACGACTAGTCGATGTTGGGATAAACATTTAAAGAGGGCGTGGAAGCGCTGTATTGATGGAAAAGAGTCAACCAGTTAGGACCAACTTAGTTTTTGCCCTTTGATCATAAATATCTATAGCAAAAATGGGTGCTAACTGGTCCTCTCCTGTTGAGACCAACAACCACGATGACCAGAGACAAGAGTTAAGCGATCGCCTCACCATCACTGGCCTAGGTTCCGAGTGGCCTGAACTTCTTGTTGGAGCAAAGCAGCTTCAAGAATACGCAGAGAGCATTTACCCAGCCGATTCTCCATGGTACGTTTTCGTTAGTGGGCTCTTGATGAAGGGTAACTGACGTGAAACCTAGGCTGCAGAAGCTTCTCACAGTCAACGCTCAGACCGGCATTCAGACACGAGCCGTTCTCGAATGCTGGAATGATCCCATGTGGCGAGGGCCAGTCCCTCCAACAATCGAGCAGGTCCATGAGGCCTTCGACAAATACGCACCGCCATTGACGGCCGGTGCTGCACGAAGGGCCCTGAACGAAAGTGGCATAGCAGCGTCAGCCGTTACCCATATGGTTTCAGTGACGGCGACCAATTGTAAATGCCCTGGCTATGATCACCTCGTGGCCAAGGAGCTAGGCATCTCGGGAGATGCCGAGAGATCACTAATTTCTGGCTCGGGATGCGCCGGTGGGTTGGCCGCTCTGCGAGTAGCCAATAGCATGGCCTGCGCTGCTTCACTTCGCGGTCGGCCGGCCCGTATCCTTGTCGTCGCTTGTGAGCTTAGCAGCATCAACCTCCGCGCCGAGCTCGAGGCTGCACACAAATCAGGCAAGCTTAGAATCGGCGCCGCCCTCTTCAGCGATGGCGCCGCGGCAGTTGTACTATGCAACGATCTCGCACTAACCGAGAAGACCCCTCGTCTATTCACCATCGCCGATTGGTGCCAGAACGTCGCTGCCGAGACCTATGATGAGGTGTCTGTCACAACGGTGTCCCAGGGTTTCTTGGTATATCTCTCGAGGACCCTGCCTAAACATGCTGCGGCGGCCGTACATCGACCGCTCCAGCGACTCTTCGGCGGAAAGGATCTTCCATCCCCAGCAGAATGTGACTGGGCCCTTCATGCCGGTGGTGCAGCCATCATCCAGGGCGTTGCAAAGTCTGTGGGGATTCCCGACCACCAGCTTCGGGCCACTAGCGCTGTATACGGCACGAGGGGAAATACAGCTAGTGTGACAGTGCTAGCTGTTCTTGACAAATTGAGGACGATGGGTCCTGGCACTGAGGATGTTGTTATGTGTAGCTTTGGCCCAGGCCTGACTGTTGAAATGGCACGACTTAAGCGACACTGTTAGGTATACTTCCTTGATTGACTGTTTCCATCACGGATTTGGGAGACTCAAAAATTGGATGAGGAGAATTAGACAGTACGGCGTTTGTTACTGATTCTTGGAATTACATTGGTAGCTTCATGGAGTTTATCCGATGGCAGTCTCTTGCAGCCGAGACACAGATGAGGCCATCAAAGAACCTAGACATAGAATTATATCCAGATAGAAATGAAATTATCAAAATTAAGCTATTCCGTCATATATATAGCTATGATTTTCGAGTTATTGTTCGGCTGGCTCACTTAAACTACTAATATCAATGTTATCGTTTTTGAAGCCATAGACCATCTTTAATAACCCAATTCGAGGGGCAGAGCTTATGCGCCCAACACAGGTACTGTCACACGGAATAACCCAAGGTAGTAAAGATGCGTATATCCGATGCCAGGGGTTATATTATATTATTCATCTGCAGCGCGGCGGTCTATATATTCACCTACCCGTTAATCTCCTAATCGCAAGAACAGGCACAATAATAGGGGATATTAATAAATAAACGAAAGCGTAGCTTTCGTATATATATAGACCTAGATGCCGCTAAACTAACGGGAAAAACCTGTTTAATATAGTTCTTTTGCGGCTATAAATAATTATATACAAATAAAACACTAAGTTCTAAGCTTTATCTTTGTTATAAATAATTATTTATACTTTAAATATTTTAATATTATTTACTTATTAAAATTACCCTAATTCCTTTGTAGCAGATTTTAGTCGCTTTAGCTAATTTTAGTTGCTTACTTTAATTATTTAGTTTAAACGCGCCCGATCGCTTTAATCGCTTAATTACACTTTTATTTCCTCCATATTTAACTATATTTTTTATAAGCTAAATTTATTAATTGCTTTTATTTTTAACCTTTTAATTATTTCTTTATTACTAAAAAATAATTTATTTTTTTATATTTAAATAAAATAATAATAGTTCTATTTATTTAAAACTAACAAAGTCCGTTAAAAGTTTATTTTTACTTATTTATTTTTAATAACTTATTATTAAAAATAAAAACAATATTTAACTTTTTACTAATATATTTAGCAATAAAAAATTATATTTTTACGCTAAAACTATATAATTAAACTTTATTATATATCTAAAAATAACTATTTTTTTTTAAAAATCTAGTTATATTTCTTTTTTTTTTTATTATTATACTTTTGCTTCCTTTTATAAATATTTTTTATAAAATATATTATTATTTTTGCTAAAAAGCTAAATAATATATTTATATAACTAGCTTTAACTAGCCTATTTTTTTTATTAAACCTATTAATAATAGCTTTAAAAACTTATTAACTTAAAAGCTTACTATAATATTTCTTTAATTTAATAAAAAAATAAATTAACTTAAAAAAATAAATAGTACTTTTATTTTTTATAACTTTTCTAACTTTAAAATTATTATATATAATATTTTTAACTTTATAATATTAAATATTATAATAAATAATTTTTTTAACTAAATACTTTAAATATATAAACAACTTTGCAATTTTTATAATATTATTTATAGTTTAATTTAACAAATAAACTATTAATATTTTAAAAACTTAAAATAGCTATAATTATAATATATTATTATATATAATAATTACTTCGTTATAACTTAGCTTTATAACGTATAAATTAAAGCTATTAATAATTAAATTATATATTTTTATTATTAAATAATAAAAATTAGCAATTTTTTTTTTTAATAAATTTAAAGAACTATTATTAAGTTTACTAAAAACTTTTAAAAAAAACAAAAAACTGTTTAAAAGCTAAAAATAATAATATATTAATATTAAAATACTTTTTAATTTATATAAAAAAACTTTTAATAATAAAAAATATTTTAGTTAAAAGTAATTAATTAAGTTAAATAAAAAAAAGTTTAAATTAACTTTTTTTTAGTATAAAAATATATTAATTTTGTTTATTTAAATAAATATATTTAATAATAGCTTTAAAATATATATAAGTATATATAAGCTATTTTTTTAAAATTTTAAAACTAAACAGCTTTTAATAAAAAAATAAACGTTAACTTAATTTTTAAAAGTTTAAACAAATAAATAATATTATAACTTATTTTTAGTTAACCTATTTTTAGTTAACCTATTTTTAATTAATTTATTACTATAATAATAAAATTTATATTTATATTTTTAACTTTAACTATATTTACGTTTATTTTTATAACTAGCTATAAATATATTAGCTTTAAAACGTATATAAAAAACCTTTTTTTAATATATAGCTTTTAAAAATTTTAAACATGTTATATTATAAAAAATATATATATATAATTTAATTTTAAATATACTAGTATATTTATATTTAAGCTTTAAAAAGTTTATAAAAGTAGTTTATTTTATTAAACTTTATATATTTTAAAATATTTATTTAAGTTAAATTTAAGTAACTTTTTTAATAATAATTAAAAACTTTTATAAAGTTTATTTTAAAAATTTTTTTTATTTTATATACTTTATAATTTAAATAGTTTATTAAACAATAATAAAAACTATTTTATCTATACTTTAAAAAAACTATTTTTTTATTTTAGCGTTATATTTATTAACTTTATATATTTTAATAAACTATTTATTTATAATAGCAAAAACTTATTTAAGTTTTAAATTTAATAATTAAAAGTTAAGTTTTATATTTAAATATATATAAAAAACTTTTTTTAAAACTATATTTAAATTAATTAAATAAAATTTTTACTAACTAAAAAAGCTTAATTATAACATTAGCAATAATTTATTTAAATAAAATCTATAAGTTTGCAAAATTATTAAATAAGTTATTTTTTTATTTTTAATAAACAATTTAAAAATCTTTTTAAAAAGTACTACAAATTAAAAAAAATATAAAAACTTAAATATAATAATAATACTACTTAATATTTTACTAAGCTTTTAAATTTAAATAAAATAGTTTAATAATTTAATACTACGTTTTAAAATTATATTGCTAAAGTTTTTTTAAATAATATTATAAAATTAATATATTTATAAAAAAAAGATTTTTTAAATATTAATAAAAAATTTATTACTATAATTTAAAAAACTAGTTAAATTTATAAAAATATGTTTACTAACTTTAGTATTATAAAACCTAATATAAAAAAAAAAAAGCCTATTTTAACTTTAAAACTTTTAAAGTTAAACTAATATTTAAAAAAAAAAAACTTTAATTCTAGCTTAAATTAATTTTTAAAAAAAAGAAATATTAAAAAAAACAATAATATAAATAATAGTTTTAAATTTAATTTTAAAAATAAACAATAGTTAAACTTAAAAAAAATATTTAAAAACGTTAAATAAACTAATATTAATTAATATAAAAAAAATAAAATTTAATATTAGCAGTATAATAAAAATAATTATTTTACGTTTTAATATTTTATAAAAAAAAATATTAATAACAAAAAACTATTATTTATTTTTAATAAA